>CM035818.1:30646035-31384753 GCA_020458035.1 Magallana ariakensis
CAAAAAGGAAAAAAAACATACAAACAAGTCGTGACAACATGCTGCTCCATCAATACGTCATTAGTCAAATCATTGATACATTCAACATCGAGTTTCATCAGTGCTGTGCACTCATAAAATCTATCAAATAATAATATATTCTTGGAAAGACGTCACAATATTTAGACCAGCCCTAATACTTTCGTGTATCTTGAGATTGATACTGTAACTCGAGAACAAGATAAAACAGGGTGTTTTCTGGAATTTTTGCGCCATTGAGCTTTCGTTGTAACGGAGTATAGTTAAGGCAAGGTGGGACTTGAGAGGTATATATTCATGCTTTAAAATCTATATACAGATTTATAAATTATGATTCTGATGTCTGTTTTATTTCACTTTGATATTTGTTGCATGTTTCATTTAAACGTTGCACTTGCTTCAATGGGAATTAAAATAGAAGAATTGTGTACTGGTCTGTTTCGAATCAAGACAAATCATATTTTATTTTCAGATAATTCTTTAAAAGATACTGAGACCAAAGATAAGTCTCCTTTGATAGCAGGTGCATTGGGCTCAAAGAAAATGGTAAGATGTCACGTCACACTTTTTAACCTTTTGAACCCTATAATATATCTTGCACTCAAGCCCAAACCCACTATAGTGCATTGTCTGCAACTCCCAAACACTCTTAATATTTGAATCAAAGGTTTCCTACATTCCTATATTTATTTTGGTCACGTTTTTCAAACACGATTTGTATACCTCCTTGATTATTCAAATTAATTGAACTCAGAATTTATGTTACCATCCAAACTGAGATAGTAACAAATCATTTTTATGTATATTACATTCAATTTATTACTTTAAAATTAGCGTAAAATGGATTTGTCTTTTTTTTTCTGGCAACTGACCTAATTTTAGATTCCGACTCATTCCTATTAGCATTGTTTATGACCGTAACCTCAGCTATAACTATAACACTTTGATGAATGTATGTCAAGTTGTTCGACTAAATTTGACAGGATGAAGACGACGGGGTGAAGATCGGAATTGTCGTCGCTGTTGTTATCGTCGCCGCCATCATTTTCTTTGTCGTCGGATTTCTCGTCAGTAGATACTGTAGGAAGAAGCGGTCAGGGTCATTCAGGGTCAAAAACGTAAGTATCTTAATCTTGAAATTAATATACTTGGAAACCTTTCACGTTGATCTTGAAAAGTTATGTTAACTGTACCTTAAGGCTGTCCAAACTTAATTCTACGTTTAACGTCACTTCAAAATATCAAACCTACGAGGGAGGGCGATACGATAAAAACACAAAATTTTCACACAAATGATTTTAATCATTTTCATTAATACAAATACAGCGAGTAATCATGATTTTTCCTGACAGTCCCATTGAGTATCCGATATATATAGTCTATGGTGTGCAAACATTTCAAATTTATACAGATTGCAATAATTTAGTAAAATCAAACTGGAAAAGATCATATCAAAATAGGAGTTTGTTTGTTTTTTTCTAAAACTCAATTTCTCCTAAACCTACGCGCGCGGGTAACGTTAAACAAATTATTAACTTTAAACAGCCTAACATGGTTTTAGTAAGATTGATGTCAATAAGTCAAAGTCCAATTCAGGTATTTCTCTGATATATAGCATTACATGTAATTGATCGACAAAAACTGGATTGTCATCGTTTATCAAATGATTTATACATGCATTCCACGTTTATAACTGCAATAGGTTAAAAAAAAAATATATGTAAATAAAGATTTGCCAAAATATTTATTGAAAATATGTAATTGTGTTAACTGTAAATGTTCACTGTAAAATTATTGTTATATGTTAACTGTGCTAATTGTAAATGTGTTAACTGTACCTAAGAAGATTTCAGTAAGACTAGTGACAAATAAATCACCGGGGAGCGTTTTTAACGATTACTGTGGTTTCATCAATATTCGTGGGTATCCATTTTCGTGGATTTTCTGAAAACCACAGTTTCAAGGATACGTAAATTCGTGGCCAATGACCCTATCAATACAAAATGTTAGTTGATATTGTTCTTCGATGAGCATTTAATTTCGTGGATCAACTTAACAACGAAATCCACGAAAATTGGTATTCAACGAATATTGATGAAACCACAGTATACAATTTTTCTTAACAAAACGATGACATCAAATATCAGAGACAAAAAATATTCTAAACAAGCAAGTTACAAGAGTTGGTGACACGATGATCTGGGGAACACTAGTGATTAACCTCATTTTGGATTTCACGGTCCATCTCAAAACAACCGGAAGAAAATATAACAGAAAGCGATCCATTAAATTTTGATAAGCAATTAATTATAGAGCTATAAATGACAAAGTCAACTGAAATAGATTGACTTGCCTGCAAATGTTGTCATAAATTTAATCTGCAAATGAAATGCTACACGGAAAACTATACCGAGATTTGCTACCGAAAGCTGTATTTTCTTATCGAATCTGATAATCTTATAATGAAAATAGATCACTACAAAAGGGAAAAAAATTGTTTATATTCTCACCCTTTTAAGCAACCCTTTTTCTCTCTTATATATTTAAAACAGTTTAATTCTGCCCATGGTCAAGCTATTCAGAAAGAATTGAAACAATTTGACAGAAATAGTTGTTTGATCTTTTCATCGGATTCGTTTAATAACGTCAGGCTTTCCATCTTACACCCCACAGCAAACCAATTAAGGCCTTAAAAATAACCAGAAAGTAATCGAAAGATCGAAGGCAGAAATTGGAACCTTCACTGATGTTTTGATTGACTCAACATCGTTGTTTAACATTGTTATTTGATTTCATAACAAGATCTGCAAATAGAAAATCAAAACGATTTGTGTACATGTAAAACGGTTTATGACAGTCATAGCAATGAGTCACGGGAAATTAAGATCATTGTGATGAATGCCTGCAATTAGGAATATTTTACCAATAAATTACAACATTGTTCTTATATCTTGTTCAAATCTATCATCAGAAATTTTAGCTGAGCCTCTTGTAATAAAGGGTCATGTCATTTTGAGTAGGTGTTTTTCCTCCTTTAGAGCAAATAAAAAATCTTGACGTGATCTTTCAGAGCTTTTAGATTAAGACTGAATTATCTTTGTGAAGTTTTCGACCATCTTAACAAATACTCACTCTCGTGAGATTAGAAGAAATTCAAATCGGCGGAGGTGTGCCAAATTATTAGTTGCTCCATATAGAAGTCGATTTTTAGAAAACTTCTAGCTTATACTGGATTTATTTATCTTCTGTAGGCTTTGCTCTCTGCAGGCTAACAACAAGCTTTTATCGATATATATACTAGTACATAAAAATTGATGTGAAATATACTGTAACAGAGACACTTATTGCCTCTGTTGGGATGTGAACCCGGTTCCTCTGGCACGCCAGTCCAGCACTCTACCGGTTAACCCTCTAGCCAGAGCTAGTAGGAATGCCACATACCTGACTCTACCACATTACTAAAAAATAAATATCGATCTTCTGCTATTTTGCTAACAAAATTGTAATGAAAAATATTTTCAAAAGAGATATGTTATGTTGTATATTTGTGTTTACACCCACCCATGCAGTGAATTCAAAATTTTCAACATGAGATCTAAATGTAATTGGGGTTTTTTTTTCATCTGCAAAATTGTAAAATTACAGGATATTGAGAACGGTTCGGCAAAGGGTAGCACGCCAAATGTTTTGGACTACAGAGATGGAGGGATATATGACGAGATTGATAAAGACTCGGCTACCCCGGACAAAAACGGAAAACCTAATGGAACAGCACGTTCAACTGAAGATGTTTATGCCGTGCCAGACAAACGAAAGAGTAACCCCCCAGAATCTCCAAAGCTAGGTACGCCAAAATACATAATGGTTTCAAATTGCATTAATATTATATCCAAGTACAGTCTCTTACCCCGTTCGTGGTCAAATTGCCGTCTTTTGAGTGAAGAAATATGTAAACAACATTCAAACTTGATTTGTTTATAATTATCTGATTACTGTGTGTTCTTATCGCCCAAATATTTAGTAATTGGCTTCACTCTTGAGAAAACAGTTTGATTCGTTGGAATGAACATGCAGGTTCTGTAATGAAAGACGTGTGGATCAGTGCAAAATACACGATATAAAATTTTTTTCGTAACTGAGATTAAGCTAGGATATCAAAAATAGTGTAATTTTATGACTACTTCATTTCGAAAACCATTGAAGTCTCAATTTTGATAATTATAGTTTTATTGAAGTCTGATTTCATTAATACCACATAGCAATTAAATGATCCTTTCTACTTATAGAGGAACAGTTGGACAAAATCAAATTCATAGATGACACAGAGGAGGAAGCTGAAGCTAAGGAGGATGACAAGCTTTTGGAAGACTCTGATGAAAAGTACTCCAGTTTCGCGTCTATTCCGAATGGATCTGTCAAACAGAACGGTGACGTCACATCAAACGATTACGTTTCAGAATCTAGTCCTATTCTAAACTCCCGAGACACCCCGGAGAACAAAGAACCCTCTGACGAAGAAGCCAACGGCAAGGAGAGCGAAGATGCCGAAGAGTCGCCATTACTGGAAAAGGCAGAGGGGGGAGAAAAACAGGCGGAAACCAGCAGTTGAGAACATGCTATCTGCTGATCAATCGCTCCATCGCATGTCTGTTCTCAATAGATAGGCAGGTTATTTCACGTGATTGCATTTTTAAGAAGAAAAATAAAAAAACGTACCGCGAAGCCTGCAGACAAGACGCCTACAGTCGCCGAGGTTTGGAATGAGCGATGTGCCTTAGTCCGTCATAGAAGATAACAATGATCCTTTACATCCTGTTCAAAGATTCTTTGCAAGTACAATATGTCACCCTGAGATATCGCCGCTGTTTCAAACATAGTTCTCAACCATTTTTCTTTCTCCTCTCATTATTTTAAAGGTTTCCTTCGATCTTAACTATTTGTTCGAGGTTTAACAAATATTTGTTTAAGTTTTTAAGTGTAAAAGTTATAATAATTGTTAGATTAGGGGATTTATTTGTTGTAATTTTTGTAATCGCTTTTTGACTTGTTAAGAAATTGTGCAATGATTATTCATAGTATTGATAATTATGTTTTATACGTTTCTTAGGCTCTTTGGAATTAGTGCTTTTTATATATAATTATTCATATTTTGTTTTGTTTTTTTTATTGTTTTTTTTGGGTTGTTCACTATGGCTACTAGTTTAAGATGGCTAACACTGTGCGTTTTACCCGTATATTTCAGCATTGTTGTCACCTTTTTTGCAGCTATAAACACATATAAATTATTTTATTTATTCTTTATTTCCGATCTCCCTTCTTTCTCTTCATCTTTTCTTCTGTTCGTTGACCTTTTTCGTTCTTTGTTGTTGTCGTTTGTTATGGGTATAAATCATGCCAAAGAACTGCGAACACTAACGCCCGTTTCCCGCCTACATTTTACATCCAAATATTTCGGAATTTTCTATCAGATATTTAAAATCAAAGTTATCTACTGAAAAGTATAAGCAATTCCTAATTGATACATATTAAAATAAAATTTGTAGTCAAATAATTATTTTTTAAACGAAAGATTTGCTTACGGGGGTGGGGTCTAAAATTCAGTCTCGATGAGCAAGGAAAATATTTTTTAGCGACTGATATGTGCATATGTGCATGCTATCGTTCGCAGTCTTTTGTCTATCTTGCTGTACATATTTTTTCATAACCTTTACTTAGAAGATGTTCATTTACTCGGAGTCCCTTCATCATATAAACATATTTTTCTAAGTTCTTGAACAATTTTAAAAGCATCCCACCATGTCTTTACATGTAACCAAACACAAACTGACTACCAAAAGTACCACACACATCCAGTTACAGTGTATAACTAGTCTTGCCAGTGTTAGGGAATATTGCGTCATAATATACAGTCATAATTTATTTTACATGTTTCATGAATTGAATGTGTCTCGCATGTAGTCCTATAACCAGAGTTAATATTGAAGAAAATCGGATCATGCATTGTCTCTTTGTCTCTATTTTCGTGGTACTGTGTTCCGTTGTTTTCTTACATAGATTTGCAAGCACCTGCACACTTGGAGGTGAAATATTGCTTTTATTTGTCTTAAAAATGTCGATAATGTAATCATTTTTTTTTATTTGAAGATATTGTGTCAAGAAATAAAGAATTCAAATGTCTTTGAGTGAATTACTTTTGTGCCTGTCTTTCTCCGCAGTCACCTGGTTCTTTCCAGGCGATGATTACTGAGACATCTCCCACGGAAAGGATGTGACAGCAGTTGAAAAACTATGAGTATATATACAAATCTCTCTATATTAGACTGAATCTGGCAGATTTATTGCTACAGAACAAAGTCTTGATTAAATCTTTTTATACATGATGACAAAATGTATGGGAACAATCAACAATGAAAACAAGCGGCGGTTTTCTCAGATCTTTTACTGAATTCTTTACTAGAAAACCAATGAGTTTTAAAGGTCATTTCAATTTACTAATACAATTGAAAACTTTGTTTGAATTTAGGCCTATATAATCATATAAATCCTGTACGTTTAATTTGATTGTACCTTGTTTGCAAAAAAACGAAAAATACTTACTAGAAACAATTGATCTTTATCAATCGCTTGATTGATTAATAGTTTGCTGTTCAGCTATTATCGAGACTACTAGTATTTATCTCATGTTATATCACAAAATGCCGGTCAATGAATTCAAATCAAATTCCTCACTGGTATTGAGCAACGAAGTTCAAGGTTCCCTAAGTTTCACTGCTGCATAGTTCCTTCTCGTTAGCTCACCTGAGCTGAAAACTCAAGTGAGCTTTTCTGATCACATTTTGTCTGTCGTCCATTTGTCCGTCCGTCCGTCTGTCCGTAATTGTTTACATTTTCAGTATCTTCTCAAGAACTACTTGGCCAATTTCAACCAAACTTGGCACAAATCATCCTTAGGCAAAGGGGAATCAAAGTTGTGACAATTAAAGTTCACGCCCTTTTTCAAGGAGAGATAATTAGAAATTATTGAAAAATTTTGAGAAATTTTCAAACATCTTCTTCTCAAGAACCATTAGGCCAGGAAAGCTGAAACTTGTGTGGGAGCATCCTCAGGTAGTGTAGATTCAAAGTTGTGAAAATCATGATCCCCGGGGGTAGGGTTGGGCCACAATGGGGGGTCGAAGTTTTGATAGAAATATATAGAGTAAATCTTTAAAACTCTTCTTCTCAGAAAATAATCAGCCAGGAAAGCTGAAACTTGTGTGGAAGAATCCTCAGGTAGTGTAGATTCAAAGTTGTGAAAACCATGACCCCCGGGGGTAGGGATGGGGACACAATGGGGGGCCGAGGTCGAGGTTTTACATAGGAAAATATAGAGTAAATCTGCAAAAATCTTCTTCTCAAAAACTAATCAGCGGGGAAAGTTGAAATTTGTGTGGAAGCATCCTCGGGTGTGTAGATTCAAAGTTGTGAAAATCATGACACCCCCGGGGGTAGGGTTGGGCCACAATGGGGGGGGGGGTCAAAGTTTTACATAGGAATATATAGAGTAAATCTTTAAAAATCTCCTCAGAAACTAATCAGCCAGATGATTCTTTATAATTGTTTAGACTTTGGCCCCTGGACAATTCTTCGGCCTCACAAGGGGTTCAGAGTTTTATGTAGGTTTATATCCCATATAAAAACAATTGTTAAGGATCTTTTTGAGAACTGCAATACTCAACATGTGATATGACTATAAAATCATCCTGTTAGAAAAGGGACTAATGATTATAAACATAAGAATATCCAGGGGGAAACTGAATTTTATTTATACAGAATCTACATGTATTATTGTACATTGTCCAGATAGTTTGTATTATGACTCCATTAAGCTGATTTTATCATACCTATTGTTCCTTAATTAAGTGAGCGATGTGGTCCATGGGCCTCTTATTATTACGTCCGACTTTGGTCGCAGACGGCGATCGAACCTGCGATATTTTGCATATGGAAGACACCGCTGTAGTCAAACACTCGTTCACTGACAGGTTTTTGCATAAAGCCTTTGAATGTGCATGTTGTCATGGTAGACAATTGAGCATTGAAATAGCAAACAATCAATACAAAATTTATCAAGACTTTCACAGTCTTGATAAATTTTGTATAGGTTCTTAGGTTTGTATAGGTCCATATTAGTTTGAGATGTTTTAATTCACACAAAAGATAACACCTAAAATTAATTTAGTATTTTTATATTTATTGTGTGTTGTGTATACAGGAGTGAGGAGTTACATCATAAATATTTATCGAGGAGATTAGTCTTCATGCATAGCTTAGGAAGAGTTGCTTATATTTGAAATGAAATTGTTTAATTTTATCTTCGTTGTTCGCAATCTAGGTGTTCTGTTCTGATAAAATAGGTGAAGGAAAGCATCTGAGATAAAGACCAGATGAAAGACATGCGAATTACAAATAATTACATCAACTTTAAAACAGCGATAGCTCTGTCCGACCCTATTTATTGAGTTGTTTTGATGTTCCAGAAAAAAACAAAGGTCTAGATTAGCGAGCATGCAAACTGTGTCACTAAACTTTATTGCATTGCATTCTTGGAGCCGCCAAGAAAAAGAGGAAATCAAAAAAAAGGAAAGAATACTGTACCGCCCCTTTACATAAAAGTTCAGTAAACTTCCATAGAAAGTACCCGAGTCAGAGGGGAAAAACAGAGTTCGGTCCTTATCGTACCTGCGTAGTGTCCAATCAGTGGAGCAATGTTCCAGTGACCTACTTGTGGTCTATTATATTTAAGCTCTTTATTATCGAGTACTTATCATACATATACGAAAGACGAATAAAGCCAAATATAAAAATATTTTTATCTCGCTATTTCGAGAAAAGATCTCGTAATAACGAGAAAAGACATCGTTATTACGAGAAAAGATCTCGTTATGACGAGTTGATAATTTTTGTTATTACGAGAAAAGATCTCGTAATTAAGAGAAAATATCTCGTTATTTTGAGAAAGGATCTCGTAATTAGGAGTTAATTATCTCGTTATTGCGAGTTAATTATCTCATAATTACGAGAAAATACCTCGACGTTATAATAAAGTACATAGTAGTTATTGATTTATTATTGTGAAAAAATACATATATAATGAATGTTCATCGTTCATCAGATCCATAACTCCAAATCGATTGGTTCACCCTTTCAGTCTATTTTTAGCCGGGCTCTGCTGAAAGCAGAGTCCTGGCTGTAGGCAGGCAAATCGCCAAAGTTACTATAAATAGCACAGCTTCAAAAGTAAACAAAAAACCGAACAGCGTCAAAGTAAAAGCTTCCGCTATACCAAATAGTTACACAGAGAGGCATGTTTTGCGAAGTGTATTTGAGGGGGGTTTTTCGGGGGGTGCGAATAAATTTAGCGAAGAGTGGTTGTTTTCTTATTTATTACGTGTTTTAAAAACAAGACTTATAGTATGCATTTTTGACATATACAATGCGCATGAATTTCCATGAACTACTTTACAAAGCATTGGTATTCGGCTGCACATCGAAGAACTAGGGAATTGAGTTTATAACGCTTGTTTCAAAGTGCAATGCACCGTTGACTTTTTTCTACTAGACAGAGTGAGACATATTTTTGCTAATAGACGCTTTTAAAATTTAGTTACTATTTGACGCTTTGCCGACATTAAAAGCATATGAGAGAGAGCGAGAGAGAGAGAGAGAGAGAGAGAGAGAGAGAGATTGTCAGTCTTTACTGCACAATGTGCATTAAACACATCAAAAGAGCCCGGCTTTCAGTACTTCAGTACTTTGATTATTCTTTCCAGAAATTCTTCGATTATTTCTAAAATAACAATGATCATTATTTATTGATTTCTACATAAATTAATTGGATTTGACATTTTATCCTTAATAATTAAGTGGAAAGAACTTTATATAATTTTAGTTTTCTACGTATATTTACAATCCCACTCCAAAGTAAATACCATGTAGTCCTAGTCATAAAAACACAATTCCATTAATTACAGATCACTAAACGTATAGTTTCAATCATGGATACACGGCATTTACCCATGGATACACGGCATTTACCCCGGATTGTGTTTTATAGGCCTATATTCATACACAACCTATATTGAGAATAATTGTTTTTGTATATGGAATCCTTGGAGAACATTTTGCTCCTTCTTCTGAATTTTTTTTTTCACTAATTTAATAAATTTCTTAATATACGTTCATCTATTTTACATAAAGAGACTAGATCAGAGAGTACATGTAAAACAATGAAAAGCACCATTTTATATACATGTAGGTCTTTTCTCGTAATAACGAGATCTTTTTTTCGTAATAACGAGATCTTTTCTCGTAATACTGAAATAATTGATTCGTAATAACAAGATATTGTCTCGTAATAAGAGAAAATTAACTTGTAACAACGAGATCTTTTCTCGTAATAACGAGATAAACATATTTTTTTTATGTGGCCCTATTCGTCTCTCGTATACATGATATATGTATGAAATGATCTTTTGATGGAATTTGCGGTACCTGTACAAGTAATTTTATACTTTATTTGAAGACTGAAGAACTTTAATTGACAACTAAAATACGAACACTCGGTTTTTGAACGGGGTGTCTGCTACAGCAAAAATGCTTTTCACTGTGATTTTCTATTTTTCCCGTGTGAAGAACAGAGCATTACATTAAAGTAGAGCAAGGACAGACGCTCTTGCATAATTTTCGATCGATTTGGTAGGGGTTTTGGTTTAATATTTCCTTCTTGAGATATCTTTCGCTGTCAATGAAGCATGTTTATGAACAAATGATCTGGGGTAATCGAATCGCGGAAGATTTTGCATTTTAACCACAGGTGCCTGAGGAGAGGACCGACCCCCCCCCCTTATCCAACCCCAAGCATCTAGACCCCCGGGACTTTACTCATTTTTTCTTCAAATTATCCTTTTATGACATATTTACAATCTAATGTATACATTCTTCTCACAAAATTACTTAAAACAAACATTTTGAAAAAAAACATACCCCCTCTATATATAATGTTGTATTATATAAATATAGATGGGATGGGATTTTTTTTTCTTTAAAATGTTTGTTTTAAGTAATTTTGGAGAAGGGGGGGGGGGGCTCGGTCCTGTCCTCAAACACCTGTGATTTTAACAACATAACTCCCCAGGAGAAAAATAAATGCGGCGATGGTATTGTGAGCATGATCGAGTCATCATTTCTGGCTGTACACTTTCGGTTATTGATTTTTAAAAAAATCTTTTTTAACTTTAAAATTCAACATAAAATGTCTTTTCCATTTTCCTGAAATGGAGAGAGAGAGAGAGAGAGAGAGAGAGAGAGAGAGAGAGAGAGAGAGGTAGTAACGTGCGTCAGTTCAAACAAAGTTACTATTTGCACATGCACTGCGGATAACGACGTGTGTTAACAATATCTATACTTGTGTTATTGTGTCCCGTTTCCTGTGTCGTGAACAGACTCGGGGTGTACTTTGTCTGCACACACACACACACAAAAAAAATAATCCCAGAACTTGTCTTTCTACACTATAGAGATTTTTTTTAAACTTTAGATTGAAGATAAAATGTTTGATAAAAATCGAGGAAAATTTCCAAACTTGTGTGTTTTGACTGGGTCGATTTTATCAGTGGAAAAAGTAAACTAAGAAATGAATTATGCGCAAGACGATCTGTGGGGAGTGCTTTATTGGACAATTTATTTTCATTGACGGGTGCCTCTCCTTAAATTCACTCAGTGGTTGTTAGAAAGGTTAAACCATGAATGCTTTTAAAAAGGTAAAGGAGCTATAAATAACCGCTTTACAAATCTTCCAAATTAAAAAAAAAAATCGTGATGCAAGTTCTTATAATTTTAATTTTACCTTTGAAAATTAGACTTGAAAAATGTATTATGTACCCATTTAGAGCGTGAATGTAAAGAGGCGCCATCAAAATGAATACACTAACCAAAAGTTTTAGCATTATAAAATTTGTAAATGACACCGTCGATATTATACACTAACCGCAATTTTTTTTCAATTGACGGATACCCACGGTTGATCAAGTCTTTTAGTGATGAATACCCATGGGTGAGCAAGTCTTCTACTAAGAGTAAACTCACGGGTGATCACGTCTTCTACTAAGAGTAAACTCACAGGTGATCACGTCTTCTACTAAGAGTAAACTCACGGGTGATCACGTCTCCTACTAAGAGTAAACTCACGGGTGATCACCTCTTTTCTCTGGTCACATCTTGAATTGATGAGTAAAACCTGTGGTCGCCCGTTGGTATATTTGCCAGAATTATTTCAACTACCTATGTAGACATTACCAACTTTGATAAATCTGGAATTGTAGCCAAGGTCAGTTCAACTTTCATTGCATTGTTCTTGGCAACTGGTAGCCTTGTCAAAGTTAAACTGATCAATTTACTACAGACCCTGAAACAAGCCATTTTGTTTTGGCATGCATTGAAATCTCACCCCTCATTATACAGTGCACCTATTTTCATTCAGACAACCTAAAATAAACATTCTTGTTTTACATAACAAAGGTTACGTGCAATTTCAAAGGACGACAACTTTGATAGCAATATTTTCAAAATACTTTTAATACCAAGAGGTATAACTCTATATATACAACACAAAATACAAGCTCATTTATAACTTATCTTTATTTATAACTTTTTTTGACACATTTTACTGCATTCTTTAACATTTTAAATTTACAACACAGAACAATCTTATTAACAATGTTACTTCTTCGAAGCCATGATGATATAATCAAAATATCTGCAAACCCTTACGAAATAAAATTTTTAAAAAAACATTATATGATCAAAATTAGTAAATGTTACTTAAATACCCAAGTACATGTATTGCATTGGGAGAAAATTAGGTACTTCCATATTTTCTCATCACAGTGTGGTTTTGATTTAAAAAAAAAAAATCAGTCATGTTCCAAGCTCAAGCCGACCAAAGGTAGAAGTATACTTTCTGCCAGGATGGTAGGTAATCAATTATTGGTCCTAAAATGGATTTAAAAAATAAAAATGGATTGTTATAATGATACAGTCATGATAATAAAAGTTATCTTAGAACCATTTTAACAAGGCCTTGGACTTTCAGTAGGACATGACTATCTATTTACTGCGTTAAAACAAGTTAAAATTATGCTGGTTTCAAGTGAAATATACACCGATTGTGTAGTCTTTACTCAAAAGCCAGACAAATCTTGTTGATTTCAATGAGCAATGGCTGAGTGGCCTACGATGAAATAGACAGGATTACGTCACAATGCTGTTTGACACCAACTACCCAAAGTCCAAGCTCTTGTTAAAATGGTTCTATAATAGACCAAACTGCATGAAAGCATGACATGTGTACTTACTCAATAGAATACTAAGGCCTGGTACATTGTCAGCTAGTACTTTCAATGTGGATAAAATCTTCATCCTGTTAAATAAAACAACAAAGTTAGAGGATCATAAATGTTCAATACCTTAAGTTACCCGTGGCAAACCAGGCATAGCCCCCTACTCATTTCACTTAAAAATAATAAGGAATGGTTCTATTTTCACAGTGACTAGCAACATAGTGAAAAACATGTAGCTAGAGAAATGAAAATATCTACGAAGAGCAAAAGATAGCCAGTCATTTCATACTTGGAATAGCTGTCAAAAAATGGTGATCGCAGCAAATAATACAAGAGCAAGAGTGATCTCCTCTTGATTTCCCTCTTCTCTTCTGGGTTCATGTCCTTTGTGTCTCCCATCATACACAGACTAGAAAATTAACAAATTCATACTTGAAACTTTTAAATAACAAACGACAAATCATACTTTTATTACTTTTTTTATATACTGTGGTTTTATTAATATTCTTGGGCATCAATTTTGGTGGGTTTAATAAACATCATAGTTTCAAGCATAAATCAATTAACAATGATCTTATCAATACATCATTAAAAATTGCACTTCAATGAACATTCAATTTCATCAACTCAACAACGAAATACATGAATATTTGTATTCAATGAACACTGCTGAAACCACAGTAGATAAATACATGTACGTTCATATATTGGTATCTTAATTTAATTTCATTGCATGAGCTCAAAGTCTCCTAAATGTTTTTTTTACCTTGCAATATCGATGGTTCCAGACATAATCCACGGTTTCCATGACATTGTCCCACAGACATACATGCCAAATACTATTGTCAATTAAGGATTCATCAGATTAAATAATACTGATACATAACATATTCCTCAAAATGTTTATCTATTTTGATGCTACATGTACTATGTGTCAGAGCTTTTGTAGGTCTTATATTATATATAAAAAATCATCCATGTCAACCTGTAATGGTTCTAAGAATGGTTCTTTCAAATAATTTAAAAACCAAAAACTTAGTTGAATTCCATAGTCCCCCCCCCAAAAAAAAATTTTTTGATCAAAACTTTCGTCAGAAGCTTTATGTCAATACAGGATACAATGGATGAGTGGTCTGGCAATATACATGGTTTCTCCCCACAGCCTCTGCTTGGACAGTTTGGTGGGGTTATAGAAGGTAAGCTGCGATTTCTCGTTCTCGTTCCCACCATGGCCAGGCAGTCTCCAGGAGCGAAAGTTGATGGGAGGAGCTAATGTGAAAAAATGCACCATTCCCTGATCAGTAAGAGTTCAATCCCATGTTTGCATTAAAAAGAATTTGGTAACATTCATATATCTAGATATTCCAGATGAACAAATATTTACCTGCTGAAAGTCTCCTTATGGTCTTGCCTGATCGTTTGAGAGTGAATGTCATTTCATTTGATCCATTCACAGATTCTCCCTCTGTCTCGCCTTCTAGATTTTCTTGGAATTCTTGCATTTCCTTTTTGGGTACAAATTGTATCAATAATTTTTTTTTTAAAGAAAGAGGCTAACCCCACGACTTTTGCACGGGTGAATATTGCCAATAATAAACAGTTAGCTGACGAAATATTTTAAAAATCCTTGCAGTAACCATCAGTATAAAGCTTTACCTCAGTAGGATTGTGTTTGAACTGCTTTGTGTACTTGTCCCTGTCTAATGGTGCAATGGGTGGGATGGGCTGTATTCCTCCATGATGTTTCCACAATAAAATTAATCTCCATATTGCTCTGATAAATATAAAGACTGAACATTAATAGTGTCCTTCATGTACCTGGTGATACTGTAAACGTACTACATTTGGCTGTGTATTCTATTTAGCGCTTTTGGCGGAATGTGGCTTCCGCTAAATCAAGTACATCGCGAAATGCCATGCATATATGTATAAGAATAGTCACATTCAGGAATACGCTAAATCAAATCTATGCCAACTTGTTCAAAAACTGATTTCTGCCAAATATCATACACGCAACATATAATACGTTTACAGTAATACATTGTACATATAAGATCAAAATGTGCAGTGCAATGAGTTATATTATTTTATATGCAACTCTCAGATAAAAAACAATTTAAAAAGGTAGAATTTCTCCCCAACACAGAAATTTTCACCTTCAGAGTAATACAATTATGACGTCTTTACATCGGGTTCTGCTTTCTTACTTGGTCAGCTGTATGATGACAATCAGAACCCATTTTCCAGTCTCTCCCCATTTTCTGTATGCTGCCATCTCAATAAATACCTCTCCATATTCCAACACTGTCAGGAATCTTCTTAGTTTCTCCACTGAAAAAGGCTACATAAAACATATGCTTAATCAGATATGCATTAAAAGTATTTTCTAGCTAAATATTTCTTTCAACAGTTCTGTAATTTTGCAATGATTAATAATTCATCACTATTGATTCCCCAGTAATAATTCAAAACTCTGATACTTTTTACATTGTGTTCCATTTATCTAACCATTTTCTATTTTAAATTCCCTATCACTGCAAGATCAAGGCTTAATATGTGTAACATTAGACAAAAATGAGTGAGCTTAATTCAAAATATTATAGATACAATAAATTTGTAAAGGTTAATCCTAATGGTGCATAAAACAACTTACAATTTTTTGAGCAAACGCTGATGCATTCTTGATAATGTTATCATTGACTAATACCAAAAGGTTTGAGGCAAGGTACACCAGTTCAGAGAAAACCTGTGAATCTTCAAACCGGCCTTCAAAAGAAAAGATCAAATGCTCATTTCTACATAAGCAAATTTCTACAAGGTCTTAATACATACAAAACAAGGCAAAATTTTAACATATATACATGCACAAGAGTGACATTTGATACATGTTCTTACTTTACAGTTTGTCAATAAAATTTGTACACAAGTCTTTTGTGGCTTTCACAGTATCTCTACCCCCCCCCCCCCCACCCCCAATCCCAGCTGCTTAAGGTGTAGTAGGAATGGAGGAATGAGCATACAAATACAATGAAAATGTATGGCTGGACCGGGAATCGAACCCAGGACCCCTGCAACTATAGTCAGGAGCTCTTCCACTGAGCTACCCAAGCCGATATCCACGGTCCATATATAGCCCAAATACTACATTCCTCCCTAGCTCCTTAAATAGTCTTCGACCCCAAAGACACAACACAAGTTCACCTTGTCAGGACTTATTATATTTATAATGCCTGAATAAGGAAGGCCACGGCACCATCTGTAGTAGGAAAAGAGGAATGAGCATATAAATACAATGAAAATATATGGCTGGACCAGGAATCGAACCTGGGACCCCTGCATCTCTAGTCAGGAGCTCTACCACTGAGCTACCCAAACCGATATCCACAGTCAATATAACCCTAACTACTACTAAGGAATTGACTCTTATTTCAAACTTATCTAGATATATTATAATATTTATCTAATTGTTACATTCATTGTACATTTAACGTCATCTATGTGCAATATGACGCCATAATATTTTGTAGCCCGACAGTGTTTGTACATTCTTCATATATTGTGTAGAAGAGAGCTAGAGTTTAACAGATTGTTGGAAAATATTTGAATAGTAAGCACTGTTATTTGTTACTCGTATGAAAGTTAACTGTTGTTAAATTATAATATTAAACGGTTAAAACTGAAATTGATTCCTGTTGATTGATTCGGGACTGAAGGAATAATTTGGCAACCACCCGTTACATTTTTATATATATATTTATTTAAAAGATCTAAAGCACTTATTTTGAAAATGAAGTTACATATGCCTTAAAGATAATCTAATTAAAAGTTTTTTTAAAAAGTTGAAATAAATGTTTTCTGTCACCCTCAAATTATAAAAAACGCCTCAATGAATCGCAGTTTAAGAATTATTTAGTATTCATCATATTCAAACGGAAACTTAAAGTGATATATATGATAGTGCTTAGCATGCAGAATTGACAAGATTTATCATAATAGGTCAAAATTTAGGTTCTTGTCAGTGTTGAAAAAGAAAGTAGATCTCATGTTCATGCAAATAACATTATACCAAAGTGATCATCAGTTATTACCAGCAATAATATATGAGAGTAGCCTTGATGTTGCCTCTATCTGACTAACTGTCTCTGGAAAATCTGATACGTAACGTTTATATTTTTCCCACATTTGATACACGAATTCGTTGCCTTTGCTTTTCGTAGCCATTTTTGAAAGTATTCAGTAACTTGTTCTATAGTATAGTCATATAAAATTTTAATGAACTTGATGAAGCATAAAATACGTTTATTGATACTGCATTATATGTAATTAAGTTATTTTTACCATTGCGAACTTCTCAATATAACTGATATATTAATGCAGATATACTCGTGGCAGAAATCATCAACGTACGAGTTATTGAATTCCTACAAACCCGCTTCCCAAAGAAACTATAAAGATTATTCATTTTTGTCTTTTAAAGGAGACATGGCATTGTTGCTTGGTAAGTTATTCAGGGGAAATGATCATATTCTTATATGTTTTACGGTGCGACCGTTGGGGCGAGCGCAGCATGTAATCAAATAATATATTATGATAAATTAAGAAAAATAACATTAGCAAAGTCATAAATGAAATTGAATGCAAAATAAAATACAACATATAATGATATATATTTTTTCAGTAAATTCATTTAACATAATTTATAAGATTATTTATTTATTTATTTATATGTAGAACAATAGTTTAATCTCAGGTACAATGCTGTTGAATAATAAAGATTTTAACACAATGTTCACTGCAGTTTATTTCCTTTTTTAAAGTGAGTGTAACGTCAGTTCACCCCAGTCCCTTTTTATGCAGTAGACATTTTTCTTAAACTTACATCCAAAAATTGACTTATCATGGAGTTGCCCCCCCCCCCATTTAAAACAAATATATATTTATTTTAAATTTACACATAAAAAATTGAATTATCATGGAGTTGCCCCCTCCACTTTTTAGAAACAAAAATTAATTTAAAATTTTTTTTTTAATTTACGAATAAAAATTTACTTATCATTAGGATCATGGAGTCATTAAAAAAAAACCCATTGTGATGTCACTCGATTGACAGAGGTTTAAGGGCGATAACTCCTTTAATCTAATGTAATGGAATGATGTATAAATATATCCTAATGCGTTGTGTCAGAAGTATATTTTACAATGCATTTACATAGTCTTTAATTATTTTTATCATGCTTGTTCTCATGAGAGCGTGAAATGGGAAACCATATTTACAGGGAACTGCTGGTCCGATAAAAACAGGGCATTACTGGTCCGAATAACTGACACCAAAAAAATCCGTTGAATGAATGTGCATGCAGCTAGTTCAAATTTTTCTATTTGCACTCGCCTTGCCTTGCCTTGCCTTGGTAGAGCTCGCTTCGCTCACTATTATATATTTAAAAAAAAAATTTGTCTTTGACATGCTTTTTGCAATTTAGTCATTAGACCATTCATAATGATATCCATCTCTATAACATATTTAGAAAGAAAATTCTATCTATAACATATTAACAATGAAGGTTAGCATATCATGTCGTTGTTGGTAAGTTATATAATACAGTCAAACTTCGTTATCTCAAACTGAACAGGACTATTTAAAAACTTCGAGATATCCGAATATTCGAGATATTGAGGGTAAAATACTTGAAAAATAAGTGGTTGGGACTTACAATTCATTTCGACATATCCATTGTATTCGAGATATCAGTGTTCGAGATATCGAAGTTCAACTGTAGCTGTTTTGTATTTATGTTTTGTATTTAGAATAAAAGGCATGAAAAGGAACTCAATATGTGAAGCGTTACTTTAGAGTCAGATTTTAGGTAAGAAATTTCATTAAATAAAACCTTTTTTTATTAAGGTCAAGATCTAGTAAATGATTCCAGAGTGTTTTGTTGGTGCTAGAACCATTATGATGTCATAATTGATTTGATGAATCTTTTCCCGTATTTTAGGGCTTTAAAGGAATTATATAGAAAATAAAACCATTTTTTTGACATTCTATATTTAATCATGGGAAAAGTAATCCTGGTACCTATATTCAATTTGACATCATTTTAAAGAGGAGGTCAATAGCTTGTTTAATACCATTTTTAGAGAGACTGTAGACATTCTAGATATATTTCATTTGTCAAAAATGGACAAGACTCCGAGATTTTTTACTTTTATCCTTCATATTTCTTAGAAAATGGTCGTTTAAAACATGATTTTTCATTGTGTTTACCAAACATTTAAGCCCCAGTACACCGTATGAAACAAAAATATTGTTATGAAGCATCATTGAAAGAATTTATATCTTGAATTTCATAAACCTGTAGGCACCTTTCATTTACTAGATCTTGACCTTAAATTGGTCTGTGAACCAATTATGAAAAAAAAGAAGTAAAATCAGATACTATACTCTGTCCCGAGTTTCTGCTTCCACCACTTTTTGCTCATTATCTCAATACATGTAATTATAAATACCTTCATGCCCAAACTAAGTTTATCCACTAGAACAAAAAAGTCTAGATTTTCAGTTTTGGAACGCCCCCTCTTCTGCTTCAGGTTTCATTACACAGCCCAAAATAGAAAGTCTTTGGGGATTTTGCATTGCAAGCAAAAGAAAAGTACCCGGATGATAGCGTTGAAAAATTGTGTGAGGTGTTCAGATGTTGTGAAACATTTCCCATTATAAATCTCTGTAAGAAATTTGTTTTCATTCCTGTTAATTTTTCCGGGTAATAACAGATAAAGTGTCATTGAAGAAATCTTGGACTTCTTCCCTTGCATCGATTTCAATTCTACTTCATTGACAGGTATATGTATTTTCGTTAAAATTTGTCAAAAAGTGATGGAAACAGTAACAGAAACAGTAACCTGGGACAGACTATATAAGAAACAATTTGCGTCTATACAAAATATGATTCAGTGTACGTATATAAAACTGTACATAAGCATGACTGAATACTGATATAATTATCATATTGCAATTGTATTACATGTAATTATACTTGAATTTACTAGGATGATCCGGCTTTCCAGACAAGGCCTTGTGCTCTTACTGATAGCAGGTGCTTTTCCTACTCTGATACTGGTCTACCTCACATTCACCTCAGATGGTAAGCGTTGTCAGCGGGTGAATTTAAGACTGGGCGAATTCCAATGATCCAAGTTATCTCTTTAGTACACAAGCGTGTTTTGGCGAATTTAAGACGGGGCGAAACTGTTTGCAAGTGTAGAAGGGCGAAAATAACACGGGGCAAAAATAACCCTGTATACAGTAACTTAAAATGAATCAGATGGCATCCATTAACTTGTATCATTATCCATAGCATTCTCAAAAACCCATGTTCTTTAAATTTAGTTTTTTAACTTTTAAAACTCTTAACTTTTTGATTTGGTACAAAATGTTAAAATTATCATTTTCCCAGCAACAAGATTTCAAGTGGGATATAGACTGACTTTTCTCGTTGAAAAAATGGTTGAAAACTGTTTTAATTAATTGTCTCATAAAACTGATTCATTTCATTGGGTTTGACAAACTAATTTGAACAAAATAATGGGTGGGGTTTTTTTTCCAGATGGGTATGCAGGGGAAGCTACATTCCAAAGACTTGAGCTTAAGTTTGCAAGTAAGCTAAGAGAGCTTAGCTTGGACAACAGAGCACTTAAAAAACAACTCAGGTATACTCAGGAAGCTAAATTAAATGATTAATTATTACCGTGGTTTATTATATGTTCCATATATTTAAGAGAAATAATATAACATTGTGATATCCTTGTTCAGCTTGGCACGGACAGAGTTGACAGCATTTGAAATGAATGTAGATGAACCAAGTCCCAAATCATTCAACAACTGTGCCAATACTCAGCAGGAGGTTCCAAAATGTGAGGTATAACCAGAAAAAGTATAATAACACATTATTATCGTAATGGAAAAAACAGTAGAAGTATAATCACTTCCATACAATAATTATTAATGATTTAAATGACAAACGGTAGTTTTTTTTCTGGCAAAGAGGCACTGCATTGATGTAAATGTGCAGACACGAATTATGTATCTGCATAACAAATACTACTGCAGAAGCAGAAACATTCGTTGATGATTTAATTTCGTTATTTTCGTTGGCAGTATAAACCAACGAAATTAAATCCACGAAGAATTTTTATCCCAAGTATTTATAAATACAGAGTTAATACGCAATATATTTTAGGGATTACGATATGACGAAATTAAATGCCAACGAAATTGTACTTGGTTTAAAAACAACGAAATTTTAACCCAACGAAAATATGTGCATCTACAGTATGTGCAAATTGAGCATAGGTCATAGGTCATAGTCTCTTCCGTATCATTCTTTGTCTTTAGTCTAATTTTAGAGTGTTTGATTTTTCTTTTTTTTCTCCAGGTGATACATATAGCCATTGTATGTTCTGGACACAAGTCAACAAGAGATGTTGTGACCCTGATCAAGAGTGTCTTGTTCTATCGAAAAAATCCTCTACATTTCCACTTCCTCTCTGACACCACTGCACAGGTCATTCTGAACTACCTTTTCGAGACTTGGAGTGTTCCTGATGGTGTGTAGAATCTTTTTGGGTTACCTTTTTTTTCGCATTGTGTATGCCCCTTTGAAGTGTCAGAGGATACACTTTGCCTGAATATTTGAATTTTCTTTTATCAATCTCTGATCCTCAGCCATGTTTGATAACTCTAAATTACCCAGATTTTTTTAACTTGTACCATAAATCTGCCTTTTATATGGACAAATATAATTAGTCTTCTAGTGTTAATATTACGATGAGTTATTTAAAGGAAGTGAACTTGAAAAAATTAATTGTTGCTTAATAAATTATAAAAACCTTCTGAAACTTAGAAATGAGGTTTGTAACCTTTTTGTTTATTTCTGTCATGAGATTTTATCAATTAAACACTCTCAGTGCCTGGATGTGAAGCAAAATTTTGTACTGTCACGAGAGGACAAGGATTCAGTATATTTCTATAACTGAACCTTAGGTAACTGTGTATGATTTGTGCAAAAAAATGAATAGATAATTTGTGAAATATGAGACCATCATAGTAACATGTAACATTAGCTGCTGGTGGGAATGCATCAATCTGAGATCCAAAATCTTCCTCCATAAACCCAGTTTCATAATGTTGATGACATTTTTTCTCTGTTATTAAGCGTGCATGTGTAAAAATTCAATGTGTCTCAATGACTTCAGCATCGGTGCTGCCCTCTATTAGATGCGTAGAGATAACCCAGCAGGGAGGTATGGCAGCTCTCATGGATTTCAAGAATTAAGTTATTCTAAGTGGTATATCTTCTTACTGAGGAAAGCTGTGTCTAAATGATTTTCAGATATCATTATATACATCAAGCAGAAAAATTTGAGCCCTTGATAATTTTTTTCATGTTCACTTCCTTTAACGAAAAGCTTGGCTTAGTGGATCCAGGGGATCTACTACATATAGTTAAAGGGGTTCGAGCCACCGATGCAGTGGTACAACCTTCTCTTTTTTTTTAAATTTGATCTCAACTTGTATATTTATTCCATTATATCCATCATGGGCACAGGACTATGTGCGGTATTATTCATTTTTCGCCCACAAAATTAAAGTTTTATAAAGAGCTTTAAAAATAAGGTGGAAGATAGTTGAAATCAAATTGAAAATAAGTGTGTAAAAAGTTTTCACCGTAGTGACATCATAATGTAGAAATGACGTCATGAAGATTGTCTTATTTTGATAAATTGATGTTTTGTAGCAAAATATGGTTTTTCGACTAGGAAACATAGGCTTGCTCAAGTTCCATTTTTTAGTATAATGTGTAAAATTGTATGAAGAAAAACATATGTTAAAATCTTGAGCAGATCTGCGCTCTATACTTCCAAATGCAAAATATAAAGAAAAAATGAGAATACATGTATTTTCATTGTTTACAAAATTTATATGGGAATGTAATGAAGAAATGTTTCCTTCAAAAATTCTTTTTATTTTCAGTCAAAATCAGTTTCTACCATGCAGATAAAGTAAAGGTAAATATTTTAAAGTGTTTATACTGTAGATATCTTTTTTCATGTGTTTATTAGGAATATACATAGAATGAATAAGATAAAGGTAAATGTTTTTTTTTAATTTTTATTAGCATGTTTGGAAATCATCAAATGAAATAGATAATTTTTTTATTTTTATGTTTATTAGGAAGACATTGAATGGATCCACAACAAACATTACTCTGGTATATATGGCCTGCTGAAGTTAGTCCTACCTAAAACGCTCCCAAGTTCTCTGGAAAAGGTCAGAACCCTCATGTACATTTAACTCAGTCAGCACACATTTACTTGTAAAATTTGGAGAGAGAGAGAGGGAGAGTTTGGATAGCTCTCAAGTTATGAATAAGTGAAAGATTTGCACCTATGTAATTTTTTTTTCCACAGGTGATTGTCTTGGATACAGATGTTAGTTTTGCCACTGACATTGCAGAGCTATGGAAAATGTTCAGTTTTCTTAATGGATTAAAGGTAGGGTTTGTATGGTATAATAGAAAATCTTCAGTCTTTGAAATATGCATGCTTGGAGTATCAAAACAATATTGAAACAACTGCACTCCCAAGATACAGAGAGAGAGAGAGAGAGGGGAATGATGCCTTTGAGTTTGATTTTGGAAAAAAACAAATTTCTCTTTTTCACCTTGCTTTCCTTTCAAGGTTTAAAAATTGAGAGATCTATCTGACTTGTATGAAATGAGTAATACACATTTTTTCTCACTTTATAAAGGTGCTTGGGTTGGTAGAAAATCAGAGTGACTGGTACTTAGGAAAAATTTGGAAGAACCACATTCCATGGCCAGCCTTGGTATGTCCAATCAGTCTGTCTTGTTCTATTGTGATATCATTTGTATTTGTTGTACTGTTTTGATACTTGTGCTCCATTTGATTGTTATTCTGTGGAATGCTTTCAGGGCCGTGGATTTAACACAGGGGTTATTTTGATGAATTTGCGTGTTCTGAGGGAGATGAATTGGATGGAGATGTGGAAGAAAATTGCTGTGAAAGAACTAGAGACAATGCAGTACACACAGCTAGCTGATCAGGTAAGGCAGACCTATACAACAAAATAGCATATACTGTATACAGGGAAATATTCGCCCCCGTTTTATTTTCGCCCCTTTCGCCCTTGTTGTCAGAGGGCGAATTTTACCTGTAGACTGGGCAAACTCCAATGCATGTGTCAAATTATCTCTTTAAACACAACTGTGTCTGGGCGAATTCAAGACGGGGCGAAACTGTTTGCAAGTGTTGAAAGGCGAAAATTACACAGGGCGAAAATAACCCTGTATTTAGTAAATATTACAATGCAATATTGATGCTTTTCATGCGACCCAAGGATGAATGAACTAATAGCATTGGCCACTTCTTTAGCACCATGACATTAAAATCAACTTACAAAATCTCTTTGTGAGAAATTGTAAGCCTTGAAATAGATGCAAAATTTCATTAGTATGTAGTTGTATATCCTTGGTGTGATTATACTTTGGTATCTGAATTTTGAAACAATAAATTGTCAAAAAAAAGTACATGTATTTATATCAAGTTTCCTACTTGTATTTAATTGTTTTTGAAACAGGATATTTTCAATGCGGTTTTAAAGGAACACCCCTACTTTGTGTACCATTTACCTTGTCAGTGGAACGTACAGCTGTCGGATAACAGTAAGAGTGACAAGTGTTACAATCAGCTGGAAGAACCCAAGGTAAACAATAAGTTATAAAGAAGAAATGATGATGACATGCAAAATTCAGACAAATTAAACTTCAAACAATCTCAGTGGAACTTAAACTTGACTTAAAATTTGAGCCTATCAATACAAATCATAATACATGTATTTGCCATGACAATGTTTACATATACATGCACTTAACGCAAATGAGAATTTGGCTGCTTGTTTTATGCAGTTTTCTTTAAATAATCAATATTTAAGAAATAAGAATTCTTGTATACTGATATGTTTAAAGAAAGTTTTAGCTTTGTAATATCAGCAATTGTAGATACTGTAGAAGCAGAAATATTCGTTGAGATTTAATTTCATTATTTTCGTTGGCAGTATAAATTAATGAAATTAAATCCATGATGAATTTTTTAACCCAAGTATTAATGATTACAAAGCGATTAAGATATGACAAAATTAAATGCCAACGAAATTTTATATGGTTTAAAAACAACGAAATTTTGACCCAACGAAAATATGTGCTTCTACAGTATTATAAATTCAATCCAAATTTAACACTTTAATAATAATGCAGTAAATCCCAACAGGTGTAAAACTTCTCAAAATATTCTCCATCATTATATACTTAAATCTATTCACATTAATATGTTTATGTTTTAAAAAGTGTTTATTTTGAAATTTCTGGTTGCTTTAGATAATTCATTGGAATTCACCTAAGAAGTTTAAAGTGGAAAACAAGCACGTGGATTATTTCAGAAACTTGCATTTAGCATTTGTGGAATACGACGGAAATCTGCTACGTCGAGAGCTGTTTGGTTGTGAGAAATCGGATGATGCAAATCCAACAGGAGCCCCAGAGGAGGTAAGCGAGGATGAATGCTATGAGTTCCGACGTGAGCAATCGCTTGTCCATCGCACGCACCTATTTTACTTGGACTACAAATACCAGCCCGAGGAGTACGATGTGACCCTAGTGACCCAGTTAAGTATCGACCGCCTCCAGATGTTGGAACTGCTGTCAAATTGCTGGGAGGGGCCGATCAGCCTCGCCCTGTACGTGTCTGACGCTGAGGCCCAACAGTTCCTGAAGTATGCCCAGGATTCAGAAATACTGACCAAGAGAAAGAACATTGGATATCATATTGTGTACAAAGATGGGGTGAGCAAATATACTAGTGGCACATTTTACAAAAGAACTAATGATAAAGTCATAATTCTTTCCAATCTTTTTAATTATCAGTAATCTATTCTCAGTGCAGAGAATGTGTACAAATCATTTATTCCAAATTATTTTGATCTCAATTTGTACTTTTCACTTTTATTAAGTTAAAACATTTAGAAGGTGATGAATAATCTGGATTTATCTGTTTGGTCATAAGGTCTTTTGTAAAACACAGGCCAGGATTATTGTTATCCCCTTGCGCAACTTGTTGCGAAAGCATCGCTGCGTGTGTGTGTATGTATGTGTGTTCATTTCAGCCTTTTAAGCAAAATTCAAAGAAAACCCTCGCATGCATGTTTATCAAACTTTGTACACTTTAGCATGGTTAAAGGACAAACACTATTCATTTTCAAGTAATTTTGTTACATATTTATTAAAATATTGTTAATTACATTAAGGGGAAAACAATGTCAATGATTTTGTAGGTGTAAATTATTTTTCTTTAAATAATAAACACTGTTGATATTCTGTGTATTGTAATAATTTTAGCAATTTTATCCTGTAAACTACCTGCGCAATGTTGCCTTGAACCAGAGCCAGACATCTCACATGTTTTTGAGTGACATAGACTTTTTACCCATGCCCGGCCTGTATAATCACCTGAAAAGTGTTGTATCAAGGATTGACATGGAAAAAGAAAGTAAAGTAAGTCTGATGAACAACAAAAAAACTCAATCACTTGTCTAGTGGTTTGTTATAAGTATCAAACTCTTGAAAGAAAAAAAATATCAGTACACTTTAAGGTAAACCAAAAACTGAATTAATATGCACTTTTTGATTAAGAATAGAGTCTTTTTTTGCAGGCTTTAGTCATACCAGCTTTCGAATCCCAGAGGTATAGATTAGAATTTCCCACTACCAAAGCCGACCTCATGAAAAAGCTGGATAAGGAAGAAATATTTACTTTCAGGTATTTGAATTATATGTTGGCTTAATAATAAAAGTATAAACATGAGAATGATTTTGAGTATTCATGTTGTAAAAATTACACAGTATGAATTTTTGAATTGAAATTTTAGATACGATGTTTGGCCACAAGGCCACCTTCCAACAAACTACACCAAATGGAGATCCGCTACAGCCATGTATACTGTAAGTGATATTCAGTCAATTGCTTGGAAATCATTTAAAGGACAAGTGCACTTATGGGCCCCAGTAAAAAGTAAAAAAATGAAGATTCAAATTAAGCATAATTTTTTATCTTACATCATCTATTGTTATTTCAACCATAAAAATCAACAAGTTTTCTCGCTGAATTTAGTGTGTATAAATAGCACGAAGCTTTACAACATAGTAGGGGTCAGCCGACATTCGGGATTTTATATAGTAAATCGAGGACGGGCATTCAATTCAAAGCCTTTGTTTACTGTCAACCTAACCGAGTACAAACTTGCGGAAAAGATAAAAGACGCATTATACATTTAGAAAACCCCTGTGAAAATAAGAAATTTGTACAACATTAGGCTGGTACCTAAAATATGAAAAACTTATGAAAATTTCAAGGTTTTTCCTATAGCAAATGGCAGCTATTACCTGCGTGACCCATGTTTGAACCCACATATGGAATAAATTATTTCAAACAGTCACGTGGGTTCTCTCCAGGTAGTTTTGTCATATGTGCTCACTGTAAAACACTGGCACGTTTTAAACTGCTTTCCATCAACTTTGTATGGTCTGGAATGTTTGTTTGGTCACTTTTGTCATATGCAACTTCAAAGCTTTATTCAATTTTTTTTCAGATGTAAAATAATGCATAAAGTATAATTCAGCAAACGCGCCAATCGGTCCACCAACAGAATAATGTTGATTAAAATGTCTCCTCCCTCAAATTTGAAATGACACAATTCAATAGGTTTGGTACAATTTTTCCGCATTTAGATTATCTGTAGGCATTTAAAAATTCACAATTGTTTAAACTGTATGCTAATTTTGGTAAATTTAAGCGTGCATATAAATCAGAAGTATCCATCAGTGCTTAAATATTACGGAAAAAAAGCAATTTATTGATAATTTCTACATAAAAACGGCACTGAAAAGGGCCCATTCTCTATAGCTTAAGTGCACCTGTTCTTTAGAGGGCCAATTTTCATCAAATGCCAGATTTCAGAGGGCACATATGGTAATTTTGTGGATTCACTCTAATGAATTATGATCAAATTTCATAATTAAAAGGATTAAAACTTATGTCACAAAATCACGAAAATTTAGCCACTACAAAATATTAATGATTCTACATTGCATGTATGTCATAATATAGAGTGCATTTTAAAAAATGCTCCAGGTACTGCTCACTGTACATACTTTTAAAGACCTTCTGTAAATGTTGTTTATTTACAGGTGAAATGGGAGCGTGATTATGAGCCGTACATTGTTGTCAAGAAAGGGATTCCTCTGTTTGACCAGCGCTTTGTTGGCTTTGGATGGAACAAAGTCTCCCATGCAATACTTCTAGATCTTTTAGAGTAAGATTGATGAACTTTTCCTTCAGATTTAGGATGTATTTACTGAAATGTGTTTTCCTTTTTCTGTTCTTTAATTTATCAGTATTTCACCTTAGTGCAGACGCACCTGCTGTTATGGCCACCTTTAATCAGATTTCAATCCCCCCCCCCCCCCCCCCCCGTTTAGTTTTTTAACACATTTAAGCAACCTCATGTCTAACACTGCCAGCGGCCAGTGTTTTTAGATCCTGTGCTTTCAACATGCCTCTTTTCAACGGCTGATAATGAGTTAATGATAAATAATTGTGTGTGTAATTTGAATTCTGCCAGGATTAAATTAGGTAATTGAATGATTACAAAATCTGTTTTGTGGTGTTTTCATATACTTAATGCAATACAAAATTATCGATTGGTCAGCCTTGCGCTTAACATGTTATATCAGCCCTATTATTTCTGACGAATTCTGAGTAAAAATCAAGCATTGTGAAGAAATTGATATGATTTGGAAGGTAAGAAGAGGTCTTTAGATCATGGCTATATAAAACAAGGCATGTCACAACATACGATATCGGAGATTGTGTCATGATTTTGTGTGACAATAATTTGTAAATTGAAAACAAAATAATAAAACTTTTTTCAGAAATCTGTGTAAAAATAAACAGAATTTCATGTGACTTAATACTTTTTAATTTGTTAAATGTTTTGAAATTATGTTTGAAAATGAATATATTAAAATTTTAGAGTTTTTTCTTCAATGATTTGAAACCCGGAATAAGTCTTAAGTGACCATCAGTTTGTTATTCTCCCACAAGTGGCGTCTTAAATCAGGTGCGACTGTACTTGATAAATGAATATATTTAGAGTTTTTTCTTCATTGATATGAAACCCGGAATAAGTCTTAAGTGACCGGTTTGTTATTCTCCCACAAGTGGCGTCTTAAACCAGGTGCGACTGTACTTGATAAATGTTTATTAATACTATTGTTATATTGCAGGTACAAATTTGTTGTCTTGCCAGATGCATTCATTATTCATATGCCTCACGCTCCTAGTTTAGAGATCACCAAGTTCCGTAACAATGCACTCTACAGAAAGTGAGTCTTTTCATTCTTACTACATGAATTAACAATTTACAGGTAAGGAGGCTAGCTGGTCAACAAATTAACCATCATATCTTCCTTAAATTTTTAGAGATGATTTGTTTTTTTATTAACTACATGTATCATTTTGTACAGAAAAAAATTCCAAAAATTTTATGATTTGAACATTAATTTTCCTATATCTTATACAGAGCTCTCCTTCAAATGGAGATTAATAGAGTCTATATTAATGGTCAAGACCATCTAGCCCTCATAAGGTGTTTTGTTTTTTTCAATACTGGTATAATTAAAATGAAACCACTTTTAAAAATGAAATTGACAAAAGATATTCTCAAGATTTATTGAGAAAAAGTGTAGTATTATAAACATATAACATAAAAAATCAACATTCTCTGTCTCCCTCTCTCTTTCTCTCTCATAAAAACTGCATTTGAATGTATGCTTCTTATTCTACAGTTGTCTAAAGACTTTGAAAGGTGAATACCAGAGAGATTTATCCAGAAAATATGGATTGAAGGCCCTCAAATACCTGTCAGTGGACTGAGCAGTGATTTCACAGTATCATGAAATAAGAGAGATCATGTGTTATTCTCTTTCTTTAAAGTTTAATTAAGTTTACCTCATATATAAGTTTGAAGATATTCAAGGCATTGTTAACTACAGTTGAATTTAACAAGGCAGCTGAAACAAACATGTAGTGTCTTCCTATAAACCATAAACTTCTGTCTGTTGTTTTGTTTCAAATCTTGACTAGCATCAACAAAAGGTTACTGTAAACCAACCCTTATTTGTGTGCGATAGATTCTCGCCAGGTTGGCAAGAGCCTCGTCGTTGCAAATTTTTCTCGCCTCAAACCAGTCCTTGTTGAATTGTTTTTATAACAAAACTAGTATAAATTACAAAAGAAAAATAGAATTGATAAGTAAAAGGACATGTTTAATCCAAATTTTGGGGACCTTAGACAAGGAATGTTTAATTGTATTTGTGCATTTATTAATTCTGCTCATTTTTCTACCAAAGTATTTTAGTCATTACCTGTGCATCATTTAAATGGTCAGTATATTTCGTTTAAAAAAAATTGTGTTACATGTAACTTAACAATTCTGGAACAATACTTCATTTTATGAAGTATAATTTCATCATGTATTCTTATGAATTGCCATATTGCCATATTTTAATGATATATTAAGTAATAAATTTTGTTTTTCGACTAGATAAAGTATTTGGATTTTCAAACAGCTGTACTTAGTTTTATAGATGCATGTTTCTTTTTATATTTGTATTTGATATAATGCAAGCATTGCGCAGGGCTTTCAAATGTAATTTGTTGTGCTATTTATTTAATTTTTTTTTGTATGAAACATTGTTGTGTATTTTGAGTATGATTTCTCAAAAGAGTATTGTGAACTTTTTTATACAGAAGTGTCGTAATACAAACACAAAATGGAAATAAAGACACAAATTTAATCCATCTTATGTCTTCTCTCCTGACTGGCCATTTGTCAGAGGAATGGATGATTCATGTTCAACCCTGAAAAAAAAATAGATCTGCTTTATTATTAAGGATACACATTCATTATTAAATGAAAATAATCCGACCAAATCAACTCTTGACATTTTAATGATCAATAATACAACTCATATGTTCTCATTATCCTGGTGAGGTTTATTATTTTAAACAGAGGGACATGCTTTCTCCCTCCAAGATGATCACTTATCATTTTCAGGGGTGGATCCAGAAATTTTCCGGGGTGGAGGGTGTCAATACACATTTCAATTCCACCCACCCGACCCCAAAAATATCCACCAAAATATTTCAGATTAAGAACGGGCATTCAAAGAATGCAGTTCGATTTTCTTCTTTTAACGTTATACACTATTTTTCTCGTATGTATATTTTTGAATATTTATTTATTTATTTTTTGAGGGAGGAGGAGAATGATTATTTACAAATAAGGGGGTTTGTGAAAACTTGTGAACTGATTGCAAATGTCTCCAAAGCCAGTTCACAATTTAGTACCTGTCTTTCTTATTAATTCCGAGGCTTTCCTGAATGGTCTGACCGGAGATCCACTGCACGTCACGGTGTAGACACGTGTACACTCCCACAATGACCAACACAAACACACAGATACTCCCCCACAACTTGAACTGTTCCCGGCTGTACAAAACAGATGAACGTAAGCTAACAACTTTTTGTTGTAAAATATTAAAAGAATAAGGGCGAATAAGGCTGTCCATAAGTGAAAGGATAAGAAAAATTGAAAATTAAAAGACCGATATATTTAGCGGGATTTTTTTTCACCAACCCGTTCTCAACGAAGTTTATTTCATTAAAACTTTGCAATAAGTTTCAAGAATTGCGCCTTTTAATGTTTGGATTGGATCACAACAAAACGTATTTGACAATTCTTTATTTATCTGTTTTGTTATAATTCGGTTCATTTGAAGCAATTGTTAACATTCAACACACCAATATACATTTGTTCCATCTTACCGGTATTCACGAATATTGCATCGATGACATATATGCATGCTTGATTGAATTACAAAAGAAAAGAAAAGTCGTACGTATTTTTGACGTAGTTTGGTTCGCAACATGTAAATTGCCCGTCCATCTCGCAGCAAGCGCTTAGATCCGGGTCGTTACAGGAGTAGATGTTTCCCTGGCGATACCCGATGTCGTCATTCTTTAAGCATTGGACGCCGCCTGTAATAAGACCCAAGGAGAAGCAGAATCGGTAAAAGAGTCATATAGTTTAGGATCTTTGTTGTTAATAATAAAAATGCCTGCTGTGCCGGGCGCATTAAATGTGTGGAGAATGTAATTAATCACAAATCAATGTTTTTAATATTTCTTTGCACACCAAAGATTCAAAGAGAAGCACAATCGGTAAAAGAATCTTAGTTTGGATCTTTATTTTTAATAATAAAAGTGTTGCTGTGCCGTACGCACCGAAGGGTCGAGGAGGTATTTAATCACAAAATCATTTTTTAAAACTACAACGGACTGTTATTATGACAATTGGGGTTTCCAATAATAATGAAACATTAGAATTTAAAACAAACAACACATGTCGGATTCTAGTGTCTTGTTTCTTAGATATCGTGTTTAAAATAATTTGATTTTGGTTATGATGGTCTATAACCAACGAAATTTGTTCACATATAATTATAAACTGCGTTGAGGTGCTTGTAGTTTAAGTTTTATAAACAGCGAAGCCTAGCCTATAACCTGCATTTCCAAACCCATTTTATATGAGCATCTTCATTTCTAATATTACTTGTACATGTAGAAAATAATACGATTTTCCATTGCTACGATTTTACCTTATGAGTGACAAAATTACGTCAAATGAATTGAAACCTTTTTGACTCTGGAATATTGTGATGTTAGTAACGTAGTTTACACAGTAGAATGATTTTCGATTTTTCGGCAATTCAAAAGCACATTTTAACAAAATTATATAAATTTGAAAAGAAGAAAAATTATGTATAAAATTTGAAAAGAGGAAACATCAAAACTTATGCCAATTAGCAAAATCAATGATTATATAAATGTACTGCTATATCAAACAGTCCTCAACTAATTGTTCGAAAAAAAAAAAAACCAAACATCTCCACATTTCTAAACATGTTGTTCATTATAAAAACGCACATCATTCGATGTGAATTTAAAATATTATGACTTTAATTTTTACAATTTAATTACGATTAAAATTTAATTTACTAGTATATGTACATGTATGTCGAATAAGTATTTTTGTTCTTAGTGTCCTTTCTGACATATTCATTCTTAAATAAAATCTGCAAAGAAAAGGACAGTAATTTACTGTCCCCGTAGAAGCAATTTTCTTACGCTTTTAAAATTTTTCTGATAATAATTTTTTTAAATACCTAAAATAAATAAAAACTTACTCACCAGCGTTTTTTAAAAAATTCCAAAACACCCAGATGACGAGAAACGCACTCATGCCATGTGAATGCTTGTAGCGTTACATGGAGTCTGAGACCGCCCGTGATTGGTGAGATCAATCTATACCTGTCCATCGTGTCACGGGACACTCTCTGTACTCACATTCTTCTGATCCTTCTAATCTGTTAAGCTTTGTGCAGAATATTATGTCGTTGGGTACGATGTATTGTGCGTGGAATAGCATATTATCTCTTTATTATTATAAAGCTTTTTGTTTCATGGTAAATAACAGATAAGGCGGTGCACTTTAAGGTTGACTGGTGCAGGAGTTTTCAAATAAAATTACCGTTTTTTGTTTTTATGATTTTCACATTATGAATGGAAAGATGTTACATAATGTTGGAGAAACTACATGTATTCCGAAAAGATTTTCTCACAAATGAAAGAACGTTAAATAACTTTAAAAAAAAAATATTGGTTCCGCCTGCCCAATAGTACAGTTACTGTATGTACATGTAGATTGTTTGATGGTTTATGCCGATGGTTTTGAATCATAAAGTGCCAGTTATATTTACCTTGCAGTTCTCAAACATTTATAGTACTAGGACTTTGTAAAATTTACTGCATAACTTTAGTTTTATAGGAAGACTATCAACTCAAAGGAATACTTGTATATAACAAAAGATTTGACCTATATGGTCGGTATTGGTTTCCGTCTTTACAAAAAGCATATCGATTTCCGTTCCATTACTTGATTTTAAGCAGTAAAATCTTAGGTTCTAGTTCTCATAATGTATAACGTTAGTGATTGAAAAAAAGTTTCACAATCGTTGTCCGAGCAGTATGAGTTCTGAACGTGTTTTTTAAAATTTTGTTTTAAGTTTACAGGAATGAATTTAATTTCTACCTATGTTATACAATATAACATAACAAAACAGTTTACGCTTTATAAACCGCGAAGTTTTGGTGGTATCGAACCCTCAATCTAAAAACACTAGCTCTATAATGTTACCTAGTGTCTGGTGCTTTAACCACTGAGCCATTTCAGTCACAACAAAGTCCATTGTTAAATGCTATATGCGACTTCAACCAAGAATTTACGGACTTGTATTATTTTTCTAAAACGTTCAATTGTTGCGATACAAAATGACATTTTTAAAGTATAGTGGGTCATCTCTCCACGTTTTCGTTGATTGAAATCGGTATGATTTCCTTTAAACCTTATATACATGTACACTATGACAAAAATATGGATCTCAAACCCACTCTTTAAAAGAAAAGGCATTAGAAGTTCTAAAAATGACACTATTTGGAGGTTTTGACACGCATACGTCAGTTTAAATCAACCTATTCCAAATATTTAACATTATAAATCGATGTTATGGTAAATATACATTGTTTTCAATAATTTAGAACAAAATTATGAGATTTGTTGATATTCTAATTGTATAGTATCTTATCTATCCTCATATAGGCAGTTTACCCGCCTTATTCATCCATCTTCTTTGTAAAGAAAATTTTAAGCGTTCTTATATTGCGGAGTCTATTCTCAAACAAATTTTAATAGCTTTTGTAATGCAACACACATTATTCTTCTAACGAAGAGGCATTCTATAATAATATGCTAAATATGTTTGAAAACAATATATTTCTGAGAGGACCAATTCTTTGATGATAAATCTATAGATGCAGAATTGTAGCTCTCCGGAAGATCTATGGACGACTAAGACCATATTGTCTTCCAATTTCCCCTTGGAATGCGACAGTTCTACGACTATAGTTAATATTATGCGTGTGCTGTATATAAACTGTTTTATCGTTGTATTTTCCCACCCAAATAAACGGGTAAACGTAAAAAAGCAAGACTGTAATTTATCATTCGGTAGTTAATCAAACTCAATATCGATACAATCAAAGGACTGATAATCCTGCATGCAGTCGAACGTATGCAACCGTATAACGACTTGTATTAGAGTCACTTACCATTCCATTACTGTTTGTCTCGTCCATATCCATCCGATTAATCTATTCATGAATATCCGCAGAAAACAGAGGGAGCCTGTGTTAGACGAATAATAAGCAGACATTTTCACCTGATGTTATTGAACACTTTTATGGACATTCTGATTTCGGGAGCTGACTGATGAATTGGTTCACAGCATTGACTGGTAATTATTCTGGTCTAATGGCATCTGTTTGCATTTCAAAGCATTCCAGGGGCTAATTTTAATAAAGTTAACAAACATGCAAAAAAAAAAAAATTCTAAAGGCTCGATATAATCAGACATAATAAAGATCTCATTGGTAATGCAGTGTGGTACTGTACTAACATGAGGGGACCAATCATTGTGTTTCAAAATAAATGAAAATACATCTACGTACTTCTTCAGTTCATCTCCGATTATCATGGTAATCATGGTATAATCATTTATTGGTATTTTCATTTTTATAAAAATTATTGTTCAATTACTTTGAAGCAGTTGGCCTTTTGCAGAAACATGCACTGTGTTCGAAAGTGGTAGCAAATAAAAGATCTAAAGAGACACAAAAAGTCGGCCATTCTACAAAGGCACTGTATTGAATAAGTTGGGTTTTTTTAAACGTCGTGTTAAAATTTGGGCGTGTATTTTGCCGTGACAAGATGAAACGAATATCATTTATTCGTATTTTTAAATCGAATCTGATTGTTGTCCGTAGGTTCTATATGCACAATGACACAGTTTCTTCTTTCATAAACCTGGTAAAATGTCAAAGTATCAATTGATTGATGTAAAAAAAACCGCCATACTGTATAGTAATTACTAAAGACGTGGAAAGGTAAGGAATCGCCTGGAACGGTCGATTGTTGGTTTTCCTTTGGGTGCATATTGTATACATAATAGATTGATTGCTCGGCAAAATGGTGTGTTCCGATAGACTGTTGCATTTTCACTTCCCAGGCAAATTTATCACAGGGACGTTAGGGATTTTACTGCAATGTGGATTTTCTTGACAATTAGCCAATATTTACATCTACTGTGGCAGGTTCAAGTCTTGCGAACAATAAGGAATTTCGTGGAATAATGACACGTGAATGTAATTCTGGGCAATCTGAGGCAGACCCGATGGGATTTTTCTGTCTCCTGCTCGATTGGACTTCTGTCTCGAAAGGTCTCATCGTTCCAACAAATTTTACTAGGATACAAAATTAAAACCAATGAAGTCTCGTAATCCAAACGAACGGAAGAGAAATATCACCAAATTGTTGATACTTGTAATAATCTCAAAAAAAGCCATACCAACTAAGTAAATGAGTTGTGTCTTTATCCGTTGTCCCTTGCATTTAATTTATTCTCTCTTTTTTCATTTGCATGTAAATTATTGCCATAACGATAGAAATAACTCTGTTTGATCGTAGTTTCTTTTTTAATTGCAAATGTATAATGTTGGATTGTATGCATACACAAATAAAGAACGAATTGGTCAGATAAACTGTCGTTTAAATATCACAATGTTGAGTACAAAAATGATGAAAAAGAAACTTGACCAGTAATTGCCAACGAAAAATGATTTACTTTAACTTTTGCAAATTTCTTCAATTTTCTTATATGCAAATGGTGGTGGGGCCGTATTTATTAATCTATTATATTTTCAAACAAGTTGTTATATAAGTTTGATCAGTGTCAAACGATCCGTGATCACAGGACAAAGAACAATATCTTGTGACGTCATCATTAGGGGTGAGTAATAAACGACGAGCTCTGTTCCAGATGAGTCACGTGTCACGCTAGTATTCACCACACTTAAAAGTTCTTAATGAAGTCCTAAATGCCAATATGGACGGTCGATTTTCTCAATTACAAGGCATCGACGACGTCTGTATAAATATCTATGGATTAGTTGTTCAACAAAAGGTCATCTTTGGTATCCAGGATCAAAGATGAGCGCCAGCACCAATATACAGGGCGCTTGGTCTTTTGTCTGGCCTAGATGGTTCGATAGATGTTATACACAATGGCTGGAGCCTCATCAAAGATTAACCATCTACTCTGCTTATAAACCCCCTCTAAAGTGTTATTATTTTCTGAATGATAATACTGTCTTCTTATATTAATATCTATTACACTTTGTAATCAATCATAGTCACGAAAAGATAAACCAGGAATAAAAACGCATTAAAGAATCAGATCAGATAGTTCAAATTTAAAAGATGAAGAAATGTGAAAGTTAACTTTTAAAATAAAACATCGTCAACATTTGACACATAATAAATGCCATTCGTTCACTGAGCTTCAGCACCACTTGCTTTACTTGATTTCTGAGCGAACTTTTTAAGACCAGACGCCAATCAAACGCTGATAATTTAGGCAAAAGCCATTTTGTAATACTTTTGGCAAGAACTTGGGTCAATGCACTCGGCTAAATACTCTTGTCTTTCTGATGACAAATGACAATATCTACCCCCCCCCCCCCCTCTCCCCACACACTCACGCAAACAACCCATTTGATAACTGCCAACATACATGTTATAATGTTATGATGTTCTAATTCCTTTATGAAATTCAAAGTGTTGCCATTGAATTGAAAAAAAAATGGTAATGAAGTGTTGGGGTTTTTGGAAAGGGGGAGAGCAGTAGACATTACGAAGACGAAGATACAAATAATGTGTTCCACGTTTTTTCTTGTCATGGACATGAATGGGATCAACTCCCTCCCAGTGGTTCCGAATACCGTATAAAAGCTGATGTAGCAGGATGCAGCACGCAGTGATGATATAAACCCGCGATCCACTGAGAAGATACCAGTTTTACCATGTACCACACAAAAACGGAACAAGCACCTGTCAGAGCTAATACAGGATTACTAACCAACAACCTGACCTAAACATATGGTTAATCCTGTCAAAGGATCATCAGTTCATCATTCCTGTCATATTGGTTACGTGTGTATACAGGGGAACAAATAGTTCATATAAATTCATATACATTTAGGCATATTTATTACACAGTAAATTAATAAATAATATCATAATGACCCGCAGTGCACATTAATTTTGTGTAAAAAAAAAAAGGAAGCAAAAGAAACTTAGCAAATATGAGGTTGATTAACATTGAAATAGTCTATGGTAATTAAAATTATTGCTAGTATATTCCTAAACAAAATACAACGCAGGCTGTGATTTCACATACAGATCTGTCACATATCATGATACACTGTAATTTTCTATTTCATTCATAGTCCAGTCCTTGATAACCATGAAGGATGCGGACAAGATATTTTATCACTGACAGCGGAAAAAGAAGGATATTAATCAAAAAAATAAATTATCTCATTGTCATCGACCAGACAGAGGGGAACCCATTCCGAAATGAGGGCTGCCTTCGCGTGCTTCAGAGTAGTGCCCCACGTTAATGGGACGCATTATAGGCGCTTCCACTAAGAGTTTCCCGGAATCCGAAAAGAAGGCTTTGATTGACATGGGATCGACTGTATCCGGTAACGAGAACTCCCGGTTCAGTTCCTTTGTAGAGGTCCGCGACCCGATCCTTTCCTCCTTTCTGGCACTGATCACAAGTTTCTTGTCCACCGTTTTCACATTTAGATCTTCCGGGTTGAAGTCTTCAATGTCTATCTCCACGCGGTACTTTTTATCCCTGTCCATTGTCGTTGCCGGGGACTGCGAGCCGCTGCGGGTTTCGTATTTACTCGTACTGGATGATGACGTAACGTGTGAAGGGGGAGCGGAGTAGGTGCGCTGAAGGTTGTTCGTGTTGGTAACATGCGCAGTACTGGCGCTAGCCCCGGAGTAAGGCGGTTGGGGTGGGGATGCGGTACCGCTTTTAGGGGACATAAACGTTGTAAACGTCGACGTATGGGTTGTTGGGGGCAAGTTTTGTACCGGGACGCCCATAGGTGGGGTTACCCGGGGTGGGGTACTGGACACGGAGGAGCTTACATTTTGGACCATCCTCTGGGTCCCCGTGTTGTCAGTTATAGGTGCGTAGTTCGGGACCGGCATGAGAGCCTCAGCTGTAAGAACGCCGTCAGAGGATATAGTACAGTGCAGAGCCATTGGGTCGATTTCGTCTGGAATATTGATTTCCCGGCTGTATTCACGAGACACTGATCGCTGACCGGCCTTCTCCTCGTGCTTGGCGTTGACAATGAGTTTTTGTGCATCCATTTTCACATTGACTTCGTCCGGTTTGTACTCACTCACGTTAAATCGGACTCGAAACACAGGCCGTCCGAACTCATCTTTCTCAATAACAGTTTTCGCATCGTCCGAGCTTCCAAGCTTATCCGTTAAGGCCTCGATTTTTCCATTGCTGCTAGGGCGGAGATTGAAAAATCCGCCCCTCATTTTTTCAATCTCATCCTCCCATTCCTTTCTTCTCCTCTCCATGTCTTTTTCCATATCCTCCCACACTTTGCTTTGCCGTTCTTCGAAACTTAGGTCGTCTTGTTGAATAGGAATCCTATGTGCCATTTTAAACGACCTGTAATCAAAAAACAGAAAAAAGATAACCACCTGTCATTACCACCTGATAACACACACTTATTTTTTTTCGAAATGATTCCCTTTTTCGCCATACCTCATCCAATCTGGCTCTCTCATTTTATGCGCCATGTTGTTTATGCTATAGAAATAATATTCCGCCTTATTTTGTTTGCCGGTGGTTCAATAATCAATAGTTCTAATTCATTTCTCCTCGTTCCGTCTGCCTTTCATATAGCATACATTGTACATGCCTTATTCCTACGAGAGCGGCCGTACGAATGGCCAAGTGCCCGGTGGTGGTATATTACTACCGAACTGTGTCGTGTAATTGCAGGTTTCGCCCCGTCCAGTTCACGGTTTTCTCGCTCTCAGCCTTGTAAGGGCATTGTTTATTGTTTGCTACGATACGCTTACCTTATTTACGTAGAAAAGTTTTTAATTTTTCTTTCTTTGTCCAAATTGTTTAAACGCGAACAACCTTCTATTGCTTCTTTGTGTAATTCAATTACTTCCCAGTTAAAAACTTACGTTTCATTGAAACGAAAATGTAAAACTCACTTTAAACTGGTTCAATGGTGAAGCTTTCTCACACATTAAAATACAAGGATATAATTTTATATGCATCTGGTGCTTTTTACGGTATTATGTATCACGTTATACATATAGATTACCAGTTATGAATGGAATATTTATCCTTGCCTCGCTTATCACTTCTGGATGGATTAATGGCCTGCTCCCCATCGACGTTGTTACACCTTTTATTTACCTGTAAATCTGGCCAGGTGTGAGTCACAATTCTGTCACATCTGTCCTAGGTTTCGATCAAGAATTTATAACTCGTTACAACTTATCTCTTTTTAGTGTCAGATACCTAAAAATATCCTGTTCCACACAAAGTTACCTACTCCTATGTAAATTGGCCCCCAAATAATCATCTTTTTCTAAATGCACGTGCGAATGCTAGAGATAAAACGATCCTAATAGTTTTCACAGTTTTAAACGATTCTCTTATCTTTTCAGCATCTCTTACAACACTCTATTCATCGCAGGAATATCTCTCTCTCTCTCTCTCTCTCTCTCTCTCTCTCTCTCTCTCTCTCTCTTCTTACTTGTTATAACCAGGAACACACTAGATTTCTAATCCTACGTAATGTTGTACGTGTAAATTTATTTTGAGTAATATAGAAAAATGACTAATCAAACTTTCGTCAAATACACGTTTTTCCTGTTACCGATATATCTAAATGCACCGTAAACTTCACGCTTGCTTGGTTTTGGACAGAGAACGTTTGACAAAGTCTATATTTCATGCTAAGACTCCGGGCCACAACAAGTTCATGTCTTTATCCTGGCTAGCGATGTTATTAGAAATGAAACATTTATTCCAGTCCGGTGAGTTAAAACGAATGTGTACACGTGTAAACCAGAATAGCTTGTATGTGTGCGTGGTACAGCATTATTAGACATGCATCCAGGCTTAGGGTTAGTAATTTTGGGTGCGATGTGATGGTATTTCGGCGGAGTAAAATTCTTGTACTGAGAAAAACATTCAAGGAATGTTCAGAAACATTACACGTCATTCAGATGCAAGTGTGGGAGTATCAAGATAAATAAATTGGACGCAAACAAACACGCCTGCTTTCTTCATATGTGAAGAATATAGACTCGATAGAACCACCATAACGTAAATATTATGACACATTGATCAAATCTGTACTTTTTAAAAAGTAAAGCTACAGAGCATTTTGAGCTGTACAGATGAAGACAGCCAGGTGTTAGATACAAAAAAAAAACCCTTCCACTACGGTCAGCCATAAAGCACTCGAATTTCTACCAATTAGCAGAGTGCTATCGGAACGTCGCGCGCAGCAGGCAGTGGTTCCTTACCGAAACCGTAGACATCGTACAGTCAGAGAGTTCTCAGTGTAGACGCAAATTACGTAATGGCTGATCTCTTACAATAACAGCGCCATCAAGAAGAAAGAGAATCTGTTACTGAAGCTTTTATTTACGTGGCTTAATAAGTTTTCTCTGTAACTGTATGTGTGGTTGGGTTTTCGACATGCTTGCAAGAGAGCATCAGAATTTTCAGTAAAACGTCTGTTTGTGTATTTAGCATTTGGCCGCCTGCAACTCGGGCAAGCTGAACGCGATAATGAGGAGTATATTTTGGCTAATAAATTTTCTACAGAAGTCCCTATCAACATCAGATCAAATTGATATCGAAGTGCACGGCCTTCGTTTCCTTCACGACTTAAAATGAATCACTACACAAAATTAACTCCCAATGGTTAACCTGAGCATAAGATTATCGTTTTAAGTCCACAGAGATAAGGACTTTTTTTCAACGACTGCAATGTCATCAAAATCAACAGAATTATGTAGGTTCATTTCTAGTAACATTTGAGCTCAATTAGCTCGTCATTTGTTCAAGGAAAATTGATTAGAACTTATTATAGCAATCTTACCCCAGAAATATGTGTGTGTGTCTACTCCTCGATCTTTTTTGTCCTCTCCCTCTCTCTATCTGTTCTTCTTCTCGTGAAGTTATAAGTGGTCTTTAGATATGATATATACCAGGTAAACAACAGAAGCTTCTGGATGAGTTTGACAGAAATGGCTGGCGGGATGGGAGGGCTGATGAACACAGTCAGTTGTGTACGGAACGCGGCTAGGGCAACTACTACCGAACTGGCTCAGCCCTTCCGCCGCTCGCTTATAGAGCTCTCAAATTTAAAAAAAAAATTTAATTAATAGACCTAGTCTATCCTCCTTCTTTCAAATGAATTTAAATCACAGTCGCATCGGTGATTAATTATGGAAACAGACAGTGTCACACGAGGAAAAATGTTTATATTTACATGTACCAAAAACGAAGACCAAAAGTGGTGTAATTGATGTAAGTCTAGTTTGATACCCGGTTCATGGATTTATATACATGGTTGGATCCGTATTTTTTTAGGCGTTACATAGAAAGACGATATGATTTATTGATAAATTCTCTTACTCAATATCAATCTAATTAAAATTAGACTTGTAATTCCGCTCCTCTACGATACGCTATACAAGTTACAACTTGCTATACAAGTTACAACTTGTATAGCGTATCGTAGAGGAGCGGAATTACAAGTCTAATTTTAATTAGATTGTTTCAATATTGAATTTTAAAAAATGTAGGCCTACCAAAATTAATGAATCAAAATGATACGTAAAAAGAAACAAAACAAAAAATGCATACATACAAATGCACAAAGTAAAATTTAAAAAAATGATTCAAGCCTTAGAGCATGTAGATAGATGGAGTCGTTAACTAATCTGATTTAGCGGTTAACTTTGATAAGACACAGAAAATTAACTACCGGTATTAAGAAACGCAGAAAATTATGACGTTACAGTAAGGCCCAAACTGTTCTGACGTCATAGTAGAGTTTTGAGAATCTAATACCTATATACAAAAATGAACTAATTTTCTCATACCATGTAGATATAGTTAAGAATTTTAAGGAAAGAAAAGTTAAATATGTTTTAATAAAAACGAGGCGATGGGTCCAGACATTAAAAAAAAATGTATACAGTATACTTTTGAGCTATACCGAGTAAAGAAAGGAATCATTGTTATTGTGACGTCATAGTAAGACATTATTGGCGTAACGTCATAGTAATTTTACAAGCCACTGCAAACATTTATTTAAGAACAATGTCGAAATTTTTGGGACGTTTTCGTGGAGCAAATGTTAGGGATATTGGAAACCAGGCAGCATTAATTGATTATGGACAACTTTTTAAGTGTTTTTCGGTAATGATGAAAAATAACACCGTTCTTCAAAGTTTGTATCAGTCCTTACGGAAAAACATGATGTACCACAAAGAAAAATTGCAGTATTCAGAGGATTTGATGGAAATGATAGCAGAGAAGTTCGAAGGGATGGATGAAGTGTTGGAGAGGATCAGTCATATTCTTCACAAGGAGGAGGAGGCGTTGCGACAGAAGAAAGAAATGCTGAGGAAGCTGAGAGAAGAGATTGGTAATTTTTGTTAATGAATTAATAAAAAAAGATCGATTATGATAGGAGTAAAATCAATGAATTGGTATAATAATTTTAAAAACAAAGCAAAACAAAAAGTAAGGTTCTTCTTTTGAAGACTATTAAATAAACTTTTCAAAAAAATTATAATTAAGTGATTATAGTGATTGTAATGTTTGTTTTCTCTTTCTTTCTTATTATTTTCCCCCTTTTTTGTCGGTAGAATATCTCAGAGATGACTGGATAGATTTTCCTGAAATTTTCAGGAATGAAAGAGAATGCTTTTATTTCGATGCTTTTTCTTTTCTTTTTTTCAAAATGCATTTCCCGTCGTCAGTTTCCTGTCCTGCGACAAAACGCTTGTCACCTCGAGATCTCACAAACGATAAAAACTTCAACATCTAAACTGTGTGGGATGATAGACCTTTAGTTGTAGATCTGTTTAAACTATTTTGTTTTTACGTTTTTAGTTTATTTTGCATAGAATGAACATATAAGTATAAATCCCTACTTATGTCAACTATGCGATGTTAAATTAAAAAAAAAATCTAATTCTCAAATATCTCAGGTAGCATTTTTAAAAATAATTTTGTACCCTCGAGATCTCAGAAACAGTAAGTGACCAAGACACGAAACTTACATGAATGATAGGCATTTGAATAAAGATGTGTTTAACAGGATTCATTTTGTCGACCGTCAATTCCGGTCCTCATTGTAAGGGTTCAAACAAATCAAGGTCTTTTTAAGTTTAACTGTTTTTCTTTGACAGTTTTAGTTAAATTGATTAACAATAATGTACGATAAGAAAATTTACAAAATATTCTAATTTTAATTTTCATTGAGCACTTCCGTTTGTCCATTTCCTGTCCCGAGACAAAAAACTTGGTCTCCACAAGATCTCAAATACGGTATAGACTTGAACAACCAAACTTTGTGAGATGATAGACCTATGTATGTACATTTGTTTACATTTTGTTTAATCCGGCGTAACTTCCGGTCGTCACAGGAAGTACTCCAAACTTTGATTTTTTAAAAATTATTTTGTTATTGAGCATGGAATTAACATTTTAATAATTGATACAATAGATCATCTACATATGCTTAAGTAAACGAAAAAATTCTTCTTCCGGTGAGACATCTCAAATATCTCAGGAAGGTTTGTTTTATACAAATTTGTACCTTTTTTTTGCGAGATCTCAAAAACTGTAAGAGATCAAAACACGAAACTTATATGGATGATAGACATTTGAATGAAGATGTGTTTAATGGGTTTCATTTTGTCGTCCGTCACTTCCGTCACTTCCGGCTCTCACCGGATCCGTTCAAGCAAATGAAGTTTTTAATAAGTTCAGATTTTTTTCTTTGAATATTTTATTTGGTCTGATGAACAGTTATGTTCCGTAGGTAAATTCACTTAAATACTTACTTTTCATTTCTTTGATCACTTCTGTTTGTCCGTTTCCGGTCCCGGGACTTAAACCTTTTCTCAACGAGATCTTAAAACTGACGAAAACTGTTTGATCCGGCGGAACTTCCGGTTATCACAAGAAGTACTCAAAAATCAATTTTTTGTCTTTTTGCTTTGTTTTACATTGAAATAATTACCGGAAAATTCCTTTACAGTATAAATCATATACATTTTCTTTTTACAAGAGAAATGCATTTTTTTTTTTACAGATTAATACATGAGGAACGGAAGACCTTTTTGTTGCTATAGCAACAAGAGTCTAGTTTTCATTATAATTGCTAAAAGTGTTTTGATGCATGATATTTTTATATTTCATTTTGTTTAAAAAGTTAAATAAAAGGAACTGTATCTTAAAAAAATAAAGTGCATAGCGTTAGATGAAATTGATTTGTAAAGAATTAAAATTGACCTTTTTAGTGTAACAATTTTCAGCTGATTCAAAATTCCGTTTGCTGTCAATGAGAAAACCAGAACTGGAAAAGTACACGAAACTAGCTGAAGATCGGACAGTTCATAGCATAGCGGGCTTTGTCCGCGAGGAGAGAGGTGGGTGATAGCAATAATGACAACGCATTATGTCATTTCATACGGTAATAATAAGCGCGATGTAGTACGAAATTCACTTCTTCAGAAAATGTCATATGCTGACACTGTCAAATTTATCTTCCCATTTATTTCGATAACTACCATAATGGAAAGGTCAAATATAACTAGAATCTTTAATAGATATTTGAATCTAGTAACAAGACTATGCAAAGGATAATAGTTAATTTAATCTTATATAACAGTACACAGCAGAAGGCTAGAATTACAAATCGATCGATAACTGCAGATATAAGACCATGTACATGGTGTTAGTATTAAGAAAAAAAAATATAAACTACTTGGTATGGCCCATTTATATACACCAACGCCCATATATTATCATATTTGTTGTAACTATACGTAACGAAGCGTGAAATAATCAAAGTACTGAAATTACTCGGTAAGACTGTGTTGAGAATGTTTCGAACACGTAAGCTGAGGGGGTTTGCTTGTTTCGTAATTTGCAGAGGAATTGGAGCGAAGGCTGATTTCTGCCAGGGTTGCTGTCAATGAATACATGGAGCGAAACTTGGACGACCAGCAGGCGTGTACGATTCTACAGGTAGAATAACTCTTCAGTACTGTTTTACGTCCATTCTAAGATATTTGTAATATTGTATTAAACAGTAATGTCCGTAAACAAACTGATACATGCAAAATATGTAAATAAAAAAGTATTTACGTAAAAAGACAGCATCTCACACCATAGAGACATGTATAACATGAATTCATAATATCTTACCAGTATCTATGTTACATTTTCACTAAAAGCGTAAACTGTCCCAACCCAGGTTATACTCGTATAACTTGGGTAAACATAGAGATTTCATATTTTAAGTAACAAAGAATTAAAGTGACCCAGGTTGCTTTATAAGTTTTATGAAATAGCAAAATAATACTCGCAAACAGACACGTGTATATTAATACCAAATTCCACGGTGCAATGATATTTCTCTATGTATCATAATTTTTATAAAAAAAAAAAAAAAAAGTAAATTAATACCATCATTCACTCTCAAAACAAAAATCATGGATTTTTGGCTAGAAACGATAGCATTTTGAGATCATATCTTACAACATTTTGTGAACGTAAAACTTAAATTTCTAAGTAATGAGAGTTGAATGTTTATTCAGTGCCTAAACAACAGGTTTGCTTTGTAGATGTACAGAGAGCAACTGAGGGAAGACCATAATGATAACATGCTGACGATTCTGAACGAATTTGGAGATCTCAAAAAGAAGCGCAGCTTTCTCCTCCGAAACCCTGTGTTCAATGGTATATCAATCTCAAAATCATTACAGAAACTGTTCTAACCTTTTAAACACGTAGGGCAATTCAAAATGTTAAATTTAATCCTGCTTATAATGTATTGGATTTATGGGGAAAACTTTTGATCGGTTCGGATCCTTTGTAATTATGGCTAGTTTTACTTTCATCAGAGGTTGTCTCATCAATCATCAGATAGGACAAATGTGGAAAAAGCATCTAAAGATTGATTGATAACTCAAATACACATTCACTCGATCTCTTCAGCATCAAAATATCCATTCCAGCATGTTCGATAAGAATTGTATAAACTGTCGATTTTTATTAGAAAAGATTTGAAATTATAAAAATGTTACAAAATAGTTTAAGAAAGCGTTTCTTACAGATAACGAAGGGAAAAAAGATTTAATGCAGCTGTTCCGAGTACCCAACGAAGAGATGGAGGCGACCAGAGAAGAATACGCCTTACTGAGACAACGGGTAAACAATGATCTAACTAACAAACAACTAACTATAACAAAAGTTTTGCCGTTCTGAAAAATAACGTCGATTAAAAGTAGGTTAATCAGATATTATTTCATTCTAGTTGTAACGCGGCATTTGATGAGATAGAAAAATTTAGTTAAATTTGTATAACCTGGTTTGAACGTCACAAGACACGTCACAATGCACCAACGTTAAAAGCGTATTAATCCCCTTGAAGTTACGTTTGAATTTGGAACAGATTAATATCATGTTTAAAAGTAAAACGCACTCAATTTGTACAGTAAATTACAGAAAATTAAATAATAAGGAGTGAAACTCAATGTTTACCCAAGTTATACTCGTATAACCTGGGTTGGAGCAATTTACGCTTTTTAATAATCCGCTTTGCGGATAATAAAGCGTAAACTGTCCCAACCCAAGTTATACTCGTATAACTTGGGTAAACATTGAGTTCATATCTTAAGTAAGGAAGAATATTGACCCGGGTTGAAAAATGTATTTCTTGACGAAATAGTACAAGTCATGTATTTCGTATAACCATATAAACCAAAATTTATTTTAAATTAAGACATTATTTTAAAAATATAAAATCCCAAAAATACAGTGATTATATGCTAAACGTTCATTATATTGAAAATAGTTGCATACATGGAGGGTTAATCGGATAAATCGAGAACTAATTATAAATAAATTTTTCATATTTTTGATAGACTGTTTATTTAATATTAAATATGATCATGTTAAAACATAACTATGTAAAGAATAAATATGATGAAATGTATTTTTTTTTATTGATTAACGATCTTCCATCGTCAGCTATGTTCGTTAACTCTTAATTATCCGGATTTCTTTTATTCGTACCATAAATCTGACTTTTATACAGACATTTCAATTAGTATTTTAATGCCAGTATAACCATCAGTCACACGACTACATGCATAGCGTAGTGGATCCACGGAGAACTTCCATTCAATTACAAGTTGGTAAAGATCCACCGGTACTTTTTTTTTCAAACTCAACTTGTTTATTTATTTCATTATATCCATCGTAGGCAAATTTGCAATATCTTTGTTAAATGCACGGATACCATCCAAAAATAACATTTTATTTCATTTCATTTATAAAGTTTAAAAGAAAAATAAATAACATTTTTATGAAGAAAAAAATACTTTGCGGCTGAGGATCAGAGAACCTTAAAGATATACAATGTAATGTATAATGTTAATGTAATCTATAATGTAAACATGTACCTACATTATTTCATGATCAAATTTCAATGATGCGGGTCAATTTTCAATGGACCAGGTAGGGTCGTTATTCAACACCTTTATTCTCAATATTCAACGTTGAAAAATGATCTTTCGACATCTTGTTTTAATTTTGCTGAGAAGACTGTTTTATTGAATTCCCGATTATATATTCTAGGTATTAATAGATACGGACAGTATGGTGTTTGTAAAACACTGATACCCGGTATGACATTTAACGACCAAGATTAGTTTTACAAGAGTAGACTAGACTCCAGGATCAATGTCATATTAAAGATGAAAAATATTGTTAGGTGATGTCCATGCAAGAAAGGAAATAAAACCCAAAGCTCTAACCGTTCAACATTATAAACCGGGGTATGGGGTCGTTTAGTATGTAAATTTACATGTATAGGCGGGTTACGTGTGTATGTATTTTTTCTGCAATGTCGCTACCTTCATATCCCGCATGAATCACCGAAGAAAGCATTTTATTGTTTAAATATTCTAAGTGTTAAAGTTATTTAAAGAGGCTGGGTGGTCAACATAATACACAATGCCTTAAAGTTAGAGTAAAGAAAAAAACAAATATTTTAGTATCAAAATTTAACAATTTTCTTTTATCTTTATTCAGAGATTGATACAGACTAAAATGACCACATATAAATGTTATTTTAATAATACATCATTTGAAACAAATTTTTAAAAACTCAGTATCTTATCTTTTAAAAACCAGTATCTTATCCGTCCTTATAAAGGCATTTTACCCGCATTGTTCGCTCAATTAGTTAAATTCAGCTGAATATTATAGTTTGTGCACTAAGCAGAGCGTAGATTTTTGTCTGAAGAGAACGTTAAAACTCATGTGCTTCCGATGGTTTCGCCCCCTGGCCCCCACCAGAGCTTTGCCCCAGACCCCTTGCCTTCTTTGGCCTGCACATCAAAAAGTTCTAGCTACGCCCCTGACATGGATGAAATTTTAAATTCTTTAAACTATAGGACAGCCTCTATCATATCCTAAGATATGAGGTGTCTACTCATTAAATCATCAGAGAAGGTTTTTTTAAGGAGTGATAAACGTCAATTTTCTGCTACTATTTGACACCCTGGATGAAATTTAAATTTTTAAAAACCTTACTGCACATCTAAAGGACAGCCCCCTATAATATACATCTAAAGGACAGCCCCCTATAATATTCCAAGAGATGGCGTAGCTCATATAAGTTGTAAGAGGAGTTCTAGGAACCACATGATACTTGTTTTTGCCCAAAAAAAAAACGTCATTTTTTTGTTGCCCACCCACCCTCTGTAATAAAAAAAAAATCTGAAACCTGATTACACATCAAAATGACAACCCCAGTCATATACTAGTAGATCATTTGCAAATGACTACTGCGAAAAATGTTGGTGTTTTTGAAACCAGACTTCTTGTTCCAAAAAACGTCATTTTACAGCCACTAAATAACCCCTAGGACAAAATTGAAATTTCCGAAACCTTATAATTGCGCATCTATAGGACATCCCAAAATATATTCTTAGAGATGATTTGTCTACTGTTGAAAATGTAAGAGGAGTTCGAGGAAGCAGGTTTTTTTAGTTAAAAAAAAAACCCATCATTTTTTACCAATTATTTGATCCCCAAGACTACCAGAGAATTTTTGAAACCTTTTTACAAAACAACACGACACCCCAAATCAAACTTCAAGAGTTCAATTTGCTGGTTTATAAAATGTAAATGCAGTTTGAGAAAGTAAAACGTGACAGACACACAGACGAACTGGGGTAACAACAATATACCCGAACTTTCTTTAGAAAGTGCGGGTATAAAAAAGTGGTTTTTAATATTGAACCACATTTGATCAAATTTAATTAACATTGATCCCGACTGGAATAATAGAAAAATTATGAAGAGAATTGATTTCCTGTAATTTTGTCCATTTTAGCTTTTTAGTAATTTTAATCGAGACCAGTGTTATTTCAGTTTATGGAGATGGGTTCAAATTTTGAATCCGACAATATTTCATGAATTTTCCTTTCATTTTAAATTTCTGTAAAAAATAATATATAATAATTTTTTAATATCTCCTCTCTCTTGGTGGCATATTTTTGAAAATTTGATCCCACCAAATAACTTTTTCTACTGTAATTTTTTTTTTTTAAATCAGGAAGTACATGTATATTATCTAAAATCGATTGGGTTGACCTTTCCCAAATATTGCTAAATCGAATATGATATTAATATCCGTTATTGGTTTCTCAGTTGGGATGTATACTTTTTTCATAATTTAGAATGATGCCTTAGTTGAGCGAATCCGTGAACAGAGGGTTACCAGATCCGGTCTGACGGAAGTTAATCAGGGGATTCTGAACACAATGTTACAGGATGGGGACGATATGTGTACAGCCATAACCATCAGGGCTCCACCTAACACTCAGCCAACCCATACTGTAGGACTCAACGCCATTTCTGTGTAAATAAACATTCATTCATCAATACAATTTTGGAAGGGTTTTACTTCTTTTATTCATCTTAACTTTTTAGTAATTCTTAACCATAAAGATGCGAAGTTGTTTAAAAAACCCAACCAAAAAAGCTCACCGAGACGAGGCATCACCTTTATGAGGCATCATCTTTATCATATTATATGAAAATCATAGTTAATGATCTTGGATATTCGTGGATACTGGTTTGACACAATATCATATATCATATGGTAAAAATTAGTTTCATTATCATATCTTCCTTTCAAACTGTATTGTAAGATACAATGTTTATCAATACAATAATATAAAATATGATATTGCCTCCCATGATACTATACAATATATTATATGATACAATACAATACTGTAATAAATAATGATATGATATTGTAACATATGATAGGACATTGTATCAAAATATTATTTTGTATCATAAAATATGAAACTGTATTGTATCGTGTTATGCATAATTGTAATTACATAATACAATATCATAATATATAATATATGATACAATTTAGCATCATATGACATAATATCATGTTACATAATACATCGCAAAAATATATGATATCTTATCGTATGATATAGTATGTATATTGTATTGTATGATATTGTATCATATATGTTACATAATATGATTTGTTACATATGATACAATATAATTTGAAACATCATTGTATCATATTACACAATATCATGTGATATAGTAATAAATTATATAATAAAATATCATACCATACGATAACATATGATATGATACAATATTATACATTACAATATCATATGATACAATTTCATGTTATATGATAATATATAATACAATATCATATTATACAATATTGTATCATATGATACAATGTTTTATATTATACAATATCGTATAATATGATTCAATACTATATATTACAATATCGTATGAAACAATAGCATGTGATACAATAACATATAAAATAGCATCATATTATACAATACTATAAATAACAATATTATGATACAATATCATATAATAATATCAAAAAAATTGATACCATATCATATCGTATCATATAATTTTTTACAATTTAATAAATGATATATTGCATCATATAAAACAATAGTTTATCATATTATACAATTCTATTAAAGGGACCTGGACACGATTTCAGATGAAAAATTTATTTTTTATTTTTATGTATTAAATAGTTTACTTGTGTATTTTGAATGATTTACCAAAATTTGAATGTTAGAAGTCGTGTTACAAGCGAGATACAGAGGAAAGAAGTCGTTGTTATGTAAACAAAGCTCGAGTCTTATATTTGTTTACAAATAATGTAAAGTAAAGAAATTACCATTTCTTTGACAAAATAACTTGTGGAAACAAGATAAACTAATTAAATGTGTTCATAAATAAGTTTATCAACAACAAAATGCAACATTAGATTGAAACTTTTACCAATTCAAGACATATGTAAACAATAACAGGACTCGAGCTTTGTTTACAAAACAAAGAATGTTAACCTCTGTAACTCGCTTGTAACTCGATATTTGACTTTCAAATTTTGACAGATCATTGAAAACATCCATATTGTTCATTCTAGACATTAAAAATGAAAAAATAAGTTTTAAAAAAATTGAGCTCAAATGGTGTCCAAGTCCCTTTAAATAGGAATCATGTTGTATCATTTAACAACAAACACATCTATCAAGCAAGTTTTAGTGAGGTAAGAGTGCAATTCATTTATATACAGATAGTTTGGAATAATACTATTATCTATTAAACATGTGACCTGTTCCAAAAAACTAAACTTCATCCAGCATCCGAAGCCTATGGCTCAGATTCAGCATTCAAGCCTGTCAGGTGCATCCGTATCATGAGACGCATCATCCATGCAAGTTTGGTAAAGTAAGGACCAGTAATAATTAAGAAATAATCACCAGAAGGCACCTGCTCTAAAAACCTTAACCTCCTCCAGCATCCGAAACTCAGCATTCAAGTCTGTCAGGCACATCAGTATCATAAGATGCACCATCCATGCAAGTTTGGTAAAGTTAGGACCAGAAATAATTAATATATAATCGTCAGAGGGCACCTGCTCGAAAACTTTAACAAGCTCTAAAAAACTTAACCTCCTCCAGCATCCGAAACCTTGGGCTCAGATTCAGCATTCATGCCTGTCAGGTGCATCAGTATCATAAGTCGCACCATCCATGCAAGTTTGGAGAAGTTAGGACCAGTAATACCTACGATATAATCATCAGATATGATTATTATTTAAACAATATATTGCACTAAACTGTATGGAATAGTTCCAAAAGTATTTCCAATCTAACCAAAAGTGCTAAAAAGTGTCTTTACAAACTGTGTCTAAATGAAAAACATTACTTGCACGTACGTCGAAATCTTACACCACCTCTTCGTGCAATTTACGAATTTATTCAAGATAGCTCACATTGCTTAACAAGCTGATAAGAATACTTCATACATATCTGAACGGATACATCAACAAGTTCTTGGCGAAACCTTGCTAATAGTATTGAAACATCAAAAGAATTGGCACAACCTCCTCGAGATTGCATGATTGTTTTATGATTTGGTTCGTATAGATTTATGTTATGTACCATAAAATTCGATTTTAAAAGATACTACATGTAGTAATGCAATTTGAACCTTAATTGAACCATTAGAACTAATGTACAAACTTTCATTTGTTACTTTTCCTTTTGCAAATGTTCGATGTTCAAATGGTTCACCATAACAAAACATTTAATCTATACATTCTGCCAATAACCTTCGAAATGCCTGCACCAGAGTTACTGCTTACACCTTTGGTATTTCAACACGCGCGAGATGATATCCGTAAACTATAATGGTGAAGACCTTCCAAGTTGTTAGAACTTGTGTCCTATAACCATTTGTACTATATGTATGTAATATACATGTATATACAATAAAATATGTTCAAATCAAATCAAAATCCGTAAACTATAACTGAATTTTACCCGATAAGTAATTATTGTGAAATCAATTTGCTCTTAGATAAGAATTAATTAGATTCGTCCGTACATGTGCGTGGCAAAATAACGTGTTTTTTTTTTATTCAGGTAAGATAAATTATACTATTCCTCATCGAATATTTTTAAGCAAAATTATACTTGACCAATATATATGAAAAGGTAAATGCCTAGTATGCAATCAAATTTATCCGTTTAATAATTTATTGTTTTAGCATTTACTTGTGACCTACATTTACTAATATTCCAAATTTATGTGCAACAGCTTTACTTGCAAGCCCCAATTTACTTTTGTTTTCACTGCAACCAATTGGGGATGGACTAGGCTTTAGGGTCATGGCCTGTTTCAACTTTTCTATGAAGAAGACTGATAAATCATTGACCCGGAATGTGAAATTAATCAATAATTTAACACAAAGCCAATGATTTCCACTGTACCAAGTATTATTAGTAATGTTTATATTTTCACCATTTAAAAGTCTCCGACTCTCCATTAATTATCAAAATGTTAAAATCCACAACTCTGGATATCTGACAGGCAACAAATCATTGAAACATTTTTTACTTTAGCTGGTCCAGCACCATCTCCTGATTTAGCAATAAAGCTTGAAAAAGCTATATAGCTTAATAAAGTTATTCAAAATAGCTTGATGTAGCTATTTTGTCATACAATTTTCATAAATGTGTTTATTTATTCAGCTTGTAAACAAAAATCGCACTTTAGTGCAGTGATGGTTTACAACTTTGAACTGTTCTGTAAACAATGCATGTAAAGATTACTCATCAATTTGTGTCTCTTTTAGAGACTTTGCATTCAAAGTTCTAAAAGTTTTGGGGCAATTGATTCATGACCTCACAGTTACTTCTGGAATGAAATATAAAGAAAGTCAGTTATGGTAAACAAGATAATTGATTGGTAATAATTCAGCACAATGTAAAGAAATCATACTTATCCACGCCTCAGTGCACACAAGGTGGTGGACAGTTACCCAAACAATGGAAATATTTTTTTTTTAAACTAAAATTAAATAGGGTTGCTTTTTTAATGTTCCATGGTATAAATAAGAGTGGTAATATCTGGCGATATTTCTGATAATTTACATTTATGTGAAAAACTGCATATAAATAGCTTTATCAAGCTATTCTGAATAGCTTTATGAAGCTATGTAGCTTTTTCAAGCTATATAGCTAAATCAGGAAATTGCAAATAACTAAATGTACTGCGAACAAGCTCACAATTGATAACCCCCTCTAAGAAAAAATCATAACTCAAGTAGTTTGCTATTATAGAAAATGATGAATATCTATTTAACCGTCCATTTTCTATCAATAACAACTGTTCTATTTTTTTTAAATTGCTTATGTTAATACGAGTACATAAATCAATTTCTATTCTTTAAATTTCATTTTATTTCAACTTATCTATTAATGCATGAAGACATTTGTATCCTTATGATAACAAACATGACTGGAATCAAACGATAATCTACATGTCAAGCAGCCACTAAATGTTTGTTGAATTTTTGGTATGCCGAGCCCAATTTTTTTTACAGAATTTTTTTCTTTTTTGAAAAAAGATACAATCAACGGGGCGGGCCATTTTTAGAGTGGCGGGCTGGGATAAGAATGATACAATTAATTTAATTTTGCCTTACACAAGCAAGCTTTGTGTCAAATTTTACCTTATAATCATTTCCACTCATAAAAGACATGACACATATAAGAAATAAGCATTTTTTAAACAATGACTTTGAACTTGCCTAAATGACCTTGGGTCAAGGTCATTACATACCTTCAGGTCACAGGCAATCTCTGTGAGAATTAAGAATTTTTAATGTCTCTCCATAAGAAAGATATGGACCGGACACAAATTTTGCACTTTTTTCTGCCAGTGACCTTGACCTTGCCCTAATGACCTTGGGTCAAGGTCATGATACACTCCTTAGGTCATAAGCATTCTTTGTGAGAAGTACAAACTTCCAATGTCTCTCCATAAGAAAGATATGGACTGGATATGAATTTTGCACAGACCAACGGACAAAGTGATTCCTACGTACCCCCCCAAACTTTGATGATGATAGAATACAGACAAAAATCATAACTCAATACAAACAACCTCCACAGATTACAGTGAGAAATTAAACCACAGAAGAACAAAAAATACTTTCATTACTTTTATTGATAATGAAAGCTTGACCACATCTATATATTGTTTATGCTGTCAGAACACAGCATCCTCCAACTTTCTTGATTTTCTGTTCTGCTGATCGGCTGAAGAAACGAGCTTTGACAATCACTGGCTGTTTGGGAAGATGTCCCTTTCCAAGAACCTTGTAGTATCCCTGTTAAGGAAAGTGATAAATTAATTATGCTGCAATAAACCAGCTGAAGTGAGACTGATATTTTTTTTCGAAGAATTTTTCTCCACTTTTTAGCTCACATTTATCAAAGAGAAATCTGTACAGATAGTGTATACTGGTAAATTAAGTAAGAACTCCACACTAAATTTTTAAACTACTTAAGAGCTAACACATATAACAGTTTTGTGGATCAAAACTTTAACATCAAAAGAAAAAGCAGGGTATTTTAAAGTGGCTTACTACACCTTGAAAAATTTTTCAAATCAGCAGAAAATTACTTAATCATGATGAACAAAATGTACATAAGTCAAATAGGCATAAAAAAATATGCAATTTTGGATAAAATTATGATTTCAAAATAAATTATTCTGTAAATATAAACAAGAGCTCTAGGCGGATTCTAACTCTTGACCTGCAGTTCACAAGCTCAATAGTTTAAGTTGATTCAAACATTGTAACAAAACATTTAAATAGCCATCTTGTGACGTAGTGCAGGCCCCTCGATTCTCTTTAATTTGGGCCGATATTCAACCAGGCACTATTTATATATTGTATACTATACTAGTATGATACTGTATAATGTATCATATTTGATACATAATATGATATAATATAATTTGATACAACATATATCATATGTTATTACTTGTCCCACCACATATTTTTGGATAATTTAAATGTTTTCCTTTGTAAAATTGGCTCAAATTCAGCATTCATGCCTGTCAGGTGCATCAGTATCATAAAACACATCATCCATGCATGATTCATGAAGTTAGGACCAGTATTAAGTTAGAAATTGCTATCAAAGGGCACCTGCACCAAAAACTTTAACCTGCTCCAAAAACATTAATCTCCTCCAGCATCTGAAATTCATGGCCTAGATTCAGCATCCATGCAAGTTTGGTGAAGATAGGACAAGTAATAACTTGGACACAGGACCTGCAACAAAAACTTTAACCAGATCTGGACACTGGGGGTATAGCATAAGCTCCCCCCCCCCCACCTTGGTGAGCTAAAAAAGGGTGTAAGAGGCCTGTAGTGTCATAAAAATCATAAGTCTTAATGTAGTGAAGTATCTAAATGACGTGTAATGGTATATATACAAGACGTCTGGATGAACACTTTGGGAATACCTACAGCTCGTACGACGTCGATGACTGGAGCCTTGTCTTTGTTATCTTTGTAGTTTTCCCGGGTTTTCTCAGACACCAGGGACCACAGTTTTTCCACATTGACAGATGGACAGAAAAACTTGTTAAGAGTTTTGTGGAAGTACCTCATACCAACTTTACCAAAGTAACCTGGATGGCTGAAAAACAAAGTGTTCTTTATTCAGCAAAAGGTATAACGTGTCTTTCTTAATCCTCAAACAAGGACATAGATACAGCAAACCAAATTTTGTATATAATAATTACATTTGATTAGAACATCATATTTATACACAAGAACTTCATGTCAAGATTTTTTTTTACATACTTTAACAATTTAACTGAAAAGTTTTATTTATGGCAACTTTTTAATAGATGAGACGACTGTTTGAACCAAAAGTTGTTGTTATCCATGACACACTGGGCCCATTACCTTATTCAACAATTTAAACATGTTGATATTGATAAAAACTTTCCATATTTTACCCAAATTTGTGATAAGAAATTATTTCTTGATATTTAAGAGCTAAACACTACTGAGGATTTGAGATTGATTTAATGTTTTAACAATTGTTTCTATTGTAAGAAAATATTTAAAGCATTATCAATGTCAGATTTTGCTACAACATGATGTACATCTCACAAGCGCGAGAGTGTCACAATGCATGAAAAAGGTAAAGTCTTTGTGTGAGACAATTTTTCATCTCTAAACATAACAAGATTATGTCTTACTAATAAATAGTCTTTGATAACAAGTGTTCATTCCTTATTTAATGATATACCTGTGTCATTTACAAAATGCTTTTACCATGGCGAGTGAAATATTTCTTGATGATGACCAAACATTTTGAAATGGTGACCATGCAGATATAAATTTTGGTAGCCATTTGGTGACTAGATAGTGTGACTTTGAGCACTGCTGAAAATTTAGGTTTTTTTTAATATAAGTTCCAAAATAGATAATTATCTAACAAAAAGTCACATCCACCTATTCATCAAACATAATATTTTAGAAACTCTTAGAATCTCATTTGTGAATATACTAATGATTAAAATGGTTTACAAAACAGTAAATCCATACCAGAGCCAAATAACTAAGAACTTCATTTTACTTATACTAAACATGCTAAAAGCATAGTGATCAACATGATCATCAAGTGTTCAATAACAGTCCATGTTCTCCACATAGAATGTAAATATCTGCTGAATGCTAATCATACTTACTATTTATCATAGTTAATTCTGTGGTGGTGCTGGCCTCCAGCATTTCCACGACCACCAGGATGCTTCCTGTGTTTTCCTAGTAATATTGAATGATAATTTTGTGTACTCAATGTGTATTTTAAAATTTAAATTAACTGAGGTCACAGGGAAATTTTTCATCGATACTGATAGTTCAAAAGATAGCAAGTTATTGCAAGTGTAAAATAAGGTCACACTGAGAATAAAATTTAAATATTTATATATACAGTCCAATCCACACTTTACAAAAGTTCTTTCCCTTTGTGGGTCATCCAAAAGATCAAAAGGAAAAAAAACAACATTCCCTTTCTTTATGGTACCAAATATTTGGACTTCCTGTAATGAAAACTATCCGAATTAAATTTATTCCTTCGATCTGTGGGTTGCCCCATCCTTGGGCTATCAAAGACACAACGGAAACAGACTTTTAACATCAAATGACAGAGTAACAAACCTCTAAACTACAAAGGCTTCTGTTTGAAATCTATGGGTTTTTCCCCAAAGATGGCAGCCAAGGAACATAACTTTTGTAAAGTGTGGATTGGTCTATTGATGGCAGAAACCTAAGATAAGCTGTTGATCAAATATAGATTTATTAAGGTCTTCCGTTTCCAAAGTCCTTAAACTTTGACGCAATATAACTAGAGAAAGAGACATATTTTGTTAAGCATTTTAGAAGAGAAAATGTCTGTATTGATAATTCTAATCAATTCCACTTATCAAAACACCAATGTCTGTCCCCATGAAGGATCTACAGGGCTGGCCCCTAAAATATTCAATCATTTGTATCTCAAAAATGAACAACAATTTTAGATAGGTGTAAGAACAGAAAAAGTAAGTATTCTTAGGACCTTTTTTATGAAATCAAGAAAAAGGGGCTGGCCCCTTTAATTAGAAGCCAAGGCACTCCTAATCTCTATTACCGGTACACATAACTTTAAAAACGACCAAGATATGGAACATTGACCTAAGACCAATTCTCAGCAAGCCAGCACACAATTTGTTGATTTTAATGACGTAACAATGGGTCAGTATAATTAAGGATTTAACATTTGAGTACAATTACCTATACGTCCCTTTCCATGACTGACATGTCCTCTCAACTTCCTCGTCTTCTTGTTTCGTGTGGTCTACATAGAGAAGAGTAAATAAAGAACTTAAACTTTAACTGAGATCTTGCTGCAATATATTACAAACATGCATATAATATACTAACATGAGGCCAATTTTACACTAAAGTACCTAAAAGTATGTTAAAACTATTGAAACATATAACGAAAACCTGGATGTGATGTTACTATGTCATTTTTAACTTTTTAAGCAATTGTCATATTAACCAGAATTTTCTCTGTTTCTCAAAGAAATGTAACTCATCTAGAAGAATGCATAAAATTTATTCATAATTAAATGTTGCTATGCATATTTTTATGCAAATTGATTTTCAAAATGCTTAAAACAAGAGTTTATACATCCAAAATTCCATGGTAAAAAGGGTTTAAAAATTCCGTCATCAGTTGGCCATATTACTGACATGAGACCAGTTCTCACCGCGTACAATTTCTCGCCAGTGCATTGTTACGTCATTTTATCAACACTTTAAATCATATACGAAAAATGACGAAACATTCCTTGGCGAGAAATGGTACTCGGCGAGAACTGGTTGCACGCCAGTATGTCATTCAATACTGGATGTATTATCTTAATTTTGATAGTGTATTACACTCCGAGTCATGTGACTGCAAAAGCAAACCAATTATTTAGAGTTCAATAGTCTTGTTTTATTACAGAGGTCAGGCTTGGATACGATGAAATTTTTTTCTTAAAATAAGCCCCTTTGATTAAGGTTTAATGATTTATAATATATCTGTTGAAAAAAGCCCCTTTCATGGTTTTATAATATTTACCGCGAAACAAAGTGCCCTTTTCACCACCCTTTCACATGCCCTTTTCAAATCCTAGATTTAACACTAGTTATAGACATGATAGATGTTTTAGATAGAATGTTCTCTGTGACCTGAGCGTAGCCTGGTCACGGTAAGATATTTCTTTCTACAGATGTCTCTGTTAAGAGCTGAGCAAATTTCAAGTAAATGGTGACTGAAAATATCGACATTCATCTGTTTCTTGCAATAAAATATTGCCTAAAGATCTTAATGTCTCAACAAGTGCCTCTAAAATTGTCAATCACAATGTTTACAAAAAATATTAACTAATTTCTACTTCTCAATAGTGGGTTTTCTTTCCAGCAATTAACATAAAACTTGTATTTAAGGGTCATTGAAGGATTGAAGTATCTAAATTTTATTCAATCTGATCTAGATATGTTTTATTAGTCTCGATGTATGCAGATAAATTTTGTGTATAATATTTTCACCCACCATGTTGGATTACACAGGTTAAAGAGACCGGAAGTGAATAATCGTATATTAACACGGACAACCCATGAAAAGACGAAAAATGTGAAATGTGATTTGGTTTATTTGAAGTCCTGATAAGTAAAAGACGCGATCACCCGTGGGTATCCGACGATGTGTAATTAAATGTAATTTAAACAAAAAGTATCTTGAAAAACGAAAGATAGATATACTGCTTTTATAAACTATCATTCATTCATTTTCATTCAATACATTAGTCCTCTTTTCAGAGAGTACATGAGCTGTATATTATGGAACAAAATCAAACATGTACATGTATATTATACAAAAATTATAAAATAATTAAAGAGATTTAAAAATCTATATACATATTTTAACAAGCGTGAAAATGTGAGTATTATAATTGAAAGCTGAAATGTAAATAAATTTAATGAGGTAGTTACAACTGAGAAAAAAAATTACAATAGTAATGAAAATGTATACATATATCTATATGCACAGGACTACTGTGTATTATCGACTGTTCTTTTGTAAACTGCAAAAACTTTAATGAGATATTTTCCACACAAAAGCTCTTTTTCATTTTGTTCAGATAACGGGATTTTACCTATGATAGATGTGTGTAAAGTTCCTCCTCGTCAATGGCGCAAAGTTCGGCACAAATGCCCAGATCGAAATTAATTACAATACATGTATCACTCCAGAACTGGTCCCAACAACATGCTTAACAAGAGGCCAATATATGCCTTAACGGTCACCTGAGTAGCATAACCTATACACAAACTTGTCAAGGAGTCTCGTATATGCATTTAATTAAGTTTTATTCTGGAGTAGAAAAATTGTAATGACGACCACCTCCCTGCCTGAAATCTTTCAAAAAGGACTATTAAACCTATAATTTTAGCAAAAAACTTAATTTAAAAAGATCATAAAAGAGTGCATGACCTGATGTTGAAAAGGTGCAAGACTCTGATAGAAAATAATTTTCCCATATTTATTAACTTTCAGGATAGGTTTTATGTGTATATGTTTTCATAGAAAAACTATATAACAAGGTGGGTATTATACATGTTTTATCTAAAACACCATTCCCTGGGACAGACAGAAACTCTCCCTGTGGGCATTCAAACAAATGAAAAACAACCAGCTTTAAAAGCCATCATGAATTACTCACTTCTCCTGTTCCAGTTTTTGAATATTCAATCTTCGTTGGCAATCACCATATGGGATTTATACCAAAATCATTTTACCTTTATATCAATGATTTTAGTTAGCCAATTATTACTTTATTTTTAACAAGTCTATTTGTTTATTTTGAAAGTTCAAAAACTATTTTTGTTTCGAATGATAAAAAACCTTGCATAACTCTTTTGATCATACAACTTCTTTATAATTACATTATATTCAATGATTTAATAACTAAATATGAACAAGCAAAGGAAGATAACTCCATTAGGAAGAAGCAAGGGAAAATAACTCCATTAACTGTTACCCCCCCCCCCCCCTTTGAACTCTTTCCAAATGCTAGTTCCTGAACCCTGACTTAGGGGTCATGAATTTCACAATTTAGGTAGAGGAGTTAGTGGACATCATAACCATGCATTCAGTTGTTTGCCCACATGTGTGGGAGTAAAGTTTTAAAGATCAAATACATTTTTACTATATGGCTATATTGGCCCCACCCTAGGGCCTAAACCCCTGTCCCAGGGGTCATGAATTTCACAATTTAGGTAGAAGACTCCATGGACATCATAACCATGCATTTAGTTTTTCACAAATATATATGGGAGTATAGAAGAAGATTTTCTAAGATTTAATACATTTTTACTATATGGCTATATTAGCCCCAAAGAGCCTGAACCCCTGACCCAGAGGTCATGTAATTCACAATTTTGGTAGAAGCCTTCATGGAAAACATAACCATGCATTTAGTTTTTCACAATTATATATGGGAGTAGAGAAGAAGATTTTCTAAGATTTAATACATTTTTACTATATAGCCATATTGGCCCCACCCTAGAGTCTGAACCCCTGACCCAGGGACCATAAATTTCACAATTTTGGTAGAGGGCTTCATGGACATCATAACAATGTTTTTAGTTTTTAACAAATATCTATGGGAGTAGAGAAGAAGATTTTCTAAGATTTAATACATTTTAAAATTTACTATATGGCCATATTGGCCATGAATTTCACAATTTTGGTAGAGGGCTTCATGGACATCATAACCATGCAATCAGTTTTTTCCTCACATGGGAGAAGAGAAGAAGATTTTTGAAAATTTGGTTTGGTTTTTTTTTTTGCATATTTGGCCCCACCTGTGGCACCCTGGGGGTGGTAGAGCCTCCAATTTCACAATTTACATTCCTCTTACCATAGAGATGCTTCACACCAAAAATGGAAACAATTCGCCTTGTAGTTTTTACGAAGAAGTTAAAAATGTAAAATTGTTAACGCACGACGCACGACGACGGACGAAAACGGATAGCAATAGGTCACCTGAGTAAACTAAAAATGCTTAATATATCTTACGGTGCGACCGTTGGGGCGAGCGCAGCTTATGATTAAATATGTATTTACATATCATTATAGAACCATTTTAACAAGAGCTTGGACTTTGGGTAGTTGTGTCAAACAGCAACGTGACGTACGCCTATTTCGCTGTTGGCCACTCCGCCACGGCTCTTTGAAATCAACAAGATTTGTCTGGCTTTTGAGCTAAGACTACGCAATCGGTGTATATTTCGCTTGAAACCAGCGTCATTTTATAACTTGTTTTGACGCAAGAAATAGACAGTTACGTTCTACTGAAAGTCCAAGGCCTTGTTAAAATGGTTCTAATAAACAAGAAAACATATTGACGCAAGCGTCAAATGGGCCGCAAAAAATATAATTGTTGTATGAACCGTCATTGGTTGTTTACATAAAAAAAACTCGCCACAAAGAAGAAAATAACGAGTTGGTTGTACCAATTTTTATGGAAATTTTGATCTATTTTCAGCAACACGTCTCGAAGTATTTAACATTTTAGTATTATTATTAAGAACCGGGTTCGTTACTGTAAGCATTTATAACGGCAATTGTATGCATGAACATTGCCATAGTATGAAGTAATGGAGAACACATTGATTTGTACATTATTCAAACACAAAGTTCAACTCATCATTATTCTCTTGAAGATTATGTATTTTAAACCATTTTGATTTTTTTGTTGCATTGTATTGAATTAAAACTTATTGCATTAGTTTATATGATTTCAAGGGACCACATAATAAAATATAGAAATGAGTTTTTTTTTAAAGCGGACCCGGACCGGACTTGGTAAGATGACCAAAATTTAATGTTTTATATACATGCATTAAATGATTGTTTTCTTCTCCCTCTGTCTCTCTCGCTCGAATAATTCTACACATATAGTGCAGAACAGTATAATGTTAGCATATTTTAGTTCTAGTATGTATTTAATTATATATTATTAAAGCGTTACTATAAATGAAGTGATTTGATTTGAACATATTTTTATTGTACAAAAATACAATTGGGATTGGGCACAAGTTCCATAACTTAGACCGCCCTCTCCCAATACAAAGATGTAATACAATATATGTGTACACAACATAAATAAAGGTCAGTGGATATAATGGCGGTATACATATATGCAATTGACATGTATATAATTTTCAACGGTGTACAAGAGTTTTAAGATCAGTTAAATCTTTCAGTGTTTTTAATATAAGTATAAACTAATGTAAATAAATGATTGTTTTCATTGTCACTTATTGCACTGTCACCCCAAAGTAAAACATGAGTGTTGACAATGTTAAGATTTACAATTTGAAAAATGTCATTAAATAGAACATTTCTAGCATCTTTATATTTATTGCATGTGAAAAAATAATGGTAAGTGTCTTCGAGCTTACCACATGAACAGAGTGGACTGTTTATTATATTACATCGAAATAAATCATTATTAAGTGCACAATTGTGACGAAGTCTAGTATGAATAATATTAAAAAATCTATCACCATATATGAAAAAATAAATGAAGTGATCATCTTTAAAGTGTCTGTCTATTCTCATGCTCTGATTCAGAAAAGTTTTCAAAGGGGGAAGGGGGGTGGGGTCAAAGCCTAGTTTTCGATAATTTTACAATTTAAATTTTAATTATAAAATTTTGATCCGCACACGTTCACTGGAAGTCAAATGTAAAATGGCGTGAATTGGTTATACTAGTTCAATTTTATCATAAAATATGAATTCTTTTTTCTCCAAAAAATCCTTTATATGGAGAAATCGGCGAAAAAGTGTGTTCTCTCCAATTCAAAGTAACCCAGAACAAGCCGTCTTCGCTAGCCAAGCGAAGATGAGAACAAGCTTAATTAAAATTAGATTTTGTATTTTTATATGTAACAGTATATCAATGTTATGATTCTAAGGTACGAAGAAACAGGAAATAACATATATTTTTCTTTATAAATAATAAAACTTTTAAATACACCACCATTAGACAGGCATCGATAGAATGAAACAAAACTGCATTTGTTTGAAAATAAAAATAAAAAAATAAATATTTATTATTTATATAAATTGGGTAATCAAATATGTTCAGCAGATCTTAGTCTTCCTCTATAACTTACACAACATGTGTTGTGAATCGCTCGCTTTTATCATCCTCGATTTTCAGACAACCCACTTGAGGTTGGGTCATGTATATGTATATATATTTATTTTATTATGAGAGTGGAGTCAGGGGCCGTTATATTGCTCGCTGTATGGTCATATCCTACTTACTTCCTGTTTTATATATCGAGGCGGTAAGTGGGTATGTGCTTGGCAGAGAAGCTAGTGGAATAATTATCATGATTATACAGCAAAGGATTAGGAAGGTAATATCCGAAGTTTAAAAAAAAAAACGCTTCTAAAAAACCCCGATTCTCTGTTTCCGGAACAGAAGCCTGTATTAATTTTGAGTTTTAATGGCACCGGAAGTGAAGTTAACATAGGATGGAAAATAGTTTATGACAACAAACCGAGATGTAATAAAATTATGTGAAGGGTGTTAAAAGATCTAGTTCTTAAAGTAAGATGAGAATTAAGTCTTAAACTTTCTAGAAGTCACAAACCTTTGTATGTTGCAATGCACCAAGAAAAGTTACTTTCAGAACGACTAATTTATAGCAAAATTGATGATAATTAGATGATGATTAGGCCTAAAAGCCAGGGTCTTACGTAATTATTTAGTTTTTTTTCTCTCTCAATATTTAACGATATTGTTACTGAAAATGCTTGATTGTTTTTTCATATTTATCAACAGGTCTCGGTTGGCTGGCTGTTGACTGCCAACTAAGAGTGATGTAATTTCACAGCCAAGAGTTGTGTAAAATCAGGGATCAAGTGTGCTGAGGTGCTGAATAATTAAACAATACTGTCAGAAGCATTTAGAATGTCTGAGGAGGATCCTGCTAGTAGCATAAGACAACTCCCACCAGGTCAACTAAACATCATACGCAAGAGATTTGAATCGGATAGTGAGACTCCACAAGTAGCAGAAAATGGTGTTAAACTTAGATCTAGGACTCCTTCACATTCAAGTCCTGTTCACCAGAGGCCAACAACAACAGTTCTAGACTCTCCAAGCAGAGCAATGGACAGGGAGGGAGTACGTCCTAGAAGTGCAGCATTCATCCCTAGTTCTTCCCCAAAATTGTCAGAAGTATTGAACAAATTTGAGGCTAAAGGGAATGGAGAAAATCTCAATACTCCCCCAAACCCCAGGCCTAGAGAACCAAGCCCTCACAAGTTAACCCCTGCAAAACCTGCTTTATCAAAGAAACCTAGTTTTACAAAGGATAAAAATGAAAAACCTCCCATATCAAGAAAACCAAGTGTTTCAACACCTGGTGATAAAAAGAAACTTATTGCAAGAGCATCAAGTGTATCATCTGAAGAGGAAAATGAGAAACAAAGCAAGTCGGTTGCTGGTAGTGTTGTGCAGCGTAGAACACAAATGTTTGAATCTGGAGATTCTCCATCAGTGACAAATGTAGGAAGTACCCCTCCCCCAAGACCTGCTCCTCCATCAAAACCTACTTCATGCCCCCCAAGAGTAGGGTCTGATGAACAAGAAGGACCAGTTTATAGTGAAGTCATTAAAAGAAAGAAACCTTTAGGAGACAAAGATAGCAACTCTCAGTATTGTGAAGCCTGGGACCAACGCCCCGTTAGCAAACTTATTGGCTCTCCAGCCAAACAGGTGAATGCCCGACCCCAACCTCCTCCCAAGAAACCCCCAAGAACTGGTGCACATGATGAATACATGGAACTGAAGAAACAAGGTGTAACATTCCAACTTTATGATGATGTACCAGATGAAGAAGATTCACCTGTGTACAAAAAGATCACTAAACCTTCACACAAAGATTCACATTCTAAACACAAAATCAGAATGGCCCGCCCTAGTAGACCTCCACCCCCAAGAGTTCGACCTGTGACAATTTCAGGAGAATCCATTAGTAAGGAGGAATCAAGTGTTCAAGCAGAACTGCCCCATAAACCTTTTTCTTTGTCTAGTCTAAATGTGTACGAAGATGTGAATGGTGGTGACTTCAGTATTAGCAATATCAAGCATTGGGATTTACCCACACCTGCACCACCGGAAACCACATCTATTCCTAGACATGGTTCCTCCAACCTTAAACGTAGCCTGAGCATGGACAGTTTGATGGGAAATCCAGTGTATTGTGATCCCGCCTTGACAGTAAACTTTCGGGACGACAGTGAGATATATGTGGACAGTGCAGGGTATGCTATGCCCCTGGGGTCGCCCACACATAGAACGCTGGGGAATTCTGCTTCCCTTGATACATATCCATCAACTGGAGGGGTATGTTTGTGTTAAATTGATTTTTTTTTATAGAATTTCAAGGGCAAAATTATATGCAAAGTACCATTTAAGTGGATTTTTCTGAGGGTTCTGAGGGAAGTTAGTTTTTGCTAGATTTTGCTGTATTATCTAATTGCAAAAATATTCAATCTCTTAAATGTTTGTTGCACAATCCAATCCTTATTATAGTTATAGGCACTAATTAAGAAATCACAGAAAATAAATGGACCAGTACCTATTGTATAAAATGTAAAAAAATAATTGCACCTTCAACATGTTCAGAAAATATAGTTATGCTGTATTTATTTTTAAAAAGGATGTTAAAGCCTTATTATCTAACATTCGATCATGCATCATTTGGAGGAAGAAAGCGTTGAAACTCGATATGTGCTCTTGATAACATCCAAAAGAAAAGGGATATTATTAACTTGCATAGTACATGTATATTGTGATAGATTGATAGCATTCCAGCTTGCACTGGAAGAGAGTCTTCCTTGTGATATAAAACTGGGTAATAGTCGAGTTTCCTGTTACACATTTAAGAGACCTTTATGTTGAAAATGCAAATTACCTTGTTAAATGAAATTAGAGAAAATTATAACAGTGTTTCTTTAAAGCTCTAATGTAACAAAAATGCAAGGAGCATTTAAAAGTACCTGTACTAATTAGTTCTGAAATATATTGTTTTACTAATACCGGTAGTTGTTTAGTCTACAAGTTGACAATTTTATTCTTAATTGTAATAGAATGCAAATTGATATACAGTTGAACTTCGATATCTCGAACACTGATATCTCGAATACAATGGATATGTCGAAGTGATTTGTAAGTCTCAACTACTTATTCTTTAAGTATTTTACTCTCGAATACTCGGATATCTCGAAGTTTTTAAGCAGTCCCATCCAGTTCGAGATAACGAAGTTTGACTGTACTTTCTTTTGTGAAAATTATTGTCATTTTTCGCTGTGCAGATTTGTCGTCCAATCAGCCATGCTGTAATGAAGCAGCTCAAGAAGTTAAAACCTGGCATCAAACCGAAGCGAGCCACGGCCCGAGAAAACTGGAAAAAAATACAGAACGTAAGACACAAATTGAGTCCTATTCATCTTCAATGCCAATCAAAATGATAGTTGGGCAAATGGTTTGGGTCAGTTTTTGGATTAAAGCTAGTGCCATGTGAAGAGCATCAACCCTTTGAGGCCATAGAGTTATTTTAAAGTTTTTTCCCATATTAAATGAATAGTCCAGTTGGAAAGTTAAAATTCTCAATCATAAACCAGTAAAGATTTTGTTTGATAGCCCATGTGACCAGTTGAAAAGAATGATTATTTCTAGCCCTGAAACCTTTTTATAGAAGCAAACTTATATTTTCCTGGTTATGATGCTAGAACCAGACTACAAGCTTCATATTTAGTTTTCCGACTTGTTTTTTTTTAAAACTCATTAATTACAACACCAGAACTACAACCTAAGCATTAGACATTTAATTATGATTAAAAAATTTATGTAACATTTTATTGCTTGCTTTTTACAAGAGTTTTTAATATTACATTGCATTTACATAATATATAATTTATATAGTCCAACGCAGAAAAGGTTTGTGCACAAGCTCATGTATCTATAGTAGCCATAGACTTGTATTGTCATCAATATGTTAACCAATATGTTCCTTTCAATCTTTATACACGTATGTTAACTTTTATGTTCCTTTATTTAAAAGTGACAACAACAGTTATTCTATGTGTTTATCTTAGGTTACTAGACTAGTATAAAACATGTGTTAATTAACCCATGTTTTTCATCATGGATAAATCAAGTTAATACATGTTATTCCTTGGTGTATAATAAATACATGTTATTAGTTCTTTCTTTTACATGTAGGTGTTAACATGTGTGTTTGTTAGCTCTGTGCTTTCTTTGTTTACACATGTTAACTCGTGTGTTAACCCAATGTCATGTTTCTCCTCATACATGTACATTATGTACATGTAACATAAGTCCTATTTGTAGATTCACAGATGTATATAGTTACCTTCTTTCACACAATTATAAAATATCTCAAGTATATAATTTTCCCACCTCTTTGTGGCCTAATTAAAAAATATCTTTTTTTGTTTTTTTTTTGTTTTTTTTTTTGCGAATTTGACAAAAATGAAGTAATTAAATCAGTAAAGTTTGTTAGTACATATGTATTTGCAAAATGCATCCATTATTTATCAATATTACTTTTGATTCTCAATTTACTGATATTAAGGCAGTGTCACACTGATATGATTTATGTGTGTTTTATTCCTTGCGGTACTAAAATGATTATGAAGAGAGTGTAAAGTTAATGAATGAAAAATGGAAACTGCCAGTAATTTCAACCACCCCCTAAAAAAACTGGATATATGGGTACATTGTGATAGCACTTGATGGTGAAGGTAATATTGAGCCAAAATACATTAAACAAGTTTACTGTAGATCCCTTATTACACGTGAGTACTTAATTCCACAATTCAACCGTTACATCTGTTTGAAAAATAACAGCGAGATATTAAAATCTGCAAGAAGTGGCTCTCACAATTCTATGTAGATATTAATTACTCCCATTTAATTAGGAATCTACAGTATTTTCATGAAAAATTAAAGGCATACATATGATACTTTTCATTTTTTTTCCATCAGGATCTAATATGAATAAACTCTTTATTGTTATAAAATCATTTTATATGATAATTGGAATAAGGAGGTAACTTTTAATAAGTAACATGAAATCTCTTTGCACTCATAGCTTAGATATTAGCTTTTATGATGTATTTGGTACAGTAAGATATTTTCATTAATCTGACAATGTTTCTTTTTTATGCACAGGTGAAGATGAAAATCAACCTAGCATTCGCTGTTGTCCGCCAGATGAAAGGCGAACACAAGACGGAATCAGCTGGGGAAAGTTCTGGTCAGTATATTGTGTACAGTAAACCATACTGTGTTGTGTTTATGCAGTGCCTTTTTGGAAATCTACATTTGAATATTTGATATTTTATATTAAATATTACATGTTTATTTTGTTGTTCTTCAGATGTTGACAGCCTGGTAGATGAAAATGAGATCAAGAAGAGAATTGTCCATTGTGGCAGTGTTAGAAGAAATACGGTAAACAAATTCCAGTTTAATTACTGTGTTGCATTTTTATAATTTAGGTCAGTTTTTTTCTGGATTTTCAATATTAAGATTAATGATTTTAAAAAAAAGGAAAGAAATTCAATCAACAAAAATCCTTGTTTGGAATTTATTGTGCGTTTTTTTGTGTTACTTTTCAGAGTAAAAGTATCCACAGAGCTCGGGAGGTTCAAACTCAGACCTATAACCAGATGTTTGATTTCTGTCTCATTGTGGGACTTGATACGAACGACGACTACAAGACATTTCAACCGAAAATCATCTACAAATTCCCAGACTTAGTAAGTGCCATGTATTGTCATCTGAATTTTTTCTAAAGAAAACCACATAAGAAGTTGTGTGGATTTACAAAATCTTTTCTTAGAGAAAAATATCTGTTCCTCAAACTCAAACAAAGATAGAAAACTGAACACACTTTTTTTGTCAAAGAGATTAGGATGAAAGTTTAAAAAAAATAATGTATTTTTTTTCTGTTCATAGAAAATTCAAATTTAGTGACAGTTTAACAGTCTGAAAAAAACCCAGGAAGAAAATGATTTATTTTTAGAGGCTCATTTAAAAATAATTACATGTACTAAGAAATTTACATTGTTTTCATTAACAACAGATACTATGAGATATATTTTGTGCTTTAATCAGGAAATTGACTCTAATTTAACCACTTGAATCTCCCAATCTGAGCATGATAAATCTAGTGTTAATTATTGGCTGAAGCTTGAAATATCAACAAAACTTGTAATCTCTGGTTGGACTGACATTTCTCATAAATTTTTCAACCTTGCCGGATTAATGTATTTTTTTTCCTTCTATTTTCTGCATGATTTCTTAAAATACCTGTACCTGGTAAATGTAAAAAGATTTTACAAGGGAAGGGAGTAATTTTTTTTTTGAATGGGGGGTGTGTGTTAAGGGGGCTATTTTTGATAGTTTTAATATTTGAATGTAGTAATTTTAAATTTTCCAATTTTCTTGCTTTGGAAATTGTGTTCAGATATTTGAGAACTTTATTAAAGAAAAATGCAAACTGACACTGTGCTCTTTTGTATGCCTATCAGGGAAAGCTACAGATTGACACCGACGGTCAACTGTCAATCTGTAGACAAAGGGTAAGTGTCAAAACATGCATGTAGAGTTAGGGTTGTTCTCAAAAGCATGTTTTATTTTGACCTGGTGTTTCTAGGTGTTGTTAACCTGTCAGTAAAAAACTTGAATTTATTAGATTATTATTATCAATATCATAAAGCATGTTGATGTGTGTATTCCATATTGGTTATTCAAATCATTTTTTGTTAGCACAGTTCAGTGTCACAGTTTACCCTTTTTCTGTCCTTTACATGTTTTTAGCTCACCGGAACTGAAAGCTCAATTGAGCTTTTCTGATCATATTTTATCTGTCGTTCGTCTGTAAACTTTTCACATTTTCAACATCTTCTTCAGAACCACTGGGCCAATTTCAACCAAACTTGGCACAAAGCACCCTTGGGCAAAATGGATCAAAAGTTGTGAAAATTAAGGACCATGCACACCCTTTTACAAGGGGAGATAATTAGGAATTATTGAAATTTTTTTAGAAATTTTCGAAAATCTCCTCTAGAACCATTTGGCCAGGAAAGCTGAAACTTATTTGGCAGCATCCTCAGGTAGTGAAGATTCACAATTGTGAAAATCATGACCCCCTTGGGTAGGGTGGGGCCACAATGGGGGTCAATTTTTTACATAGGAATATATAGAGTAAATCTTTAAAAATCTTCCTCTCAGAAACCAATCAGTCAGGAAAGCTAAAACTTGTGTGGAAGCATCCTCTTATCGGCTCCTCAACATCTTGAGGAGTAGGGTGGGGCTACATTTGGGATCCAATTTTACAAAGGAAAACATTTTTAAATATTCACAAAAACTGAAATGTTATCATATACAGTTTTACTTTTATGCAATCATTTTGACATATTGCTGATTCTTTAAAATTGTTTAGACTCTGGCCCCTGGACGATTATTGGGCCTCACAAAGGGTTCAGAGTTTGATGTAGGTTTATATCCCATATATGAACAATTGTTTAGGATCTTTTTTAGAACTGCAATGCTCAACAAGTGATATGACTATAAAATCATCCTGATAGAAAAAGGGACTTGATTATAATCATAAGAATATCTGGGGGGGGGGGGTGGATTTTCATTTGTACAGAATCTACTTGTTTTATACCACATTGTCAAGATATTTTGTATTATGACTCCATTAAGCTGATTTTATCATGCCTATTGTTGCTCAGGTGAGCAATGTGGCCCATGGGCCTCTTGTTATTTCCCTTTTCTGTATTGCGTTCATTCCATTTTTGTGTTCCTCCCTTACAAATCAAACTTAAAATTAAAGTGGTGTGTGTTCATTTATTAAAAATTAAAGTCTACTTTTGCATCAATTAGTATCAGAATTTTATATTCATTTGATATATTCTTTGATTACTGGTATATACATGTGCCTCTTACTCAGTACAATGGGGGGGGGGGGATACCCAGTGAACATAGATATGATATACATATATATGACTATACTTCCATAAATATGCAGATAAATCATTGCAGAAAAATAAATTCAAGTCTTCAAATTGTAATGATTATCAAATTATTTTCCAATTTTCATTCATCAATCAGCATAATGAAGTTTAATTTAGATAATCACTAATGAACATGTTTTCACATTAAAGCTCACTTAAAATACTGGTAAATGTTCACTTAATTGAAAATATAATCAGACAGCTCAATTTTTTCATTTCACTTGTTCATCTAAAATTTGCTTTAATCAGCAGTGGAAATGGGGAGTTTAAACACTGAAAGTGCCTTGGTGGGTTGACCATTAAATTGTTTGTAGGGTTTGGTCATACTGGTCGAATATATGTACATAATTATGGTTGCTTGGAGGAAAACATTTAAACTGACAAGGAAGTTTACCAGTACTTTATTTGATAAATAAACTTGTGATACATATATATCACTTTCAATTGATAACTTTGTGATACATGTATATCACATTGAGATATTATTTACTTTCTGAATAACATCACCACCATGCAAGGTGAACAGATACGACCTATCCTCTACATGTTACATTGAGTAATACGGAGTACTGTGTGCATACCTAAAAAATCAATACATGTGTGAATATCATTTTGATTAGTTGTTCATTTCAAGTGAATGAGTGAAATTTCAGTAAATGACTTTTATAAATACCAACCAGCATCTTATTCTTGCAAATCTTGCTCACATTTTTGTAAAATATGATCTATTGATACGTCCTGAATATGAGAGTTAGACAATTCATTTTTTAAAATCAGCAAGGGACTTTCATCTTCATATAGAGCATTACGTTATATGTATTTGACACTTTCTAGAATCTCAGTACATGTATTTTCTGTAGACATTGTACTTGAGCGATGATAGTCATGCAGTTTGTTTAAGTACTGAACTAGTCACTGCAGAAGGATGTGGTGTATTTTTGTATGTGTAAATAGACTGTGGGTCATGCTTGGGAAGGGGGGGGGGTTAAAACCACAAAAACCTGAGAACAGATTTACTGATATATCTGGATGACTGATATCTGATGCGTATTCATGTACTTGTACCGTAGTTATTTCATCTTATTTAGTACTCTCCCTCTTTACTATTATGTATTTGACTGATAATGTTTAGGTTTGCTCAACATAATGTTAAAGATGTAACTTATTTATCAAATTGTAAAATAAAAGTGTGTTTGGGTATTTTATGTGCATTACCAGATGTTCAAATAGTTATGGATAGTACCGGGTACATTAATTTACTTTAGCAGTTTAGCTTTGTTTCCCACAAATATTAAACAATTAGATTTTTTTTTATTTTTACAAAGTCTCTTGCACAGAAATTTAAAATACATGCACTTTACAGTTTTACCAGTGTAACATAAAAAAAAAACTCCTGTTACTTTTTCAATTTTGATTCCGAAATATCTATTTTCAGGTTGAAAGCAATGCCAATATTCCTGCTTTCTGTTTCCCTGATGCTGATGAGTTTGATGTCAAATCAGCATCTGCTGCTGCTCCAAGGTAAGTCAAGGTCATTGAATGATGTGAAGGTCATTTGTGTCAGTAATAGGTTACAGTATATGGAATTTTCTGGTATCTAAGCCACTGTGATTATATTTAGGTATATAAGGAAATGCATACTGAACTCTCGCAATCTTATAAAAATTTAGATTAATTTATTATACCTCCGCTCCGAAGGAGAAGGGGGTATACTGTTTTACCCTTGTGTGTCTGTCTGTCCATCCTTCTGTCTGTTCGTAACAAAAATTTCTGTCACATTTTTCTCAGCAAGTATTCATAGCAGATGCTTGAAATTTGAAGACATCATTTGTTTAGGCATGCTATATGATGGGATATATTTTTGTATCAATCAGACGTCAACTTCCTGTTAAATGACGACTTTGTTTATTTTTAGCCTAAATTTTCAAACAAATTTTCGTCAAAGATTTCTCAGCAACTATTTATCGCAGGTGCTTGAAATTTTAACACACATTTTTTGTTTAGGCATGCCATATGGTGGGATATATTTTTGTACCAGATGGAAGTCAGCTTCCTGTAAAATGTTGACTTTGCTTATTTTGCATATTCACATCAGAGTTGGGGTATTACTAGTGAGCATTGGCTCACAGATATCTTGTTACATCTCATTTAATGTTTTGTTAGATTTTCAATATCCTCTGTAGCCAATAACTTATTTACAATTGTGAAAATGAAAGTTTAACTGTAAAATAGATTAAGTTTCTTGTCATTGCTAAAAATGGGTGGCTGCTTGTTCCTAAGACCAAGTGAAATAAACCCTTTGTACTCTTAACAAATGTACAAATGCATGTAGTACATGTAACTTACTTTAAAACTAGGAATAGGAAAACTAGTATAGGGATCTCTATTATTTCATGTTACATGTACTGTATACAGGGAAATATTCGCCCCCGTTTAACTTTCGCTCCTTTTCTACTCGTTGACAGCGGGCGAATTTAAGACTGGGCAAATTTCTATGTTTTAAACTATATTCTTTATTCACAATTTTGTCTGGGCGAATTTAAGACTGGGCGAAACCGTTTGCACGTAAAAAAGGGCGAGAAAAAAAAACACGGGGCGAAAATAACCCTGTATACAGTATTTTGTTCACAAACAAACTAATGGGGAGAGTTATTAACATGTCAACTTCCCTCTTGCAGTGAATCCTATTCATTTGTGTTGACCAATCTAGAAGGAGAAAGAGTGTATGGCTACTGTAGAAGAATAGTGGTAAGTGTTAGTTGTTTGATAAACTACGTGCTATATATACCCTTATGGCCTGTAATACATGTAGATTGAAGAGTATATTTCAAGGGGTGAAAATGCACAGAACTGCTTCTACCGTGATTTTGTGTCTTAATAAAAATGTATAATGTAAAGGAAGTTTAATACAGCATTAATAGTTGTTAGTGCAATAGATACTTTGTTTCAAATTTGAATACAATGTTTGCTTAAATCTATGCAAAGATAATTAATTCTTGGTTGATTTTGTACTCATTCTGTGGAGTTGTTTGTAGCCATTCAGCAGTAAGGCAGGTCTCCCAGAGGTTATCTGTATCATTAGTCCCGTGGATGCATTCAGTATGTACAATGAGGTATGGAGCATCATTTACAGTTACCGTAAAGTGGTTATTTACGCATAGGGGAAATATACACTAGTTACACTGTAAGCTTAAAACCACTTATAATACTCCCGCATGTAAAGTACCGGTACAAAAAATTTAAACTTTAGAGTGCATGGTAAATAACGCAAATGCGTATTAATACCCATGCACCCATATTGTTTAACTAACGCACACTTAACCGCCTGCATTAATAGATATATATAACCACTTTTTCAGTACATGTACATGTGTAACATGTAGATTCTACATGTACATGTAACACATAATCGAAAATATACTGTAAACTGTTGTTGTTTGATGAAAAATAGTTTTGGAGGAATTTTGATCACGATTTATAGTTAGTCATTAATGGGTAGTATTATATGCATAGTCACTGTAATAGTCACTGTACTGTGGTTATTTACACTTGGGGAAAATTTACACTAGTTACACGGTAAGCTTAAAACTGCGTAAAATACCCCTGCGCATATGATTACAAAAATCAAAACTTTAGAGCGGTAAATCACGCAACCTGGTATTTAATACCCATGTGTATTGTTTGACCATAGAAAACGCATACTTAACCACCAGCATAAAAAACAGTACTCCAAAATCAGTGATTTGAATTTCCAATGTTTCCTTATTGATAACAGATATATCGTGGTAAGACAGTAAATTAAACTAGAAAAATAAGTTAAAAAACAAATTATCATTAGTATTATAAACTGTTTTTTGAAAAAATTTTGAAACTACATACAGATGAAAATTTTTTATTGTTTGTGGCAGTTGTTGGATGCTGCGGAGGAGTGTCGTCATAAATCACTAGATCTGGCCAAAGAATTACTGTCTGCGGCATTTGGTCGACCTTTACCCGAACCTGGGAAAGTGGTGCAAGTCAGGACATTGGTAAGAAAGCAAGTCAACCTTGCATTTTTATACACATTGCTGAAATCACCAGGCAATTTATTTTTGTCTATGTAAATTTTGATTCTGTGATCATGTACTTGAAGGATATACAGTTTATTTTAATTTCATTAGTCAGTTTTTTTCCATTTCATGGCATTTCCAAACTTTTTGGTTGATTACAGGATGAGAACTGGGACACGGGGACGATTCTGTTATCCAGACCTGAGGATTTCCGTGTAGACAATGTAAGGATAGACAGAACATGACAATGTTTCACACATTCCTGTTGATTCAGATTCATCAAAGCCTTACATTTGGGAAGTACAGTAAATTAAATGCTTTCTTTACAGGTGAATAGAGAGTACCTGTTGTCTAAGCTTGGAGTGGACAAGCTTCTGAAGCTCTTCTCTTGCATTCTGCTGGAGAGAAGCATTTTGTTTTGTGCCAAAAATCTCAGGTAATTGTCATTACACACTGTAAGTTGATTTGCCAGTACATGTAAATATACCTTCTTTCATTATACCGGTAAGTTGTAAGTAAACATGAATAAGAAAAACACCTGACCACACCTTGTAATTCAAGATGCCTTCATTTTTTAAATGTCACACAAACGTTTCATTTTTTCTTTCAAATTTTTTTGACAGCATTTTATCTCAGACAATCCATGCCTTAGGAGCCCTGCTGTACCCGTTCCGATGGCAGCACACCTACATCCCTGTTCTACCAGAGTCCATGTTAGATGTCACATGTTCACCCACGCCTTTCATTATTGGCATTCTGTCCTCCCATCTATCTTACGTGCAAAAACTTCCCATCAGTGAGGTAATGCTAGCTTGTTAAAGTTGTTTTTAGATGGGGTCACGTGACCCCGTCTATTAGTTTACTGTCAGCCGAACTCTCAAACCGGAAGGCATGCGTAGAACATATGAATTGAGTCTACGCTTAAGAAAAGAGTGCAGAAAGTTTTCATGCAATTCAGTAAATATATATCATAAAAAACACATTAAATCTTTTTAGGTCCTCTTTAATAATCCAAATTCTATAAAGAAAATAAACAGATAGTTTAACTGATTAAAATATTCTTGCTCGGATTCAATAGTTGTAGCGATTTGTGGAATGAGTTACGTAACTGAATGCACAACGCCAGATAGAAGGGGTTGAAGGTTGAATCGAAAGTAAAGTTCACAGACGCAATGTGCCATTTTTGAAAAGTTTTTTTTTTTGGCCTAAGTTAAGTTCTTTATATGGTCAAGTACACTGTACATGCATGTAAAAGTAATTCACAGATAATAAATTTGTGTGTATTGCTGTTAAGGCATTTTGGGTTTTTTCTAACAATTAAAAAAATTTTTAATGTGATGAATTGGGTAGTGTAATGTCTTAATATTATTTACAGTGTACAAGGTTTTGTATCAACTGTGTTTTCAGAAATTAACTACAGAGGTAATTAAATTTTAGATATCATTGTCATGATTACCATAGCCTCAGATTATATGTCTGTTTCCTTGTATATTTTATTTGTTTAATCAGGAGATATAATAAAAAAAAATCCCATGTGATATTCAATTACCGTAAATTATTTCCCTTCCTCTGCCAAATTATGTATGCAATGCTACACATCTGTCTAAATATGAAGTAAACGTTACCAATTATAATGTAATGAAAGGATTACATAAAGATTGATATTACCTTACATATATGTTTATAAAAAAAAATGATTTACATAACCACAGATTAATTAAGTACCAATATTCATGTCTTGAGTATGGTAGCTTTTAAACTATAATTATGACAGACCATAGCACATAAAATTGTTTATGGTTTATGTAAAACACGCTTATAACGAAGTCCCAGGGATGGGCAATTTTACTTTGTTATAAGCGTAATTCGTTATATCCGTCAAGTTTACAACATGTAATAAAGTCACGGGGAATGAAATCCACTTCGCTGTAAGCGTCAATTCGTTATAAGCGTGTTCACTATAAGGCTGAGCGTGTTTTACTGTATTAATTTTATACATTTGATCAATACATTTACTACTGAGGATCTTGCTAATTGAAACAATTTTTTACTAATTAGGTAAGCATCTACTGAGTGGTACATATATATGTAAATGTACTTAAAGATAATTGAAAGAAGAATGTTTTAATTTCATTTTGTTTATTTGATCAGATGGAGTTAAAAAAATATGATCGTTTTAAAGAGAAAAACAATATATGATAATGTTTTAATAGATTTTACTTTATTTTATGTGAATTCATAAATTTTGTAGATTGTAATTTTTGACCTGAACAAGAAACAAATGTTGAAAAGCCAGGGAGATGAGGGAACGTTATTGCCAAAAGACATTCAAAAAGCTCTGAAAACTGCACTAAACATGTGCAAAGTAGATGCAGGTATTTGCTCTTGATATCAAACATACTGAAATAAAATTGAAAATGTAAAAGCATTTTCAAATTTGGGCTTTGTTTTGCAAATGATGAACTTTTGGTAGTTCTTGATGTATTTACCATTACCATTACATTTACATATTTTCTTTGTCAGATGTAAAAATGGCCTCCAATCTGATGATGTCAGAGGCCTTTCTACGCATGTTTGTGGAGGCAGTGGGCCATTACGCAGAGCACATCACTACGCAACAAGATGGGAAAAGAGTCTTCCTGGTATTTGTTAGCTCACCTAAGCTGAAAGCTCTAGTGAGCTTTTCTGATCACATTTTGTCCATCGTCCGTCCGTCAGTCCATCCGTCCATATGTAAACTTTCACATTTTGAACTTCTTCTCTAAAAACCACATGGCCAATTTCAACCAAATTTGGCACAAAGCATCCTTATGGTAGGATGAATATAAATTGCAGAAATGAAAGACCGATCTTTATTCAAAACAGAGAAAACCTCGAAACGGTAGAAAAAGGGGGGTGCATTTTTAAAAATTTTCCTCTCAAGAACTACCGAGTCAAATTCAACATAATTTAATTAGCATAAATAATCCTTATGGAAAGGAAAATATAATAAAATTGCAAAAATTATGGGCTAATGCTGTTTCAAATTTGAGTAATTTACAAAAAATGATAATAAGAGAGAGAGAATAGAGGCTCAATAAGTTTTAACTTCAGGCTCGATATTTCATATATCGAAAACCAGGTTCTTTGTTAAAAGCAGCCATGTTGGATGCATGATAAACGGGTCAAACTGACAAAGATAAATTTGCTTGTTGTGCAACAGTTTACATGCGAAGGGAATATTTGAAACATCTAAATTATATTTGTGCCGATTTTGTGATGTAAATTGGGGTAAAATTTTTCAATGCGTTGACATTTTCACTTGTGACGGTGGTTTTAGCTTGTTTTGATTTTCGTTTTGTTTCTTTTTAACTTGAGGGGAACTAACGCCTGTATTTTGGTATTTTTACGAATCGAATCAAATATAGACTTCGGTAAAATCAGACAGCTGATTGTTTACCTGCGCAAAATGAGTAAAATCTGATGCACTAACAACATATTATAAAATACTATTCATTCTATTGGTACATGTTATTCAGTACGATCTCTACGTAATGGTTGATTAATGCAACATGTTTTGTTAAGATGCTCAGCATTTTCAGTCTAAATGGAGATAATTTTCGCTGCTAGAAATATATAGGTATATATATATGATGAAAAATAAATGGTGTTCTTTTTTTGTTTTAGTGCATTTTTCTTCTGTTTTAATTGTTTACAATTTTCTATTTTTTAACCGTATATGAGAATCAAGCTTTGAGTTATAAGCAAGATACAAAGCTTTGCGCACAATGCTATGTTGGTACACAGAGCTGATGTCATGCTTCAGTTTGTATATATATTTTAAATGCAGCTATGCTGCATAGGAAATACCAAGTTTAAAAATCTTGAGTTGAATGTAATAAACTCATGTGAAAAAAAACATGACTCAAACCAAGCTATGTATCTTGCTTTTGATTGACGCTAAAATTTTGTCTTGCTAAAAGAATGATATGCTGTAACTACTTTCTGGTGCCCCTTCTTATACGATGAATTACATAAATGATAGTTTTTTGAACACAAGTAAATAAAAAACGACGTCTTTTAAACAGTTGCCATAGTTAATCTGACACATTATTATTATGAGGATAAAAGCATTATTGTTGTTCTTAAAAAATTATTGCAGCGGAAAATCATCTTTGTAGCCATTTGTTGTTTTTTGATAAAGATGAAAATAATGGGTGGGCCTTAGTACAATATAGTGACACAGTAAAATATTTTAGTGGAGTAATGGCCCTTGGATTCTGATTTTTATTTTAAAAGTATGAATCAAGATTAAGTTTGAAAATTTCCATCTTACTGTTTCAAGAGCCTTATCTACTCAGTTACAAAACATGTATAAATGGGTTCTTTTCTTGTTAGTGACCTTTCTGAGGCTACTGCTTGTGACAGAAAATAAAGATTTTGATTTTTGTGTTGTAGAAGGAGCAGTTTATTCATGATGCTCCCACTGACAGCATGGCACAGTTCCTGCAATGGTTCTGCGAGACTCAGATGTTCGAAGTCTTCATGACAGAACAGACTGAGAGAAACCAATCGGCCAAAAAGAAGAGTAAAACTATAGGTAAGACTGGTCTCCCTTTCAAAGCTTTATAGACGAAACATTTGAATTCATTTCTTTTAGCACATGGGTATTTTTACAGAGTAAAACACTATATAACTATGCACATGTGAAAAAAAATTACAGAATGCTCCTGTAATCAATTCACCTGGAAATACATGACTGTACACTATTTTTGGTAATTGAATAAGATTTTATGTTACCAGGAAATCAATATACAGGGATAAGAACTTGTATTGCTATTAAAGTACTAGTTTTATGTTGCATATCTTAATCATTCTTTAGTTATGTACTGTAGTTTCATTAATATTTGCTGGTATCAATTTTTCTTTGATTTATTGATAATTACTGTTTCAAAGATACTTGAATTCATTGTCAGTGAACCTATCAAATGAATACAATTTGTTATTAGATATTTCACTGCAATGAACATTTAATATTGTTGATCCTCTCCATGCGCGGATCCAGAAATTTTTTCCAGGAGGGTCCGAAGGATAATTGGGTTTTCCAGGGGGGGGGGGTCCAATGCATATATGCGATAATTTTACTAATATGTAAATTTAACAAATTTTCATTTTCCAGGGGGGGTCGGGACCGCTCTGACCCCCCCTCTAGATCCGCGCATGCTCTCTACAACCAAAATCCACAAAAATTGGTATTCAAGGAATATTGATGAAACCACAGTATTTAAACTAGTCCTAAATTTTAAAAAAATATATACATACTAGTAGATATAAAAAAAAATCTCATGAACTAAATTTATATGAATTTGTTATTGCAGAACTATTTAACCAAAGAATAGCAGAGGCAAAAGTTGAAATGCAGGACAAGAAGGCAGGGAAAAAAAATAAAGGACTTCTAAAAATCCTAATGCCTTGAGATGTGAGAATGTCGTTCACATTGTTGGAATCTTCAAAGTGAGAGAATGTGATTTGTTGATAATCTGTGATAAAAGTTACAGGGTCATTTAAAGTTAAAGCAGTACAACTGCTTGGTTAACATTCCTGGTATGTGATAAACACATGGAAGATAAGAGATAGTATTTATTGTTGTCTATATGTGTAAAGATACTGCCGTGATGCAAATGTTTCAGTTGTACCAGGAGATAAAATCAATTTTAAATGATCTGATACAAGTACCTCAAGCAAATCTACTTATAATTTAGATTATAATGTCCTCCTATTCACATAATATATAATATCAACAGGTGTCCCATATACCACCTTAAAGGAATTGTAAATGGAATGCTAAATCATGATTGCTATAATCAGTGGAAGGAAGGATAGCACTTTTAGCCTTTGTTCATTTACTATAATGGATATGGAATCATTCAGTGCAAGAAATATCAATTGTTACATGCAATATTATCTCAGATAATTGTATTAGAGAAATAAGATGGTATAGAAAGGGGAAAGAAAGTGAGATGAGATTTTCAACCTTCAGCGTACTACAGTTAATTTAATTAGTGCATATGAATGAATCAGATTGTTTAATATCGAGTGTAACTCGTAGTTATGTACAGTAAAACTTCATTATGTGACCAGCTGCCAGACTGAATCAAATCTCTGGTTCAGAGGGGAGGCTGTATTTCTCGAAAATGTAAACATATATTGACAGTGCTTGTCATTCATTGTTTAGCTATGGTTTTGCTGATTTAAACTTCTACATGTATGTACCAAGTAAACTTACGTTTAAAATAACCGATATTGATCCATCTTCAGATCCAATTACCAGTATGTTTATTAGTTTTTCATTTTTTAGATGTCAAGTTTTTATTTTTTATATGCAATACTTTATTGTAGAGGCATTTCATTTTTATCATCACATGTATTTTAGCAAAATTTCAAGAAATTTAAATTTTTTACATGATTTTTTATAGCAGTTTAACTGCAGTGCAATATTAACTGATCTTTGTTATGCGAGTATTTAGTTCCGTGATTCGATTGTTTTGCATAATTCCGTGATTCAATTTTGCATCAAATCATGAGAATATGAAATCGCATTTTTATCATTGATTTACTTAGGTTACACCTGTCTGAAAAATAAAAGCAAGATTTAAAAATTCGCGAAATGAGCTCCTTGCAATTTTACGCAGGTATTAATTCCTGGTATTTAATTAGGAATCTACAGTACTTTTAATGTTTGCTTAAGATGATTTAGGTGGTGTAATATAGTTTATTTAGATGTTTTAAAAGGTTTTTAAAAATCTGATCATGTAAACATGAAATACTTAAAACATGGTGTATAAGATGTGTTAAGCAGTGTTTTTTTTTTTAATTTAAAATCAATACCACATTTTGCATTTATATAGTGAAATTTGTCATCACTATAACAACAGAAAAATCCAAAATAGTGGATGTTATTATCAATTTTTAGCAATGAAAAACCAAGCCCAGCTTCCCATCTTGCCAACACAACATTGATGACTATTTTAAACTTACATCAATTCTTTTGAATTATTTTCTTATTATATTCCTGTAAGATTATTGTAGTTGTAACGTGTTTACCTTAACACAGAGTTTTGCGGGATCCCTCAGTTACTTAACTGAGTTTGAGATACTAATAAAAGAACTTACGGTAATAATACACAAACTGCTAAGAAAAATTTAACTACACAAAAATAATAATTCCGCCTGAATATGTACAAGATCGGCTTATTTAATCAATTATTTCCTGATTCGTTTGGGTAACAAAAATCACTAAAAAAATTCCCTTACAATATGAAAACGATAAAACTACAAAACTAAAATTCTAGCTCAACTTATGAACTATAAAATAAGTTAAATAAACTATTTTAAACTATAATGAGTATCAATGAGTATCAATGAGTATCAACCAAGTATTGCTCAACTAATGAGTTATCAAATATCAATGAGTACTCGGCTGCTCAATCTCTGTGTAACCATTGAAGTGTACTGTAGTATGCTCGGCACACCCCGCGAGAGTAAGGAAAGTTCCACGTTCTCTTATGGGAATATACCAGAATACAAACCTAATGTGACACGTCTGTTCTCTTCTGCAGTCATTCTTATTCTGATCTGTGTGTTGATGATTCAACGCTTTTTTACCTTTTAACGCGGACGTTTGAGAAAACATCCCTTTATCAGAAGCGGGAAATTCAAATAATCAAATCTATTTACATTACATAGTTGCTTGAAGAAAGTTGATTTTATACCAAACCAGATAAAGAACGTGCAACTTGTAATTTGTGAAAAATTGCAAATAACATATACCACCTCGCTTCATCCTCTGGCTCGGTGAGCTAACAAACCGTACATGTAGTATTAAAATCTTTTTGGTCACTGAAAGATTATACTTGCACCGGAGAAAGAAAGTCCCATTGCATGTTTAGGATAACCTCCGTACCAAGTTTGGACATTTTAACATCAAATGTGGTGGTGGAACAAAAATATATGTACATTTTTTTAAACAAATGAAATCATCATCTTTTAGGTTTTTTTTATCCCATTTGACAGTTTTGTTTGCTCATTACATATACCGGTATAGCTTTAATTAATTAGAATTATTTTTTGCTTTACTTGGGTTTGGTATCTGACAATCTTTTTTCTTTAACATTTTTGTTTGTACCACAGTGTGATTTGGTAATTTGGACAAGCCACAGATGTCTGACAATTTTTGCTGTAAAGCCGAGCATTGTACCGTTACAGCAAACATGCTTATAATGAAGGGAAGTCAATTCCCAACAGTCTTTATAAACCATATACATGTTGGATATAAAAAATTACGTTTATAACACATTCATATCGTCCATCACTGAGACTTTAGTTTTTGCATGTTTTTCTATACAGTTCTGTAATGTTCAAGATGAGGGTATTTTCATTACATATGAGCTTTCTATAAAACATTTGATGCAGAGAAATTTTTATCTGTGATACTTTGTTTGCTGAGTGACTGTTGTTTTTGTTTTGGGTGGGTTTTTTTTTATATACTGTAGAGGTTAATAGGGTATATAGAATTGTTTAAGAAGGAATCTCAATGTTATGTTACAATCCAATGTTACCGTACTTAGAAATAACAGAATAATGGTACATGTACTGATATGTATATAATTACCTGTGATTTAGAAGGCTCAGTGCTGGGGTTTTTTTTTTTTTTAAACAAGACTCTTTTTAAGTGGTACATATACTAAGGGCGCTTTCCATTAACGTTGCCTCGCCGGTGACGTCACTGAGAAACGGTGACGTAAATGGAACGTTTGGCAACGTCAAAATGCCCTAGCGGAGGACGATTGCAGCTTAAAACCGATACTTATCTTGAAATTTGATCCAGAAATTTTGGCTATTTGAAGTTTGAATGTATTTCAATGTAGAAGGACAAATTGTAGTTTCAGAAAACCCGGTTTTGTAGAATATGATAACCTCAATTACGGTAATTTTAGAAAAATAGTACAGTTTGAAACTAATCAGATTTCTTCAGCCAATCACATGCACTACAAGAATTAAATTTTACAGGAATAATATTAACTATATCACTGTAGCATGCAATATAGTGTTTGATTGAAAATGTGTTTTTGCCTAGCTAATAAGCTTTGTAAATGAGGCAATTTAAATTATGTTTTAGTGGATTTAAAGAATCTAAAAAATTATTAATATATACCTACCGTACATGTATATACCAAACTTTATATATTAGTATAACCATCAGGTCATTTATCATGCATTCCTTGTACAGTATATATTAAATTCTCTATCCAGTATATCTCACAAGTGGTGTAAGTAGATTGTTTATTGATAGTGCTCAAAAATCATACTGATCTGCTTTATGAAACATATATATACAGTAGTTTCATGATGTGCAATGTTGTAGCGACAAGTATCATATCATGTCCTTTTGTTACTTACATGTATATTTACTGTTCATGTACATGTAAATAAAATTCTTACTCATGGTTTTGTTTTTATTATATAAATTTAAACTAAGAGGCAATTGACTCTATAGAAGTTAAAACTGAGATCATGTTCATTTTATATTCTGACATAAAGTTCCGCACATGACTGTTACTTTACCTTCAAATGCATGACAATACTGTGATCATGTCAATGTTGCTAAAGTCTAATAAATAATTGAAAACTTCTGCCTTCACTTGAGTCTAATTGTCCCTTACTGGCAAGTGGAAGGGAGGCCTATATTCAGTAACTATATACATGTATGTGAATTTGATAAGTTAGTTTCCAGAGGAGGTCCTGAAATCCCCCCCTTCTAGATCTGCATGTGCATGCCACTAAGAAGTTAATGTTAACAGTATACAGTTAAAGTTTGAAATGATTAAGGGTCCCCACACCTTCGGAAAATGTTTTGCATACAAGCCTAAATTTATACAGGGGGTACATATATGTGTTTATTCCTTAGAGATATGGAATTTTAGCGATTGTCTTCAACTTGAAAATGACAAAGAAAAGGTTCAATTACTGGGGGTAAATCAACTTTTAAAATTTTAAGACGAAGTCAAGTGGGGGGGAGGTTATGCTATATCATGGTCCCTGGGGGTAAGGTGGGGTCACAATAAGGGTTGAGGTTTTACATAGGAATATATAGAGTTAATCTTTAAAAAATCTAAAAGCTAAAAATGAAAAAGTAAAGTTTGAAGAAAATTGTGACCATGCCCCTTTAATAATAATGGCTTAAAAATCCTATCGGACCTCATAAGTAATTTGTTGACCTCTTAATTGGTAAGACGAATTTTAATTTGTTATTGATTTCCCCTTCCAAATACTTAGAAGATTGTTTCCTACAGAAACCATACACTTCCATTACCAAAATTACCTCCCCCTCAAACAACAACAACGATAAACCGAAAGTAATATTTTTCTATTTTTTTTTATTTTACATATTTTGAGAAAAATATAATATATAGAATTCATAAAATATTATAAATGTATCAATTAATAATTGCAACAATGAAACAATATCATAATGTTTATGTAAATGAGATAAAATGTTAACAATGATATGCTTTGTTCATTTGTGACATGACACACTGTACGTTACATATATACATGTATAGACAATTTTATAAATCTTCTCTCTAATCAATGTTCGAGTCAAATAGAAAATTTACTCTATGCTATGAGACATACCAAATATATTCAACAATATCGATCAAGAATAGTGCCAACGATTTCACAACCACATTTATCTACACGTATTAAAAAAAAAAAATATCAAAATTACCGACATTATATAATTATACATACTTTGCAGCTGAAGGGTTATGGAATGTTGATATAATTATTTTATTTTGTAATTTTGACAAAACAAACTCATAATGGAATGTAGAAATGTATTGGAACAATTTGTTACTGAATGTGATCTACACAACCTTAATTAATTCTCACAATACTAGTATACTGCAGAATCAAGACATTCAAGATTTTGTGGTGAACAAAACAGCACCAACACTATAAAACAAACATTTACATACTATGTCATAGACAAAAAAAAAACACCAGAATGAACATAAATTTTTCAGCAACTCGAGTCTAATAATCTCAAATCATATCAGTGCTGGTTATGAGGTAGGACATACTAAACACTACTCCACATGGTAGAAGCAAAATTTACATAAACAAGGCAGCTAAGCAGTACAAAGTTTATATGTTACATATAGTACACAGGTTGATCAAAGCATTTCTTTGGCTCCATTTATCTTTCTTTATCTTGACCAGAACAGTGGATAATAATTTACATTGAAATACTCTATTGAGTGCTGTTAAGTCAAAACACATGGCCGATCATTGGAGAGGTGCATGACATTATGCATATATTATATGGCTTGGCATCGGGCGACTTAACACTCCAGGGTTTTCCTGTCACCGAAGGACAAATATTCTGGTCGCCCGAGAAAACATGTAATATATGTTATATAACATTTTTAAACAAATCAAAGCGGTTTAAGAACGTATTTATTTCATTAACAACTGTATTTTTTAAACATGTTCATATTTTACAAATCAATGTGTTTTATGAAGAGTCGATCGATGCTTGTTAATTTCACTTAATTAAAAAATGATGTGCCGTATTGGGCTGCCTGAAATTTCAAAAGCCTGTTTTTATTTTCCCCGGTAAAGGCCAAGTTGACGTTTGTTGTTTTCAGCAGGCTCACGCTAGAGTTGATTTCTCTCATTGAAAATTTATGTTTTAAATTTTTTAATCAATTAAACAAATAAAGTACCTCTGAATTAAAAAAAAAAATCGCAAATGTCCTGACATTTTGATTTTCGGGTAACTGTTTACCTTTGCTTAGCAACAGGCTCTTTGAATTTCAAACTGTTTTGGGGAGGGCAATTTAACTGTTTCTGTTGTGATTACGGTAAGCAGTTTTTGGGGCATAGTACCGTAATAAAATTATCTCATTTGCGACATAACAAGAAACTTATTCAAAAATGTTATATACTCATACATATACCTCTCGTTTAAAAAACACTTTTCCCTCAGCTTTCATTAGCACTGTTACTAAAGGCATTTAGGTGCTTCATACATCAAACATGTTAAACAGAATTAAATTTGAAATGAACATACTCTTCGACATTGTCCAAATTCAGAATACTGCATTGAAAACCTCATATCTTTCTTTCTTTATACTAGGTAATTGCATGATTATATCTTGCTCTTACAAACTGCAACAATTATTTGTGTCCATGGTCTCGATACAAAATGCCACTTTTCTACTGCATTTCATTTTTTCTACTGCATTTCATTTGTACTAACTTTGATGGTTTTCAAGTTCTGTAAGATGGCCCATGTGTACACATACAAGATCTCTGGTCTGCAATAATCCTATAGGTACATGATTTCCTGTCCCCAGTGACCCTATATGTACATGTTTTCCTGCCTGCGGTGATGGGGGGCCAGGTACTCCATACTGCCCATGGTTCGGTCAACCTCTAAGTCGTTTGCGTCCAGAACTGGATCAGGGACCTTACTCGGGGACCCAGACCATGTCTTTCTCCGCTTAGCTGTAAAGAAAACAAATATATTATAAAATATTTTGTTTAAAAAAAAAACTGTGGTATTTTCACTCTGATTAAAAAAAAAATTTAGACATTGAATTCTTTTTCAAACAGTTTTACTGCAGACTTTATCCATTTTAAAAAAGGTTTTTTTACTATTAAAATATAGGTTTAATATCCATTAACATTTTTTTTTTTTAACTAAATGTAGCTGTTTTATTTCTTCAATGTTCTCTTGCTCGTATCTTTATTTCTACCTACTTGAAAATTAAATTCATTTGTTTCAATTCACTTATTAAAAAAGAAATCACTAGAAAGTTTACATATAGGAATACTTTTTAAATAGAAATTAGCGGTACACAATGATGTCCCAGAACAATATATTACATGTACGTACATCTGAAAGTTTTAATCATTAATTACTGGTACAAGAAATATTCCTTTAACAAATACAAACTGTTAAATTTCGCTATTTGAATGTTAAACAAGTTAGAATCATGCTTAATCAACATGCTTTTACAGCAATAACATTTAATGGTAAGAACCAACAAAGGACTATATTTGGGATATGGTCAAATATTTGCCCCCAATTTTAACCAATTTTTTAATAGTATCGTATACAAATCAAATCTTCGTTGATCATTGTACAGCTAGAGGATGTCTTTAATCTTGGTTTTAGTCATCATTGCTCATTCGCTGTTTATCTATGATGTCACCTTAATGACCTAATTCCCGCAATTTTGCAAATTTTTTCTTTATATTTTGCATTCGGAAGAACAGAGTGCAGGGTCTGCTCAAGTGCGATTTTAACATGTTTTTGTTCATACACAAGTATACACATCATATTAGGAAAAAATGGTACTTGAACAAGCCTGCGCTCGATATTTCCCAGTCGAATAACCATCGGAAAACACCCATATTTTGCTACAAAACATCAATTTATCAAAATAAGACAATCTTAATGACGTCATTTCTACATTATGACATCACTGTGGTGATTACCTTTTACACACTTATTTCAATATGATTTCAACAATCTTTCACCTTATTTTTAAATCTCTTTTTAAAACTTTACTTTTGGGGACAAAAAATGCATAGTACCGCATATAGTCCTTTCAGGCTAACAGGGTTAAAAACTCATGCTATCCCAATTTCACTATAATAGTATTTTCATCTAAAATTATCTTTTTAACACTCTAAATGCAGCTATAAAGAAAAAATAGATTCTACATGTATTCATAAAAGAAATTGATGTCCAATGAATTGCTAATAAAATAAGTAACAGGATGAACTTTGGTATGGGTGATGATTTTGCAGCTGGTGTGTAAAAACTTGATTGGAGAGCAACATGAGGAATACAAATCAACAGAGGAAAAAGATATAAGTTAGGAAAATAATAAAGATTCAAAAAGTTATTATTGTTAGAATCATCCTTCATAAAATTTGAAATTAAAATGCTAGAACAGTGTATATGTATTAACAAACCATTGTTTAAAGAAAGTACAAAATGTAAATCCTTCTTAGAACATGTACATGTATTTAAGACATCCACAGGAAACAAGATGCCCATGGGCCACATCACTCACATGAACAACAATTCTTGTATGTTATTTTTTTTTGCATGTTTAAACATGAAACTTTTTAAAAGTGTTAAAAACTCTCTTATATTCCAAGATTTGACCTAATATTAAACAACATATAACAAGAAGCCTAGTTTTTTGGACATCATATTATCAGATATCTAAGCTATCTTGAGATCTAAGATGCATTAACTGGCCAATCTTAATATCCTAGGCCTTAACACATTAAGATAACATAATTGTAAAATTATAAAAAGTGAAAGAAGGTCACTGTGACTTTGATGTGAGGATAAGAAGATATGAGGATGCTAATACGAGGGTTATCCCAAAATAGCGTAGAGAGGACACATAACTTAACACATAACTTAAAATCTGTTCACTGCAATTTCATTAGACTTCTATGTTTTCTTCAATGACCAATGGCAAACAATAACGAAAAATTGAAGTCTATATTTTTTTTTAATTCTTGAGAAAATGAATAATTAGTAACAACATGTTTTGTCAGGCGGCGCAATGTGCGATGGTGAAAATTTCCAGTTTTTACATTGTTGCTAAACCCTCCACATCGTTTATGATAACATTTACATTTTATTTCCGAAAATGTCTTGGAAAAAATATTTTCTTTGAACATGTACCCTAAATGCACATTCAACATACATTTCGATTTAAAAAAAAAATATTTTATAAGTCTAAACGATCTGACGACTCCAAAATTGCCCTGTATGACTTGTTGTTTAACGTCCGTCTTACCGCAATGTGTCGTTCAGCATTTTGACATCCATTGATATCAGTCAGTGTTTCTTTAATATCAAACAATATATGATTTTAAAACATTAATTGAATGCAAATTACTTGAACGCTTTGTGGCACAAATTTCATCTTCCTGCGTCTTCGATTAACTGAATAACGCCACTTGTCTACGCTATTTTGGGACAACCCTCGTACATCTATTACTTAAATACAGTAACTAAACGTTACTTCTTAAGAAGAATATTTCCAAACATATTTCCTATACTTCTATATATTAAACTTTAAACCCTGTGGGGACCCAGTAATGTCCTGGAGGTCATAGTTTTAACAATTTAGAATCTACACTAATTGAGGATGCTTGCATAGTAATATCACAAATTACGGCATTGTACCAAGTAGATGTTGAGAAGAAGAATTTTAAACATTTTTCCTATATATTCTATGTTAAACTTTGAACCAATCTTGGGACCCCAGTATTGGTCTGGGGGTCATGGTTTTAACAATTTAGAATCTACACAACCTGAGGATGCTTGCATAGTAATATCACAAATTGTAGCATTGTAGTTCTTGAGCAGAAGATTTTTTAAACATTTCCTCTTTATATTTCTATGTTAAACTTTGAACCCCTCTTGGGGCCTAGTATTGGTCCAAGGGTTACAATTTTAACAATTTAGAATCTACATTATATATACCAGCCATGGTGTAAATATTGGCATTTCTGGTGCAGTGGTTCTTGAGAAGAAGATCTTTTTTAGACACCCACCATATTTTCACTGTTTCATAAGTATCTCCCTTTTAAAAAGGGTTATGCCCTTTATTTTAACAATTTAGAATCCCCTTCCTATAGAGATGCTTTGTACTTAGTTTGGTTAAATTCATCCCAGTGGTTCTAGAGAAGAAGTCGAAAATGTGAAAAGTTTACAGACAGACGGACGGACAGACAGACGGATGGATGACAGACACCAGGCGATCAGAAAAGCTCTCTTGAACCTTCTATTCAGGTGAGCTAAAAAGCAAAGAAGTATGATGATAAAATTAAGAGTAAATTCTAAAAAAATATCTATCCTTAAATTCATATATACACACATTGTAATAATACAGTCCACTTTGATTTTATTATTTATTTGATAGCTACATGAAAATGGTTTTGACAGAGGTCCAATGTGCTGTAGAGAGACAACAACCAGTGTTAAACAACAAATCAAACTCAACGTTCTATCACCATGGCATCACCTTACCTGCTGTGTAAATACTGAGCATCATGTGACTTATTTGCAGATGCTAGAAGAAATTTCATTATGATATCGTCAAAATCAAACCAGAAACTCATTAAAGCAAAGTGTTTGATAAATAAAAAAAAGCAACACAGAATGACTCATAACTCAACCCCAAAACATTAAATTGAAGGTAAAAATAAAATGAATTCCCATGCTAGCAATGTAAAACTAATACATGTATTGGATAAACTAACAATTCAACACACAAAATATAAATAGGATCAAAGTACACACTGGCTTTACAAGCTTAATACCTTGGATGATTTGGGAAATCTAATTTACGAAAAAAACAAAAATAATAATTCTAAAGATATTTCTCCCAAAAAGGTCAATTAATCACAAAATATCATGCATTTGGATCCCAGACCTAAAAAATTAAATCAAAAAATAAAATTCATCCTATGGGTGAGAGGATGAGGGTCACGTACCAGCTGCCTGCCTCGATTTGAGGGTGACCTGTTTGGCCAGTTGTTGGCTGACTTCCAGGAGATGAGCTCGCTTGATCTTCTGCTCCTGAACCTGTTGGTGTATCTCCCCTACCTGGCTGACGTCTGGCTGAGAAAGCGAGTGCTGAACACTGAAAAAACACACATGAACGATACAGTCAGGTCAGTGACAGAGGCTCTGTTAAGGTGGAATAACACACCTGGAAAAAATCGCTAAAATCAACAGTAAATTATTTAATTATGAAAGATATAATGATAAATAAATTGTACATATGTCAAATAAGGGAAAAATTTGCAGTTTGGGGATAAAAAATGAATATCTAGAAAATTCAGTTCTGTAAGTAACAACATAAGCCCCTGCGGTATTCGAACTTGGGATGTACAGATCACAAGCCTGACACTTTATCCACTTGGCTATGGAGTAAGTTACTTATCGCCATCGATAAAATCCTTTTAATAAAACGAAATGTCGTTTCGATCAGAGGTCAGCCATTTTGTGATGATGTGTTATTCCACCTTAAATATCTAAACTAATTAGAATACATACACTGTGGATTAATGTACATGTAGATTTCTCGTTTACCCAATAATTTACAAGACTTAATGAATTTGATGAGTAGTTATAAACATTATTTAGTACATGTATAAAGTACATGTAATAAAGTGCTGTGAAGAAAAAGCACCAATTTAGTAAGGCGACAATAGAATTTGCAAGTTCTAAAATTCCTCAATAAAATCATCCTCAAATGAAATCTGCCTTGTAAAAGCAATAGAACCACTGGTATTACAAAGTCAAAGAAACCAAAAATTACATGTTCAGACCCAGATAGCAGTGCATGTACATTAATGACAACACCTAAACTTGATGACACACTCGAGGCCTACGACACTGACCTGGAGTTGGTGAGCAGTCGTTTGATTTTCTCTGCCTTTTCCTCCCGTTTGATCTTCTCTTCCTCCGTGACGCTCTCGTCGTCCGAGTCGGGGATGTACCTCTCGGGGATTTCCACTTTATTGGGGACATACAGCTACACACAAAAACAAGCAGTGTCCACAAACTCATTCAACACATGCAGAAGAGTTTCCATAACTCTCTGTGATTTTGTATGCAACTATTTTTAAGGAAGGCAATTAAATCCATTAACAAGCAATTTTCTAAAAATCAAAATTATCAGAAAAATTGAGGAAAGAGTCTTTTTTAGTTCAAGAATTATATCAAGGATGTTACTTTTTATCGAGTTAGCAGATAATTAAAAGCATTAGTTGCATAAGAACAGTTCACAGGCATGCCGAGTTATAAAAACAGGTCATATGAATATACTGTATGTACCATACAACATGTACAATGCATATCAATGAATATGATAGGTTGTTTATAATATACACAATATGTACTCAAGACATGATACACTTAACATGCTTTCTTTCCCTTGTCAAAATGTGCTACATGTATTTACAGTACTGGAAACAGACAGCAAGCACTTCCTAAAAAATCAGGTTAATTTCACGGCTGATTGATTTCCTTAGTCAGTCAAGGTAAAATACACAGGTACTACCCGTAAATACAAGAGATTAATATGTCTTTTACTTTATTTTTGCCTCAATGGTTATATCATTAATATAAAATTAAGTAGCTGTCTGTATCCTTACCACTATAATTTCACACACCCATTAACAGGACAAGATCTAGAACACTTACAATTTCCCTCTCTATGGCCTCTTCATCCAACTGGTGGGGCGTTTTCTGGGAACTCCTGACAATGTCTGGAACCATGTCCATCTATAATCACAGATAAGGTAAGATGAGAGAATCAGTACAAAGTTATAGGGGTGTCATAAAATAGTAAATAATATGTAAATCATGTGTAAATCTAATTGCATAAGAGAACTTTCATTTTTAATGGCTACTGCATTTGAATACATAATTTTTATATAGGTACATATACTGGTATATATTTTCCATGAGAAAGATTTCTGTGGAATCATCATTGTTCGTGGGGGACCAATGTTCGTGGCTTTTGTTGGGAACCCTTGCCCACAAATTTACATTATCACGAACGTATCTATACAAGCATTTGTTTAATATTTATTAAAATTATCCCGGACATTCTACCAACGAAATCACCTCCCCACGAACCAGGAAACGTTTGGCTACCCACGAACATTGAACCCCACAAATAAAAATGATTCCATTTCTTCATGCAAAGTCATACACATACATGTATATATGAATTCATAAATGTATAATTATATATTGAGAGCAAGCACTGTTTGGACATTAAGCCGAGATAACATATACAGAAACACTAGCAAATCTAGGCCTGTTGATTGACAAGCAAGACAATTTTCTCTCGGTCCATCGGTTTGGGTCAACCCCCACTACCTGTAGTACCAGCGAGGAGGACTTACTCTGTTGGTGATCAGGTCCCCTGCAGCGGTGTTAGGGGATGTGGGCGTGATGAGAGAGGTCTCTAACCTGACCGGCTCACTGCTGGAGATGGTCATGTACCGCCCCCTGGGGGTCCGCTTCACGTTGAACATCCCCGTGGAACTGTGAGCACTGCCTGCCACGGATCGGTTCACGTGGTTCGCTTCATCATTGAACGGTGGCTGGACTATGATTCGAGTGGCTTTGACCACGCCATCCCTGCTGGGCTGGTGAAATGAGCTGCTATTGGTGGAGACAGTGACTGGGGATTCCACATGAGTAACAGGGGAAGGGGTGTGAGATTGCAGGTGGAAGGGTACAAAAGGTCGCGGCCCCATCAGATGGAGGCTAGAAGAGCGCCGTGAGGATGGAGCAGAGGAAGGGTTGCTAGGCAACACAGAGGACCAGGGTTTGCTTGAATTTACCGGAGGCAGATTCTCATATACTGGGTGGTTACTGGTAGAGTTAGCTGTTTGTGGCTCTACAGCCTAGAAAGCACAAAATATCATTCATTTATACAAGTCATTACAGTTAAGATTTTCTTTTCCAGTTATAAAGAATTAGTTATTACATTTCCCTGTAAATGTGTTATTCTCAGTCTTTTGATACACAATCTGGATTTTACCTGGTCACTTGACTCTCCTTTATGATTCCAGGAGGGGTCTGTGATAAAAAGAAGGGAAAAAAAACATATTATAAAAGCTGTTACTGGACTTGCATATTTCATAATTATATGAATATGTATGTATAATTTTCCTTTTATATAAAATATACAGATAATACAATATTCCTCTTTATTTTTTTCTGTTACAGTATAAAGTATTAAATACATAACAAATTGAAGATAATAAATGTCATAAACATCAACAACTCAATGCGATATCATGAACACAGGGTACATGTATATCAAATTGATTTCTAGTAAATAAAATAGGGTATATGTTAATATATTAAAAATGTGAAATTTTAAGAATTAGTTACTAAAGGGTGATCTAGGAACATTCCGTGTAAAGTGCTGTTTCCAAATAAGACAAAACAATAAAAAGAGAATAATAAAAAAAATGTGAATAATATTGAGATGCAAATCAGTCTTCACTCAGCAAAGCTAGCAATTAATTTCACTGCAAAAATCGGAAAATCTGGCAAGTATTGCTTTTTTTTTTTTTTTTTAAGAATGTCAACCCCTCCTCCCAATTAACCCAAATCAGAAAAGACATTGACGTCTTTATGGCAACATGATGACATCATAACTGACCAGGGCTAACATCCTCCCGGCGAGTTTTGTGATTTTCTTTGCGCTGTTCAGATTGCCGCTTCACGTCTCTAACAGTTAACACTTTGGGTTTCTCTTTGGGAATAATACCTGTAAATTCAAAGCGTCAAGGATATTTACATGTATCCATTTTTCCCAAAAAGGAAATTGCCCTCTAAGCATCTACAAGCTGAAATGCCTTCCCTGAATGATTTGTTTACAGAATATATAGTGCTAAATTCTGTTTAAAAATTCTGAAGATTACAGTTTAGAAAATTTGTGAGAAAAAAAATGCAAACAGTCTGCCTATCTTACAATGAAATTGTTGATGTTTAAAAGCTACTGTATACAGGGTTATTTTTGCCCTTCTACACTTGCAAATGGTTTCACCCTGTCTTGAATTTGCCCAGGCTCGGTTAGAAATAAATGCTCTTTTTAAATAACACAGTTATTTAAAAGTTATTTTGAATTGAATGAATTCGTTCAGTGTTAAATTCGTCCAGGTCATTAAATATGCCAGCTGATGAGGGCAAAAGGGATGAAAATGAAATGAGGGCATACATTTTTCTGCATACAGTTATCCTTCATCTTTAATCAATTCACTTTTAACAAATACAATAAAAATGACACAGTCAGACTGAGTGCAGACAAATTGTTTTTTTTTTTTGGTGACCAAAACAATCATTATATGAAAATGCCAAATGTCAAAGCTGTTTGTATCAAATATGCATTAATTTTGGCAAAAAATGTAATGAAATTCAGAACAAACAAATTCATGCCATTAAAACTATAAACAAACAACCTGCTATTATAATTCTAAAATCTGCCAAGCTTTTCATATATTATACTTTTTCCTTATTGAAGCTCTCTGAATACACAAGTAATATGTAAATACATATATATACTAAGTACTGTAATTGTCCTCCAAATATTTACAATGTATATATATATAATTCATGCATACATATATAGCCTGTTTATCAAAGTGACCAATCTCCTTGGATGTCTCTTTGACAAAAAAGACAATTCAAATTCAAATTTTGTCCTGAAAACATACTGGCTTGGCAGATAGTACATATAGTTATGTTAATAATAAAACATTTTCAAATCTAAACTGGATTAAGAGAAAAAAAAAAAAAAAAAAGAAGTTACTGATAAATGTTAGGAATATTTTTTATGAAAAAAATGTTATATTCTCCACAATGCATTGTGTTTCCCATGGTGCAACCTTGTGGTGGTGTTCTATTATCAAAACTAGCTACCAATAGCACCAACCATATCTGCCACCCAGTTTCACATACCAAAGAAGCGCTTGGTGTTTTCATCGGCCTCTGAGATGTCCCACTGGCTCTCGGGGCCGTCTACAGGAGCACCTCCTGGGGAGAGAGAGGAGCTCTCCAGGGAAATATTCTGTTCAATAAAAATCATAACATGTTTTTCATTTTTCTTTTTTCATTTCCACAATGATGCAGTTTTCATATCTGTATTCTTTACAAAATATATACATGTAGTGTTGATTTCATCACAAAATGCTCATTTCCCAAAAAAATGTCACCAACCAGTAAAACTACTGTATACAGGGTTATTTTCGGACTGTGTAATTTTCGCCCTTCTACACTTGCAAACGGGGTTACATTTTGCCCCGTCTTGAATTCACCCATGGCCAGGCACAGTTGCGTTTAAAGAGATATTATTTGAGACACTGGAATTCACCCAGTCTTAGAATCGCCTGCCGACAACGAGGGCGAAAGAAGCGAAAATAAAAACGGGGGCGAATATTTCCCTGCATACAGTATTTTCCAAAAACATTTATACCAAAATATGATCAAAAACATACATGTTACACATCTTACAAACTGACATATTGAAAATAAATATCTTAAGCACAAAACTCATACATTCTGGGCAACTAGGGTTTCAAATCTGGCTGTGTCAGTGTCTGTGTTCTCCCGTGGGTAGCCGCCACCGCGGGGCAGTGAGTTGTAGCTGTGGAGCACCTGCTGGACCTGGGATAGGTCCTTTGAGTCCCCAGTGTCAAGGTCAGTTTCCAGATACGTGCTGGGCAGCTTCTCCACCGCATTGTTTCTGTTCGTTTTGGGTGTCTCTATAAATATGAAGATCAAATGCATAGCTTTAACACTTATTTCCTCTCATTAGGTTTATTTCAATTGCCAAGGTAGATTAAATTAAATTTTTGATTTTTTTTTGTAATTTTCTACCCATTTAATTATGAGATGTTATTTTTTTATCTCGATATCCCACACACTAAATTTATTCAACCTTTCTCAGATTTCTCCAGAATGCTTTCAAGTTTTCCATACAAAGTGCAAATTCATTTTCTTTTTTAAATAGCTCCCCTTCAAATAACATAAGATTTACAAATCATCCAATTAACAAAATTCTAATTTATCTCACCTTTTTCTGATTTTTCCAGCATGTTTTCTAGTCCCCCTCCTGAGGACAGTCGCCGGAAGCGTTTCATGGCCTCCGACAGCTCGGCCTGCTGTTCTGTCAGTCCCGCCATCATGTCCTGTACTCGGGCTAGATCCTTCTCCATCTTGACTTTGTTCTTGTAGTTCTCTTCAGACTATGTAAAGAAAAATTAAAGTTCCAAAATCTGCATCTACTGAGTCTATGTTTCATCATTACAAAAAAGTGCATCAATTTGGGTAACGGCAATAATAAAAGACTTAATATAAATTTATCATTAACTCAACAACTACCAGTACAAGTAAACATTTTCACAACAATCAAACATGGTATGTACCAGAGAAGGCGCACTCTTGCTACGATTAAGTTCTCCATGAACCTTTGACCTCAAAAGAGCCACCTCATGTTCCACTTTATTGTTCTCTGCTGTTGTTTCTTCAAGTTCCTATGGTAAAATAAATAAAAAACTCAATAAAACCTGAAATTTTTTTTAAAATTCAAATTAAATGCACTCATACAATGTAAATCTTGGTGTACATGGCTACATGCACAGCCTTGTAGAATCTGACCTTAGAAGCCTGTGCCAGATACTGCATGATTCGGGAGTGTTCTTTCTCTATCATCCTCTGCTGTCTGAGGAAATTGTCAAGTTCGCGGGGGTTGTCTCGACTCATGTCCTGTTGCCTGAGGATTCCTTGTAAAGCCACCTCCAGCATGTCCTGTTTGATGTACAGATACTGATATTATCATACATGTGTTCGGTTAATCCGATAGGAATTTATTTAACAGAAAAAGAATTAAAATAAAATGTCCAGGTGAAAAGAGGGACTTTACAGACAATTAGCCATTTCCTCTTATTACTTCCTGTCAAAATGACGGCCATTTTGAAACCATCGTATTTGAGAAACATTTTCTTTTTAGCATTTACAAACAAAATGAAGAATTAAATGCAATTTCATTGCTAATACAAGGTAAATATTTTCATTTCAAACAATTGAGATACAGATTAATTCCTTTGATAAATTATCTCTTACAATAATTTATATTATAATCCATACCAAAATCAAAGACCACATAAATGCTAAACCAGTTAATCTAATAATCAGTTAATCTGATAATTTTTCTCTGACAAGTTGACTATCAGTTTAAGCGGAACCCTCTGTATTCATATTCATGACAAAGAGCATATAATATGGCTTTAAAGCGACTAATAAACATCAAAATAAATATGAATATCAGCATTGAATATTATTTTTTGGATATTGTCTGTCCTATCACATACCACGCAATGCAGACAAATTATCATACCGAGCTAACACACAGTATTTAATTTGTCTGCACGGACTGGTGTTTTATAGGACTGACGACATCCAAAAAATAAGCATTTAATGCTTAAATATATTGGTGAAGATGTAATTCACAATTTCTGTTTATACAATTTCATAAATAAATCATTATTTGAGTATTTACATTGTTTTATTGATAAAAGGAATAAAAAATTCATGGACAGTGGGTACTCATGACATCTCCTCCCCTAACAATAACAACAGCAACAACAACAACAAACAACAACAACTGACCTTGTCCTCCTGTAGACTGGTGACCTTGAAGGACTGCTCCTGTAACATGCGGTCCAGTTCATAAAGCCTCTCCAACTTCTCCTGATCAAACAAACACACATTCAAAATCATCCATATTGATGACAGTCATTCAAATACACTAATGTTTTGTAGACTGGTGATCATATGCAAGATACAGGTATTTGATCAAGTTTTCATTGTTGATAAAAAAAAAAGTTCTCATTCACTTAACTGTACCATTAACCAGCAAATAATTTCACTGTTTGTATTTGATAATAATGAAAGCATATATTTTATTGAAGGCTCAAAAGGGATGAGCATCTGGCAACCCTCTTCTAAAATTTACGAGTACATGTTCCTCAGGTCATATTAAGTTAAATATTTATATGACCTTGACCTTAGTGATAATGATGTCATACCTCAAGGTCAGCTTCGTCCTTGGTCAGCTGTTGGATTTCCTCCCTCAGAGTCTGCACCATTTCATCCTCCTGGTGTTTACGAGAGAACTCGATCATCTTCTTTGGTGGAGTGTACTCCTCAGGAGATAGCAGGTGCTGTATGCAACAGGAAAGATACATGTTCAACCTACACAGATCATGTCCCACTTTATCACAACAAAGTCGACAATGTGATGTTATTGAAACAAGAAAAATAGTTGTCAATGTGACAGCTAGCAAACCAGGTTTTCTTTTGTGTGTGAACAGTATCCATAATCCATTAGTCAACCCTGAATTGATAAACACTATCTATCCAGAGAAATGGGGTACTCTATATGCAATATTTTTCCAGAAAATAACTAGAGGTACTGTGAGGAAGCTCACAAATGATACATCCGCTAAGAAAAATCATTACTCAAATATTTTTCTATTATAGATGCTATCTATTTCACCGTCCATGTTCTTTAAATAACAACTGTTCTATTTATTTAAATTGTAAATGCCAATATGAGTACACAACCCAACTTCTATTCTTTAAAATCCAACTTAACTGTTAATGACTGAAAACATTTACATCCTCATGATAATAAACATGACTGGAATCAAACGAATTTTTTTTTCAAACACAATTTTTTTTTCCCCAAAAAAACCCTAAAAAACATCAAGGCAGGCCATTTTCAGAGAGACGGGCGGGGATGAGAATCTAAAAATTAATTTTATGTGGCCTGACACAAGCAAGTTTTGTGTCAAATTTTAGCTTCTTATCAAGACATGACACAGACAGGTATTAAGCATTTTTAAAAGATGACCTTGAACTTGCCCAAATTAACTTAGGTTGAGGTCATGACACACCTTTAGGTCATAAGCAATCTTTGTGTGAAGTAAAAACCTTCTAATGTTTCTCAATAAGAAAGCTATGAACCGAATATGAATTTTGCACTTTTTCTGCCAGTGACCTTTCTGCCATAGACACAAATTTTGTATTTTTCCTATCAGTGACATTGGCCTTGCCCGAATGACCTTGGGTCAAGGTCATAACACACCCTCAGGTCATAAGCAATATTTGTGTGAAGTAAGAACTTCTAATGTTTCTCAATAAGAAAGCTATGAACCGAATATAAATTTTGCACTTTTTCTGCCAGTGACCTTGAGAATTAAATAAAGCTGACCTTTCTGTACTGGCTAGCCATCATGTAGTTGTCGCCCCCATACAAGCTGCCCATGTTGACCATGTTGTGGACCAAGTTCACCAAGGGTCGGTATACTTCCAACTAAAAAGACAAAAAATTTGTAACTTCATTTTACAGCATTAATTTTACCAGTTTGAACTTCAATTACATGTACAGCACATGCAATTCCTATTTCTACTGGTATGAATTTTTTTCTTACAGAACTTACCCTGTTTTCAACATCCTCCAGCTGATGCTTCAATCCCACATAATCATTGTGATCCTCCTCTAAGCTGATGTCTACAGGTCCCCCTCCCGAATTTCGAACCCTGTAATTCATCAAGAAGATGCAATAAGTCATCAGAACAAGCTTAACATGAATCAAGATAAATTGTTGATTACACAAAAAATGAGCAAAATAGAGCAAGAAAAATTACTAGGCAAAAATTCACAAAGCTGGTATATTATCAATAAGAAATAAAGGGATAGCATCATTCAGGAGTTATGTGATATGTTCTCTTACATCTGTCTGTATCGATGTTCCGCCGGCCGTCTCTCCTCCAGCCTTTGTCTGATAAAGTTGCGGACATTTTCTTCAGCTGCCTGTTCCCTCCTGAGCTGTATCAGCATCAGCACTAACTCATCATGCTAAAAATACAAATGTAAGTTTTACAAATTATTAAAGACAACACAGCAAGTTAGTTTTAGATAGCAGGTAACCTTTCAATCCATTTAATTTTTTTTTTTACATATTTAAAGTGCATCTTCTCTCTGTGCCCTAAAACAAATTTTGCTTTTTTGTATAATTTATCCCTACTCCCTTCCAAAATTTAAATTTCTATTGAAATACATACAATTTTAGGGTACTTTGACAGAACTTGGGAAAATTGTGAGGTAATAGCATTGTAATATTTAATGTCAGACTGTAACAGATATATCTTATACAAGAGGGACACATGTCAATATAACATTAACTGACATGCTTTGTACTGTTTTCTTTCTGCTAGATTTCACTAAAGAGATTCTAATGGATAATCTGTAGTTATGAAAATACTCCATAAACCCCCTGTATAAAACAATATTTAGTACCCACCGTTTTTCCAATAAGGTCGCCAGCACAGATGCTCATTCTGATTCGGCTGCCTCCCAAAGGATATTTTTTGTTCATAATGGGAATTCCTGCAGTTTCCTGCAAAGAAACGGAATTTGGATATGGTATTAAAATCACAAAAGAATGTGAAAAGCAAAAATTTGAAGCAAACTAAAAATCATGTTTTAACATACTATAATCTGCCGAATATAATACCCAGTAGTGTATAATATGCAACCCCCCCCCCCCCCCACCCCCACTTTGGGTCTGAAAGTCATGAAAAAACGCTAGTTCCGATGTATAATATGCATCCAAAAAATTGACAAAACAGTAATCCTGAGTATTAACAAAGAAGTTATAAACGCATCGAGGAAATACACTACCGAAATAAGAAAAACACAATATTTTTTTTTAGATTATTAGGATTTATTGTAACTAAAACATCGCGATAATATCTTTATTTCATAATCAATGTTTTAAATAGACCTAGTATGAAATATTCTACCGTAAATAAAATTAACTACTTTTAACAAGCGTTAATTGTTTTGTCATCACAACCTCAGTGTGGTGAAAAACGTTGTACAGGTATAGGAGATAACGGACCTTATTAAATTCTTAAATGATGCCGATCAAAGCGGTCAATTAGAGGCCTGGAACATAATAAAATACATGTGTATGTGCACAAATATTTGTGTTCTTTATAGTACACTTATAGCCATAGGGGGTGCCTGCGATAACCAAGGTGTCAAGCGTTAGCGTTGGGGAGCACAACAATGGCTTCAATTAATGGAATAGAATTACATGTATTTATATTCATAATTATTTGCAATAAATCAATTATCATTACATGTAAATGTTTTAAAATGAGCCAAATGATGTGTAAGCTGTTTTCAAAGATCGGTTACAAATAGCACGTGGCTAACCAAGCTTGGATTATATAAACAGCTGTAATGGCAGCGTACACGGAGATAAAGAATAGGCAGTCCAAATTAATTTTTAAAGGCCATTTTGAAACAGTTTATTAATTAACAGACTTTATAAGTATACATTTTCTCTAATAATATGCTATAAGAATGACTTCCTAAGGGTTAAATAAGGCCATCATTAAAAATATCTATGTTTCCCCTAACCCGACCCTAAATTTTGAAGTTGGGTAGGTAGGTAGGTAAACAATTTTTTTTCTGCCAGGGCAAAATATAAAATACACTATAAATTAAAAATGAAAAAAATAGTCAATTCTTTAATTAATTACAAAACTAAAAAAATATGACCAGTTGTAAAACAAATTGTTATACTTGACTGTACTAATGGAATATAAAAAAAATTAATATCAAATACACAATTTGATATTGTTTATCTTTTTAAACATGTTTGATTCAATGATTAGGTGTGCATGAATAGATTCATTATCATTTGTACGTCGATGTACATGTTAACCTATATTTAAATATCATTTAAATGATAATGTACATACTTCAAAGTCTCAATTAATATTTCAAAATTTGGTTTATAAAATGTCTAAAAGTAATTTAAAACAATAATGATGATTAATTTAAGGAAATGTAAATATTTGTGAAGTAATATTTAATGATTCTACAATTTTATGTTTACACAAAATCACTACACTTGCAGTGAACATCCTTCTTTCACAAGGAAATAGGTGTCTATACAAAGAAATATTAACCCAAATTTGAAACATAATGCCAGGGAAGAAAAAATATTTACCTCGGTAGATAACAAAATTTTTGTAAATTTACCCAATTTCACTTTAATTATAGTCATTACCATAACCAATTCTTTTGTTTCTGTCAATTTGAAATTTGACGAATTCTTAAGAGAACTGTTTAAAATTTTCACAACATGAAGAGTCTTTTATTTCACATGTACCAACCTAATTTTTGGGAAAATTATTTCTCCCTAACAGAAAAGTAGGGAGAAGTTTGAGAAATCAGGGAGACTGACAGTATTTGATACGGCATAACCTACAGAAATGATTATTTAATATATACACAGATTCAACCTTAATTAAGATTGGATTAAAATTTAAGCAAGTTAAAAAAAAAATTTAAAAAAACCTTATCAAATCTATTAAATTAAACCTATTTGATGTATCTATACATTCTATAGATGAAATGTTTTGTAATTGTGTTAGCTGAGTTAAAAAAATCAGTCTTTTTACTTCAGTGTATTTTGGAGGTATTAGTCCAACCATATGACCCATGCAATTACAACCGTTGTGTAGAGGATCATTTTAATTTTTTAGATATCCGAAGACAGATGGTTTTATGATTATTTTAGCATTAATTTGACACAATTATTTACTAATTACAAGTTACCAACTAATTGTAATATCAACACTAAAAGTAATAAACTTCGGTTGTAATTTTCAATTCACAGTAGGCTATATGTTGCATCACCCATATTTACATGTATATCTAGAAAAGATAAGACAATCGCAAACTATTAATCACAACAGTGGTTAACTGAGGCCGTGGAAACGTCTTTTAATTAAATGATTATCATTTTAATGTCTCTGGAGTTAATTTATACGATCGTGAACTCAAAATACAGGGCGACTTCAACTTCTCTTTCGGAGGAAATTCCGGCGAAGTTACCGATCATAAAGCGAGTATTTCGCCCATGTTGATGATCAAGGCTAACAAAATGATTGTTAAACGAAAAAGATGTAGGTCTTCTAAAAACGAATTTGGGTAAAATTAGGTTTCTTTAAAAAAAAATCTCTATTCATTGTTGTAAAAAAAACAATTCAGTCGGCGGGTTTTAATTGGGTCGGTCGCGTTAGGGGAAACATAGATATTTTTGATTTTGGCCTAATAATAATTATATATGTGATAATGAAGTAATGTTATGTTGTATAGTGGAGTATCGGTTCTGTCTGTGGTCAACATAGGTAATACGGCAGTATACCCCGAGCTTCACATAGGGAAAAAAATGTGTCATAATCCTATAGGGATGTATAATACGCACCCCTTTCACACAGTAAAATATCCTTTCAAACAAGAATAGAATTCCTGGGTCCCCCGCCGTTCAAGCAGTATACTAGTATACTGTACTGTGGAATCATTAAATTTCGTGGGGACCAATTTTCGTGGATTGCTTAAATTTTACAGGTTCGTGGGGACGTAATTTCGTGTATTCTCTAAAACCTACAAAGGAAATATGATTTTATTACCCTTATTTATTAATTCGTGTAGGATGTTAAAATCATGGATGAGAGGTACCCACGAATTCCACGAAAATTGAACCACCACGAAATCTAATGATTTCACAGTATATGAAATTGCATTATTTTCAAACATTCAGGGCTGTTCCAGAATTAAATGTGTGGGGAGGTTGGGAGGAACATTTTTTTACCCCGACCACCCATTTTTTCCAAAATTTGTAGGCATGAAAGCGCTTACAAGGTCAATTTTTGGATAAAACGGAGTCATTATTGTGGTCAGAGTCCCATAACTCAAGCAAAAAGTATCGACCAATGCTGATTTTCGAACTTGACCAAGGTAATAGGTGTATAAACATTTGGTATAAATTTCATGAAAATCCGTCAAAATTTGTAGGCATGAGAGCGCTTACAAGGTCAATTTTTGGATAAAACGGAGTCATTATTGTGGTCAGAGTCCCATAACTCCAGCAAAAAGTATCGACCAATGCTGATTTTCGAACTTGACCAAGGTAATAGGTGTATAAACATTTGGTATAAATTTCATGAAAATCCGTCAAAATTTGTAGGCATGAGAGTGCTTACAAGGTCAATTTTTGGATAAAACGGAGTCATTATTGTGGTCAGAGTCCCATAACTCCAACAAAAAGTATCAACCAATGCTGATTTTCGAACTTGACCAAGGTAATAGGTGTATAAACATTTGGTATAAATGTAATGAAAATCTGTCAAAATTTGTAGGCATGAGAGCGCTTACAAAAAACTGTGACGGACGGTCGCACGGACACATGGACCCACGGACACACGGACCCACGGACGCACGGACACATGGACGGACGCCCGGCATTTCTATGTCCCCGCTCCGCGTTGCGGCGGGGGACAAAAAGTGTGTATTATATTCGGCAGATTACAGTGCATAACAATTTTATGATCTACGTAACTGGATCAGGGTTATTTATCTTTCAAAACAACTTACAAAAATTTCCTTAAAGTAAGAATTAAAAATAATTGTAATTTTCCACCTATCCAAACATCGACTTACAATCACTTGGGAGTCTGGCATGTTTGGGTCCTCTTTGACAGTATGAATCATCCCCATTGGTGGAGGCTTCTTGTTTCCCTTTCTACTTTCTGCATCTAAAAGACAGAAAACAAATTGGTCCTCTAGCAAATCAGTTTACTATCACATTACTATTATATATAAATGTATAATTGTGTTACTAGATATTGTTCTGCACATGAAGGAAGAAAAAAAAAACTGTGGTTAAAAAAATCTATTAAAAAGACTGGTATAAATGTATGTACATGATTATATTTCTATTGGGTAATGTTTATATTGGTTCATAAAAAGCATGCAAATATAGAAATGATACTTATATTTATAAATAGATTGCTATCTGGTTATTTTACCATCCTTCTCCAAATTTTATCCTTACACAGATCATGCATTCACAACATTCTACCCACACAACAAAAAAATGACCACATCCCCTAAGCAATTACACTGATATTTTACAACATCAAGCAAAACATTTGGTCATATCTTTAAACCATATCCAAAACAAGATATCTGTGAGCCAATGCTCATTAGTACATGTAATACCCCCGCTCTGATGTGAATATGCAAAATAAGCAAAGTCTACATTTAACAGGAAGTTGGCATCTGATTGGTACAAAATAAGTCCCAACGTATGGCATGCCTAAATAAATAGTGTGTTAAAATTTCAATCATCTGCAATAAATAGTTGCTGAGAAATCTTTGACGAAAATTTGTATGAAAATATAGGCTAAAAATAAACAGTTGTCATTTAACAGGAAGTTGACGTCCGATTGGTACAAAAATAGATCCCAACATATGGCATGCCTAAACAAGTGTTTAAATTTCAATCATATGCGATAAATAGTTGGGTATAATTAATCGCTATCAATGCAATCATTTGTTTTTAACACATAAAACACAAACGACAAACAAACAGAATAGAAAATTTGGTTTGTGAGCAGATGTTGTGAATGTATGTACTGCTTCAAAGGGTTATGCAAGTTCCTGCCAATGATGTTGCACAAGTCACACCAGAATACCTTGTCTTTGATAGACAGGTTGTGGGTTGGGCCTCTGGCCCTCTGACTCCTCCCTCCTGGACATTTGGGAACTTGCAGAGGAGAGCCTCTTTTTGACATCAGTCTCACTTTCGGCATCGTCTTCTGCATTGTACCTGTAACCATCCATGGTGGGTCGTGATGAGTGTCTGCCACCCTGGGGTAAAGCTCCGTCAAAACTACGGTTGGTGGATTTATCATTCATCGGGGCATTCTGTATGAACAAGTTATTGACTCGGTTGACATTGGAACCATCCAAGGAATGTCTTTGATTGGTTGGCTGTCTGGACTCATTGACTACTTTGGGTTCACTGATAAAGTTCCTTTCTGACTGCTCGAAATCCCGCCCTTCGTTTTGATTCATTGAGAAACTTAGAGCATAGTCTCTACTATGTTCGTTCATTGAATGTGCACTTTCATTCATCAAGTATTGATCATTTCTAATGTTATTTCCATCTACTTTTTCATCGTACATATGTTGCTTTACAAGCGTTTCTTCTTCCGGAGACCCACTCCTACTCAGCTGTCTCGAGATGGAGTTGTCGGGACTGCTCATTCGCCTGCGAGCAAGGTCGCTGGCGTCAAGACTCTTGAGCACCTCCTTCGAGCCTGACCTTAGCATTGAGACTGAGTGAAATTCCTTAACTATCCTTGGCTCCTCTGAACTTTCATCACCCTGCTGATTGTTGGGATCTAGAATATACCCATACATATACACAAAACCGATATCTTACATAGCTACACAACATCAAGCAATACAGAAAATGGCATGCTTCTAAGATATAGCCACATCACATGCATAATATGAAAAGCTGTTGCATAGACTACAGGTCTCAGTGTCTAAATACACATGTTAACAGATTGACATAATTTAGATGCCATGCAAAGGATTGAAGGCAAGATCAGTAAATTTAAAATGTCAGAAACATTATCGTCATATTCTTTTAATGTTTTACTCATGTATTGTCCTATTTTTTTTACTTTTCACATTCATGGTGCTATTTGTAATTTCTCTAGCTAAGCTACTATTTAAGTGCAATTTCAAAGTAAACTAGAAACTATTACGCTATATTAAGAAAGAAAGATAGAGAATCTCATGTGCAGATGAAGATAAGCTATTTTTAAAAATACAAATACCAGTAATTAAATAATGAATACATATAGTATTGTTAAAACTGTAAAAAAGCTATATATAGTATAAATTTTCGCCCTTATACATGGGTGCGTCTTTTAACCCCAAGGAACCCCAAGGAACCCCATGGAACCCCAAGGAACCCCATGGAACCCCAAGGAACCCCACAAATACCCAAATGAAACAAATTTATAACTCTTGATACCCCTTGGGACTATTTGGTATCCTAGAGACACCCCCTAGGCACCCAATGGAACCCCATGGATACCCAAACGAACCCCAAGGATACCCAAATGAACCCCAAGGAACCCTAAGGAACCCCAATGATACCTCAAGAAACCCCAAGGATACACTGATAATTCAAATTTATGAAAATTTATAACTCATGATACCCCTGGGGACTCATTGGGATCCCAGAGACACCCCTAGGTACCCCATGGAACCCTAAGGATACCAAAACGAATCCTATGATGCCCTAATAATACAAATCTATAACTCTAGATACCACTGGGGACTAAATGGAACCTACAATCACCACTAGGTACCCCATGGAACCCCACAAATACCACAAGGATACAAATTAATAATCTTGATACCAAGGGGATTCAATGGAATTCCTAAAGGTTGTCCCTAGGTATCCAAGGGATACCCCAAGGAACCCCAAGGATATCCGTAAGAACCCCAAGGATACCCCAATGATAGAAATAACAACTTATACTCTAGGGGTCTCATTAGATTCCAAGGGTCATCCCTGAATAACCAAAAAACCCCAAGGATATCCAAAGATCCCCAAAGGTTACCTGTAAGAATCCCAAGGAACCACAAGGATACCCAAATGATAGAAATTAATAACCATTGATACCCCGAGGGTCTTATTGGACTCGTAGGGTCATCCCTTGATACCCCAAGGAACCCAAAGGATACATCAGTGATAGAAATTAACAACCATTGATACCCCAAGGGTCCCTTTGGAATCCAAGGGTCATCCTTTGATTCCCAAAGGAACCCCAAGGATACCCGTAAGAACCCCAAGGAACCCCAAGGATACCCAAATGATAGAAGTAATTAATAACCATTGATACACCAGGCATCTCACTGGAATTGTAAGATATAATCAAGTTCTCTATTTAAGTTAATCCATCAAAATATTGTGGTAATGAAAACTTAAAGGTAAAAATATTGATTACCAAGCACATGTATTTAAAAGAAAAGCACGGACATAAGAAATTGTTTAATTTTGATCTTTTTTTTTTTTTAATTTTATGCATCGATCCATTTACCGTATTAATATTAATTTTTTTCATCTCATAATAACTGTTCTCACCTCAATTGTTGCTATGTGAAACAATTTACATTTACTTACTACCCAACGACCCAAACAACGTTTGGAATCCTAAAAAGCATATTTCTGGGTATCCCAAGGAACAATTATATACCCAATATATAGCAGGGAACCCTTTAATGTACACTGTACACCTTAAATTTCAAGATGGAATGTGATTGTATGTGGTGTCTTAGTTTCTGCATTTTTATTTTGTTGCTTAATCGTTACATCTTCTATTGACCTGCATAACTGCATGATAAAAATAATGTTTCTCCTAGCTGACTTAAATATCTGCATAATTTGGATGAATTTAACAATGTTGATGCAAGTTGTTTATACATATCAGGCCTAAACCGTGTCATAATTCAAACTGTTTTGAAGTTATATAGAGAATAGTTGTATTCATCTTCCTAAGTCAATTTGGGTTTCTGATCACTCCAGTATTCAGAGCATATCAGAAAACCTTGACTTGGGGAGATAAAAAGAATGGACGATGAAAGAGAAATAATATGGTGGACAATGCTGATTTTGAGGTACATGTATTCAGCTTTGCTGAGAAACTATAGGCATTCATATAAAAAAAAAATGTTTACTAGTGACCACTGAGATTCCTACCCAAATTCGTTTGCAGCATGTGTACTTACAGTTTATTGGCTTAAGAGGGCTTGATGGTTGTGGCCATCATAAAACTAAATTAATCTCTGGGTAAAGATATGTGGAATTGGAAAAACTTGTTTGGTTGGAAATTACAAATAACCCTATATATGCTTTTATTTGTTGTTGACAAATGCATAATAATTGCTAATTTTGACTTTTCAAACATGTATAGAGGGTCAATTGGATATTTTATCTTCAAATATTTAATATTTTATTGAATAAAATAAAATCATTTGTTAATAATTCTAAGCTTTAATAGATAAAATCTTTAAAACAAATAAACCTCCAAAAAAGAAATATCACACAATAATATATATATCATTCAAACTAACTGTGAAAGAAACTGTGTATACCTGTAATAATCATTTATTTTTTTCATTTCTTTTTAACTTTTTATTATGATTTATATGTCTATAAACACTAGGTCCTCTATATAAGTGCCAAAATAAATTATCAAGATTTTCCATGATTCCATCCCTAGACCCACTGAGCCAATTAAATTAAACCAAACTTGGTAAAATCTTCCTTATATGGAAAGAGGATTCTAAATTATTAGAATAAAGGGATTAACCTTCTTTAAAATGGAGATAATTATAAAACAGTGAAAATAGGGTGGATGTCTTAAAAAATCTTCTTGTCAAGAACCACTGAACCAAAAATACCAGAAATTGAACCCCCCTTCTATTTCAAATCCCATTGGAGAGGGGGTTTTAAAATATTATGGTCGCGATATATTGAACCCCCCTGATGATTTTTCATTGCTTTTGGATAGGGGGTTTAAAATCATATGGCCGTGATATATTAAATCCCCCTCCTATTTCAAATCCCATTGGAAGTTCAAAATATTATGGTTGCGATATATTGAACCTTCCTCTTTCTTTCAATTTCATTATAACAGTGATATATTGAACCCCCCCCCCCCCCCTTTAATTTCCATGGCTATTGAAGAGGGGGTTCAAAGTATCATGGCCATAATATTTTGAACCCCCTCTCCAATGGGAATTTGGAAAAGGTAGGGGGTTCAATATATCGCACCCATAATATTTTGAACCCCCTCTCCAATAGCAATGAAAATTAGAGGAGGGTTCAATATATCGCAGCCATAATATATTGAACCCAGGGTTCAATATTTTATGGGGGGGGGGGGTTCAATACATCGCAGCAATATTTTGAACCCGGGTTCAAATATATTGCAGGGTTCAAAATATTATATGACACCGGGACCCCATGAGTGCAAGTTTAAAGTTTAACATACTAAATATTCTACAATTAGTGAGATTACTATGCAAATGACCTCAAATAATGTAGATTCTAAATTGTTGAAGCAGTGACCCCCAGATCAATACTGGTACCCCAAATTTCAAATTAAAATTTTTATTTAAATAGAACTTGTTAAAATACAATTTGTTGAATTATTAGGCAAGCATTCTAAGAATGGGTACTTTTAGATTCTTAATTGTTAAAACTGTGACCCTCAGACCAATACTGGGTCCCCAAGATGAGTTCAAAGTTTAGCATAGAAAAATATAGGAAAATTGTTTGAAAATCTTCTTTTCAAGAAATACTATGCTATGTTCAGTTACTGTATAAACTAATTAATAGATGTATTAACATCCTCATATCTTTATATCCTCATATCAAGGTCACAGTGACCTTCTTTCATGTTCATCTGACAGGCACCTAGGTACCTGTTAATTGCAGGTAGACACCCCTTGTGTATTTGTGGTAGCTCTTGGACCAACATTTTACCTTTTACATGTAAATACAATGGCTTCACCATCACTGGTGCAATATATTTAGTAAATACCTGGCATGACACTTACATCACCTTGTTTATTGGGATAGACAACCCTTGTGAATTTGGGGTAGCTCCAATGGACTGTTTGTCTTGATTACACAAGGAATTGAAAGCCAAAAACAGTACTTAGTTAGGACCAAAGCATGCCTTATTAATTTTTGCAGATTTTTCAAATAAGTAGCGTTTAACATACATGTACATCTGGAGAATCCCTATAGCCAAATACTTCATCAACACTCTAATTCAAACACAATAGTTTTAGCCCTTTTTCATAAAGATAAAACTTTAATCTATGCCAGGCCTATATGATACTCCATAATTTATAGAGGAGCCATTAACATGTAAACCATTGATAACAATCTCTCTCTCTCTCTCTCTCTCTCTCTCTCTCTCTCTCATAACACGAATCAATTCTTTCTTCTAAAATTTAGATAGATACTATATAAGAAAAAAAGTTACAAGGATGAAGAATAAAAAGTACTATAAATATTGATGTACCTAAAAACTAATGATGTGCATAAAAAAGGAAAAGAGAATGCAAATTAAGACTTAATTGTTAAGAAAAGAAGGTTGGTGTGAATAGAAAGGTTTTATACCTCTTGTTTGGGTTAATCAAATTTAATGTATATCTGTCTTTAAGAGGAGAAAGATCAACTGTGTACAAACTGAAATTTTGGATTGGTCTTCTAACCATTCAATATGCTATTTAAAAGAATTATTGTAAGTTTATAATGTCTTGTATTAAACTAACCAGTGAATTACTATTCTGATTATACTCCTTGTTTATTAACCCCAAAATGCAAAAATTGAGAATTGAAAAAAATATGTTTTGAGAAATGCATAGCTGAGCCTAAGGAGACTGGATGGTCAACAAGATTAACTATCAGGTTTACAATTCTTAAAAATAATTTGTTAAGCTATAAACCATTATTTGAGCAATATAATTATTTGATAACGAAAAATTCCATAGACTTAAAAATTTGAATGTTTCCTATACACTGTATCGTTATACAGAATTTTTTTTCTTAAAGGAGATTTATATACTAGCTATTAGTCTAAAAATGGCAATGGCCATACAGCCCTCTTAATATGAGTATTATAATAAGTGTCATTGGGGAAACCTTAGGATTATTACCAACTCATGAATATCATTTGTTTTGTGTATTGAAATAACACAGTTAACATCAATTACCTTTAACTATGGTACATGTATCCTTGGGGTTCATTTGGGTATCCGTGGGGTTCCATGGGGTACCTACATGTAGGGGTGTCGCTGGGATACCAATGATCCCCAGGGGTATCAAGAGTTATAAATATTTATAAATTTGTATTATTAGGGTATCCATGAGGTTCCTTGGGGTTTGTTTGGGTATCCTTGGGGTTCCATGGGGTTCGTTTGGGTATCCATGGGGTTCATGGGGTACCTAGGGGTGTCTTTGGGATACCAATGATCCTCAGGGGTTTCAAGAGTTATAAATTTTTATAAATTTGTATTATTAGGGTATCCTTGAGGTTCCTTGGGGTTTGTTTGGGTATCCTTGGGGTTCCATGGGGTTTGTTTGGGTATCCATGGGGTTCCATTAGGGTACCTATGGGTGTTTCTGGGATACCAATGAGTCCATAGGGGTATCAAGAGTTATAAATTTTTATAAATTTGTATTATTAGGGTATCCTTGGGGTTCTTTGGAGTTCGTTTGGGTATCCATGGGGTTCCATTGGTTCATTTGGGTATCCGTGGGGTTCCATTAGGGTACCCTAGGGGTGTCTTTGGGATACCAATGATCCCCAGGGGTTTCAAGAGTTATTAAATTTTTATAAATTTGTATTATTAGGGTATCCTTGGGGTTCCTTGGGGTTTGTTTGGGTATCCTTGGGGTTCCATGGGGTTCATTTGGGTATTCGTGGGGTTCCATTAGGGTACCTTAGGGGTGTCTTTGGGATACCAATGATCCCCAGGGGTTTCAAGAGTTATACATTTTTATAAATTTGTATTATTAGGGTATCCTTGGGGTTCCTTGGGGTTCCTTGGGGTTCCATGGGGTTCCATGGGGTTCATTTGGGTATTCGTGGGGTTCCATTAGGGTACCTTAGGGGTGTCTTTGGGATACCAATGATCCCAAGGGGTTTCAAGAGTTATACATTTTTATAAATTTGTATTATTAGGGTATCCTTGGGGTTCCTTGGGGTTCCTTGGGGTTAAAAGACGTGCCGCTTATACATTTACTTTATTTACAATTAATTTTCCTTTGATATTCAGTAATATATTTATCATCTTCCTGCTATGATGACCACTACACATATACATTAAGAGCACACATACTTGTCTTGTAGCCATTCTGGTTTCTGTGGCCAGCCTCATTCTGACGAGGATTGCCTTCGTATCCAGGATGTAGATGATTGCCTTGGTAATTATTGCCTCCTCTCTACAATAAAAATATGACACAGGTCTTAATACTCAGAATATTGTGTCTCAATGGCTCACTGTCATGGTGGCTTACAGTTGAGACTTAAAATTTTCAAGCACTTGCTAGACAAATATTTTCAAAATTTGATAAATTTTTTTTATTTGATAAATAAATTCTTACAGGGAATTGAGGTGCTGCTTCGTTGGTGGGTGTGGGATAATTGAAATAAGCCGGCTGCTGCATCCGTAATTCTAAAGCTCTCTCCGCGTTTATGAGTTCCCGCGATGTCTTTGGAGTCTTGGCCTGGGCTAACTCCTCTACATACTGAGAGCGTACGGCTGTCGGGAGTGGTGGGCGGTTAGGGGCTGGGCTGACCTGGTCATCGTACCTGTGAGACAGGGCATCTCCAATATTGACATACGTGTGGGGAATATCTACATACAGGTTGTTCTGACTGACGGGCAAGCTGTGATTTTCCCTATTGGTTGGCTTTGGTTGACCATTGGGCTGGCCATTGGGTGGTTGGTCTTCAGTGAGGTACAGCCTAGGGGGCTCCTTGGGCTGTTGGTGGGAGGAGCGGCTGGGGAAATTCTCATCATGCTCTGGCCTGATTCTCCCGTGCCTCAGAATCTGGGGATCCTGGGGGTACCCCCTCTCATCTCTGCTGTAGTTACGATCCAGCTGTGCCTCAGCTCTCTGAGGGGAGTAGTATCCATAGTTACTGGTCTCGCTGGTTTCTCGAGAATGATTTGAGGGAGGGATGATGTCTGGTCGCTCATTAGATCTATGAAGAATTACAGAGGGTCATTACATACAATAATTTCACACTATTTTTTTATTTTAAGACAAGTACAAATATACTGAAAAAGTAGATTAAACGTGCTTTAAGATAATGTCACACCAACATATGGTACATAATGTCAAATTGTAGTCTTTATCAAATACTGTTATTTTAGTATCTTAAGACATTTAAGTTTAAAAAAGTCCTAAAGAAACCCCTATTCAAATGTTGCACATTACATTTGTTCATTTAAGATATTTTAAAACAAATCCCAAGTTTGAAAAAGAAACAAGAGGCCCATGGGCCACATCGCTCACCTGAGGAACAATAGGTATGATAAAATCAGCTTAATGGAGTCATAATAAAAACTATCTGGACAATGTAGTATAATACATGTACCGGTAGATCCTGTATAAATAAAAATCAAATTTTTTCCACTGGATAACCTTATGTTTATTATCATTAGTCCCTTTTCTAACAGGATGATTTTATAGTAATATCACATGTTGAGCATTGCAGCTCTCAGAAAGATTCTAAACAATTGTTTATAAATGGGATATAAACCTACATCAAACTCTGAACCCCTTGTGAGACCCAATCGCCCAGGAATCATCCAGAAGCCAAAATCTAAACAATATTAAATAATCACCTGGCTGATTAGTTTATGAGAAGAAGATTTGTAAAGATTTACTCTTCATATTTCTATGTAAAAATTCCACCCCATTGTGGCCCTACTCTACCCCCAGGAATCATGATTTTTACAACTTTGAATCTACTCTACCTGAGGATGCCTCCAAACAAGTTTCAGCTTTCCTAACTTATTAGTTTCTGAGAAGACGATTTTTAAAAGATTTACTCTATATATTTCTATATAGAAATTCGATCCCCAATTGTGGCCCTACTCTACCCCTGGGGGAAATGATTTTCACAACTTTAAATATACACTAGGATGCTTCCACATAAGTTTCAGCTTTCCTGGCCAAATGGTTCTTGAGAAGAAGATTTTTAAAGATTTACTCTATATATTCCTATGTAAAAAATCGACCCTCCGTTGTAGCCCCATCCTAACCCCGGGGGTCATGATTTTCATAACTTTGAATCTACACTACCTGAGGATGCTTTTACATCAGTTTCAGCTTTCCTGGCCAAATGGTTCTTGAGAAGAAGATTTTTAAAGATTTACTCTATATATTCCTATGTAAAAAATCGATCCCCCATTGTGGCCCCACCCTACCCCCAGGGGTAATGATTTTCACAACTCTGAATCTACACTACCTGAGGATGCTTCCACATAAGTTTCAGCTTTCCTGGCCTAACGGTTTTTGAGAAGAAGATTTTTAAAGATTTACTCTATATATTCCTATGTAAAAAGTCGACCACCAATGGTGGCCACACCCTACCCCCAGGGGTCATGATTTTCATAACTTTGAATCTACACTACCTGAGGATGCTTTTATATCAGATTCAGCTTTCCTGGCCAAATGGTTCTTGAGAAGATTTTTAAAGATTTACTCTATATATTCCTATGTAAAAAGTCGACCCCCCCCCCATTTTGTCCCCACCCTACCCCAAGGGGTCATGATTTTTTTACAACTTTGAATCTACTCTACCTAAGGATGCTTCCACATAAGTTTCAGCTTTCCTGGCCAAATGGTTCTTGAGAAGAAGATTTTTAAAGATTTACTCTATATATTCCTATGTAAAAAGTCGACCCCCCATTGTGGCCCCACCCTACCCCCGGGGGTCATGATTTTCACAACTTTGAATCTACACTACCTGAGGATGCTTCCATACAAGTTTCAGCTTTCCTGACCAAATGGTTCTTGAGAAGAAGATTTTTAAAGATTTACTCTATATATTCCTATGTAAAAAGTCGACCCCCATTGTGGCCCTACCCTACCCCAGGGGGTCATGATTTTCACAACTTTGAATCTACTCTACCTGAGGATGCTTCCACATAAGTTTCAGCTTTCCTGGCCTAACGGTTCTTGAGAAGAAGATTTTTAAAGATTTACTCTATATATTCCTATGAAAAAGTCGACCCCCCATTGTGGCCCCACCCTACCCCTGGGGGTCATGATTTTCACAACTTTGAATCTACACTACCTGAGGATGCTTCCATACAAGTTTCAGCTTTCCTGGCCAAATCGTTCTTGAGAAGAAGAGTTTTAAAGATTTACTCTATATATTCCTATGTAAAAAGTCGACCCCCCATTGTGGCCCCACCTTACCCCCGGGGGTCATGATTTTCACAACTTTGAATCTACACTACCTGAGGATGCTTCCACATAAGTTTCAGCTTTCCTGGCCTAACAGTTCTTGAGAAGAAGATTTTTAAAGATTTACTCTATATATTCCTATGTAAAAAGTCGACCCCCCATTGTGGCCCCACCCTACCCCCGGGGGTCATGATTTTCACAACTTTGAATCTACACTACCTGAGGATGCTTCCATACAAGTTTCAGCTTTCCTGGCCTAACAGTTCTTGAGAAGAAGATTTTTAAAGATTTACTCTATATATTCCTATGTAAAAAGTCGACCCCCAATTGTGGCCCCACCCTACCCCCGGGGGTCATGATTTTCACAACTTTGAATCTACACTACCTGAGGATGCTTCCATACAAGTTTCAGCATTCCTGGCCAAATGGTTCTTGAGAAGAAGATTTTTAAAGATTTACTCTATATATTCCTATGTAAAAAGTCGACCCCCCATTGTGGCCCCACCCTACACCAGGGGGTCATGATTTTAACAACTTTGAATCTACACTACCTGAGGATGCTTCCATACAAGTTTCAGCTTTCCTGGCCTAACAGTTCTTGAGAAGAAGATTTTTAAAGATTTACTCTATATATTCCTATGTAAAAAGTCGACCCCCCATTGTGGCCCCACCCTACCCCCGGGGGTCATGATTTTCACAACTTTGAATCTACACTACCTGAGGATGCTTCCATACAAGTTTCAGTTTTCCTGGCCAAATGGTTCTTGAGAAGAAGATTTTTAAAGATTTACTCTATATATTCCTATGTAAAAAGTCGACCCCCCATTGTGGCCCCACCCTACCCCCGGGGGTCATGATTTTCACAACTTTGAATCTACACTACCTGAGGATGCTTCCACACAAGTTTCAGCTTTCCTGGCCAAATGGTTCTTGAGAAGAAGATTTTTGAAAAATTCGCGAAAATTTTCATTAATTCCTAATTATCTCCCCTTGTAAGAGGGCTTGGTCCTTAATTTTCACAACTTTGAATCCCCTTAGGCTAAGGATGCTATGTGCCAAGTTTGGTTGAAATTGGCCCAGTGGTTCTTGAGAAGATGTTGAAAATGTGAAAAGTTTACAGACGGACAGACAGACGGACGGACAGACGGACAGACGGACAGACAGACGACAGACAAAATGTGATCAGAATAGCTCACTTGAGCTTTCAGCTCAGGTGAGCTAAAAAGGGTACCTTGGATCATATTGACCCATGGGAACATACGGATTGTCATCACCCTTTCCGCCAGGTGACCTTTGACCTTGAGCTCTATACTCCTTAGTCCTATGATACCCGCCTCTCTCTTCGAACCTTTCATGAGGCGAGAGATCACGATCCAGTTTTTTCACAGGTTTGCTATAAACGTCTTCTTGATTATCCTGCCTGACTGGTTCCCTGTCATAAGCTGCCCTGCTGTAGTCCGGTACTCTGTGATGTACACCTTGCATTCTGTTCGCTTCGTCCTGGTAATTTCGAGCACGACTCTCCGGAGTATTCATTCTTGGGTATGTGTTCCTCGGATCATGGTCATTGTAAGATCTTTCCTGAGAATTTGGATCAAGGTTCAACCGCATGTTTTGAGGGTTGTCATGTCGTAATGAATTGTCTTTTTGGTAGTTTCTCGAGGGTGGGATTTCCTCACTATGAGGCCTTGCTCTGTCTGGTTGTCTGTTTGGTGGCCTATGGTCCACTAGCTGGGCCCTTGGATCTGAGGGAAATTGTTCGTATCTTCTTTGAGTTGGGTCACGATTTTCAGAGTATTGGCCTCTATCACTATTTGGAGAAAATTGAGGTTTTCCTTCTCCTTGATAAGGCCCGAAAGCTGACTGCTGATGAGTCTTCCTGGACGGAGGAAATTCTGGTGGCCCACTGAACCTCTTCTTCACATCTTCATCCTCATCTTCATCCCATTCCATGAACGCTGACTTGGGAATCAATTTTGGTGTGTTGTTGCTTGGTTCTGGAGATCTCCTTCAACGATCAAAAAAATTCATTAAACACTTTAATAGAAATGGTTAAAAATAACCGACACACATGTCAATAGATGATTTTTATCTATTGTCAAAGTTCACTCAAGTTTTGCACTTACTTGGGAACCCCTTTTAAGGCGGCTGCTAGTTCCAAGGCTTTGATCCATCTCTCCATGTCCCCTTGATTGTCAGAAGCGAAAAAACAAGTCTTCATGTTGTTGTGCTCAGCCTTGAAGGAGAATTTCTTGTTGGTTTCTCCAAGTGCACACCGGGATATCTGGTAGCTGGGCAACAGGATGGAGCTAACGGAATGCCGCTCCTTGTCATCTACAATAGGCAACAAGAGAGAAATTCAATAATCTTTCACTGAAAGGCTGCTCAGCTTCTTTTGTAAGTATGAAATGCAGCTTAATTTTTATGGACTATTATTTACAGGTAAATAGGTGAATACCTGAGAAATCCACAAAATTTGAGCCCTCAAAAAGATATGATGAATTATCATCCACATATATATGTTCATCATTTAGCTTTTTAAAAAATAAAGTTTACCGGTAAATAACAAACTACTTCTTACCTTTGTAGAAGTAAAGTCCAAAGTCTGCAAGAACACACCATCTTTTCTTCCATGACTTTAGGCCACTACCCTCCTGTTATAATCAAACAGCGATAGCATTACAGAACTGGTAGATAAAAAAAATTCTCTTAACACAACCAGAACAAGTGACCAGAGATCTAGATATAAACCGTACTTACCTGGCGATACAGCCAGCCTCTTATGGTAACCATGGCAGTTTCCTCTCGCTTGGCTGCTGGCGCCTTTAAAGCTCTGTTAATTAAAGGGGGAAAAAACCCATAATTAACTTACTCCATTAACTTCTTTATTATTGAACTTTCACAATGTGAAGGGTCAGAGGTAGATATCAGTTTGCCTACCTTAGCTTTGTTGGGGATCTTATTGGTGATTTCTGTAAATTAAATGCCAAAAAAAAATGACAAAATTAGAATTCATGCATGTGAATATAATATTATGTATGTTTAAAACAAAATCATGATTTAATGATATGTACTGAAAATAAACAATTCTCAACTTCATAGGTTTTGTTATATCTGTTCTGGAGAAAATGGCACATAAACTTTGGGCCAAAAAAAAGAAGAAAGAGAGAGAGATAGGTTTATAACCTATTTAGGCCTCCTTAAACCAATGTGAGGCTATACTTACTGGGGATCTGTACCCAGGACTGTTTGGGGGAGAGGCAGCAGAAGTTGGTGATCTGAAATGTCAATTTCAACACTCATTTAATTACCGTAAGTCATTTACTTAGATTTTCCTTTTTCCTATACTTTTTCAATTGTATCCCATAAGAACGGCACCACATGAGTATAGTATGTACAAATCAGCATAATAATATGCAGTGTACCTTTTTTAAAACATCAATAGTGTTGTTAGAAGGGTTGTTAGAAAAGTTTGCAGACAAGTTTGATTGTGAGCGGACTATTCACATGATACCAGCAAAACTTTTCAGATTTAAACTTGACTACTTTCTAAGAAATGATGTAAAGATTTTTTTTTTTAAATGCACCATAAAAAAATATACAGCTTTATTATTATGATAAGATAATATGCTTCATGGAGCATGTCAGTTTTTTTTTTTTTTTTTTTATATATTTAATACGTTTTCTTTTCTTATTGAGCAAATGTACCGTTTAAGCGCATAAAATGCACAATATTTCATATGACACCACAATAACTTATGAAGGTCACTTTGTAAAAGTTTCAATTAAATTAAAGAATTTCTGACGTTTTATCGCCGAATATGGACGAACAACACTCGAAAATTGAATCAAAAACGTTAACGTCAATGTACATCTTGGAGCACCGGGCCATCATTAAATTTTGCATGCAGGCAGAAAAATCTCCGATGGGACCAAAAGGTTTTTAGATGCTGCTGTAGACAGCCCATGTGTCTATTTTTATTGGACAAAGGTTTACAATTAATGGAATCAAAGTTTAAAGATGGAAGTACTGATATTTTGAGCTCTTGCAGCACCCCCACCCCCATACAGCCTGGATCTTGAACCAGTTACCTATGGATTTCGCTTATTTCCTTATCTCAAGTCGAAACTGTGTGGACAGAGATTTTTTGATCTAAATGATCTACATATGCCACCAAAGACATTATACAAAAACTTGACAAATAATTGTACGAAGGTGCAATTTTTGTCAAGGTTTTGTATAATGTCTTTTGTGGCATATCATAGATCATTTAGGTCCAAAAATCTCTGTCTGGGTTTAATGACATGAAAAGTGTGTGGAACTGAAAGGGGTTTACTTTGAAAAACAGTGACAGGTTTACCTTTCAGTTGTTTAACGTCAACCGACGTTGTTGAATTATGAAATGGTGCTCCATAATTTATTCATGCAAAGTAAAAATCGCTGTACATTTTTGAAAAAATTATTTAAAATCATATGATTTTTTGCATACTTATTTTCAATTGGTATTCATTTAATAAAACATACGTCATCATACAAAGAACACAGTAATTTTTCCGTAAATCACTTTGCCCGCGAACTTTTTTGACAACCCTCGTATATGAATATTTCTATTACAGATTTTTTTAAAACAATTATTGCTGGTACATGCATATCACATTAATAACTTTTTTAAAAGTTCTACTTTGCATATAAGATAGAATATTTGATAGCATTCTAATGATTAGCAGATTATTCTTTAATGAATACTTACTGTAAAATCTATCCAATCTCTTAATCAGGATGTTGTTTACTCAGGGTTTGAGTTGTCAAATTCAGATTGTTATAAAGTTCAACATCACGAGAAAATGTCATCCTTAAAGCACTACTTTATGAAATTTTAATTTCCAACCTTAATCATTCTAACCATATGATGATATATGATACATGGAGAAATACACAAGAGGTGTATCACAATATGGGCAGCATTGTAGATAAACAAAAAAAAACAAGCTCCACTTTTTTCATCCGATTCAAAGTTGGAAATATCCAGGTCCCAAATGAATAAGTTGTATACATGTATATTGAATACATTTTTGAAAGCATAAGCCTCGGGAATAGATTTAATCCCATTAATTTTTTTGGAAGGCAGTCCTAATACATTTTCTCAGCATGACAGGAGCTTTCAACCAAATCCAAACAATTACAACAGGCGAAAGAAATTATTTCACTGCTCAAAATCAATACTGGGGAGAAAAAAAAAATCACATTTACAGATTATCTATTGTTATGTAAATGTGGACTTATAATGCAGAATGACCTTTTACGCCTCAATCTCTTGCTCTGACAAATTATTAAAAAGAAGCCTGTGACCAATTTGACTTGTCACTAGATAATCTCATTAACCAGTGCACATTGCCGAAAGTAATCAGCTAATCACGTTTATCCACTGAGTCAAGTTCTCCTGACAGCTTAATACAATGTACTGACAACAAATTTGGGAAATGTCCAAAGTTTTTTCTTTAAAAACACAATCTAATTGTACTTTTTTTATGATGTAAACAATTTTTTTTAAAATCCAGTGCACGGCAGTGTAAAACTTACAATATGAAAGGTGTGTAACAAGCTATCGTGACTTGTTCGAACTTCTTTCACCTGACCTGAACATCAAAATTTCTTTTACCCACACACACATATCAGGAAGGTTAAATTTGCACTACAAATAACAGGGTTGTATAACAGGTAAATCAAACAGGCATTTATGTGCACCTATATTTTAATAGAGAACCTTTTATATCTGAAATCTGGAGAGAATTAACTGAGTTTGTTGCTTATCAAATGAGAAATACACAAAAACCATGCTTGGAATCTTGTTCAAAGCTTAAATACAGGCCTGCACAATGCAAAGACTAGTTTACTGATAGAAATATTGGTTACATAGATGTTGTCAGAAACCTTGATAAACTTTGACACACATGAATAAAAAGTTGGTTTACAGCATACGATCAAAGAGTTACATGCAAACCTATGCAAAGACTGAGCTACTGAAAGATCTTTAGAGTCAGAGACAATGAAAGCTGGGACACAGACTGATGTATACTGTACCTGGAAACACTACGACTTACCCGTGTACAGGAAAACACTAGGACTTACCCGTGTACAGGACTCCCATGGTTGACTTTTCCTCCTGTCACTGGGTGCTCAAAGGTCGTTGTGTGTGTGTTGTGACTGTGACAAAGAAGAAAACACAACTTTGAGAACTTGCACACAAAACCTTTTTACTGAGAAATTAAGATACGAAAATTGCTCAAGTTTTCATAATCAGCAAAGAAGTTTAAAACATTTAACAGCCAATACTTAACTTTTAAGACCAATCAATTCATGAAAAAATGAATGTACGGTATATGCATGGTAAAGTTTATCAACATTCATAATTTCTTTTTCAAAATAATGTTTTCAATCTTAAATTCTCCATTGCACATTAATTTGAAATGTACAAATTCTCTAACCATTTTTGACAGGACATAAAAACACAAATCAAAAGACATTTTTTTCTTTGATTCACATAAAATTAATCATACCTTGGCATGATTCAAGTTCATCAACATTCAGATCCCATAAAACGAAAATCACAAAAGATCACACAGAATGTTCACATTAATAAAAGATTCACTGCTTCTCACAAAAAAAAACCTCTTTGAGAAAGAAAAAAAACACCCTTCAACGACATTCCCAAAGCACTAGGCCAATCTTTTCCTTAGCACTCTCATTGTGTCTGCAAATTAGCATTCCAACCTACATACATACATTCCTTGTTTTGAGCCCAATATTATCACCGTAATAATAACTTAAATGTCCAGAGTCTAAATACCAGGAACAAAAACCTTTGGATAGCTGGTGATTTAAGGATATGCAGAGTTACAGACAAAAAAAAAACCTTCTTAAAGTTTGTGTTCATTCAGTCGGGCTCTTTACACACACTGCTCAATGTCAACATTACTCATTCTTTCTACGACATACAGGTAACTAGAGGCCCATGGGCCACTTTGCTCATCTGAGCAACACTAGACATAATAAAATCAGCTAAATATAAACCTACATCAAACTTTGAACCCCTTATGTGGCCCAAGAATTATCCAGATCCAGTCTAAACAACTGAGAATCCACAAATGTCAACATGATTGCATATTAGTAATACTATATATTTTTGAGAATGATCAAATTTATTTCGTATGTAAAAATTCGACCACCCCTCCCAATTATAGTCTCATCCTTTTTTATTTGATTTTTAAAGATATTTTCTCTCCATATATCACGCTTCCTGAGGATGCTTCCACTCAAGTAACAGGTTTTCTGCTTAATTGATTTTCAAAAGAAGACCTTTCTCTTTACATTCCTTTGTAAAAATTTGCCCCCCTCTCATGGTGGCCCCACCCTACCCTCGAGGATTATGGCTTAAACAAACTAAAATCTACACTACCTGAGGATGCTTCCAAGTTAAAAGTTACAGCTTTTCTGGCCAATTGGTTCTTGAGAAGAAGATTTTTAAATATATTTCTCTATATATTCCTATGCGAAAATTCGACCCCCAATTGTGGCCCCACCGTACCCCTGGAGATCATGATTTAAACAAACTTTAATCTACACTACCTGGGGATGCTTCTACACCAGTTGCAGCTTTTCTGGCCAATTGGTTCTTGAGAAGAAGATTTTTAAATATATTTCTATATATATTTCTATGTAAAAATTAGACCCCCCCCCATTGTGGCCCCACCCTACCCCCAGGGATCATGGTTTTAACAAACTTGAATCTTCACTACCTCAGGATGCTTCCACACAAGTTACAGCTTTTCTGGCCAATTGGTTCTTGAGAAGAAGATTTTTACTAATTTTTCACTATAATTATATTCCTATGTAAAAATTTGACACCCAATTGTGGCCTCACCATACCCCCGGGGATCATAATTTGAACAAACTTGAATCTACACTACTTGAGGATGCTTCCATGCAAATTACAGCTTTTCAGGCCTATTGGTTTTTGAGAAGAAGATTTTTAAACATACCAACAAATTTTTAATAATTCTTAATTAAAAGAAATTAAAACTCTTAATTATGAAAGAGGGCATGGCCCTTTATTTTAAAGAACTTGAATCCCCTTTACCTAAGTATGCTTTGTGCTTAGTTTGGTGGTTCTAGAGAAGAAGTTGAAAACGTAAGTTTACAGACAGACGGACAGACAGATGGACAGAAGGACAGACGCTGGACAAAAAGTGCTCAAAAAAGCTAACTTGAGCTTTCAGCTCAGGTGAGCTAAAAATCAAAATGTTACCATCCATTACACCTGTACTGGAGCCAGCTGACGAAGTAAGTATAAAACACAATATTCCACAAATAACTTATAGAGGCTTGGTCAATATTGAACTAAGACCTGGTCTATTGATGTGTTGTGAATGGCCTTAATCTTTTAATTCCCAGAGAATGGCTGTGTCAATAGGTTTTTTTTGGCCACACTTAATAAAATCAATTGCTGTAAAGGAATTCTTTTACACTCAACCCAGTGTTTTGAAATAAAAAAAAAAAAGCTTGAACACATGGTTTGCACTTACAAGTGGCATTATGAAAGCAAAAATATAGAATCAAAGGTTATTTAAATAAATAATAAAAGTGATGAATAGACATTTCCCAAAATTCTACTCCAGTGTATACCATACTGTGGAAAAAAAAACCCATTAACGGTTACATAGAAAGTTTAAAAATTCATATCAAGAAAAAAGACCGAATGAATTACTACAGCACTGAAGCTATACACCTATACTACAGCACTGATGCAGGTTGCATTACAGTATTAAATTTTACTAAAGTATATATTCTTACCAAAATTGCACAACTTTAGATACAGATTAAAAATTCAAAACAAACTTCTGGAAAAAATCCTCTTAACATCTTTTTAAACAACGCCTTATTTACAATTTTCTAGCAAAATACACACGTGCATCCAGCAAGGCATGAGACTTTGTTTACCTCGAAGTTACACATGTGCTTGAAAATCAAGCCCGGGCCTTTTCACCCCCCTCCGGAAACAACACGCATCAAAAATTCAAATGACCTCGCATTATTGCAAAACTGGGATAGTTCAACCTCTTACACATTGTTTTTCATCTCATAAAAAAAATCAGCTCCTGTCGCGTGCGGAAACGCCCCAAATTCAAAGGTAAATTCGGGAATTATTTTGCCTCAGCCATGTTTTGACGTGAACCTTCAGTGAAATACTTTTATGACACCTGCTATACACCTATACTACAGCACTGATGCTATACACACCTATACTACAGCACTGAAGCTTTACACACCTATACTACAGCACTTAAGCTATACACCTATACTACAGCACTGATGCTATACACACCTATACTACAGCACTGATGCTATACACACCTATACTACAGCACTGATGCTATACACCTATACTACAGCACTGATGCTATACACACCTATACTACAGCACTGATGGTATACACACCTATACTACAGCACTGATGCTATACACCTATACCACAGCACTGATGCTATACACACCTATACTACAGCACTGATGCTATACACACCTATACTACAGCACTGATGGTATACACACCTATACTACAGCACTGATGCTATACACCTATACTACAGCACTGATGCTATACACACCTATACTACAGCACTGATGCTATACACACCTATACTACAGCACTGATGGTATACACACCTATACTACAGCACTGATGCTATACACACCTATTCTACAGCACTGATGCTATACACACCTATACTACAGCACTGATGCTATACACCTATACTACAGCACTGATGCTATACACACCTATACTACAGCACTGATGCTATACACCTATACTACAGCACTGATGCTATACACCTATACTACAGCACTGATGCTATACACACCTATACTACAGCACTGATGCTATACACCTATACTACAGCACTGATGCTATACACACCTATACTACAGCACTGATGCTATACACACTTATACTACAGCACTGATGCTATACACCTATACCACAGCACTGATGCTATACACCTATACCACAGCACTGATGCTATACACCTATACCACAGCACTGATGCTATACACCTATACTACAGCACTGGTGCTATACATCTATACTACAGCACTGAAGCTATACACACCTATACTACAACTATTACCGGTACTGGACCAGCAGATTTAGCACATTAAATATGAAAAGACTTTAAAAACTGCTAAACCCAACTCAAGTTATAAATTTTCTTTTATCCTTTTTCATTCCATTTTCATGAATAAAGAAAGTTAACTCAGATCTAATATATCATTTATTTTTAAAATCCATGCACTATTTAAGGAATCATTCTTTCAGTATTATGAGGTGATAATTTCGGTCGGGGCGTGATCAAATCCAATGATAGATTTGATCACGCCCTGACCGAAATTATCACCTCATAATATTCAAAGAATGATTCCTTATTACATGTACTTATATTTATATAATTTTAAGCCATCGTACTATTAAATATTTAAATATAAATAAGCAAACCCACTGGCACCTCAATTTGGTCATTTGAAGTTATGGGTTATATAGTACATGTGTACAAAATCGATACGTAGTGTTATCACAGGCAAAGACGCTGGAAAATGTAAATATAACTACTTATTCAAATCTAAAGAATCCATACTTGGAGATATTCCTTTGCATTACATTGTACCACCATATTTAAGGCTATTTGTATGTTTGACACTTATGCCGACTATTATCTGTTGATCTACATGTGTTTTGTGACCATTATTGATGTAATCACCTGTAACCTGTCTAGAGTGTTCTAACTATAAACCTGACCCCAAAGAACAAGCAGGCACCATTTATTGCTTCTAAAGAATGAATGAGTGAATGCCTGTAAGCAAACATCATTACAAGGTCACAATCAGGGCAATCAAGGTGGTTTATATATAAATAGGAAACTCTAGATTTCAATGTCAATGAGAGCACATCATATTCAAAACATAATCATTGTTTTAAAATTTTCAATTTGTAAAATTTTGGACATGCCTAATGCATTTCAAATTTTCTAATACCGGTACATGTATATAAAATAAAATATGAAGATTGTGAAATCCCCAACAGTTTCATACTCTTGACTTACAGATCAAAAGCTACTGTTGTAACCATCTGCTATTATACACAGACAAATAGAAAGTGCAAGAAAACATATGCTATTAATAGTTAATTTTATTGTTAACTTTGAAAGACAGAAGTGGCGAAAAGGAGTTGTCCAATATACCTCCTTAACACCAGGAAAGGTGAGGCAACTCAGGTTCTGAAGACTATATATTTTTGTCTCTCAATTGGTACTTTAGTTATCAACAAGATGTAATTATAATCGGGGCGATTATAAAGTCTCCCAAACGAACGAGGCCATCATTGGGGGTAGGGATGACCAACATGGGTCAAACTTTACAGACAAAAAAGTTAATACTGGAGTATTTCTATTTGTGAAATTTAATGAGGTTCCCGAGGGGTCATTTACTATATATCAGGTGAACCGACATAATGTAAGGAACAAGAATATACATGGTTTAGGGGTGGGGATCTCAACCGTTTTCAAGATATTTGGGCACTTCCTGTTCGAGGGGGGTCAGGACTACCCCCGGAGCCCATGACCTACACACAGTTTGATTCCCCTTAACACAAGGGACAATAATATATAGGGTTTAGGGGTGGGGATCTCAACCGTTTTCAAGATATTTGGGCACTTCCTGTTCAAGGGGGTCAGGACTACCCCCGGGGCCCATGACCTATACACAGTTTGATGCCCCTTAACACAAGGAACAAGAATATATACGGTTTAGGGGTGGGGATCTCAACCGTTTTCAAGATATTTGGGCACTTCCTGTTCGAGGGGGGGTCAGGACTACCCCCGGGGCCCATGACCTACACACAGATTGATTCCCCTTAACACAAGGAACAAGAATATATAGGGTTTAGGGGTGGGGATCTCAACCGTTTTCAAGATATTTGGGCACTTCCTGTTCAAGGGGGTCAGGACTACCCCCGGGGCCCATGACCTACACACAGATTGATTCCCCTTAACACAAGGAACAAGAATATATATGGTTATGGGGTGGGGATCTCAACCGTTTTCAAGATATTTGGGCACTTCCTGTTCGAGGGGGGTCAGGACTACCCCTGGGGTCCATCACCTACATACCGTTTAATGCCCCTTAACACAAGGATCATGAATATATATGGTTTAGGGGTGGGGATCTCAACCGTTTTCAAGATATTTGGTCATTTCTAATTCCTGGGGGGTGGGGATGACCCCAGGGGTAAGATCTAATAAACCCCATATATTGCCTATAATAGTCAATATATGATTCTGAAAACCCTTTGCAATTATCTCTGTTCGTTTTCAAGTTATAACCATTTACAATAGAGTCTACGATTTTTCCCATAGGCTTCTATGTTAGACCCCACACCCATTTGACCCCCCAAAAAAGTGGTTGGCCAACCCCAAATGAGAAAAATCAAACCGGCGTGCACAACTAGATATGCAGGCCTATCATATCCTAGAGTTTTGTAGAATTCTGTTCAGCCATCTCTGAGAAACGCGACGGACAAGTTCAGACGAGAAAGAAGAAGAAGAAGAAGAATAATAATAATAATAATAACTAGACACGATCTCGTTGCGAGCAACGAGGAGGTCTTCCGTTCGATTTCTAGAAGGTGAAATGACATCATCGACTTTGATTTTCGACAAGAAAACATGATCTGGAAAAAGGAGTAAAGTGCTAATGCTTTTCTGTATCGCTTTTAATAAGTTCTCTTACGTTGCTTTTTTAAATACTTGCATTTCTCCTAACTGAGATAGAAAAGATTAAACTTTTTACCTCTGGCCCCTAAAAACCCCTAATTAGATAACGCATAAGTAAACCATTACATTGTTAGAATGTATAAGCGTTTTATACCGAATTTTGCTTTTATAACCTTTCACAAAATATCTCTTAGTAAACGGCTACAGATAAAAGACTTTAAAGCCCTTTGGTCCCTTAATTTGAGGGGCCAGCCCCTTTTTCATGATATCAAATAAAAGGTTATTTAATGAGAAACACAGTTTGTTTAACAAGTGTTTATAACCTTTCACAAAATTTCCCTCAGTAAAGGGCTATAGATAAAAGACTTTAGAGCTCTTTGATCTCCTAATTTTAGGGGTCATTCCCTTTTTCTTGATATCAAATGAAAGGTCGTTTGATTCTTAACACGTTTTGTTCAAAAAGTGTTTAGAAATGTGTCACCGTTCTTGTTACATATGGGAAAGAACGTTTTAGGGGCCGATCCCTTATCTCCTTTTAGGGGCCGTTTAACGAACTTTTGAAGATTGCATATTGTTAAGTACATCATTTTGTATATTACTGCTAATAAATTATGCAATGACATCTATAGCCAAAAAATCATCCATTTTCACAAAATATACTTCTTATGGTACAAAATCCACTCAAAATTACACTTAAATGAGAAATCTGAAAATACCATGTAGTCTTGAAGGTGGCACGGGACAGTTTTTTTTTATACAATTCATTGTAGCCAGGGGATGCGTGTCTTCGGAACTCTGTAACTAGAATTTCCTCAGTTCCCATTCAGCACAAATACCTTTAATTCACTCTTTATGAGGCCAATCACCACTTTCTGAAGAAAATTACTAGTCAAAACCTGTAAAATTTTCTACATACTGGTTTTTATGAGAATTTGACCCTTTCACATTTTGCTAATTTTTCATGATTTTTCAGCTTTTTAGACCTCCCCCAGCTAATCCCCTGCAAAGGGTTGACCTTCCGTACCGTGTGCATGTTGCACCATCACATGTCAGAAACTTACCGGTGTATAGGTTACAATGTCCCATCCACCTTCTTTTCGTGTTATTTTACCTCCCGTCTGTAACTTGCGATTTCACTGTGTAAAGTCAACACAACAGTCATAGCCGCAGGTTTCGCATTTTACTTCTGATTCTCATGTACCTAACATATGGGGCCTACATATCGCATATCAATTTCAACAATTGACATCCCTCTAACTAAAAATAATCATTAAAATTCATTTCATGAATTTTATCAACACTCATAAGCCTTCAAGTACAGCAATTCTTAATTTTACAAAAATCCGAAACTGTCCCTTGCTACCTTAGATGATGACATCATCTTTATTAAATAACCCGTACGTAAAATGTAATCATATTATATTAACCTGTACAGTAGCATTTCGTTTGGTATAACCAACACCGTTTTTATACAGTTGTTTATATAATATATACTAATATGGAGTATAATTAAATCACAATATGCTAAACAAGAGTTTTCAAGTAAAAGGGCTGTTCACCATGCACGTGTGTAATGCCGATTTAAAAATAGAGTAGCCATATAGCCATATTTGAACGGTGGATATAGGGAAAGAGGGGGGGAATCATCGCAACAAGTTGTTACATATTGTCTATTACGGAACTGTAAGTAATAATTGGTATTGAATTATCTTCATTACCAAAGAATCATCAGTTTGGATTTGAATACACACATGCATATATTCATATAGCTGGAATATTTACTGGAGGAATTAAATTGCCGTCAAGTCTGTGTGTTCATTCGATAACTATTTTTTAAACACCCGATTCAAAATATAATATAATTATGTAGTTGTTACAAAACACATGTCATAAACGTCATTTGACCCCCTCCCCATAGATCTATGTCAATGGATGAGTTCATTGAATGATTCAAACCTCAGTTGTTGCGTGAATGGTAAAGTAGGACTTCGCGCCATAATATGTCCCATTCATAGTTTTTGCGCGCCGATTAGTGGACGAGTCCAAATTGGGATCATGAGAATACTCCAGAGCACACCGTGTGTACGTAGCATCGGCGGGGGGGGGGGGGGGGGGGGCTGCTACCCCCACTTTTTTTGCAGCAGAAACTTTTCTTAACTTTACATAAAAAATAGAAATATCGTGAATTTGCCCGCCCCCCTCCACTTTTGTCGGAGCATGTAAAAAAAGAAATTCTAATTGAATTGAATTGGAATTACAATTAGTATTTTCTTACGTGATTTGAGAATTCACCTTTTTTTCATTGCTTGTCTGGATGTTTCGGATAAAGCTGCCTCTACACACTTTCAAAAACAATGTTGTATGTGCTTAAATATCCTTTCCTATTTCTTATGGGAAATAAAAACAAATGTCTTTCAGTTGATTTTGCATCTTAATATAACAAATAAAATTTAAAAATTTGACTGCTTTATCTTCCGCTTTCAAGCTTACATGAAATTATTTGATTCCTCGATTAATTAGAATTTATGAAATAATTTAATTTCAAGTGATATACATGTACATGCACCAGATGGAAAAAAAGACTGAAATTTCTTCTTAAATCTGCACGTTCCGTTTATGAATTTATGATCAGCAAAGAAAATTAATATTCATTCCTTATAAGATAGCCAAATTAATACATGCATATGCTTTCATTGAATAATTTTGTTTAGTCAGGCAAGCTTTTTGGAAAGCTATCACTTGTGGTATATAACGGGATGTTTTGCGAGTAAACATGTAATGTCCTCCTGATCTGATTCGCTCTCAGATGGTTCGCCCCGTGATGTTCCACATTATGTATATGAAACATATACATGTAAATGTAAAGTGAATAGACCACGATATTTATGAAATTAATATCCTTAAGAGTTTTTGTTCGATATAAAACATTATTTGAAGTACATTTCATAACACATTATTAAATTAATATTATCATTAATGAAACAGTTATACAATAGATAATTGAAGTACATATTAATTATTATCTGATATAACACCATAATTTATTCATATAATTGATTAAAAAACCACTTATCTCATTATGAATTAACAACGCCTATTACATGTAGCTTGTACATGTACATGTCAACACCGTCTAAATTAGCGGGAGACTTGAGCATGCAGATAATGGCGAGAAAAGTGATAATTATGAAACCAAGGGTAATATTTATATTATTTGGCCGTTAAATCTAATAAAAATTAGTAAGTGTAACAAAGTTCACAGAAATGGTTTCTTTGTTTTAAAATGCTAAATTCAGTTGTTGATATATAAAGAAGAATTGAATGACATTATGTGTCCTCTACTCGCTAGCTCCCCTTCTGCCCGAATCTAGAGCTAACAAAACTTATACACCGAATATATTAAACAATTTTTCTAACAGAATAATAAAGAATGAAATCATAAATGAGTTTGCTTTTTAATGAATCGCGCGACTATTCAGAAAAGGTTAAATCGATAGTGCATGTGGCCGCTATTATTTTACGGCCTGAATCTAAACAAATCTTGTTTAGAAAATCATGCGTATATTACACCACTGGTTTCTTAAATTCTTCGGTGTTATTGGGCATCGGTTAGTTTTATCATTATATTATGATGTCAGATTATAGGTGTCAGCACCTACCGAACACATGTATTATTGTAACATTTAAACTGCCTTATATGGAACGCTTTTAAATTTTATTTTCAAAAATCACTTTACTCCCTACACATTGCTTAACTCTCTCTCTCTCTCTCTCTCTCTCTCTCTCTCTCTCTCTCTCTCTCTCTCTCTCTCTCTCTCTTTCTCTCTCTCTCTCATAACTTAAAAAGAAAATACCTCTAATATTTTGTTATGCAAATTAATCTTCACAGATTACAGACAAAAAAGATAGGTTGGATCAGGCATGGTGTGAATATATTTTACATTTGTTGAAGTGTGTAGTGTGAATGAATTAATTCTGCAGCAAAATGTCAGAAATAGACACGGATAAATGTATTTATTTTTCAACTCGTACGATTGTTTGTAAAAAGTAGTATTATATTCATTGATGACTGTTTTTACACACTATCATTTAAATCAGTGTTAAATCAAAGGTTAGATGCATGATCTTTAACCAATATGATTAAAAACAATTATTTTACACAAAGAATCAATGGACATTTACATGTGTCATCACACAGAAACACAAGAAGCCTGTGTCTTAGACTACCGTGGATAGCTTGTCCGCTAGCGCGGCATCTCCTCGGTCACATGTGCGAGGGATGTTTTATGTAAGTGTATACACAACGTGGTTGGTTTAAAACGTTTGCAATTTAACAAAATAATTTTATTTTCCAACAATAAAACTATTTTATAACATATAGACAAGATCACAAAGAACGCCTTTTCCAATGACAGTTATATTACCTACCATTTTTTAATAAGGAAGCTAAACAGCATAACTTCGTAAGTTAAGGTTTAAATTTTTTTTACACTTTAATATATCGTTAAAATCGGAATTCTTTGTGTTTGCATCTAAATAAATAAACCCATGCAACACAGCAAGGCGCAAATCTTGTGTATTAGATAACAGCAGACCGCTAGCTAGTCCAGTCGCGAGCTATTTTCTCGGCCGCGGGCGAGTTATCGGATGCGTAATTGTTCACATACATGTATCCAGCTAGATTTTAAATGTTGTGCAGTATACGATGGATTGCATAGAAGTATTTTCTTTATCCGTAATGTATTTCACTAGAATTTAAACATATAGTATCTATCCGTATGTAAGCTGGTAACTGTCTATGGTAGCCTTATGTCAGTTATACGCATAAAGACCTCGTTTACTATGCTAACGAGAACAGATACATGGTAACAAGTTTAGCTTTTTACACTCATATTACGCAATACCCGAACAAAATATTATTGACACGACATTGATAAAATCATAATGAGCAACTTTTCCAGCGACAGCCATATCGAAATCTTAACCGCTTTTGAGTTATAGAGCGAAAACTTTCAAGGGCTCTAGGCTCCTAATTTGAAGGTCCAGCTCAATTTGCTTGATGTCAAATGAGAGATCTTGATTTTATAAAAAAAATTTGTTCTATATGTTTTACCAAAATACTATCGAGAAAATAGATATTCAACGAAAACCAGGAAAAATTATGACGCTTTTTTAACCTTAATTTTCGAGCTAGGGCGAGCTTCGGCGCTATTGGTCAGAGAACAACATAAATACCACATGTCAGATCTACAACCTTTCGTCTAAAATTCCTGAAATTTTGAACTCAATATCTTAAATCGTTTAGGAGTTTACCCCTGGACAAACCGACCCTCTGAAAATCGTTAAATTGTATATATCTCAAATCCGGAAGTGACGTCATCATTAAAAAAAATTTGCAATAAGGTTCAGATCATTGTCTATCAGATCTGAAAGTTTCATGTTAATCGGCCGTGTAGTTTTGGAGAAATCGCGTGCACAAAATTTGCAAGAAAAAAAATAATAGGGAAAAATAAACCGAACGAAAACAATAAGGTCTTCCGTTGGAAAACGGAAGACCTTAATAAGAACCGTACAAAAACAATAAGTCTCCAAACTTCGTTTGGGAGACTTAATTAACTGTGTCTTTTATTTATCATTACTATGTAACAACACAATGAGAGGACATGAACACCTCATTGTCAATTTGATCATCAATTTAAATCCAATTCATGCTTAATGATCTGCTTTAAAGATTCATTGATTCGAGCAGCTTTGTTAATCAAAGCCTAACAAACAAAAGGTCGAAGATCAATAAATTACTATTGAATAGCTATTGTTGTCAGACGTGTTCTGATGCCTTACATATACACCATTCTAGAATCCTTGGTCCTCCCTATTTTCAACATTAAGAAAATATATGAACATGCTAGGATCTAGGGGGGGGGGGGGGGGTCCGAAGGATAATTTTGTTTGCCGGGGGGGGGGGGGGGGGGGGGGGGGGGGGGGGAGGGGTCCGAGGCATATTTCTGAAAATTTTACTATGTAAATATAATAAATTTTCATTTTCCAGGGAATGGGGTGGGTCGGGACCCCCCCCCCCTCCAAAAAAAAGATCTGCGCATGATGATGTTAAAATAAATACATTGTCAAAGGTTACTTCCAACACATCAATGAAACTGATTCAGCATTAATTACACTAGATGAGATAGGTGACAAACAATCACAAACACTCTGGCTGAGTTCTCCGACTTAAAACACCAAAATCAAAGCCATATAGCAAGCTAGTCTTTAACAATTTCCTTTTGCAACAAGATTACCAGAAACCTTCATTGCTTACAAAGCTTAAGCTTACCTTTCTTCTACCTCTTCTAATATAGTTTCCATTGCACCTAGTTCCAACATGCAACACAATTATATACATGTGACATACTGTCACTGTCCTGCAGACTGGCCTAACAGAAGTTATCTCCTCTTGATAGTACATGTACTTACTCTATGAAGTAGATTGCGCCCTCTGGTGTCACTGCTTGTTCCCAACCATCTGGCAGCCCTGAAATTGAAAACAAACTGTATTTAGCTATCATGCTTAAATTCACGCTCATTCATTTAATATTCATAACTCTGATTTTAAACTTTGGTGTAAAATAACTTGGGATCATGTTTTAATTAGTATACAAAATCAATGATTTCTATTTCTATACACAACACTAACGGGAAGATATAACATTAATTTGATTTTGAATAGCTGATTTAAATGATCACTTATCTTGATGTCTAATGAAAATCAAAATTGTCTTGCTATATCAAGATCAAACCTTCATGCAAAACAATGCATAAGTTTTTTAGAGCTTTTAAAGAAAAACCACACATCATTCTCTGCATGTATTTAGGGGTGTATAAGGATGTATATGTGTATAACCAGTGTAAAGGTATTAAACCTGCAATAACCCGATTTTGACTTTTTAAATTTCCGTTGCTTTTTTCATTTTCTACAGTATAAATTCCTGTTAATAAGTCTGTTAAGCTCACAACTGAAGTAAAATTGCTAAGATGAGATAATAAGGAAGGGTGCAGATTTTTTACTTGTGCTGCACAAAACAGTTTTATTTATGATATCAGGAAAAGAGAAACAGCATCATGTACTGGTCTGGTTTTTGCATACAGGTATTTGCAAGTTAGAAATTAAAAAAATATTTACAAGAGCTAAACTTGATACATTTTGACCAACACAGGATAAAAATATTTTATTATAAAATTTGCCCCCCCCCCCCCTCAAAAAAAAATATATGAAAACTTTACAAATATTCCTATTAGCAAGAAAATCAAACATGCAGTCCAAAATAGTATTTCGAAAGCTTCTATGTGACAATGACATAAAGAGCAAATTATTAATAGTTAATATTCATTCATTGAGTCTCACAGGTATTCAAATTGACTATTTATTGCATACCTGTAGTTGTAATACAGCACCGTCCATTATAATGATGAAATAATCAATTATTTGTAATAGTAAAATTAACCAAATTCCAGGTAAGGATGGAAACAAAGCTGACCTTAAGACTATATAGAACATAATTCTTACTTTGATAGAGTCGCCAACCTCTTGAGGACCAGAAAATTACAGCTGGTTTTCGGCCCCGCTTCATAGCACTTATAAGTCATACTTAACCATTATATTCAAATTAGTCTCAAACTGTCCTCATGAAACTACAGGTAAAAACAAGAAGCAATCGAATAATTTTCTCCATTTAATAAGGCTGTTTTCCACTTCAGTTAAACATGTGCAAAACATATCACAAGATCAACCTTTGATCCCTCATGTTAAAGCAATATGTTAATTCATACAGGCCTGCATATCAATAACATTGATAAAATATGCTTTATCAATCATATCAAACAGTATGTAATGCAAGTCAGTGCATCTCAATCAAAACACATCCAATATCAAGGTCAGAGAAAAAAAAAATGAGAAGAGATAAAAAACAAAGTCCATTGAATTGTCGTTAATTGTCCCTCAGACTTAGTAATCATAAACCTGTCGGACAACACAGACGTCCATTAAACACTAACATTGTTTGACATTTCCCACCTCAGGTTTCCACCTAATGTAACACTTACACACCAGTATAAATACTTTTTTCTTTCTTTCCTGTGAAGTATTATGCCCCCAGGGGACCGAAACTAAAAAAAAAATCACATTTTTCTAAGTGATTGTGTTGGTAGATACACATGTAATACACAATTTATCAATTGGACACCTCCTTCTTCCTCCCCCAAATATGTGGTTAATGACTCGTAATTGTCCTTTAATTATTAATAGTACATGTATAGCCATTTTTCTTAATGAATTTGAGCTAATTTCGATACAATTAAAAAATACTTTTAGTCATAAAAGAAAATGGAACTATCGTGTCTGGACATTATTATTCCTTCATATATTAAGTGCTTTTAGCCATAAAGGTCTTGACAGTAAGTTCTGATCTTATCAGTAACCGTGTATTTTACGAGTAAACAAAAAAATTCATATACCGTACCTGCTGGTTCTAGTCTAATGCACGATATCACAGAAGAAAGTTTCCTGAATATACTTTCCTGGCATTTAGTAACTTGACAGTATCATGTTCATGTCAAAAATAAATGGCAACAGTCTGGTGTACCTGTATATTAAATTCCTTGTCAGGTTATTTTTTTCTTTCAAATTTGACATCCTGCATACAGCTTGACTCGTGTGGAAAATATGACCATTACAAACATTTATAGCATTGGAACATGTGACTCACCTTTAATTCATCCACAAATTCAGTGTCAAAAACTAAGTTAAGTCTCTTTTCAACACTGACCAACTGACAATACCAATTGAATTGAGTCAAATTAATGCCACCGGTATCCAAATTTTTCACTTAATTGTCCTCACACACACACGGCAGACACTGAATGTGAATTCATCTGCATAAAATGACACCTTTCCTTCAACGCTGCATATATATATTTTCTATGCAAAATATTCCGGAATGTGAAGGGCCATTCAGAGCAAGTACATTATTTCATACCTAAGCCAATAGTCCTCTTAACTCGGCCGTTTTTCCCCCATTGAAATCTCCTCCTAAGGTATCCATTTGTTTTTGTTTTCAACAATAGGTGTGACGAGAGAAATAGATAAGAAGTGATCTTACTTAGGCGATTAGTCAGGACTTTTTAAATGACTGTCCATCTGTAAACTGGGACAGTCGGGCTTGGCCATATAAAATATAAAGCAAACAAAAGCCAGCAAGTGACACTAAGGAAACTTGATCCCCCCAATAAATGCTTAAGTTTGTTAGCTTTAAGCAAACTTCTCTTCAGTTCACTGGATATTATTATGACTGAAGTATAAATTCGCACAAATCCATGTCCAGCCCAAATGTCATAAATCAAACATGAGCATCTCATTTTTACCTGTGTTGTCAATTTCCCTGGATAGGTGTCTACATAAAGGAACAAAAGTCATGGCATGGGTTTTTTTTTTTATATATTTAAATCAGATGACATAAAGTCTTTTAAATTTAATCGAGTCTACATCTTAATACTTTTATGTATGTTTAACCTATTGATTGCTATCAAGTTTTCTTTTCAACAGGTGCAAGACATACTGTAACCTTGCCAGCTATAATAAGCATCCATAGAAATTTTTAAAAAAATGTTCATAACACAGTCTTAATCAAACCATTTCAAAACGTTGTGTATTTCTGTGCCAATGCTTTTACACACACCTGTACAGTTTAGCCTTCATCATATGGCTCATATTTTTCCATTTATACTACACAGGTACAACAACAACCCGGCTGTTTACGATCTTGTTCCCACATGACACGCTTGATCAGTGGCATGTCCCTGATCTTTCTGGGTAGTTTCGCTGGTAGATACACACAAAATTATGTCATCAGTTTCACACTGAACAACAGCTGATCTGTTTAGACACTATCATCTTCCAGCATATTAATGTCATACATGCTTTCTATTCAAATACTATAAAAGGCTGTAAATAAGCTTTTGTATTTTACTTAAACTAAAAACCACGATGCCTTGTTATTTTCACATTCCATTCTTTTAAAATGTAAATGTTTACCAGTAATTTCTTAAAAAATTATGAAGTAGTTTTATAGTACACTTCTTGATTATATTTTCTTAGAACATAAACCACTTTTTAATCCAATCAGCATTGGTTAAATATTCTACTAAGTGACATTTTTAATCATTCACAGCGAAGTTCACAGCGAAATTGCATTTTCAATTGACCGTTAAGAGCTGTAAACAAATGAGAGATAATATTTGATTGGCGCAACCAAAAAGTGGGTTATGTTCTAAGTAAGTTAGATCATAAGTAAAATTTACGCAATTAAGAAGGGGCTCCGTCGCTTTACTTCCTCTGCCCCCTTCTTTAATCGCGTAAATTTACTTAAATATGATCTAACTATTACTTAAATATATTTGCAAGTACTTGTATAATGATTCAATAAGAAACTTGTTGATTTGTATTCATTAATCCTGATCTTTACACACACACACACATGTACATGTATATGTGTGTAATGTATATACTATATTAGTATTAAAATACAAAAGAGATTAATTAATTGCAGTTTCTCATCGATCCTGTCTCCCTTAAACTCTATAAACACAAACATATGCATCTTGCAACTATACATGCATTTGTGTATTATACAGATTTAAACTAAAAAAAAACATTAATGAACTTGATACAATAGCCTGATGCAACAGGAGATTTTCACAAAAGTAAATTTGATAACTGATTTCACTTAAATTACCGGTAAACACGTATTAAATTTAAGACTGTGAACACATCTTTACAAACATTTAGGCCTTAAATGTAAATTATGCATAACAGTGTAAAAACTAACTCTCTTTATGATACTTGTACAAAGTTACAAACTTATACCTATAACTAAATAATAATAAACTCCTTTGAAGACTGTCAATAAACTTAACCTGTTTTAAAAAATTTGGATACTATGTACATCACGCAAAGATAGATTTTATTCATTCAGTTTGCGGAATTTAATCTCTTATACGCTAAATGTAAGATGATATCACGAAAACGCGACGAGAATTTGTAGATCTGACAGGACATATGGTTTTGGGTCAATTACGAGTTATGTCCCTTTGTAAACACTGTCGCATTTTCTTACCTGATACTCTGTTATGGCCCGTTTGCACCGGATTTCTTTTTAGTGGGTGAAGCCACGAAGTAGTACGTGCTTTATCACTGTTCAAAGAAAGAAAATGTCACTGAATTTCTGTTAAATACTCATTCTCTTACCTGGTCAGCCAGGTAAATATGTACCTGTATCGGGTGTTAATAGGTCAAAAATCAAAATTGCAAGCGATTCCTTCTTATTTCTAAATTTTGCATTCAAATCTTCCTTATTCACATTACTTACTCAATGAAAAAGACTCTCCCATCCCTCGTAACTCCGAAATTCACAAGCGGATGCCTCTCCCGCAAAATATCAACCGCCATGTTTGTAAAAATGGGATTTACCTTTGGCTCTTCCGGTCGTCGTCATAAAGTGGGGGGGGGGGGGTGTCGCAATACACATGTACAAGGTGTATTTATATTTCCAAGAAAATATTAAAAGACATTTAATTTCTTTTTCATTTACAATGATCATATAGCATATATTATAATAATCATATGATTGTATAGTGGCGGTAAATGAGATGTTATAAAATACATGTAGATTAGTCTAACCAGAGACACATTAAGTGTTCTCGTCCCAATTCACATCTTCGATAGAAAAGGGTTCCTGATCCTCACCGCTCCTCACGGTTCGTGAGGAGCGATGCGGATCTGAAACCCTTGGCTAGAGAACAAAAGCGATGCCCAATTCACAAATATTATCAACATTTACATGTATTTAGTGAAACAAAAATTCAGACTAAAGAGAGAGAGAGAGAGAGAGAGAGAGAGAGAGAGAGAGAGAGAGAGAGAGAGAGAGAGAGAGAGAGAGAGAGAGAGAGAGAATATTGATACCATGTGTCGATATGATATAGATATTATACGCAATTTTTAATGGAAACATACCGTCTTTAGTTATACTTCAATGTGGGGGGGGGGGGTCCGAGGCATATTTGCGATAATTTTACTAAATATATGTAAATTTAATAAATTTGCATTTTCCCCCCGACCCCCCTCCCTCTTCTAGATCCGCGCATGACTTCAAACAGGGCCAACAATGAACACTAAACTGTACAGGCTTCCATAATATGCAGTTCAATAAATCACACTTTCAGTTTTAATTATATAAAATTGAACCCCAAAACTATATACTGGTATTCTATTTTATTAGAAGAGGCGCATAATTATATAAACATTCCATAACGTCATTATTATAAGAAGAACCCCATAATTTTTCATGTTTTTCAGCGTTGAGAATTTGTACACTTAATTACTGAAGAAATTCTGAATTTCCACCTTACAGTTCATCGTTGATCTCAACAAGACTTGAATCTGGCAAGATCCATTGACACTTGTCATCTAATGAGCAGCAACATTGGTCGCCATGATCGTAGGTCGGCACCATGTAACACTCCCCTGATCCCTTTGCACATTCACCGCCGACGTCCTTACAACCATCAGGAGATGAATAGTCCACGACACAAGATAAAGTCTTTACAGAATGCAGTAGAAGCAAAGCTACCACAACCACGAATATTTCCTTCTTCTCCATTCTTAAGAAATGCCGATTGAAGCTCTTTCTTTACATAAATTCAAATTAAACAAACAAAATATTATTTACATAATAAATGTTTCTAACTAATTGATAAGAAATCAACACAAGTTTAAATGATTGAGATAGAAATTAAAACTACATAAAATCGAGACAAACCTAAATAAGTCTTTCAAATTTCTTGGCGCCAAGAATATTTTTTGTAGTCCGAGTCCGACAATAAATAAATTACAGTCTAAATTCATTCCATGAATGCAGTACTCTATAAAAGAATTATTGAACGCTCCAAACATTTGTTTTGTTTTTATTATATTATTATAATATTAACAAATCATATCGACAAACGTTTTTTTAGGCTTGCATGGTTGATAGTTTTGTAATTTTTTATCTGAGTCTTTTGACAACGCCTGTAGTGTTGTCTGTATCATCTATGCGTTTATCTAAATAATAAGTTCACAATCGTTTTAAAACAAATGGTTTGACGAAGATAAGAAAGTTAACAGAAAGGAACTTTTGAAATATCACCGTATACAAGTACGTTTATTGAATTTGTTGAATTTGTTATGTCTAGAAGTATATATCCTATAGATGAGTCATATGGGTACGGCCATTGGCACTTGACTTTTAAAAGATGGAGTAAATTGACTATATAACAATAAGCAAAAGAAATTGGAAAAGTTTTCAACGAATGGAAGCGTTGAATGCGCTCTTTCTCTCTCTCTCTCTCTCTCTCTCCCTCTCTCTCTCTCTCTCTCTCTCTCTTTCTCTCTCTCTCTCTCCCCCTCAAATTCTTTGATGTTAGTTGATAAATGTCAAAATATCACTAAGTTGACAATGATGCAAAGTTTGTGTAATTCTTGCTGCGCTCGCCACAACGGTAGCTCCGTTAAACATATTATAACGCATAACATTATATAGAATAATAGAAACGCTACGGTTTCAAAAACATTATATTATTATAGCAATATACGTTAATATTTCGCACAAATATTTGCAAGAAAATCTGAATGTATACATCCCTGGTACAACACGTTGTATACACCCAAAGTACAAGTACGACATCAATTTTTCATCAATAACTTTCTGTATGATTGATTTTATTAGCCGGAAATATATGAGTAAACAGATGACATGTAATTGTAAATAATATAAACATTATAATAAATCGTATTTTTTGTCATGATATTTCATAATAAACATACGTCATTGTCAAATTCCCTCTGATCGTTGGAATTGTGTCGAGGTGTTTGAGAAAACTAGAACATGTACGATGGAATCGGACGTGTCTATATAATCCTAATGAATGCTGTCTTCCTTTAAGCACATTCTGGCTTGTGAAATAAGTCCGTAAGTTAAGAAAGACAAAAATCGACGCTTGACCCCATTTCCGATTCTTCGAAAGCATACATCCCGTGTACAACATAGTATACATCCCACATGTTGTGGTATACCTGGTGAATTATAGTAAACTTAAAATAACTTGTTTCCAATACTTTCGGTTATTATAATATTATTATTTATGTCATGTTGAACATTTTGAATTTACCGGGTCCAGTAAATACAAAATTACAACATGACATTTATATGACACGCAAAATTCACAAAAATGAGCTAAACATAGTTTCACAGTCAATAACCTAGTTTTATCGGTTGTAAGCTCTAGTAGTTGACGGACAGTAAACTATACTGGCGTGCGACAAGTCCTCGCCGAGTATCATTTCTCGCCAGTGCATTATTACGTCATTTTATCAACACATAAAATCGTAGACGAAAAATGACGTAACAATGCACTGGCGAGAACTGGTCGCACGCCAGTATAGGCCGAGTTTAACGACGTTAGTCAATTTTTCACATCTGATAGTTAACGCAATTTACGTAATACTAGTTGTATGTTTCAGAAGTGTAAACTATAGTTAACACTGAAAACAGTCATCTGTGATTGCAAAACAGTTTATCTGATTAATATTGTTTCACGATTTGCGAAACTATTATTAACAACTCTTAACTATAGATAACGAACCTAAATAATAGTTTACGATTCGTAAATTGTAGTTAAACCTAGTTTATCAACTGTGAAACTACGTTCAGCTCATTTTTGTGAATTTGGCGTGCTATACATTTATCAATATCAAAATTATGTTCAAACCATTTCTAAAATCGTTCAATGATCAACAATTATATATCTATAGCAATGTTCTCGGCAAAGACATTACTGATTGGATAGATCTACGAACTTGTGAAAATTATACTTTTTTTAAATACCAAATGTGAATAATTTTGTATTCATTTAAAAAACAAACCATGGGTGGATGCATAATGAAGAAAAAGTTCGTTTGTTTATCAGGGAATCGGATTTAATGCGCGAAAGAATCGATTCCACCGGGACTTTCACTCTTGATTGTTATTTTATTACGCAAGCAGAAGGAACTGACGATTAATATTTCACCGTGATTTATAACAGTCTAACATAGCTACTTCTAAATCCAGCCACCGAAGGCAGTAAATACGAGTAGAGACGGTCCATTCGTCACAAGGCACGTTACCTTATTGGCGGTTTGCTTGCAACAATCACACTCGCATAAAAAATATGGGATCAAATCAAAAACTTTTTTATAATAATGTTTTAGCTCACCTGAGCTGGAAGCTCATGTTAGGCAAAGGAAATTCAAAGTTGTGAAAATTAAGGATCATTGTTTTTTTTACAAGGGGAGATAATTAGGAATTATTGAAAATTTTTGAGAAATCTTAAAAAATCTTCTTCTCAGAAACCAATTAGCCAGGAAAGCTGAAACTTGTGTGGATGCATCCTCAGGTAGTGCAGATTCAAAGTTGTGAAAACCATGACCCTCGGGGGTAGGGTGGGGCCACAATGGGGGGTCAAAGTTTTACAAAGGAATATATAGAGTAAATCTTTCAAAATCTTCTTCTCAGAATAAAATCAGCCGAGAAAGCTTAAACTTGTGTGGAAGCATCCTCAAGTAGTGTATATTCAAAGATGCGAAAATCGTGACACCCCCGAGGGTAGGGTTGGGGCACAATGGGGGGTCAAAGTTTTTTAATAGGAATATATAGAGTAAATCTTTAAAATCTTCTTCTCAGAAACTAATCAGCCAGATGATTCTATATAATTGTTTAGACTTTGGCCCCTGGACAATTCTTCGGCCTCACAAGGGGTTCAGAGTTTGATGTAAGTTTATATCCCATATATAAACAATTGTTAAGGATCTTTTTGAGAACTGCAATATTCAACATGTGATATGACTATAAAATCATCCTGTTAGAAAAGGGACTAATGATTATAAACATAAGAATATTCAGGGGGGAAATGGATTTTATCTATACATGATCTACATGTATTATTGTACATTGTCCAGATAGTTTGTATTATGACTCCATTGAGCTAATTTTATCATACCTATTGATCCTCAAGTGAGCGATGTGGCCCATGGGCCTCTTGTTTATTTATCATGATAAAAGAATATGTAATATCTTTACAATAGTCAGTGCGACATCGTTGCTCTCATGAAAATTTCAAACCGATCGCTCTGTTCCTTTTGTGTGAACATCTCTTAAATTTTGATGCGACATTTGTGAACGCGGAGATTCCTTTAATCATTAATCAATGAAAGTTACTTTTATTAGGTTTTGATTTGTCTCTGTGTAATTACGATCGTGCTTATTCTCAAGTCCTCATACAGCCATTAAACCGCACATGAACTGTTGATTTAACGAGGGACTCTCGAGACTAAAGTGGCACAACAGAGATCATCAAACCAATCAATGTCAGCGTCCGTGGATACCTAGCTTCCTTTTTACCATGGAAACCGAATAAGCACCTTTCTATAGTCTTTATAAGAATCAATCCCCGATAGAGACTCGCAAGGAAAACGTACAGCAAGCTAATAGTAGTACAAAAAGTACACGATACTGCTGCATGAGAACGGTCTGTAATTATATATCTATAGTCTATACCTACTGACGATCCATTATTTACACGCACATGTTTAGGAGGTTGACAGAACGATGACGGGAAGGGATTTAGGAGCCAAGGTGTCCAGTCTTTTTGACGTAGCCGCCCTACACCGACCCCTGAAGAACGCCGGTTCCAGCGTCATCTCCTACGCCTGTGATCCTCGACATGACGAAGATGTAGGCCTTCATAAGGCGAAGAAGGTATTTTGTTGTCTCTGATTTTGCACTGTGAGAGAGTTACTGAGAGAATTAATGAGTATTTAATTTTCCACATGGAAAATATGCATGATTTTGTAAAAAAAAAAAAAAAAAAAAAAAAAAAAAAGCATCCTTTTTCACAAATTTTGGTAATCAAAATATACAATAACAAATATGATAATAACACACTTATTTGACTGATTTTGGGGGTTTGTTTGAAGGTTTACTATGAGAACACGTATCAGTTGGATCCACCATCGAAGTTCAGAGCGGACAAAGTCAGGCCCATAATAGAGCAGGTCCTGGAAGCTAATCTGGAAGGTAGGAGGGAATGATTCCCTGGACGATCGGTTTTCAACATTCACCCCTAAATATTAATATACCGGCGTCCATTATATAGAAGGAAATGAATTCGATCACAGGTTTAGTGCTAATTAATACCCAGTATCAGATTGACACAAAATGTAGTCGTTTTCCCCCCGTAGTTTGACATATATATCAACCATTGATTTAGTGAGCGTGTGCACCTGCTGCTGATGCATACCATTGCGTTAATGTTTGTAAAACACGCAACAAACGGGAGGGGGTTTGAGGATATTAAATGACAGAAAAATTGAACCACCAATAGCAATCTTTTTCCGAACATGAATTCTTTACTAATTGCTTGAAATGGACATCAATTATCAGAACTCTATTAGATTCTATGTTCTTGGGAAACGTCTATTGTATGTAACGATCCTATAAACGGCGCTATCGGGCAATTACATGTTAACGTGAAAGTCGTGTGAAGTGAAATTCACGCGAAAATTAAACGTGGTTTTTCACGTTAAATTCACGTAACAAAAAAAAAAACCAAGTGAGGCACAATTGTCTGTGTAGGATCACAACGAACACTAACCTTGTTCTAGTGGTTCTTCAAAGAAAGTGGCTCATCATGGAGATATTTTTAAAACGAAGTAAAGTAATTTTCATATGCTTTTAATTAATTAAATCATTCTTCGAGTATTATGAGGTTATCAAAACGGTCGGGGGTGATCAAATCCAATAAAGCCCGAAGGGTTTTATGATAGATTTGATCACGCCCGACTGTACTTCATCACCTCATAATATTCAAAGAATGATTCCTTATTACTTATATTTATATACAATTTTCAGCAATTGTACGATTACATTTTGAAATAGTCATTGATGAAATGTATAGGACTATACGTTACAAAATCGATTCGTATTGTTATCTCAGGCAAATACACTGGAAATGTAATATTAAAGAAGTATTTTCTTCCACAATTTTTAAAGCTGATCGAGATACAGGTTACGAACGTAGATTTATTGCATTTTTATTTATTTTTTACTTCCAGTCTATTGGAAATTCCGTAAAAACCGTTATTCAATATTACGTTTATAACGTAATTCAAACTTTCGATATAGTGCATTTTACTATATACTGTAAACCAACTTTTATTCGCGGCGACTTTATTTCGCGACTTTCTTCCGATAAACTGGTTCGCGACCAAGCCTTATCCAGACTCGTAATTTGTTTTATTATACTTTCATGTTAAATACTGCAATCTGATTGGTTTAGACGCAGTTGACAATCCGTTCTCTCTCCCTCGCACGCTTAGCAACGGGCCGATAGAACGAATTGTTACATGCGCGTTAATTATGCGCGTACGGTTCGCCGTAGAATTCACGTCTTTTCTATATAAAAGCAGTAAAATTTGCTATAAAAATTAAGACATTCAGTATAATAAAATAAATAGTGCCTGTTTGGGAGGGTACCAGTTGAAATTGACACCCCTCGAAAACCATTGTCAACCTCCGCTTCGCGTCGGTTGACAATGGTTTTCTCGGGGTGTCAATTTCAACTGGTACCCTCCCAAACAGGCACTATTTATATAATAACAACCATATGACAGAGTGGTTTGCGGCGAGAAAAATTCGCGAAGACGAGGCTTTCGCTAACCTCGTGAAAATTTCTCGCACGCGAATAACATTGGTTTACAGTAAATTATTTGCAATTAAGGTGGTATGGGACACCTCCATATTGTGACGTACTTCCTTTCGAAATAAACAATAAAAATATTTTAAAATTAATGTGTAACTGTTTTCTCTCCATTAATTGTTACCTAGCAGCGTAGCGTAGTGGATTAGAGCGTTTACTAATAATCTGTATGTCATGAGCTCGAATCCCACTGGGGCTTTTATATTCTTTACCTTTCCAAAAATTTATAATTTTAGTCAAATATTCTAAAAGTTGAAAATTCTAGAGATCTATTCACAAAAAAACGTACGTTTAATCGTAGACGTAAGTTTGACGTAAGATTTTAACAACTTTTAAACTTATTAAAAAGTTCAAAATATTTATACCTTTGCACGTTTGTTTTCCTATAGTGAGCTTCAGCTCACATGGTTCAAAAATTCAACCGCCAAATGTTAATACAATGAAGCATGATCTAATGAATTAATAAATTATGCACAAAAATTCATCATGTTAAGTCATAATTTTAATAAAAACTTTTAAATGAAAGTCACTAAATAAATTCTAATAATAATAAGAATACTATTATAAAACAGGGAGTTATCTAATTATAATAAGAAATATTTTCAACGTCAGGCACATGTGGGTTTTCTTTCTGTCAATAATTGTAAACACATATACATTAGAATAGGCGTATGGAAAGAAAAGAATTAACTTCGTCATATATGTCTGTCTGCCTTTGGCGCTAAAAAAAGTTCCGCTAATGTAAATGCGCGAAAATGCAGCGTGACGCCATTTCTCCACAATGCCTACTGCGCATGAGCATTGTCGGTAACTAAGAACTAAGACGCACTTAGGATTGTAACAGACGTACGACAACGTTGCTTTTGTGAATAGCCCCCTAAACGTAAACGAACGCTTATCGTAAGTTAAAGTGTAATCGTAGACATACAAATTTTTGTGAATAGATCCCCTAAACCGGTAATAATGAACTTTTATCCATGTTTCCCATACCACCTTAATAGCAATCATTTGCCATTTGCAATAGTTTGCCAATGCATACATATGAGAGAACAACGCAATTTGAATTCTTAAATTAGTAATAACATGTATTTAGGAATGAAGTATGACCCCATAGAATGCTCCTATCTGTCCAAAAAGCTCTCGGACGAAATCAAACACAGAGTCAAGGAACTCGACTTTAAGAGGTAAGTCGTGTGTACCGTCATCCGCCTATCAAATCTTTTAGTTATGCGAAGTTATCTTGCAGATGCACATGTGCCTCTGTAATAAACTCTTTAATGCAAAGAATACTCCCTATATAATTATTTTGAACATAATTGTTCAAAATTTATAGTCTTGCCATCGGTTTTTCCGTCCAACTATTCCCTTCTTTCAAGTAACAGAAACAACAGAAAGTCTGTACCATCAAGACATTTCGCCAATAAACTACGGAACGACAGCACCAAAGTAACTGCTTAATTTATACCTTTGGTATTTCAGCACGTGTGATATGATGTCCGTAAGGTTTAATTGAATTTTCACTGATAAATAATTATTGAGAAATAAATGAAAAACCTACTTTCATTTTAGATAAACCAGCCCGAAATAGCAAAAATGAGAGTAAGGTGGTGGACACGCTTTGGCGGATCCAAGTCATTGGGAGTTTGCATCAAAATATATGCTTGCAATAAAATAATATTGAATGATTACGTAATTTATAGTGAATTTATTTACTGGGAACTTATTTAGGACATCAAAGAAATTCAGATTTGATAAATGTTGAACAAGTCGTTTCTTGAAACGCGATTTCAGTTTTTGCTAGCGCTCTCGAGCGCTAGCAACTACGTTAGTCTTTTTTACTGGAATACGCATGCTCGACTCCATAGTAGGGGATTCTGGGAATACTGTACTACTGTAGATAAACTGTACCATGTGAATTTCGTTTTATCATCTTCACATGATCTGAAGTTTTGTGTTTTATTGTAAATGTCAAAAAGTAACAGTAGCTTAGGTCTTATAATGCCAAGTTATTTCTAAAATTATAATAAATAGCTAGCTCCATCTTCACTGCCTTCAAGCCTCGAATATGTTTTCCGAGCTTGCCGGAAAGGCCCGAGAAGATACGATTGCTAGAAAACAGTACCAATGATCTTAAAAATTTTCACCTCGAAATTGAAATTTCAGTAGAGACAAAATGAATGAGCTACATGTATGCCATTGCCGATGTGAAGCCCACTCTAGATTTGCAATTCTAAATTGAGACCCCCATCCCAACACAATTCCAGTACACCACTGTGCCATTCTATTAATAAGCAATCGATTAAGAAAATTAAACCAAAGGTTTAGAAATCTATTTTGTGTTTTATGATGGCTACTGTGCTAGCTCACCAATCTTTTTAAAAGATAAGCTTGTAATGGATAGACGCTTGAAAAGATTGAACTTTCCAGAACGGGGTAACCAAGGACCGGATGAATTCGTCATGCTTCCCAGGCTGATACCTTGGATCGGCTGTCTATGGTTAATTTAAAAAACTTAATAAATAACATGGATTAATTTGATACCATTGTATCAAATATGCAGATACTTTATATCTGATAACTTTGGTTTAAAATATGCAAATAAATATGCATACACTAGCGTTTTTATTAATTTCGTACATTTAGATTGGGAGTAAATCTTATACATTAATGTGTAAACATTGAACATATTGTGTTCTGCGTCTACATTAATAAAGGATGTATGCATAAAACGAGGAAGTTGAATTGGAGGGGGGGGGGCAAATTTTTTTCTTAAAAACGGTCTTTTATCTGAAATTCTTATAGGGAACAGTGTGAGTGACAAAAATTACAGTGAAATTTGACCTAAAGGACAAAATTTAGAGATACGAAGCACTAAATACCGACAAACTGTTTTAAAATTAAATAAAAAAATTGCTATTTTTCCAGTCAGCTGCAAGAAAAGGAATTAAGGCCACGTACATGTATATATCATCCAATTCAGTTTAATAGATTTTTCATCCCTGCCCGCTCCTCTACATATCCAACCATGCAGTTGGTTTTTTATATTTCAAATTTAAATCATAGGTTAAGAAAATAAAAGCATAATTAAATATATACAAAAATGAACAAAAAATATGGTTCTACATATTAAGCATTGTATCATTTTAATGTGTAAAGTGTTAATTCCCGCGCTTGCGCGGGATATGATATGGTATACTGGTATTTTAATACTAAGTTGTGGACAAGTACCAATATAAATTTCGTCTTTCTAGGTACAAGTTGGTGTGTACCGTGACAATCGGACAGAAGCACGACCAGGGGGTACAGATTGGGTCCCGCTATCTGTGGGACGCCGACAGGGACAACTTCGCCGCCGCCTCCTTCCACAACCGCCACATCTTTGCCGACGGCTCCGTGTATGCCCTGTACTATGAGTGAATGTATGAAACAGCGCCCCATAGCGGTGCGCCTGCCTCTTACTATGCGCGTGCTTGCCTCTTACGCCGAGTCAAGTTTATTTAGCATGTTACTATTCGAAATCAAAATAACTATTATATATCATATTGAATTTATTTTTTATTTTTTGTTGTTGATATGTAATTAAATGTGTTTATGAATTAAACATTTATTTTAAACGGTTATATTATTTTTTTTCCAACAAAATACTAGTATATACACACATATACATACACTCATCAATCAATAAAAAAAAAATTACACTGAACAAAAACTATCACATGTCCATGTATAAAAAACATGGGTATTTTCAGGGAAAAAATCAATTCTCTAAACACAATATTTCCTTCTTAAGATTTTGAATGGCGATGTCATGGTACCGTACAACTCGTGAAACTCGTCCGTAGCAAATATCCTCTGTCGCTGACAAAAGCCCCGTAAAACCTGGCTAATAGAGACATCAAAAGATCACAGCGAAATCATTTATTTTCGTGTCTTGACTTTCAATTTTATAGTTTTTAAAATAATTGCAAATATCTTTCTGACTGAGAGGCGCATTTTAAAACACCCCTATACTCCTAATATGTAAAATTTTTCTACACATGTTAAAAATTTTCTTACCGCTGATCTGCGCTTTTTGTATTCCGGATCAGGAATATGGCTGTATTCTTTACGAATCTGATCTGCGTACTTTTTGTAGTCTGGACAAAGACTTCAGTTTCAGACAAGAGTGACAGTTAAAGTAGTTTACACACATTTGCGTCCATTTGATTCCTTGCGTTGCGTGATTACAGGAAATTAAAATATTTAAAGATATAATTAATTCCATCAAACTATGTATACGTAATCGAAATATTTCTAAAAATTGTACACATGTCTGGATCCAAGCAATATTGAACTCTAGTCTCGTTCAACGCTCGGCTGTCTCCGATAATCTCCGCCTACCAAGAGAGACTCTCTGCTTGGAGGAGAATTACGGAGACAGCCTAGCGTCTGGTTGAACGAGACTATATTGAACTCTGGCGTAGGAATACATACGACTACAAAAAATATCTAAATTGTTCTTACTATTTAAAATCTGACTATTTGTAATTACGTTTTTATTGAAAAACAATGTTTCAGCATACATTACACCGAATTTATCTATTTTTTTCAAGAACTGACTCTTGTCAGCGGTGATGATTTGTGCTTAGGTCCAAACACTGTTTCAATTCCGGTTTGCCAGAGTAACTGCATAGAAGAGTTGATTATTAAAATCAACTCCCAAGATAAAGAAAAAAGCCTACGCTTACGATATCGTAAAACTACACAAGTTACATCTTACTCTAAAATTTGAATGCTCTTTCTCAAAAGGTAAGAAAGATATCGCGTTTTAATAATTTTTCAGTATCTTCCTTGTGAAAACCGGAAGTCCAGGAACCGGAAATCCAAATCTTACCTACGCGTGTCACTAGGAATTTCTATATAACTATTGCATAATATGTTCCAATATTCCTTCCCGTTTTCAAAAAATCGCTGACGAAAACTTGTCAAGAATATTACTAATAAAAAAAAAAACAGAACAAAACAATACTGAGATCTTTTCGACCGAATTCGAAAAGCTCTAATAAAAACAGACGAAAACAATAGGTCTTTTCGACCGAAAGTTGAAAAGCCGTAATAAAACAGAACGGAAACAATAGGTTTTTTCGACCGAAAGTCGAAAAGCCCTAATAATCACTTAGATATGCCCATCAAAGGGCACCTGCTCCAAAAACTTTAACCTTCATCAGCTCAGATCTAGCATCAAAGATGGTCAAAGACATCAGTATCATTAGACGCATCATCCATTAAAGTTGGCTAAAATAGAACCTATAACCTGAAAATGGCCATCAAAAAGCTCCTGCTCCGAAAACTTTAACCTTCTCCAGCATTCGAAACCTATGGCTCAGATTCAGCATTCATACCTGTCAGATGTATATGTATCTCAAGATGAACCATCTATTAAGTTTGGTGAAGTTAAGACCAGTTATAACTTAAATATAACCAACAAAATGCATCTGCTCCTAAAATTAAACCTGTACTAAAAACCTTAACCTCTTCCAGCATCTAAAACATTGGCACAGATTCAGCATCAAAGTCTGTTGAGTGCCTAAGTATCATAATATACACAATCAATGCAAGTTTGGTGAAGATAGGACAAGTAATAACATTGATATGGCCAACAAAGGACAAAAAACTTTAACCTGCTCCAAAAATCTGAACCTCCTCCAGCATCTAAATTTTAAGGCTCACATTCAGCATTCAAGTCTGTAAATTTCATAAGGATGCACCATCCACGCAAGTTTGGTGAAGATAGGACAAGATAAAACTTATAGATACAGACCCTGCTTCAAAAACTTTCACCAGCTCCGGACGGTGACACCGATGCGGGTGTCATATAATATATTGAACCCCGCGATATATTGAACCCGGGTTCAAAATATCGCTATACGATATATTGACCCCCCCCCCCCCAATAAAATGTTGAACCCCTTATTCAATGTACATGTATTATGGCCGCAATATATTGACCCCCCCTTCTGCTTTTCATTTGCTATTGGAGAGGGGGTTCAAAATATTATGGCCGTGATATATTCAACATCTCACCTTTTTCCAATTCCCACTGGAGACGGGGTTCAAAATAGTATGGCTGCAATATATTAAACCCCCTCCTATTGCAAATTTTAATTGGAGAGGGGGTTAAAAATATTATGGCCGTGAAAAATTGAATACTCATCCTATTTTATATTGAACCCATGACATAGCTTGTCCATTCTCTCTGTTCATTAGTCCGAAATATCTGACGTTTTCCTTACCTTTTTAACGATTTTGATATTTTACATGCCAGGAAAATGTCAGAACCGGCACCATTACGAAAACTGGAAATTCACCGCCTCCAACTGGAGGCGGCATTCTCGGCTCGATTTTAAATATTTACGAGTTGAATCCGGCGCTAAATGTTACACTCACAATTAATTAATAAAACGATGATTTTACTGCTCACTAATATCGCTTTTATGGGTCCCTTCATTCGGGTACGGGATGTTTCGCACCTAAACATGTTTCGCCCTAAGATGGTTCGCACCTATTCTGTTTCGCGCTGAGATGGTTCGCAGATTGTAGATATTTTAGATAATACCAAATCGAAATACCAAAAGATGTTAATATTGTACTACATGTTTATGATCGTCTATTTCATTAGACTTCTATGTATTCTTCAATAGCCCATTGGCAAACAATACTAAACAAGAGGCCCAGGGGCCACATCGCTCACCTGAGGAACAATAGCCTTAACTCTGATCAAACTAGCATTACAGTATCAAAATCAAAATATATTGACAACTAAGTACAGTAGATATTGCTCAAAAAATTTAAAATATCTGCCGATTTTTATCCTCATATTCTTATGGTAAATACCAAGCCCCTTTTGTTGTTGTACCTGTAAGATTTTTCTCTATTCCTATATAACTCCCCCCCCCCCCTCTTTGTGGCCCCACTTTTCTCTAGGGAATCATGGTTTCATCAAACTTTAATCTGCACAACCCGTGCTTTCACACAAGTTACTGCTTTTTGGACTGAAAACTTTCCGAGAATATTTTTAAAGATTTTCTCTATATATTCCTATGTAAAAATTCATCTCCCAATTGTGGCCCCGCCCTACCCCCTGGGACCATGATTTGAACAAACTTGAATCTACACTATCTGAGGATGCTTCCACTCCAATTTGAGCTTTCCTGGCCTAATAATTTTTGAGTAGAAGATTTCTAAAGATTTTCTCAATATATTCCTATGTAAAAATTCATCCCCCATTGTGGCCCCACCCTACCTCTGGGGACCATGATTTAACCAAAATTGAATCTACACTATCTGAGGATGCTTCCACTCCAATTTGAGCTTTCCTGGCCTAATAGTTTTTAAGAAGAAGATTTTTAAAGATTTTCTCAATATATTCCTATGTAAAAATTCATCCCCCATTGTGGCCCCACCCTACCCCCAGGGACCATGATTTAAACAAACTTGAATCTACACTATCAGAGGATGCTTCTGCTCCAATTTGAACTTTTCTGGTCTAATAGTTTTTGAGAAGAGGATTTTCATAAATTTTCTCAATATATTCCTATGTGAAAAATCATCCCCCATTGTGGCCCCACCCTACCCCCGGGGACCATGATTTAAACAAACTTGAATCTACACTATCTGAGGATGCTTCCGCTCCAATTTGAACTTTTCTGGTCTAATAATTTTTGAGAAGAAGATTTTTAAAGATTTTCTCTATATATTCCTATGTAAAAATTCATCCCCCCATTGTGGCCCCACCCTACCCCTGGGGACCATGATTTGAACAAACTTGAATCTACACTACCTAATGATGCTTCCATACAAGTTTCAGCTTTTCTGGCCTTATAGTTTTTTTTTTAATTTTTAGAAGATTTTTGAAAAATACCTACAAATTTTCAAGAATTCTAAATTATCTCCCCTTTAAAGAGGGTGTAGCCCTTCATTTGAACAAACTTGAATCCCCTTCACCCAGTGATGCTTTGTGCCAAGTTTGGTTGAAATCTTTCAGGTGAGCTAAAAATACAAATCTGGACTTTATTTAACAACAAGTTTTGTAAGGCGGCACAATGTGAATTTCCAGTCTTTAAGTTGTTGCTAGACCCTTCACATCAATTACGATAACATTTACGTTTTATTTCTGAAAATATCTTGAAAAAAAAAATTTTTTTGAACATCTACCCATGAGTTCACATTCAACATATATTTTTAGTTTTGTTTTTTAAATAGTTTTCAAGTATAGATCGAGGATCTACCGACTCCAAACTTGCCCTGTATCATTTGTTGTCCGAATTTCGTCCTACCGAAATGAAAGAATTATTTGCAAATATGAATGTATTTTTTATTTAATTTTTTTTCATTCGAAAAGTCCTTTTTCTCGAACAGTTGAATTCACCATTTACAATCAAATAATGTGGTTGTGCCGTGTGACTAAAAACACTCGTGGCTGGCTGGTGAATTTGTATGTGTTATATTAATGATTACATGTAATACAGTTGACAGAAATGTTTTCTTTGTTTTAAAATGAGATTTTGTTGACTTAACATGGAGAACACAGACTTCAATCCTTTTATGTAATGAACTACCAATAAAAAAAAATATTGTTATAAAATCACCACCATTGTTGTTCACATTGAATAACTTGAGCTTCATCCTCCATTTGGGTTTTAATCAAACATTGCTAAACTCTTCAGTTTCATGAGAACTCTTTGATTTGTTTATTTTCAACATAATCAATTATCATTTATCATCACATGTACTAACCTGATATAGTAAAATACTACAAAAATATTCTAGAAGTATATTTATTCATATAAGGATTTTCACACCCTGTCAAATTCTCAGTCCACATAATGTTTTTGAAATCTGCAACCTTTCTACTCTGAATTCCCTTGTATATATACATGTAGTCTTACGTCCAACATACACTATTTGTAAACAACCAGCATTTGACGTTAAGTTTTATCCTTCATCCCTCTGCTGCCTGAAACAAATGTAAAGTTGTAATAGATTTTTAAAATAATTTGAAGAAACAACTTCTGTTCAACATACACATAAAGCGCATGCAAAAATTTAGTTGCACAATGGAAAAATGCTGTTATTTGTTGTCATTGTTCACAAATGAAGTTTTGAACACCATAGGCATGAAATAAACAAGAGGCCCATGGGCCACATCGCTCACCTGAGCAACAATAGACATAATAAAATCAGCTTTACGTAGTCATATACAAAATATCTGAACAATGTCGTATAATAGATCCTGTATAAAAAAAATCCCCTGCATATTCTTATGTTTATCATCGAGCCTTTGTAACAGGATGATTTTACAGTCATATCACATATTGATCATTGCAGTTCTCGAGAAGATGATCAGACTTAAACAACTGTTTATATATGGATTATAAACCTACATCAAACTTTAAACCCCTTATGGGGCTGAAGAATTGTCAAGAATTGTCAAGAGGTCAAAGTCTAAACAATTTTAAAGAATCAACAATATGTCTAAATGCTTGCACAAAGTAAAGCCATATACAATAACATTAGAGCTTTAAATTGAATGAGTGAATAATTTAAATTTTTATTCCTTTGTAAAATGGAAAATTGGAACCCCCCCCCCCCCCCCCATGGCCCAACCCTACTTCTGAAGATTATGATTTTGACAAATTTTAATCTACACTATCTGAACTGGCAAAAGTTACAGTTTTCCTAGACAAATTGTGTTTTAGAAGATGATTTAAAAAAAAAAATTCCCCATATATTCCTATGTCAAAATATTACACCCCCCCCCCACATTGTGGCCCCACCCTACCCCTGGGGATCATGATTTGAACAAACTTGAATCTTCCCTAACTGAGGATGCTTCCACACAAGTTGCAGCATTTCTGCCCAATCGGTTTCTGAGAAGAAGATCTTTAAATATTTTTCTCTATATATTCCTATGTAAAATTCGACCCCCCATTATGGCCCCACTCTACCCCTGGGGACTATGATTTGAACAAACTTGAATCTACACTATCTGATGATGCATCCACACAAATTTCAGCTTTTCTGGCTGATCAGTTTCAGAGGAGAAGATTTTTAAAGATTTACTCTATATATTCCTATGTCAAATTCGACCCCACATTGTGGCCCTACCCTACCCCCGGGGATCATGATTTGAACAAATTTGAATCTACACTACCTGAGGATGCTTCCACACAAGTTTCAGCTTTTCTGGCCAAATGGTTCTTGAAAAGAAGATTTTTGAAAAATACCAACAAATTTTCAGTGATTTTTAATTATCTCCCCTTGGAAGAGGGCTTGGTCCTTTATTTTAACAAACTTAAATCCACTTAGGCTAAGAATGCTTTGTGCCAAGTTTGGTTGAAATCGGCCCAGTGGTTCTGGAGAAGAAGTTGAAAATGTAAAAAGTTTACGGACAGACAGATGGACGGACGCCGGACAAAAAGTGATCAGAAAAGCTCACTTGAGCTTTCAGCTCAGGTGAGCTAAAAACAACAAAATAAAATAAATTACCATTCTAATATCAAAAGAAGTTATATGTCTTTCGAATAGGAAAATTATTATGATATTGATAAATTATATTTTCCATTTCATTTAATTAATATGAATTTGTAGTATCGTCCTTTAGAAAAAAAAGCAAATGCATTAGAATTTCTATTTCTTGTTTTTGATTGGGTGTTAGCCTGTTGAAGTTAAGGTTGCTAATTAAATAGAATTTGCCAAATTGGACAAAGCATCCATAAAAATCATGATACACAATTTGATCTGCCAGGTATCACATTACTAGGTTTGAATCTAAGTCAAGATGTTACTCAGGTATCAGTCTGATTAAAATCAAACCTACCACTAGCTTATTTATTTTAATGGTCGCGCGTGTATGGCACGCAAAATTCAAAAAATGAGCTAAACATAGTTTCACATTAAATTAGGTTTATAATTATCGACTGTTAACTATAGTTTATGAACCGTAAACTATTAATAGTTAACGATTCATAAACTATAGTTTTCATCTGTAAAACTATATTTAACAGTTGTAAACTATAGTTAACGAATGATAATCTAAGTTTATCTGTCTGCAAATAACGTTAACAATCGATTTTGCTGATAAATATAGATTCACATCTGTAAACTATAATTTGCATTCGTTAACTATGGTTAAGAGTTGTTAATCATAGTTTCACACTCGTGAAACTATATTTATCAGATAAGATGTTTTGCAATCGCAAATGGTTGTTTTCAGTGTTATTTATAGTTTTACACTTCCGAAACATAGATGATCACATTAACTATGGTTTAATATAGATTATCGTCGTTAACTATAGTTTTCTGTCCATAAACTATAGTTAACAACCGTTAAAACCTAGTTTATCAACTGTAAAACTTGGATAAGCTCTTTTTTGTGAATTTGGCGTGCCATACCCATGTGGACTATCAAAATAAAGGAGCTAGTAGAAGCTAGGTTTGATTTTAATCAGACTGCTCGAGTATGTTACAGTTGCAGTATAATTTTCTATTGTTTTGCTTTAGATAGGTAGCAGATACACAACATTTTGAAACACTCACATGGGGCAATGTTCAAGTGAGTCATTGGGTATCTAAAGCAAACCAATGGAAAATCATAGCAGTAATTCACTTGTACCATAGCTACCCTATAGGGTGAACAGTACTGACACATTCAATAAGGTAGATTAAGGGTTAACGGACCTGATACTGGATAGTGGATAGGTTGGTAGAAAGAGTGATATCTAACACTTACTCTAACAGCTGCGGTTTCTCTCCTGAGTTCTTGAATCACCAAAACTAAGGCTTCAGGATTTACGCCATTTTCACACAGACGAACACAAGTTGCTACAGTCTCAGCATCAAGACCAGTATTTAAAAGTTTGGATATCTCCAAAAGTGCTGAAATTTCACACACCAATAATATTTATTGTTTGATGGATCAAGTGGCACAAGCCTTGTTTGCATAACAAAGAAAGATCGCTTTAAACCTGACAAATGACATTTAAATTTGGGTCAACCATTTAAAATGATGTTAAGCAAATTATCCATTAAAATGGACAAAATAAAGAAAAGCTCAAATCGTGACAATGCCTCTTTAAGCACGGGTACTCGAAGTTAATGTATTGTATTGCGTGTAGACATAATTTTTTTTTAAAATGATTTTGCCTCTGTTTACTTTAACTTCCGCGGCCGTGCCGGTTAAGGAATGGATGTTATAATTCATCTTATTAATGTGGAAATATTCTAAAGTTATTTCAAAATTAATTTTGTCGTTAAGATGTGTTAGAATGTCTTTAAATGCTTACTGTCTAACGTTTCCTTGGACGCCGACGGCTTTCGCTTTCCAGAATCCGCCATTTTTTCTACGAGTTGTAGATATTAACGCGTTCAACGAATTATTCCACCTGTTCTTTTTTTGTGTTCAATCTCTAAATCTTGAGATGAGTCAGGTTTTTCCGGTGCATAGTGTTATTTTTTTCTTCAACTATAAAGTATCGTATAATTTGTGTTTTTAAAGCACAGAGTAACATTTTATCAGAAAGGTACACAAAAAAGATAATCTAAGTACTGAAAATACTGAGAGGCGCTAATTAAGCAAGACATTGCTCAAACTTAACATCTTTTTTCATATAGGCCTATACACAAAAAGTAAATGATTGATGTCGATCATGCATATGGAGTAAATATCAGTGAGTTAACTAATAGAATTTTTATCTCAAACAAACACAAACTGTTTGCCGCTTCTTAATCTATACCGACATATAAAAATGTCCCTTATTGCAATACAATAGACTGAATTTGAAATAGTGGGTAAAATCAATCAGATTGGGGTAAAATATAGTATAAAAATATTAAGCAAATAGTTAAAACTTATAGTGATTGACTGTCGCAAGATTTGAAAAATAGTCCGCCGGTGTAAAGAAGAATAATGACCCCCAGCTGCAGTGTAATTGGATTATTTTAAAGAAAAAAGACCCAGGGGTCATTTTTCTTCATGTTTAACAAGAAGAGAAATGACCCACGTAGAAAAATTACCCCTACTGTAAACAAGAATAAAATGGGTTACCCGGAATCAGGACAGCTCGCCCCCAAGACAAGCAAAACTTCCATCTGATGTGACAGTTTGAAATAAATCCAAGATGGCGGCGATGGGTACCCTGTGCAGGCGACCTACATGTATTGTGGTTTTCGTCCGTCGTCGTGAGTCGTGTTAACAATTGAACAATTTTAACTTCCTCTAAAAAAAAACTACACGACCAATTCTTTTCATATTTAGTATGATGCATTTTTGGGGTAATGGGGAACATAAATTATAAATTTAATGACTCTAGCCCCATAGGGACCCTAAGGGCAGGGCAAAAATGGACAAAATTTGACCATTTTGCAAAAACCTTCTTCTATACTCCCACACATCTGTAAGAAAAACTGAATTCATGATTTATAAAGAAAAATCTTTGAAAATTAATTCATTTAAGGTTTGCGGTAACAGGGAGATAACTCACACATTTTCATTGTGACGTAACACCAACTACCCTTTATTTCAGCTATGACGTCAAAATTTATATGACGTCATAATTGATTTCAAGTTTTTTTTATTTCGCGGGGTTTTGTAGTTTCAATGAAAGAATAACAGGACACAAGTATTTTATCAATTTCCACAATAACGAAGTCCGCATCATATGGTTTTGAATAGTGTTTTAGGAACATCAGATTACACATATTCTAAGATACATTTTTCCTGAAATCGGTGGACCTGAAAAGATTTCAAATAAGATGTTTTCGTTTACATAATAGAAGTCCAAAATTAAGACTTTTGTTGTATTTTATTCTATTTTTAGATAGTTCATTGGAAATTAATAAAAATGAATCATGATATAAATAGTGACATTATTTTCGAACATTTTAAGCATAAATAACCCCCAAAATAGTCACATATGATTTGTACATTGTTTCACTAAATTGTTTACATTTCATCAACATGAAAATTGAAAATCATGAACTTTGACCTTTTGTAGTTATAAAACGGGACGGGCAAAATCATTTGAATTTCATGAGTAAAAAGACTTTAGTGTAGTGAACAAAACGGTATGTAACTTTGGCACAATTCCTAAAAAATGCAAGCCGCAAACCTTACCTTAAACGAAACAATAGGCCCATGGGCCACATCGTTCACCTGAGCAACACTAACCATAATAAAATCAGCCTTATGGAGTCAATATAAAAAATATCTGGTAAGTAGTATAAAAAGATTGTAAAATTTTCCCAGATATTTTCTGTTTTCGTTTCTGTGAATTTTTACGAGTAAAAACGATAATGTGTCAATGAAGATATCTAGGATATTTTCTCCTTTCATCGATTTCGGTTGCACTTTTTTTTTGTCAGGTGTGTGTGTTTTTATCAAAAATCATCCAAATGTGCTTTAAAATATGTTGGGACAGTCTACAATCAATTATCACTTTACTATTAACAAGTATATTTGTTTATTTAGAAATTTCAAAAAATGTTTTGGTTGTTCTGTTGTATACTGCATGTCAAAATACTTTTATAATTCATTTAATCATTCAACTTCTTATTACATTATTTACAATGATTAATTATTAAATATGAAGAAGCAAGTGAAGATAACTCCATTAACTGTTACAACACCAACACCCCAAATAACTCTTACCAAAGGATTTCACAATATCTTAACTTTGATAGACAGCTTCATTCATTCTCTTTTCTTAATATTTACTCACTCTAAATAACGACGTCATTTTCAGGAAAGTATTTTTAATATTTTAATATTGACTAAAATAAAGTATATGATTGAAAATCAGAGCAATGTACTTTCTTACATTGGAGTTATCATTATATAAACACTGCTGATACAGGCCGCGCGACCCAGTGTGACGTTGAATTATAACGACGTTTTTTTTAACGTCCTAGTCCTTGGTTTACCTGAGAGTAATAAGCCGCAATCATCGCCTGGCCAGAGCGTACAATCGCCGCACACTTCATCAAAAAATCACCTGTGCCACTTATAGATAAGTGACCTAAAATATTTCGATGTTTTACCGTTTCCTCTATCATTTGTTTTCATTTCTATTGATGTTTTACCCAAGTCGACACAGAATTTAATGATGGTGCGGTGTTCCGTGCAGTTAGCCAACGTCGCTTTTTCTGACATTTTAAAAGACATATTCTTGCTGTAATATCTGCTTTAATCGCTAAAATTTTACGCAATATGATCTAATGTGCATTGGGTGAACATAACCCGCTTTTTTATTGGCTAATCAAAAGTTTTGCTTATGAAGTTATCACTCTTGGTTTTGGCTCTCTAAGCTGTCAATCCAAAATTTGATGTTACGTATACTTGAAGAGATTAAGAACATCACTTAAAAAAGGGTATGAAATTAATTAGGGTAATTTAATGTATAATGAAAGGATATTGAACAATACTAAATCATTTAAACTGTCTACTTAAATATGTATTGCTAGATATTTACGATGAAAGAGAACCAAATTTTCATAACTGCATCAACATACAAGTATATATTAAGGCTCAGCCATTTTGCAATTAAACTTTTTTGAAGAGTTATCTCCCCTTAATGAAAAAAAATTTTTAATTATTGTCAAAATATCTGTAGTAAAAAATTCATTTTATGTATTATTTATAAAGAGAGAGTTTATGCATATATTAACCAAGAGATTAATATGAAGTTCACTTTTCTTTTTACAATATCGTAACAAAACATAAGTGTTCAACTGAGGCCATCAACTTTAATGTTATCAAGGTGCAATTAACTTGGCCGGTCCCGCACAGACAATCATCAAAATTTGAAAATTCCCTTAGAGTATTTTAATTTTAAAACATAGGTAATCACAGATTACAAAGCTCACCGAGACGTCTCAGGCTTCGCCTATATGAGGCATCACCTTTATCATATTATATGAAAAGCATACTGATACAATATACTATTGTAATATATAATGATACAATATTATATTGTAACATATTATATGACATTGTATCAAGATATGATATTGTATTATATAATATGATATGGTATTGTATCGTATTATACATAATTGTATTTAATCACATAATATCATAATATATAATATAAGATACAATATAGAATCATATGATACAATATCATATTACATAAAACATCACAATATTGTAACATATGATATTATATTGTATGATAAAGTATGTATATTGTATTGTATGATATTGTATCATATATGAAACATAATATGATTTGTATCATATGATGCAATATAATTTGATACCACATTGTATCATATCATATGGTACAATATCATGTGATAAAGTAATAAATTATATAATACAATATCATATTATACAATACATGTATTGTATCATGTGATACAATATTATATATTATAGAATATCGTATCATAGGATTCAATTTTATATATTACAGAATCATATGAAACAATATCATGTGATACAATACTATATAATACAATATCATATTATGCATAATATACAATACTTTACATAACAATATCATGATACAATATCATATCATAATATACATAAAAATTGATACAATATCATATCATATCATATATTTTTTTTACAATATTATATATGATATAATATTGTATCATATAAAACAATAGTGTATTATATCATACAGTACTATATAATAGGAATCATGTTATATCATTTAACAACACACATCTATCAAGCAGGTTTGAGTGAGGTGGGAGTTTTTTAGCATCTAGGATAATGGAGATCATCAGGCTCTTCATCTGATGCTACATTTGGGATCTATATATATTATAGATAAATCAACTATGCAAGTTTGAAATAGTACTTTTATCTATTAAACATGTGACCTGTTCCAAATGCTGGATATTCTTATGTTTATTATCATTAGTCCCTTTTCTAACAGCAAGATTTTATAGTAATATCAAATGTTGAGCATTGCAGGTCTGAAAAAGATCCTAAACAATTGTTTATATATGGGATATAAACCTACATCAAACTCTGAACCCCTTTTGAGACCCAATCGTCCAGGAATCATCCAAGGGCCAAAGTCTAAACAATATTAAATAATCACCTGGGTGATTAGTTTCTGAATCTACGCTACTTGAGGATGCTTCCACAGAAGTTTCAGCTTTCCTGGCTGATTAATTTCTATGATGAAGATTTTAAAAAATTTATGCTATATATTCCTATATAGATATTTGATCCCCCATTGTGACCCCACCCTATCCCCGGGGTCATGATTTTCACAATTTAAATCTACACTACTTGAGGATGCTTCCACACAAGTTTCAGCTTTCCTGACTGATTAGTTTCTGAGAAAAAGATTTTTAAAGATTTACTCTGTATATTCCTTTGTTAAAATTTGACCCCCCCCCCCCCCCCATTGTGACCTCACCCTACCCCCTGGGGTCATGATTTCACAACTTTGAATCTACACTACCAGAGGATGCTTCCACGCAAGTTTCAGCTTTCCTTGTTGATTAGTTTCTGAGAAGAAGATTTTTAAAGATTTACTCTTTATATTCCTATGTAGAAATTTGATCCCCACCATATCATCAAGTGTCATATTTTTCACAACTTTGAATCTACACTACAAGAGGATGCTGCCACACAAGTTTCAGCTTTTCTGGCCAAATAGTTCTTGAAAAGATTTTTGAAAATTTTTCAATAATTCCTTATCAAGGGCATGGTCCTTAATTTTCACAACTTTGAATCCCCTTTGCCTAAGGGTGCTTTGTGCCAAGTTTGGTTGAAATTGTCCCAGTAGTTTTTGAGAAGATGGTGAGCTAAAAACTAAACCTGATCCAGCATCCAAAACCTATGGCTCAGATTCAGCATCCAAGACTATCAGGAGCATCAGTATCACAAGTGGCACCATCCATGCAAGTTTTGTGAAGTTAAAACCAGGAATAACTAAGATATAATCATCAGAGGGCACCTGCTCCAAAAACTTTAACCAGGTCTAAATCGTAACCTCCTCCAGCATACGAAACCTATGCCTCAGATTCAGCATCCAAGCCTGTCAGTTGCATCAATATCATAAGACGGCGCCACCCATGAAAGTTTGGTGAAGTTAGGACCAGTAGTAATTTAGAAATGGCTATTATACGGCACCTGCTCCAAAAACCTTAACCTCCTCCAGTATTTGAAATTCATGACCCAGATTCAGCATCTAAGTCTTTCAAGTCTATAAGTAGGTTCAGATGCATCATCCATGCAAGTTTGGTGAAGATAGGACAAGTAATGAATTAGATACAAGGACCTGCAACAAAAACTTTAACCAGGTCCGGACACTGACGCTGGGGGTATAGCATAAGCTCCCCCCGACTTCGTCTCGGTGAGCTAAAATCCTTCAAAATGATACTTTGATTTGGTTGCTAGAATATTCAGCATCCATGTCTCTTAAAAATTACTAAGTATCTACTGATGCAGCATCCATTCATGAATGTTTTGGGAAGTATACGACTAGTAATATCTTAAATGCAGAAGGATCTTTTTTTAATGTGATTTTTCTAAACTTTATGATCAGACAATCATAATATATAGTTTGCAATAATTTTCAGTTTCCAGAATCAAAGTAGATTAAATATGTTACTCACCCTGGCCAACTCACAAGTCTCATTAGAAGAAATAACAACCTCCACAAGAATTTGAATGCAAAAACAATTTGTAAAAACAATTTGTCAAACCAATGCTTGTGGGGGCAACCTACAACCAAAACAAAGCACACAAAAAATTAAAAACACAATTATTATATGATACCATATATCTGATTTTTTGCAATGATATTACTTTCACATTTTTGTCAGAATCACAGAATGAAATACTGTGTATGCAGAAATTAATTGCTATTAGAATCTTTTTAAATCTTAAAAAATATACTGGTGCAACAATTCTTTTTTCTTCAAGATATATGGTATCATCAATTCATTTTATTAATTGTAAACAATTAAGTAAATTCATAATCAAATAATGTTTCCACATCCACATAATGTCACACAAATCATATGTATTATTTCCCCACTGCAAGTTAACTTTCATCTTGAATGCTCTGCAATCCTTTCAGTTAACATCCTTTTGTTTTGATCCTTATGTTGCCCTGCTCCAACTCTTTGTGTTGATATCCTTTGGATGCAGTAGTCCATCATTAGTCCCCCTTCATGTTGCCCTGCTCAAACTCTTTGTGCTGATATCCTTTGGATGCAGTAGTCCATCGTTGGCCCCCCTTTATGGTTGCCCTCCTCCAACTCTTTGTGTTGACATCCTTTGGATGCAGTAGTCCATCGTTGGCCCCCCTTTATATTTGCGCTCCTCCAACTCTTTATGTTGACATCCTTTGGATGCAGTAGTCCATTGTTGTCCTCCCTCCTTTATATTTGCATTCCTCCACCTCTTTGTGTTGACATCCATTGGATGCAGTTGTCCATTATTATTGTCCACCTTTATGTTGTCCTCCCCCCTTTATATTTGCATTCCTCCACCTCTTTGTGTTGACATCCTTTGGATGCAGTAGTCCATCATTGTCCACCTTTATGGTTGCCCTCCTCCAACTCTTTGTGTTGAATCCTTTGAATGCAATAGTCTATCATTGCCCCATGGCTTCAATCCATGGCTGCTGCTCTTCTTAGCTCCTCTTAGACTTCATCCTGTCAGCTAAATATTCAATTGCTGCGCAACTGCAAATGCAGTTGCGCAGCATCGAATATTTACACAGAAGTAGAAAGTGAGAATAGGTTAGAACATGAAATTTAAACCAAGTGCACAGGGGGTTATTACTACTAGCCCTAACCTAAATTCTATTTCACTGGCCAGAGGCCCATAAATAGAATTCCTTAACCAATATGGGAGGAGGGTGGGATGGGGGGAGGCGGGGGTGGGGTGGGGTGGGGTGGGGGGGGGGGGCGGGGGATGGGAGGGGGAGGGGGAGGGGAGGAAGGAAACAATGTAAAGAAAAACATACTGACCAAAATTGCTGGAATCAAATGTTGAGGACGGCGATGTTGATGAGTGTCGACTTCAATCCATGGCTGCTGCTCCTCTAGGACTTCATCCTGTCGGGTTCATATTCAGATGCCACACCCGCTGCCACCTGGGCAGCATCCGATACTCACCAGTAAATAGAAATCGAGAATAGATTAGAACACGAATACAATTCAAGACATGTTTAAGTGACAAAATTCAAAACATCATGCTCCCCATTTAGTCGCCTCTTACGACAAGCAAGGGGGTACTGAGGACTTATTCTTTGATCACACCCCAGTCCCCAGGGGTGGGATGGGTGGAATCCAACGTTGAAGATGGCGATGTTGATCAGCTTCGATGTCGACCCATGGCGGATGGCAGCTCTTCTTAGAGATTCATCCCGACTGCTTCATATTCGCATGATAGCTGGAATCCAACGTTGAGGGTGGCGGTGTTGATGAGCGTCGACTTCAACCCATGGCTGGTGCTCTTCTTAGCTCTTTGTAGACTTCATCCTGATGACTTCATGTACACATGACTGCTGAGATCCAACGTTGAGGATGTCAATGATGATCAGCGTCGACATCAACCCATGGCTGCTGCTCCTGTTAGAGATTCATCCTGATGGCTTCATATTCAAATGATTGCTGGGATCCAACGTTGAGAATGGCGATGATGATGAGTGACGACTTCAATCCATGGCTGCTGCCCTTCTTAGCTCCTCTTAGACTTCAACCTGTCGGCTAAATATTCAATTGCTACGCAACTGCAAATTGCAGTTGCGCAGCATCGAATATTTACACAGAAGTAGAAAATGAGAATAGGTTAGAACATGAAATTTAAACCAAGTGCACAGGGGGTTATTACTACTAGCCCTAACCTAAATTCTATTTCACTGGCCAGAGGCCCATAAATAGAATTCCCTAACCAATATGGGAGGAGGGTGGGATGGGGGGATGGGGGGGCGGGGGGTGGGGGGGGAGGGGAGGAAGGAAACAATGTAAAGAAAAACATACTGACCAAAATTGCTGGAATCAAACGTTGAGGACGGCGATGTTGATGAGTGTCAACTTCAATACATGGCTGCTGCTCCTCTAGGACTTCATCCTGTCGGGTTCGTATTCAGATGCCACACCCACTGCCACCTGGGCAGCATCCGATACTCACCAGTAAATAGAAATCGAGAACAGATTAGAACACGAATACAATTTAAGACATGTTTAAGTGACAAAATTCAAAACATCATGCTCCCCATTTAGTCGCCTCTTACGACAAGCAAGGGGGTACTGAGGACTTATTCTTTGATCACACCCCAGTCCCCAGGGGTGGGATGGGTGGAATCCAACGTTGAAGATGGCGATGTTGATCAGCTTCGATGTCGACCCATGGCAGATGGCAGCTCTTCTTAGAGATTCATCCCGACTGCTTCATATTCGCATGATAGCTGGAATCCAACGTTGAGGGTGGCGGTGTTGATGAGCGTCGACTTCAACTCATGGCTGGTGCTCTTCTTAGCTCTTTGTAGACTTCATCCTGACGGCTTCATATTCAAACGATTGCTGGGATCCAACGTTGAGGGTGGCGATGTTGATGAGCGTCGACTTCAACCCATGGCTGGTGCTCTTCTTAGCTCTTCTTAGCTCTTCGTAGACTTCATCCTGATGACTTCATGTACACGACTGCTGAGATCCAACGTTGAGGATGTCAATGATGATCAGCGTCGACATTAACCCATGGCTGCTGCTCCTGTTAGAGATTCATCCTGATGGCTTCATATTCAAATGATTGCTGGGACCCAACGTTGAGGACGGCGATGATGATGAGTGTCGACTTCAATCCATGGCTGCTGCCCTTCTTAGCTCCTCTTAGACTTCAACCTGTCGGCTAAATATTCAATTGCTGCGCAACTGCAAATTGCAGTTGCGCAGCATCGAATATTTACACAGAAGTAGAAAGTGAGAATAGGTTAGAACATGAAATTTAAACCAAGTGCACAGGGGGTTATTACTACTAGCCCTAACCTAAATTCTATTTCACTGGCCAGAGGCCCGTAAATAGAATTCCCTAACCAATATGGGAGGAGGGTGGGTTGGGGGGATGGGGGGGGGAGGAAGGAAACAATGTAAAGAAAAACATACTGACCAAAATTGCTGAAATCAAACGTTGAGGACGGCGATGTTGATGGGTGTCGACTTCAATCATTGCTGGGATCCAACATTGAGGGTGGCGGTGTTGATGAGCGTCGACTTCAACTCATGGCTGGTGCTCTTCTTAGCTCTTTGTAGACTTCATCCTGACGGCTTCATATTCAAACGATTGCTGGGATCCAACGTTGAGGGTGGCGATGTTGATGAGCGTCGACTTCAACCCATGGCTGGTGCTCTTCTTAGCTCTTCTTAGACTTCGTCCTGATGACTTCATGTACACATGACTGCTGAGATCCAACGTTGAGGATGTCAATGATGATCAGCGTCGACATCAACCCATGGCTGCTGCTCCTGTTAGAAATTCATCCTGACGGCTTCATATTCAAATGATTGCTGGGATCCAACGTTGAGGATGGCGATGATGATGAGTGTCGACTTCAATCCATGGCTGCTGCCCTTCTGAGCTCCTCTTAGACTTCAACCTGTCGGCTAAATATTCAATTGCTGCGCAACTGCAAATGCAGTTGCGCAGCATCGAATATTTACACAGAAGTAGAAAGTGAGAATAGGTTAGAACATGAAATTTAAACCAAGTGCACAGGGGGTATTTAATACTAGCCCTAACCAAAATTCTATTTCACTGGCCAGAGGCCCGTAAATCGAATTCCCTAACCAATATGGGAGGAGGGTGAGATGGGGGATGGGGGGCGGGGGGTGGGGGGGGAGGGGAGGAAGGAAACAATGTAAAGAAAAACATACTGACCAAAATTGCTGGAATCAAACGTTGAGGACGGCGATGTTGATGAGTGTCGACTTCAATCCATGGCTGATGCTCCTCTAGGACTTCATCCTGTCGGGTTCGTATTCAGATGCCACACCCGCTGCCACCTGGGCAGCATCCGATACTCACCAGTAAATAGAAATCGAGAATAGATTAGAACACGAATACAATTCAAGACATGTTTAAGTGACAAAATTCAAAACATCATGCTCCCCATTTAGTCGCCTCTTACGACAAGCAAGGGGGTACTGAGGACTTATTCTTTGATCACACCCCAGTCCCCAGGGGTGGGATGGGTGGAATCCAACGTTGAAGATGGCGATGTTGATCAGCTTCGATGTCGACCCATGGCGGATGGCAGCTCTTCTTAGAGATTCATCCCGACGGCTTCATATTCGCATGATTGCTGGGATCCAACGTTGAGGGTGGCGGTGTTGATGAGCGTCGACTTCAACCCATGGCTGGTGCTCTTCTTAGCTCTTTGTAGACTTCATCCTGACAGCTTCATATTCAAACGATTGCTGGGATCCAACGTTGAAAGTGGCGATGTTGATAAGCGTCAACTTCAACCCATGGCTGGTGCTCTTCTTAGCTCTTCGTAGACTTCGTCCTGATGACTTCATGTACACATGACTGCTGAGATCCAACGTTGAGGATGTCAATGATGATCAGCGTCGACATCAACCCATGGCTGCTGCTCCTGTTAGAGATTCATCCTGACAGCTTCATATTCAAATGATTGCTGGGATCCAACGTTGAGGACGGCGATGATGATGAGTGTCGACTTCAATCCATGGCTGCTGCCCTTCTTAGCTCCTCTTAGACTTCAACCTGTCGGCTAAATATTCAATTGCTGCGCAACTGCAAATTGCAGCATCGAATATTTACACAGAAGTAGAAAGTAAGAATAGGTTAGAACATAAAATTTAAACCAAGTGCACAGGGGGTTATTACTACTAGCCCTAACCTAAATTCTGTTTCACTGGCCAGAGGCCCGTAAATAGAATTCCCTAACCAATATGGGAGGAGGGTGGGATGGGGGGGGGGGGGGGGGGGAGGGGAGGAAGGAAACAATGTAAAGAAAAACATACTGACCAAAATTGCTGAAATTAAACGTTGAGGACGGTGATGTTGATGAGTGTCGACATCAATCCTTGCTGGGATCCAACGTTGAGGGTGGCGGTGTTGATGAGCGTCGACTTCAACTCATGGCTGGTGCTCTTCTTAGCTCTTTGTAGACTTCATCCTGACGGCTTTATATTCAAACGATTGTAGGGATCCAACGTTGAAAGTGGCGATTTTGATGAGCGTCAACTTCAACCCATGGCTGGTGCTCTACTTAGCTCTTCGTAGACTTCATCCTGATGACTTCATGTACACATGACTGCTGAGATCCAACGTTGAGGATGTCAATGATGATCAGCGTCGACATTAACCCATGGCTGCTGCTCCTGTTAGAGATTCATCCTGATGGCTTCATATTCAAATGATTGCTGGGATCCAACGTTGAGGACGGCGATGATGATGAGTGTCGACTTCAATCCATGGCTGCTGCCCTTCTTAGCTCCTCTTAGACTTCAACCTGTTGGCTAAATATTCAATTGCTGCACAACTGCAAATTGCAGTTGCGCAGCATCGAATATTTACACAGAAGTAGAAAGTGAGAATAGGTTAGAACATGAAATTTAAACCAAGTGCACAGGGGGTTATTACTACTAGCCCTAACCTAAATTCTATTTCACTGGCCAGAGGCCCATAAATAGAATTCCCTAACCAATATGGGAGGAGGGTGGGATGGGGGGATGGGGGGGAAAAATTGCAGGAATACAACGTTGAGGATGGCGATGTAGATGAGTGTCGACTTCAATCCAAGGCTGCTGCTCCTCTAGGACTTCATCCTGTCGGGTTCGTATTCAGATGCCACACCCGCTGCCGCTGTGATGACTTTGTGATGACTTGTTTATTAAATCAGGTAGAGATTACTCCCTGCAATAAAGGAAGACAAATGATCATAATACATCTGATATGTTCAAATGGTTTTTTTTGCATGATAGCAATATAGATAAAATGACATGCAACTGCATCTTGCCACAGGTTACCAATAGGTATTGCAGCTTACAGATGACAAAACTGTACCCAGACTGCATGTCGCCTCATGATGAATGATTATCAGGCACAATTTATTCAAAGAAGCAATATTTTAACCATGAAATTAGAAATGAGAACATTTGAATTGCAATACGATATCTTACAATAAGTATAATTTCACTGTTATGCAAGTTAAATATAACTAAAATATTGTTGCTAGATATGTTATGACTAGAGCTAAACCCACTCCAACCCCCATGATGGCGCAAACCCAAGGCTTACATATGTAAGCAGTTACACGTACATTATAATTAGTATTATTATACTTTCATGTTAAATACTGAAATCTGATTGGTTTAGACGCAGTTGACAATCCGTTCCCATACCCTCAGCGTTAGCAACACACTTGGCAACGGGCCAAGGAACGAATTGTTACATGCGCGTAAATAATGCGCGTACGGTTCGCCGTAGAACTCACGTCTTTTCTATATAAAAGCAGTCAAATTTGCTATAAAATTAAGACATTCAGTATAATAAAATAAATAGTGCCTGTTTGGGAGGGTACCAGTTGAAATTGACACCCCAAGAAAACCATTGTCAACCTCCGCTTCGTGTCGGTTGACAATGGTTTTCTCGGGGTGTCAATTTCAACTGGTACCCTCCCAAACAGGCACTATTTATATAATGTTAATATATAATATTTTTCTATTTGAATATACCGGTATAGTTTCAATGGAAAATATATTCTATGAATATATTTATAAGCAATCAATTGCATTTTGCATTCTATTACAGAAAAATGCAAAATATACTTATTTCTAATTTAAAATAGTCTGTTACTATGTAGCCTGAACTTTTTTGGCATTAACAGGTTTAAATGCAAAATAAGGTATAATCTTTCTTGGAAAATTATCTAAAATTGAAGCAGGTGCATAGCATTGGAGGGGGGGGGGGGGGCAGTGGGGCCTGACCTGATCCCCATCCTCGTCCGCACTTTTTCTCGCAACAGACATGTTTTTTTTTATTTATAAATAAAAAATTAAATAATGATGGAGTCAGCCTCCTCACTTTTTTGGAAGCATGCAATGAATGGAAGTAAAATCAAGGAAATTAACTATGAAATTGAAGCTAAAAAATTATTACACGCTCCCCCCTTAACTTTGGGCAGTTACAATCAGGGATGACGTCACTCGAATAGGGACAATGGTTTTGTGAAACTTGTACATGTCTTATAACCGCAAGATGTGGATTCGCCCATTTTACTGAAATCATGGAAGCAACTTCTAATTTCAATCACAACTTCTCGGGTCTTTCCGGACAGAGCTCGGAAAACACGTTTTTTTTTTTTTTTTTTTGCTTGTCGGAGACGCCGAGAATTTTTAAGTGTCTTGGAGATTACAAACTTTAGATTTATTCCGTAAAGTAAGATTGATTAATTATATGAAAATAATGGACCTGGCTTTCGTGCTTTAAGACCGGTGAATCGGGAAAACAATGTCTTTTGTTTTAGCTATTTAAGACATTGTACCTACATGTAACTTACTTACAAATTAAATATAATACAAATTTCTATAATATTCAAGGAAGAATTGGTTTACATTTATTCATACCTGTTTAGTTGTAAAAAGTTTCAAAACGATAAGGACTTCTGCGACTTTGCAATTGTCATCTTCACCCTCTGTGATCAACGATTAAGTGCTAAATGCTCAGAAGAAAGCACCATACAATTATTGGTCACGTGGTCGCTGAAATTGACTGTGAGGTGAGTTTATATCAGTCAATGACACTGAAGGTCGTGAACTGTGATTTACATACATGTACACCTTTATTATACACAATATGACCAATAGCGTAGATAGCCCCATGGTTGAGCACTGGATCAAAAGTTTTGTGGTCCCCGGTTCGAATCACCGATAGCTGACTATTATTTTTTCCTTTTCCCCCTTATTTGGAAAAAGTGATGATTCTGTCGAGTATTAATAATCTTTTTGACAAATGGTTTCTGGTGTAGAATTTTTCATTAATTCTTTCTCATCTTGAGTTTAAAAAGAGATCTTTGAAATGATAATACAGTTTTGATATTATTATTTATTATTAGCATCTAACGAAGGTAAGGGCAGATCCAGAAATTCCCGAACGGGGTGGGGTGGGTGGTTGTTAAGATTGTCTTTTTGATTAGAGAAATTTTCATTCTTCTTCAGCTTCAGTTTATTTAAACAATAAAATGCTTTCTTTGGTGATTTGAAGGTAAGAATTGAAATTGTTTGATGTACGCCCTTTCCAAAATTGGCGATCTTTACATTAATTTGTTAAAAGAAAATGTAAATGTAATAAATACAATGCTTTCTTTGAAAATTCATGCGGGTAACAGTCCCTGAAACGTTCTACTTTCCCTATTGAACAGTGAGCGCACTCTGAGCGAACGGTGAGCGCACGCTGAACGGAATGTGGTGAGCTGTGGTGAGCGCTTATGAACGGAATGTGGTGAGCGCTTATGAACGGTGAGCGAACGCAGAGCGCAAACGAAACTCAAACACGAGCGCAAAGTGAACGGTGAAAGCACGGTGAACGATATGTGAACGCTGTGAACGCAAGATGAACGATTTATTTGGAGTGCCTCGGAAGTTATTCTTACATTGTGTTTCGTGTGTAATCAGGAAAAAATAAAAAATATGTATTGTTATAAGCCTAAATATGATATTATCTGACTGAACGATATAAAGTGAACGCTGAACGAACAGTGAGCGCAAGGTGAACGCTTTGTGAACGCACGCGCTTTGTGAACGATGAGCGCGAACGGAGCAGAGCGGAGAGCGCAAGTGAACGCACGGTGAGCGCACTGTGAGCGCACGGTGAACGCACGGAAAAATAGGAAAGTAGAACGTTTCAGGGACTGTATCATTAAAATGATCTTATGTGAATCCTAAGCCGTGATAATTTATCCTCGTAAATGATGTTATATTATTTGTATTTAAAAATTTAGATTGTTTTTTTCCTTTATTCCTAAATTATGTGTTTTCATTACGGTCATAATAGGTGTTTTAACGTAAGTCAGCTTATTTGATTCCATAGAAAAAGTAGTGACCCAGTTTATTCATGCGCTTCTTTGACCTTTTGACCTAGTCTTTGATGTTATGCAGGAATAACAGCGAATTGCTCAAATAGTGTTATATATGGGAATACATTTGCAAGTGTAAATATTTTTGCTTAAACGCGCTACTTTGTCATACCGATTCTAAAAATAGTTAGATGGATATACCCATGTACTTTGTCCATTAGTGTTGGACTTTTCCTATTTTCATAAAACGTTCAAGTGATATATATGTTTAAAAAAAATGGAGTTTATCATGTACATGTATATTAGGCTATCACTCCTACAAGCTTTTGTTGACGGATTTTTTTTTTTTTTTTTTTTGATTTGCATTACAGACAATCAAAATATGATACACATAAAAGATAAAACGCACTGAAGTTCTAAAATATGACACCATTATTTGAAGAATTTAGTAGCATATCTTTGACGTATAAGTTTGACGTATCAAACTTATCTAGCGCGCTAATAAATATTGATATGCTATTGCAAAATGTCTAGAATACATCGCTGAAAACGGATTTTTGAAAGAAATATAATATTGATATGACTTTAAAAAAAAATTTATTGGCTATTTCTTTATTGTTGTCAAATGTTTTGAATTATAATTCCTCTGTACAACATTTTTACCAACGTGATTTGAAACTTCCTTCTCAAGAAGGATAGCACTAATAAAAAATAAGGTAAATAAGAGTTACTCCTCTTGACTAAGGTTCGATAAGAAAACACTTTACTTTACTTTTTTTTTTAGTTTAAATGCCCCTGGGAATGGGGGTGGGGAATGTTTTTAAATAAAACATGTATACTTGCCATCTCTATATTATTCAGGAAAAAATATACACATTAAAGCTACCTTAAAGTTAACAAATATGGGAAATTTATTTCCTATAAGTCTTGCACCTTTTCAATACAGGTCATGCACTCTATTATGATCTTAAATTTTTTCACCAAAATTAAAGGTTTCATAGTCCTTTTTGCTAGATTTCAGGTAGGAAGGGGGTCAGGTAATTACCATATTTAATTTTTTTTCACTCCAGAATGAATCGTAATTAATTACATACATGTATATGATATTCTTCAACAAGTCTGTGTATGGACTGTGGTACTCAGGTGACCGTTAAGGCCTGTTGGCCTCTTGTTCTTATTATCGCATGGAAATTGCAACTGAATGCTTACAAGTAGGGGTACCTGTGAAGTGCAAAAACGAAACCGAACGAAACGAAAAATTAAATAACAATGTAAATAACTGATGTACATTATAATATCTTTATGTTTCTAATTGGTTTCATTAAAGGGATAGTCAGACGTTTTTTAGAGAGAGAGAGAGAGAGAGAGAGAGAGAGAGAGAGATGAACTTTTATGTACATATGTACATGTGGCTACTTGTACCTGTATGATATGCTTTAAGAACTTATCAGCGACATATCAAATATATACGCACGCAAGTTTGAGAGAGAGAGAGAGAGAGAGAGAGAGAGAGAGAGAGATGAACTTTTATGTACATATGTACATGTGGCTACTTGTACCTGTATGATATGCCTTCAGAACTTATCAGCGACATATCAAAGTATATACGCACGCAAGTTTGAGAGAGAGAGAAAGAAAGAGAGCGAGAGAATGATGATGATAATTACGGAGACATTTCCACCACAACAAATATTGTATTCGTTTCATTTTTACAATAAACGTCTCCGTAACACCACTGCGAATGTGTTCGGAATGTTTTCTTTATCGTGGCTAAATATATAATAAATCCAGAGGTACTCGAATGTTTATATTCTCAACCACGTGTAGAGAGGTTGAACACGAACGATAACTCTGTTCTGAATATAATCGTTTAGTTTTAAATAAAAATAACCGCTAGATGATGAAATAAGACATTATCTTAATAGATTTTCATGTTTTAGCATAAATCAAAGTAGGTTATGATATGATAAACGATCAGTTCTTACGTATTTTGAGAATATTATCCGAAAACTTATACTTCCGCTCGAATTTTTACGGGAACTGAACAAATCTCGGGGAAGTCTCGTAAGTTTAAGCGCGGTTTAAGATAGGTTTGTTTCCGTTCCCAATATTTGCTTTTTTTTACTTCTTACCTTTAAAATTGATGCCACAAACAATAAAAAAGCTACTCTAAATTCAAAATATTCATCATAAATTGCTAGATTTTTTTAACAAACACCAAAAAATCATTCAAAGACTTGACCGGAAATCCAATGCAAACGGAAGTGTTGAGACTATCGTGAAGGCCAAAACGTCATGTAAAGACACGTCAACATGGGGTAACTTACCTTTCTGATAGACACCGCACAGCACGCGCAACTGCACGACACATTTTAGAACACAATATAATGACCTGTATATATGGGGCGGGATAAATCCGAGTGAGACAGTTCCTCAGCATCCGGATTTCGCAGAACTATACCACATAAACAAATGAAATAGCCTTCTACAGAGGTATTTTTTATTCATTTGTGGGATCTCTATGAGATTTTGTTATTAGTGCGAATGGGAAACGCACGAGGTAATAATGTTGTGATTTTTATATCGTTGGGTACCTGTACCCTCTTGATTTTATCATAAAGCCCTGAAAGAAATTTTTATTGATTTTTTATTTTTTAAACTTTGCTATTATTTGTTCTTTTTATATAATCATTGCAATGGTGAAAACAATTAATATTGGGAACAGTGTAATACAAACACCTGCCTGGGGCTTTAGAAATTTTGACTAGTATATTAGAATTTACACCAATTATTTACATATTATATAATTTTTGCAAATAGCAGGTAAGCGACTTAAGAATTTATAATGGCAATCTAAAACATACATTACAGACAAGTATCAAATAAAATTTCGGATTTACGAAGTGGAAATCGGAAAGAAAAAAAAAATGAAAAAATGGAAGCTATGTCGCGTTTTTTTTTTTTCAAATCAAATTTGTCCATACACTAGATGCATAACCAACGCCATTAAAAAAAACTTGTTCATTTGTTGTTCTCGAGTCGAAATCAATGAATTTAGTTCTCTCGGCTTTAGTCAAGAACTTAAGATAATACATAAAGTCTTTGGAACTATGTTTTTCCAAAAGATACAAAGATCAACCAATGATCTTCGTTATTATTGCGGAACCTTCCGCAATACGAGTAAATAGTCTCTATTTCTTCACTCCATATATATCTTCTTACTCGGTTTTCCTTATCTTTGTTACAAAGATTATATACTATTGTTCCAAAGATAACATACTTTTACATGGCGAAATTCAAATCTTAGTACTTTCACACCGAAAACAAATTGCGAAATATTGAATTTGCGTGTGACATTTTCTAAAGGATTATCCAAACGTATATATTCAAAGATGATCTTTTTTGTTTGGGGTGAGTGAATTTTTTGGTGTGAGATATAGCACTCTGACAGCCATCAGCTTTTGAATGATTTGATCTCCTGACATTTTCTTATTTCATTATTTGCTGATTCTGGGTTTTTTGTTTTTGTTTTTTGTTTTGTCTGTAGCAGCATTTGTCGCATTATCCAATTTACCGACCAGAATTGCAGGTAAGTAAGGTATAGAAAATGCTTTTTGTAAAGACAATTTTTTTTATAATTAACTAAAAATGATACAAGCCTGCATGGGAAAAGGTGTTGGACTTATTCGACCAATTATTCCTTTACAATTATACATGCACATGTATGTATGATCTTATTATATGTCATAAATTGAAATGGTTAGACTACTATCAACAAATCACTTTTATCCCTAATTCATTATTCCCTGATCATGTGTATACATGTATTTGAACAGCTCTCCAGTGTCTGAGATGTTCTGATACTTTTGAGCCCCGGCTGTGTAACAGAATAGAAGTATGCAACAAAGCAGAGGTACGCACAAAATTGGTTTAGCGTAATCAAATCAACGTTGTTGTTTTTTTTTTTAAATTCCGCTATTTAGCTTATTTTTAAAATTTATGGCTAATTATTAAGTGGTCTTAATAATGGTATTTAAATTGAAACATTAAAGATGCTCATAATTACAGTTGTTATATAGTTATTGTAAGAAGTGTATGTGTAGGTGTGTGGGGTGCGGCTGTACCGGACAGATAACGGGGATACCAGCTTCTGGACTGGATGCATGTCCTCTTTGGTAAGGTTAACGTTATCACATAGATTATATTTTTGGTTTTTATCAACTACTAACCGGTAATGAACTGTTAATTAAACTCAGTTGGGGGGGGGGGGGTTGTGGTGTGAAATTTTCCATTGGCTCCTCATTTTTACCGTTGAAAAGAATTTGATATACTGTAAACCAGCCCCTTTTCGCGTGCGAGAAATTGCGAAATTAATTCGTCACGAAAATAAGTTGGTATACTGTACTTCCTGTGTGCTAATGAATGGGGGAATATCCTTAATGTGTTGCATCATTAATGCATGGTAATGGATCCAAACTGACCTATTAAACCACTTGGTTCGCCAGTGGTAGTTTTGAACAAATCTAGAATCATCCTGATCGGTTTTGACTTTTAACACGCAAATCAGTAAAACATTTTGTTGTCATACAGGACTGCTCGAAGACTATCAATAGGACAGTGACCAACACAAAGCGGGACGGCTCCTCCCATATTGCGGGCGTGGTTCTGTGTACGGAGTGCTGCGTGGGAGATCTGTGTAATAGCGAGGGGTGCGGAGCCGTCGGTGAGTTACCTATCACACGCAGCCCCCCCCCCCCCCACTCCCCTAATAAAGTAACACTTAAAATTATTCTACAATATTTATCATTGATAAAATTTTAAATCTTTGATTCATTGGGAATTTTTTGAACATCCTGCGCAACTTTTTAACACTATCATCCTGGTACATGTATTTTGATCTCGTTTGTAATGCAAAATATCCATTCACTTCTTATTTTTCAAACGTGTTTTTATGAAAATGTAATTTTCTTAGGTTACCCGACCGACAGAGGCCCTATTTGTTATGATTGTCGTGATATACACGCCCCGCAAGACTGTCATAAAATTGTTCCTTGTAGCTCAAACGAGGTGAACTTTGATATTTTTAAATTGCAACATTTATCTGTCTCTATAAAGAAGACATATACATTAGAGCTTGACGTTAAAAGATTTATTTTGATGCATAAATGGCTTTTTTAAAAAATTTATAGTCAAGAAAATAGAAAAAAAAGTGTTTTACACATATATGAATGTCTCTATAAGTACAAACTTTAATTAAATTGCAATAGTTGTCAATTTAAAATATTCCACTTTTCTTAGAAATGTTTGGTAGAAGAAAGAACGGTGTTTGGACAGCGATATTTTACCAGTAGGTGCGAACATGGACAGGTAATGTATTTATGTAAAGAAATCGGTACAAAGTGATCCAAGGGCTCTTTTCGGGAACTGCCTGTGAATCCAAAGTAAAACCAGGGACGTATATAGTTCATGCGCGGATCTATAGGGGGGGGGGGGGGGGGTCCGGACCCCCCCCCTGGAAAATGAGAAGTTATTAAATTTACATAGTGAAATTATCGCAAATACGATTCGGACCCCCCCCCCCCCCTGGAAAACACATATATGTTTTGGAAAGGCGTCTGTCTGAACGGAAATATTAAGAGTGATATATTGAAAAAATTGCAGTTATAGGCATTATCGCCCCCCCCCCCCCACGGATTAGCAATATCATGAATATGGGAGAAAAAAATTTGGACAGGTACAATTTTTTCGAGTTATAGCGAGTTATAGGTATACTATGTTACCCCCCCCCCCCCCCCCCCCGGATTAGGAATTGCATGATTTGGGGAAATTAGGGGTTTTTTTGCGTGTCAACATTTCTGATGAATAGTGTAGCCCCCCTACGTTCAATTCGGACCCCCCCCCCCTGGAAAAATTTTCAGGATCCGCGCATGCAGTTAGTATATACGTCCCTGTTAAAACAGTTTAAGCCTGAATTTTCCAGGGGGATAACCCAACCCAAGAATGTTGTTACCACTATAATATGACAATAATATTTTATAAAATCCCACCATTCTCCCATGGGATGTTGAGATTTGGGAGACATATTGGAAAACTAGAGCAGTGCGTACATTCAGGTTGACATGATAGGTTCCAAGTCAAAAGTCCCACCAAACTGTATCAGCAAAAGTAAGTTATGTCAAACTGAAAGGGTAGCTGAAAGTCCGGACTTTGTCGTGTCCGGGCTTAAATGTCGAAGTGTTTATATGATACTTATATTTCTGCCCCATACATACAAGATAAACGACGTCATATTCTTTACAATTTTGATGTTTGAATTGTATGGGTGAATCTAAAAAAAAACAACAACAACTGAAGATAAGATATTTTCCAGACGTGCGAGTCACTTGCCCTGTATCCCTCAGCATTTGGCAGACGACGAGCTGTTGGCGACAAGTGTCATCAATGTTGCCATGGCGACCTTTGTAATAACAACTGTAGCCTAGGTATGGTCCAACACAGTTATACATTTCGATTATGAGTTATACATTATTTCGAAGGAGTTAGAAAATGAATCAAAGATAGCTAATTATCCAATTCAGTCGTTTTCTAATGAATTTATATAGTCATAAATATTTATTGAAAGGGTTATTTTAAACCTACGCGCTTTACCATTTGACATTACTGGATCTTAGATGGTTTGATATCGAAAAAACCTCTCTTAATCAAGTATGAAGGGTTTTCAATTTATGTGAGCATTTTTTTTTTATGAAAATAAAACTTCCCCTAGAATGTAATTGTTATGTTCTACAACCCTCTATTTATACTTACATGTACCATACATCACAACAAAAACAGTTTTGTTCATTTAAACAGTAATAATATTGCTTTCTTTGGTGTTTCATGCGGGCATGAAGGGTGCAAGCATTTGCAGAAAAAAGTATATAATACTGAAACCCGCGTAGACAAGGTTATGAAAGATCAGGACACACAAGGCTAATCAAATCCCTATATAGTTACCAGGATGTTAATTAAAACAGCAATCTAAAAATAGTGCTGTCTTAATTTTAAAGAAAACTTTACTGCTTTTAAAATTTTGACGTTAATTCCTCGGATAATTTACGCGCATGTAACAATTCGTTTTATTATACTTTCATGTTAAATACTGAAATATGATTGGTTTAGACGCAGTTGATAATCCGTTCTATTACCCTTATCGTTAGCAACACACTTGGCAACGGGTAACACTATATAAATAGTGCCTGCTTGGGAGGGTACCAGTTGAAATTGACACCCCGAGAAAACAAATGTCAACCGACGCGAAGCGGAGGTTGACAATGGTTTTCGAGGGGTGTCAATTTCAACTGGTACCCTCCCAAACAGGCACTATTTATTTTATTATACTGAGTGTCTTAATTTTATAGCAAATTTTACTGCTTTTATCGTGCGCGCATAATTTACGCGCATGTACCAATTCGTTCTATCGGCCCGTTGCCAAGTGTGTTGCTAACGCTGAGGGTATAAGAACGGATTGTCAACTGCGTCTAAACCAATCATATTTCAGTATTTAACATGAAAGTATAATAAAACGAATTGTTACATGCGCGTAAATTATACGCGTACGGTTCGCCGTAGAAATAACGTCTCTTCTTTATAAAAGCACTAAAAATTTCTCCAAAATTTAGACATTCAGTATAATAAAATAAATAGTGCCTGTTTGGGAGGGTAACTTCCTTGAAATTGACACCCCTCGAAAACCATTATCGTTTCGCGTCGATTGACATTGGTTTTCTCGGGGTGTCAATTTCAACAATTACTCTCCAAAACAGGCACTATTTATATCGTGTTACCTGTTGCAAAGTGTATTGCTAACACTGAGGGTAATAGAACGGATTATAAACTGTGTCTAAACCGATCAGATTTCAGTATTTAACATGAAAGTATAATAAAAGTAATTGTCAAATCTTATAAAGATGGTGTGCATCTGTACATGTATAATGAAATAAGTACTGCATTCTCTGACGTAACAATTTCTCATATATTTCATCTATAAGTATATTTTCTTAATTTTATAGCGTGGCCTGACAATGTCAACTATTTTCATGGATCTATAGTACTGGTCAATTTGACAGCGGACACCATAACTATTTACTTACAACATTTGACTATTTTTCAGCAAATGGGGTAATTGCATCCAGCACAGCTCGAACAGTGACGTCAACAACGTCTGCCCCTGTGCCCTCTAATGTCGCTTTCTTTGCGAAAACCACGTCAGTTTCGTCCAGTGGACGTATCATATTCAACCTCACCTCAGTCAATATAGGGGGTGGATATAACGTTGCTTCGGGGCTATTTACTTGTCCTCACGCGGGCATTTACATGTTTGCCTACGGAATTGAGTCCCATGGACACAGAGTCCAAACGTATTTGACAAGGAACGGCCGAACTGTCGGCGTGGCAGCGATCACTGATCCAAAGATGTCGTCCATTGACGACTCCAGCACCGCTTTTGCCGTGCTGCGTCTGAACACGAATGACGAAGTCGTCGTACAACGGGATGGCAGTCGAGACCCAAATAACGGATTCTTCGCTGGCTGGCAAATCAGTCCTCTCGACAGTAGGTCACTTGTTTTATGAGAAAATAAAAATCATCTCAGATTCATTTAATTGAGATTTACATTAAAATTGAAGCTGTCGTATAAAATGGATAACGATGAAGCTGCTCTTTATTTGTTTGGTTTTCTTAGACAAGATGCTAAATTAGGATGAAGCTTCATTTGCCTTTAATTAACGTTGGTCACGCAACTAAATTTACGTGCATTGTGTGATATAAACGCATGTCTTTCAATTTTAGTTGACGCAGTAGCTTTCACAGTAGCGCTGAACACGTCGAGCTACTCTTCAGGCCAAATTCCTTTTAACAGTGTCATCTTTGACAACAGGGGGAGTTATACGTCCATTAACCACACTTTTACGGCACTAGAGTCTGGGCTGTACGTCATCAGTCTGACTGGAGAGCAAACCAATGCCGAATACAACGACCTAGGCATTCAAATCAACGGAAACACGGCTCTTAACGTAAGTTGTTGATCATATTGCATGATAAATGTCTTAAGTAACACAGAACACGCACACACAATTTTATTAAGCAAGCTAATTATTGTAAATCTAAAAAAAAGTTGATACCAACCTTTTTTTGCATGTGTTTTTAAAAGATATTGAAAGACTGAATAGATAACCTTCTCAAAAACATTTTATTTATGCTCTTTGTATAGTTATGTTAACATTTTCCAGTGTCTTTGTCTGTGATAACGCTATGAATCATCGACTTTGTAACGTATAGTCCAATACAGTTTATCAATGACGCGAATGACGTACAGTGTGCTACTGGGGCGCAAGGGGGTTTGCATTATTATTCGAAATGAAAATAACGTAAAATTAATTGTAAATAATTTAATATTAAATATGTATATCATTTAAATATAAGTAATAAGGAATCATTCTTTTGATATTATGGAGTGGCCATTGTGGTCTAGCGTGATCAAATCTATCATAAAGCACTTCCGGCTTTATTGGACTTGATCACCCTCACCAAAATTATCATCTCATAACATCCAAAGACAGATTCCTTATTCCTTACATAATAAATCGCATTTCATATACATGGGGAAAATGTAAATCTATATTCATTAAATGTATATGTTTTTCGATTCACGTCAAAATAAACTCAATGGGATTTATTTCGTTTATATTTGAATGGTTCACAATTTTGGACGTTTTATTGATTGAAATAATAAAATGTGTATTTTTTAAAATTTTTGTTCTAGATTTTTACAAATAGTTTAAAGAAATCTTTAAAATCAATATACTGAAAGGTAAAAATAAAAATAACGTTTCAACATATGCATTTCGGTATAAGAATGTCACATATACTAAGTGAAACAGCAATGTAACATACATGTATCTAAGTATAATTAACGTGTCTCAACAAAGCTCGTACCCTGACATAAGCATTCCTCTTTTTTAATCAGACATTTACAGATTCAGAAAGAAGCCACTCTGATTCCTCTGCAAATCTCGCTGTCTTCAGTCTTAACTCCGGAGATTATGCCCGCGGGGCAGGCAGCCACTTTGTTGGGTACAAGGGAACAACAACCTTTTCCGCATATAAAGTTTCAAGTATTCAGCTTTGGCACTTATTTTCATGATCTCAAATCAATTCACTAGTAATAAGAATGTATCGCATGCATCTTGACACTATTAATTATCTTTCACTAATTTAAAATCAATTGCTTTAAAATTAGTACAGTACTCACTTTTTCATTGTTTTTACCAGAGAAGATCAATATTAGAAATGCTCTCTTTACCAAACCTTTTTAGATACTAGCATCTGAATTGGGTCTTAAAAATATCAAGAGGCCCATGGATCACATCACTTACCTGAGCATATATTTATTTATATATATGGCAATAGGGCCAGAACCCAGTAAATGTTCAAACCCATTGTATATTATAAATAAATTATATACAAAAAAAATAAGTTGAGTTAAAGCACGTGGTTGATAGTTTTATGATTTTTATTTAATAAGTTGTGAATATTAAACAACACACATTAAGTTAGACAGAAGTCATAAACCATCACGAATAATTTTTATCACACAATAAGCTAGACAGAAGTCATAAACCATCACGAATCATTCTTATCACGTTTAAATCCTGATTTTAGCGACGTTTTCCGGTCAATTTTTGTTTGATTCGTAAAAAAAAACCCACCTATTTTATTCATTTCTTAATTCGCCGCATATTGAGCTTAAACATACGAAAAAAAAAATATTATTTTTCATAGACAGATCAATGCCAGCTTTTACCGCGGTGCTGTCTAGCGACACTGACGTTACCAACATAGTGTTCAATGACGTCATCGTAAATACGCACCACGACTACGATCGGCTGACGGGTGAATTCACGTGCAGCGTGCCCGGGACCTACCTCTTCACGTGGACGGCAGTAACCAATGGCAGTCCTCTCAGAACACGGCTGGTTATTCAGATCAAAGGAGGGTCTCTTATCAACGCTTTAGACATCGTAGGAGAAGAGAATAAGGGTGACGAGTATGATAGTAGTACCGGCGTGTATATCTACTCTCTAAAGTCTGGGGACACTGTTAGGATTGTGAAAACTGTGGGGAAATTGGAAGGAGGGTATTCATCTTTTTCTGGGTGGATGATTTTTTAATTCATGTTGTTATGACTATAAGAATAAAAGACTTCATTTTTGGAGGTGAATGGCTTATTTTTCAAAGTGTTTAATGGGCAAAATGAATTTCTTTTTTAATAACGTAACGGGGGTAAAATAACGAGCCAAGGTCACGCTGTAATATGATGTACAGGATCTTGAATAAGTTGATCGACATTCACTCTGCGCCCCAGATACCAACAATCTCCCCAAAGAGGAACAACATCGTCTTTCTTGTACCCTATGCTGAGACTTAGTACAGTTTATCGTAGTTGATTTTGTCATTGCCATATCTGAAGGTTTATTAAGTGCACCGTTCTTTACCACCAGCCACATTATGCTTATTACATTAATGTCAGAGGTCCACTCGGCAGGGTCCCTGAAGTCCACTCGGCATGGTCCCTGAGTCCATTCGTCAGCACCCCTGAGTCTTCACTGTAAATATATTTTTATCACTTCATCAATGACGTGGACCTTGCACCGCACGATACAACGATACACTACAAGTGGATTTCAGCATTTAATTTCTCATTTTAATTTCATTGTTGTACCTTGCAATATGAAGAAGATATATACATTTTAAATGACCATATTAAAATTTTTAATAGCATAATATCTCTTAAAACGACCTGCCTAATTAAATAAAAAAATCAAAAACCTTTAGGTGGTTGGAAGATCTCTTGGAAGATATGTTCCCCGACGAGGCTCTTGGCAATAATAATATTCTGCATGAATACATTAGAGCTACCATGTTTACTTTTTTTAGCCTGTTGAACACAATTTTTGATACTAGCATTGTTCCAGAAGAGTGGCTTATTAGACCAATTTATATACATGTATAAGAAAAGGGTGACACATCAAAGCCAGAGAATGGTAGACCAATCACACGGATTTATTAGGTTGCTTAGAAAATGAATTAGTAAGGTCTTTATATAAATGTCGTGTACATGTATTTAATCATTTTGAGGATGATATGCTTTTTATTATAGAATGTCAGGCGGGATTTAGGAAAGGTTTATCCACGCTTGACAATATTTAAGCCTTCGGTTTTTTAACACTAACACTTATCAGTAAAAAGACAATACTAATATGAGCAATTGTAGATTTTAGACAAAGTTTCTCTGAAGAGGACAATCTCTTGTTTTGATTTTTTTTTTTTTTTTGCAAGGCATTCACATAAGGATGCTTTTTTTCAACCAAGTTTGGTTGAAATTAGTTCAGTGGTTGTTGAGAAGGTGAAAATGTAAACACCGAAGGGCCTGATAACAGGCATTAAACTTTGACCAGAAAAGTTTGCTTGAGCCCTCAGCCCAAGTGAGCAAAAGACCAACACAAGAGGCCCAGGGGTCACATCGCTCACCGGAACAGCAACAGCAATTACCCTGATCAAATCAGCTTTATCTTATCAAATACAAAATAACTGGACAATATAGTAGAAAATAATCAATCTTACTTGAGCTAAATCAACCTTCGACCAATATCATTTCTCTGGCGCCTCCGGCGAAGAAAGTGTTTCAGTAGAGATAAAAGGTGATCTCATTAATTTAATTGAAATAGCTATATCATCTGCTAGCATTCACATAGGCGATATACATGTAACTTATTCGAATAAGTGATATTCGAATCTTATTTTAAATGAATAGGTGACACCACCTAATCAAATAGAGGATATCACCTACTACGTTATGAATTCTTTATGTATATATATAAGCTAGCTTTCTCAAAAGAAGTTTTAGAAATTCTCATTTTCTGTTTGCCCCGATTTCGTCTTGGCTTAGATACATTAAATAATGCATTAAATGTGTGAAAACTTATTTAAAAATTCTGACAGGACTTGTTACTTGCAAATATATGACACATGGTTCTATGCCAGCCGATATACTAGTTACTTTGTCAATATGTATTAACTCTGTATTAAAAAGAATTACATGTACTAACACTATTGGCGAATTTAAGGGGGGCGCACCAGGCGAGAAATCCTGTGGGTTCAATGGTGTAATATAGAAAACCTACTTTAGTCATGTTTCTGAATATAAAGTTGGAAGACAAAGAAGAAAATACAAAAGGAAAATTTAGATATTGAAATAGATTGTAGAGAAAAGGCAGAGATTCTCCAAGCACTTCGATTTGCAAGTGCACTATCATAGAATCATACACATGTTCAACGGATTATGAGGAGTGAGAGAAAACGAATGATATTTACACGGAGAACGATTTTTTTATTTAAAAGTTTCTACACAAAACTCCATCACATCCGATAAGAGGAAACTGTTTCTTTTGTAAACCGAGTACTTTCTCTAGTTTGACAATATTGATTGTCATCTCCTATGACAATTAAAACCTTTGATAAATGGTGTCACTTTCTTGAATAATAACATTTGTAAAAAACAAAGTATTTCGATGTGGTTCTTTACTTTCAATTGAAAGTTTTATCAAGGCTATTTCGAAGATATTGTAAAAGTTCAACAAATAATTTACAAAAATGTAACAGCATTCAAAGAATGATATAGCCTACCGGTAACAATAACCAATGTTCGTATGTCTTACGTTGCACTTGCAATCACTTCAATACTGTATACAGGAAAATATTTGCCCCCGTTTTTATTTTTGCCCCTTTCGCCCTCGTTGTCAGCGGTCGAATTTAAGACTGGGCGAATTCCTATGTCTCAAACTATCTTTCTTTATTCACAACTTTGTCTGGGCGGATTCAAGCCTGAACGAAACCGTTTGCAATTAAAAAAGGGGCGAAAATAACCCTGTATACAATACTCTTTTTTATAGCCCAACGATCAGCCATGTGGCCAGCTATTTGTTGAACTTGTACAATATCTTTCGAAATAGCCTTCAGTTGATAAAACTGAAGCTTTACATGTCATTGTATACACACCACAGGTCATTTTCTCACCAGAGGTCGTGCTGCTTCGCTTACACCACTGTCAACGCCGGAAAAATAGTCTGTCACATGATCAAAACAAGCATGGCGAGCACAGGGTATTGTTGATTTGTTTCTTCTGTACAATAAGCTTGAAGTGAGGATGATAACGGGCGAATACTTTGTGGGCAAGTTTTAAAAAATCAAAGGAAATAACATTGCTGCTGATTTGTATAAAATCAACGATGAATCGGGAGCGTGCTGAAACAGCTTTTTCAAAACATTCAAACAGCTGTCAAACTAGATCATAAGATCAGATTTTTAAAATTTTTCCCTCCGCATGATAGTTCTCAGAGTAACTTTGAAATAAAAACGAATAAAAGTATTTAAGATCTAAATCGAATTACTTATATAATTATATCCATAGATAAAAGAAGCAAATACATCAATTTTAAACACACTGTCCATCGTTTCAATAATCTGTAAGCAAAGCTTGTGTAGCACGACCTCTGGTGAGAGAATGACCACAGGTGATTCATATCAATTGAAACATTTTTATACAATAAGCTTTTAATAAGACTAGGTACGTTAATTGTAAGTGAGTAGAAACAAGACACGTTATGGATTTTTAAAAAATGAATAACTTCCCGAATCTATTTAAAATACTTTCATAACAACAATTCTAAGAACTGAGACTTGTGACGTGTTCAATACCGGCCCGTATTTCCTTACACATTGCGACGCACCCTATCACACAATCTTATCTTACATGTAAGTAATTTTTTTAATAACTTTATCTAAAAGTTTAAAATGTTTTCCGCACAATTTAAACAATTAGCATGTAAAACATGCATGTTCTGTTGATTATAGGCAGGTTTTTAATACTTAAGTTTTAAGCTTAGTAGCACGATATCCGTAGCTGCAGGTCTGTAGCACCCGGTTTGAACAAATTCGGATAGAGGTCGTCCATCCGAATTTTTTTCCAGACCGGAAACTGATGTACAGACCTGCAGCTGTGATTGCCGTTGCTTAATGTTATTAAAGAGTGCTTTGCTCGTTGGAAATACAATGATCTGCAAGTGTCTGTAACTGCACCAATCAGATTCTTAAATAACATTCAAATGAACTAAGATTACATAATTAGGTATTACTCCATTTGCGTGTACCGTATTTAAGGTGCCGAATCGCTCACCTGACCGTATTGCAACCATTTATTGTCGATCGTCGTCCGTTAACATTGTTTGAGTTATTATCGTTAGAACTCGATCAAATTTTTGTTGTAGCACTCCGAAGTTGCGTTGGAACAGACGAGATAGTTTTGGAGACCCCCAAACACAAATTGTCCCATTTTGGTACATTTTCAATAAAAATAATTAAATAATGAATACAAATTCAAGTATTTTATTTCTGTTGTAACATTCAGCACATAATCAGGTTACTTGGTGCATGATAAAAAGCAATTTAAACTTTACAAAATTTAAAGTTTCCAGCTGGACGTTTTAGTGCTTTTTTAATCGTACTTTGAAAGGTGCATACAAAATTATAAGTTTTGTGAAATCTTCCCCTCTACTCCCCGGCATCTAGAGGTATCGTAGTGGGGGAAAATGTTCATTTTTTTAATTTCTTGAGACCGTGGTATGTTCTGTTTAGAACCATTAAGAAGACTTTGGACTTTTGGTAGGATTTAATTAACTTTTTTTTTTTTTGCATCAAAGCAAGTTAAAAATGATGCTGGTTTCAAGTGAATCATACACCGATTGTGTAGTCTTAGCTTAAAAGCCAGACAAATCCTGTTGATTTAAAAGAACCATGGCTGAGTGGCCATCAATAAAATAGACAGGCCTGCGTCACATTGCTGATTGACACAACTACCCAAAGTCCAAGCTGGTTCTATTATCAAATAAAATATACAACATGACTACTTTAAAGTAGTCATGTTGTATATTTCATTTGATAAAATGAAATATATCAGAAAGGACACTATAGAGCGGGCTTGTATAACAAATATGCACAGATTCAGTAAAAATCCTTTCCATTTCCGAACTTCTAACAGATTAACAGGTTATGAGGGGGAAAAATGATGTTATATAATCAAATGAAATGATAATCAAGATATTGAATGGGGTGGAGTGCCATCCCTATGCCAATGAAATGAAAATTGTCGAACATTTTGATAAACGGCAAGATTTATGGCGTGTAAAACGTTGCTTTATTGCAAATTTTTGGGATATATAATTATTCAAAATCTTGTGATTATGTTATGTTAAATATCTTGTAATATTTAAAATCTTGTGATGTATGTTAAATATCTTGTGATGTATAATCTATAATCTTGTGATGTACATGTATGTTCAAAATCTTGTGATGTATACTCTATATAATCGTGTGATATATATGTTCGATACTCTTCGATGTACATTATATATCTTGTGATATATGTTCGATAATCTGTATATTCTATATCTTGTGATGTATGTTCGATAATCTGTATATTCTGTATCTTGTGATGTATGTTCGATAATCTGTATATTCTGTATCTTGTGATGTATGTTCGATAATCTTGTGATGTACACTCTATAATCTAGTTATGTATTATTGTATAATCTAGTGATGTATATTTTATAATCTAGTTATGTATATTGTATAATCTTGTGATGCATATTGTATCATCTTGTAGTGTATATTCTATAATCTTGTGATGTAAATTGTATGTCTTGTGATGCATATTCTATAATATTGAGATGTATATATATTGTATATATTGTGATGTATATCTAGATCCTGTCCACACTGGTTTATATATGGGAGAAATTTTCTTCTTGGAATATATTTGTGGTTGTGTTCATGGCTACATTATTCCATGGATTCATCTTTATCCTGAATATTATATATTGACCAGATTATCACTGCATACATGAGGACGCTTTCCATTGTGACTGTGTCCATGTCTGTATTGTTGGTCATGAAGGACGGACACCAATACTAGCTATATATTATTGTGTGGATCGGAGGTGGGCGATGGATCCGAGGAAATCCAATATTTAAAAAATGTTGCTGGATATGGATCTTCAATTAAATCAAGATCACACATGTCTTAGATAAAAGAATCTTATAAAAAATCTATTAAACCCCGCTCTATTTGTGAGATATTTGTAATACAAGCGATCTATGTTCGTCCACAAGCAACACGCAATAACGACAAAACATTCTAAAAATAAATTCACATATCCCCTTTTGAAATAGAGGTGGGTCAAACTGTTAGTACTTTGGAATCACCAGTAGGCTCATGCATTGTTGTTCACTCGATATAGCTTGACATGCAGGGTTAAGGTCACACATTTTAAGGTCAAGGGTCAAAGTATTTTGGCATCACTAGGTGCACTTGATGTTTTCTACGCGAAAAACTTTAACGTTATTAATTAAAGCTCTTACTAAATATACAATATAGCACGCAGTTCCTACATTTAAAGCTTTTCCACAACATTTCATATTATTTATTATTCATAACTTAAAGCATTACTAGTTAGATCGAGAGATTAATTTAGCACAAGTTCTACATGCACAGCATGGGTACCATAACGCAAGCCCCCGGCAACGCCCGGCTAATGCTGTTAATGCCACAGATACGATTTTATTTCAAAATAAAATTATCAAACAGTGTATATTGTATTTGATTGTTATTGAGTGATGAGACTTAGCACGCTTCTCGGTGCGTTTAGTGCTCTTACAGTTTTGCTTGTGACGTTCTTTGTATCGAAACTAGCTGCAATTATGTAGCCCTCTCCGATTTTTTATATCTGATGTTTACTGGAGAGGGCTACAATTCCATAGGATCTCCGTAATGGTGCAAAATTATTTTTTTAATGCGGCTGACGTTGGTTTGAAAAGATCGTTTTTATGTTAGACTTCTTTTAGATAAAATGATTTATTGATTCAGGTTGAACAAAATAACCGTATATAAATCAAAACCAGATAAAACACACCAGCGTGTTTACCAGTCGTCTTCTTCAGCAGCCATGATAGATCTCGCGTGATTTTGTGGGATTTACGCTTGGAGTTTTGATGGCCTTGATAACGTGAATGTCAGTGTAAATAAGCGGTCTTACCTCGTTCTATCACTAAAACATCACTTAAGGAAAGGATATATGATGGAAAATTCATATTTACCGCGTTATTTATGTTTAAAATGGGGGAATTCCTATATTCAGTTCAAGATCGGCTCCTAAATTTTCATTGGCTGTCCCAAAATAAAATCGATCAAGGTCAGTAAACATGGCGGACAAATTTAACTTGCGTTGTTGACATACACGAAAAATAACCGATATATGGACTATACTTGATAATTTTGGATTAATTTATGCCATATACAACTACAATATTTGAGTTCAGGTAAGAAATGCAAATGTTATTGTCATTTATATACGATTTGAGCCAAAAACGATGCGGGAGTGAATCACTCCCGCACTTGCACCATTACGGAGATCCTATGGAGTTGTAGCCCTCTCCCCCCCCCCCCCCAAAAAAAAAAGAAAAAGGGAGAGGGCTACATTATTGCAGCTATATCGAAACCGAAACCTGAAGAAATCCCCTACGCTCACAACACAGAGTAATTTTGAACGGGAACCACACGTGCAGTTATGAAAATCGAGGTATGGTTTATTAATTATTTTAATCTTGCACGCTAAATGAAAAGCAATCATTTAAATAGCAACTGGATTTGATTTGATAAACTGGATTTTTAATTTATGGTTTGAATTTTTTAAATCGGGCACTGAGGTTAGTAAAAGGGATTGTCAATGTTTTGAAACTTGAAAGTTTGTGTTTGCTGACAACTTGTCATTTATCTGGAGCAAAAAATTAACTACCTCATTCCAGCTAAAAGCACCTGGCGTCTCATAAAAAAAAAGTCGGTCAAAAATTTAGAAACTGAATATAGATCTAAATGTGTTTGTCCATAATTAACAATTTAAATACTAACACATCGCTATGATAAAAGTATTCGCGATTTTTTTTTTAATGTTCTACCTGTATGTATTTGCTTGAAAACCTTGTACTGGTAATGTTTTGGATAAGAAAACCATTATGCTATCAAATATTGTTTTGATTAAGCGGCAGCAGGTTGAATTAAATATGCAACATTTTCTCTTTGCATCGATAGAGACCCTTTCTCAACAAACCATGCATGTGTGTAGTAAATAAGAAGCTGCATGGAGTGTCATTTCGCTGGTTTCTACATTTTCTGTTTTTAAATCTCATCGTCATGATCGTGACCACATCCTGGCTTGAGAGGTGGGTTGGGGTGGGGTGGGGGTAATGTTTTAAAAATTTCATTCCAGATGAATTAATGTATATCAAATAATCCTATAATTTAACCCTATTGTTTCTCGAGATAACAACTTTCCGGCCGGATGTATATATATATAGTGCTATGTATAGAACTTTAATCCCGTGGCATTATCAATATCATTCATGTATACAAGATCACTTTAATTACTAATTCAGAATCGCAAACATCACATGTAGTGTCGACAATGTTGATTCAACATCGAGTTTAAATTGCCTATACTGGCATCTTCCAAACATGTCTTTTAAAATATCATCATATGTATTGCCTCCTATTGACTGCTAGTCTTCAAAGATGAAAAGCTTCGTTTTATGAAGGAAACGATGTTACAAACAAGAGAATATGTAAATGATGTAGACACAATGTCGACTTGACATTGTACAACATTGCAAGAATTAACAATGATATGAAAGATATAAACAGAATAAGAGGTCAACTATGTAGATCTATATACGATGTCAAATCGATGTCTCAAACATTGCAGTGACGATTGAAACATTGAACGATACAGGCACGATGCCGACTCGATATACACGTAGTAACAATGTTAACACCTTATAGAATCGATGTCTGTCAACATCATGCTGTCAACAATAACGATAAAACATTGTGCATTGTTTCGCAGTAGTCACAAATAGAACAAGCTCGCACATAAGAACACGTTGAATTTGACGTCGAAGTAAGTTGCACCCCTGTTGGTGTCCCATTATTGGTACTGGTGATTTCTACTCTATAGATAAAAAATTCAGGCTGTGAGGTTTTCTAGCAAACCGTTTTTTCAACTTTCATAAAATACACATTCAAATGTCTCTTTTTTTCCTTATGAATAAAAAAAATTGATGTATGCATTGAAGTGCCCCCCCCCCTAAAAAAAACCCCCAAACTATTCAGGAAATTGATATTTGGTTTGACAAGAGAAATGTAAACTTTGCTTTACGATTGATTTGAAGTTAGGTACAATTATTTGAAGATAGGTACAATTTTCTGAATACATATTGATTTGGCTTTTGGCGTACGTTTCCCGGCCAGCAACAAGGTCAATCGGTGCATTCGGCGTACGCCGGTTTGATAAATAAAGTCCGGCCTACCACATACATACAAGTTATCTTTCTTGTATCTTGTAGCGCAATAAACTCAATTCAAAATAAATTTCAGAAAAAATTAAAATACGTTTACATGTTTTTTTTTATTATGACTATGAAAGTACCCCCTTCCTACTATGACTTCTCAAGGAGGGAGAATGGAGTGGGCGATGCGACGGGGCTATATTAAATTATGATTCGAAAGTGGGGAAACATGCCTCTGTAAATATTGTTTCCGAGAATTTATTTTGGAAAACAAAATAAATGCTTAACGCTTAATAACTCACAAAATGTACTTTCAATATATATAACACGTTATAATATAAATTTTAAATAGAATAGCTTTGTAAAATATCAAAGAAACAGTCTGACGCAGAGACATAAATTAATGTTATTTATGCCTCTGGTAAGCGTGACCCGGAATTAGCGACTTCACTGAGCAAATGCATTGTAATTCTCTTGAGTTGGAAATTTGATTAACTATCATAAACTATTTGTTTAAAACAGTATATAAATTTATTGGCATTTAAAGACAAATTTCGGAAAATTGCCAATCTGAAGGAACTGTATTAATTTCTCTATAAAAATTACATGCTAATTTAGGTAATCATTTCTCTGAAAAGAATGTATATAACGTTATACACGTAGAAGCAGTGCAGAAATTAGTAGTGATACTTTGAGCTTATTATCAGAATCTTCATAATTTGGCGTTCAAGAATTCACACTTTAAAAATTAAACAATGAAGACGGAAAATCCCTAACCAATGCGGGCTAAAAATCTACAGGGGCGAAACAATACCACTACCTATCAACATGGCCGACCCCATTTCCAAGAAATGAACACAACAGCTGATTCCGGGAAATGCAGTCACTGAGGCCTTTGGCGATACTGAAAGTTCACGCTTAAGAGGGCATTTTTGCATAAAGAATTTCCTTTGGTCAGATATCGACGGTCCTATAGCTGTAAGTTCACAGTTTGTAAAGAAACATCATTTCTACGTACATACATACTAAAAGTAAAAGTATACATGTGTAACAGTCTCACCAAAGACAGCAACTGATATTATACCAATAAGTTCGGCATTCTGTAATTATCTTTCCAAGTAATGTTTGATAGTTCTACGTATGAAAAGTGGGTGGAAATGGTTGAGAAAACAAGCGTGCCATGCATGAATGTAAACGCCTATAGAAAAGACAGGTGATCTCCTGATGGTCCCCCTCCCCCCTACTATCAGTATCACATCCATAGGTCGATGTTCGGTAGCTTATATTATCTCTGCCTCGATATGTAGGGTCCTTTTTTTCTCTCTCTCTCTCGTTTCAAGTTGATCATACTGAACAAGGAGACATCTTAAAGGAAATGCTCCGTTTTATGAAATGAATAGTTATAGTAGAGAGTATTATAGTGTTAACGCTGTGTAGTAAAGTGGTATTTAAGCATCCCAGGAAACTTTTGTTTCCTGTGTATAGATAACATTCGATTGAGGGATTTCCGAATTGTGCCAGCTTGTGTGGGCACTTTCATGTTTTGTTTTTCACTGCTGTTACATTTGGCCTGTTTTTGTAGTGCTGCGCACTACAAAATAGGAGACTTATTGTTGTGATTGTGTGTTAAAAAAAAAAAAAGAGGAAAATAATAACCAAAACTTAAAACCTCATGGAAGATACCTGTTGCTATACAGCTCTTCAGTCATTGCCTTGCTCCACTAGCTTGTACAACAGTGGACCATTAAGGTGTGAAATGTCGACGTACAATCGAGTCAAAATAGAGCCGGGAACTCACTATCCTTCTAATGGGTACATGCCTCCAATGCAACTGGAACGTTACAGTGAGAACTCATGCAGACAAACTCAATGTCAATACAGTGGACGTGATCTTCCGTTGGACTGTTTGCGGCAGGACAACTCCACAAATTACTATCCTGATGGAGCGAGCTCTTGCTCCAAAATGTCCCCCCATTTCTCCAGTGGGAGCCCCCCAGTCAGTGCATACCCTCCCCAATCTGGCTACAATAACTCTATGCCAAGTTCTTTATCTTGTGTGTTTGGAATGCAAAGACCAAAAAAGGTAATTTAGGGAATAAATTTGAAAGTATTAAAAACCAATCTCTTGGTGCTAGGTCTTGTGTATGCATGTACATGTGCATGTATTGTACAACTTTTCTTTACCATTTTTAGCTCACCTGAGCTGAAAGCTCAAGTGAGCTATTCTGATCACTTTTTGTCCGTCGTCCGTCTGTCCGTCCGTCCGTCCGTCTGTCCGTCTGTCCGTCTGTCTGTCTGTCCGTCTGTCCGTCTGTAAACTTTTAACATTTTGAACTTCTTCTCTAAAACCGCTCGGCCAATTTCAACCAAATTTGGCACAAAGCATTCTTATGAGAAGGTTAATATAAATTGCAAAAATGAAAGACCGATCTTTATTCAAAGCGGAGAAAATCTCGAAACTGTAGAAAAAGGGGGGTGCATTTTTAAAAATCTTCTTCTCAAGAACTACCGAGTCAAATTCAATGTAATTTAGCATAAATAATCCTTATGGAAAGGAAAATATAAATTGCAAAAATTATGGGCTAATTCTGTTTCAAATCTGAGTTATTACGAAAATAATAATAAAGGAAAGGCGTGTTTCAATCAGTTTATAGCTTCGGGTTCGGTATTCCATGAGCATGATGAGTCGTGGTAAAATGGGTAGGCAAACGCGGGCCGGGGCAAAACAAAAGATTGGCAGTTATTAATATGCCAATCTCATTAAAATTTTGAGGATATGTTACGGACCAGTATATTTGTATTCGCTGTAAATATTGCTGCAAAACAATGCGTATTTTGGAATTGACGATTGCCGATCTGCCCCGGCTTTTATTTTGCCCCGGCCCGGGTTTGCCCACCCATTTTACCAAGACTCGTGTTTAAGATAAACGGGTCGATCTGACAATGCAATGTTGTGCAACAGTTCGCGTACGAAGGGGATCTTTGAAACATGTAAAATACATTGGTGCCGATTTTGTGAAGTAAATTGAGGTGAAATATTTCAATGCGTTGACAGTTTTCACATATGACGGTGGTGTTAGCTTGTTTTGATTTTCGTTCGTTTTCATTATCTATGCTTTGTAACCTGGGAACTATCGCCTGTATTTTGTAAATTTTTACGTATCAAATCAAACAGAGACTTCGGTAAATCAGCCAGTTAACTGTTTACCTGCGCAAATTAAGCAAAATCTGATGTATTAAAAGAGTACTAAAATACTATTCATTCTATCGGTAATTCGGTATGATCTTTTGCGTAATATTAGATTAATGCAATGTGTTTTGTTGAGATGCTTAGCATTTTCTCGAGTTTATTCATAAATTTAAATAGAGTTATATATCGCTGACGGAAATATGTAGGTATATACATGTATATGATTCATTTTGAAAAATAAATTGTGCACTTTATTTGTTATAGTGCATGTTTCTTATGTTTAATTGTTTACAATTTCTATTTACTAACTATATTTGAGTGTTAAGCTTCGAATTATAAGCAAGATACAGAGATTTTCTCACAATTCTATGTACACAGATCTGAGGCCATTCTTTTTTTCCCACTTTAAATGCTGAATAGGAAATACCAAGTTAAAAATCTTAAGCTGAATGTAATAATTTTTAACTCATGTGAACAAAATATGACTCAAACCTAGCAGAATTGTGAGCTCTGTATCTTGCTTATAATTCTACGATTGACGCTGAAATTTTGGTTGATCATTAGAAATGTCTTGCTAAATGTTAAATACTTGTACAAAAAAATTAACGGATGATATGCTGTATATAAATACTCTCTGGGGCCCCCTCTTTATACAATGAATAATGTGAAATCTACATCAATTTTGATAGTTTTTCAGACATGAGTAAATAAAAACGACACTGTTAAACAATTTCCATAGTTCTGACACATTTCTTTTGCGGGGATAAAGGAATTATTGCTATTCCTAAGAAAATATTACAGCGGAAAATTATCCTGGTCTGTAGCCATTTTTATTTTTGAATTAAGATGAAAATAATGGGTGTGCCTTAGTAAAATAGAGTGATGTGCCTGTCAATACTGTAACATTGATTTTTATAGTTCTTTAACATGTCACGTGACAACAATTTTCATTCCAGTGTATTCATCACTCAAATGTGAGCAAAGTTATAAAAGTCACACGAGTTTACGCCAGGTAAACAACAGTCATTTAATTATAATGGAGAAGACAAATTAAACTTTTGAATGTTTTTAATTTGAGGAATTGAGCGGATTGGAGTACAATTTTCTTCTTCACATCTATAGGATATTTAATAAAATGCAATAACTATTATATGATATTTTTAAAAAAATACAATAACTAGTATGTAGTTGAGGAAGAAAATGTACCTATATGTTCTCATATATTTTGATCACTTTATAAAGTGGGGGAAGGGGGTGGGGGCAGAACGAAAATATAGGGAATTGGAAGTTAACAGTGTACCCCTACCAAATGTTAGTTTTGTATCTTGCGTAGGATTTTCTTATTCTGGGTAAAAATAGTATTCCATAAAGATACAATGTCAAAGATTACGTGTATGCAAAAATAAGTGTAAAATTCGAATACTTTACAATATTTATTTTTTGTTATTCTACTGAGGGGCCATATGGCACAATATCTTTTGAACGCCCATTGTTGCTCAGGTGAGCGATGTGGCCCCATGGGCCTCTTGTTACCATAAATGAGGAATTAGACTTTTAACATGTAGTGTAATTATATATCAAATCATATTTTACATCCATATTGTGCCAGCTAGTTTCCAAACAAAGAGTTTTATATGATTTGATATCATTGTAAAAAGAACATATGCTGAGAATAAGGATGAAACCACTTTTTAGAAAATTTGCGTTATGTAACCCTCTTCCGTCACAGTATAATTTTTCGGTCCAATGATAGGGAAATTTTGTTTTTTTCCAAAGATGGGCGAAATTTTATTTAATATTCATGAAAATGATATAAAAAAATTAGAAAATGCAGGGATTTGCAAACAATTTTATTTGATTGATTTTATTTTGGGTGGTTTTCTTATAAATCAGTCCCTGACATTTAGTCAGTTGTCAAGAGATGGGAGACAAAGTATATTCTTCAATAAGTGATTTTTAAGAGTTTAAAATTTCCTGATTTTTTTAGTTGGGGGGGGGGGAAATCCCCCCTTGTCCTTTGTGAAGCTTGTAGAAGGTACCTTAGTATAGTTATAACCGTATTTTTTGTTGACTAAAACTTTAAACTGACAAAAAGGAAATGGAATGACAATTAAGTAGTTGTTGCATGCTCTCTGTGGGGTTAACTTTCAAATTGATTTATGTAGGAAATGTCCTTTGAACGTATACATAGGTTAAGCAGTTTAAAACATTGGGAGTTGATGTGATCTTGTTAATTGGTGGAATTTTTATTTCAATTTTATGAAAACCTTTGATTAAGTTTTATTTTTGTCACAAAGAATGTTGGGGACTTTAAGCCTAAAATTTCCATGAAAAGATCATTCATTGTGTGCAAAGAATGTTTGAAGATATCTATATGCATACTAGAAATAATTCATTCAAATATAAGGCCAGGCCAAAATAAAATTATTGTTTGTTAGGAATTGCTGCCTGCCCGCCTCGTTGAAATACCTCCCACTGAAAAAATTTTATTAGCAAAAAATAAAGAACTTAAAAAATTAAAATTGGGTTCGAGCTCCTCATAAAATTCAACAACACATATCTTCGTAGTATTTATGATATAGAGATTTTAAGGTTCTTGATAAACCAAATCTGCCAAAATGTCAAACAAGGCTGGAGATGGAAAACGTGCAAGCTGTGCTAAGCATTCCTTTATGCGTCTTCATGCAGTGAAAATTAGTAGCAGGATATACTGTTACATGTATTAGTAAAGATGAAAAAGACATTTTCGCTGTTTATTGAAATTTTTATTTTTTATTAATTTTTGATTATAAGGTCGAAGGTCCTATAAAAAATCAGTTGGGTGCCAATTTTGACAGGGTTCATTTTTTGTTTACATCTTGTTCGTTCTCATAGGAACACGTGTACTTTTGTATGCATATTTTACATTGTACTACAGTTAATTAACAACCAATTGACTGAGTATTAAAATGCACTTCAAACAAGTAAGAAATTTATTAATGAAGTTTTTCCCAACAAAATAGATTAAATTTTGTTAATCCACCTTTACTTTGAAATCAAACCATATGATAATAAACACGCTATGATAAACCCTATGACGTATCGTCTGCAAACACTAAAGATTCATTAGTTAAAAAAAAATGTATTATGTTGAGAAGGTAAAAATAACTGACAAGACATTTAGTTAAAGCGGCAATTTTAGGACCTAGTAATGGCCACACCTGTTGTTTTGTGGATGAATTTATACTAACGAAATATATAAAGGTTTAAAAAGTAAAGCTATGATTGATATTCAAGATAAACTCCTTAGATTTCAAAATCATTGCTCATTTAATTTGTGAAGAAGACCCATAAATTAAGACTGTCAAAATATGGGCACACGAGAATAAATAACAATTTGAAAAAAAAAAAAAAATTCCCTCTCTCCCTCCTGGATCTGAAAGCCCCCAGGCGGCAATTTTAAACAAACAATTTTTTAAGGATGGCCTAAAGTAGTGAAATGCTTCGATGAATTGAATTGGTAGCTGAAATTAAAAAAATATAATTGAAGAAAATAAAATTAATTAATGTATAGTAAGACAAAAAAGCAAAGCTCATAAGTTGTAAGCGTGTCAATAAAAGGGAACCATTTGGTTTCGTTCTTGATCGCTTAATTGGTTAATGAATTCAGCCCGCATAGATGTATAATGCATTGTTTGAAAGAGCAAACAAACATCAGAAAGATTTGTGAAAATAGGTACATAGGTTTATTTTTGATATGCCCAAACATTTTTGAAAGATAACTGAATATTATTTTTAGCAAATGCCAAAATCATTAAACAATCAATACAGGAACAGTCATTATAAGGGGCAAAATCACATGTTACTGTCTATGTAAATATATTGGTTTCGAGACTTTGTTCATCATTTATTCATTAAAATAATGATTTAATGATCAAATAAATTACTGCATTGCCTATTATTACCTATACATAAACTTAATAATAAAACCATCATTTTACAATGTACATTAAATTTAATATAAAATATTCTACTACAGTTATTGCCGAGATCAAAGAGATGCCGCGGACATTATTCTCCAATATATTATACCATGAACGTCATCAGTATATTATCATATCAGAAATACCTATTTGTCTCGCACTGATCATGAAGTCGTACAACTTCAAACTGTAAAAAGTTTTAAAACCATGTCAATTTCACGTGTTATAGTTCCAGTCAAAACGATGTGTATTGCCATAAATGTTTATTTTTAAGAGATCAATGCGGCTGTTCCTAGGACCTCCCTAGCACATTTTCACTGCATGTTTTTACATAAAAACGTGTAGTAGTTATAATCGTATTAAATTGCCCTTAAAATATTAGGAATATGATTCAAATATATTTTAAAAATAAGTGAAGAGTATTAAAAATCCAAAGAAAAATTCTGTCTGCATGTGATTCCTTTGGTCAATACACAAGTAAACAATACTAACAAAACCATTGGGTGTTACACGGAACAGCCGTCAAAATGACCTAGATCATCTCTCTATAGGAGAAACGATCTGTAGAAATACTGGACTGTTAGTAGAATAGAAATAAAGTTCTTGTTATCGTGAATGTTGCAGGATAACCACTTCAGTCTCAAAATGTTGTTTGAAATATAAAAGCCTCGGCTTTTATATTTCAAAACAACATTTCTCGACCTTGGAGGTTATTCTGCAACATTCCTGGGTTCACAAAAACTTGTACTTTATTTCTTAAATCGTACAAAGCAGCTGTAATAATGCACATCCCAGAATGGGGAAAAAACAGTTATATGACTTGCCGTATATCCGGGTGTTTTTTCGCATGTGACAAAATTTGCGAAAATGGGGAAAATCTGTAACATTTTTAATTTGCGTCAGTCATTTTTTGCGATTTAAAAAGTTTCTTATAGAAAATGATACAGTGTATAATTTCTGCGTATTCAATTATTCACAATTTAAAAGAGGTCGCAAAAATGAGATCGTGAAAATTACTGGATATATGGTATATTTCATTTAAATATCTCACTGTGATACTATCAATCAAATTACCGTAATGCATCAGTACAAAACTTTTAGTCTCAAGGAATCTCACTGTGGTTATAAGCTGAAAGCATGATTTAATTACTGTATGATAACATATTGTGATGATGATCAGAATATGATTGAAAAAAAAAAGGGAATCACTTTCAAACTATTTAATTTAAAATATCCTTTGTCTACATTACTTTACTTCTCTGCCCCTATTTTAGTATTTGTCCTTTCTTTTCACTTTCTGTCTCTTCAACTTCTCTCTCTCTCTCGCTCTGTGCAACACACCTGGCCCCATGCATAATCAACAATCGAATGATCTTGCATGCATTTGGTTTCAAATTTGACCACCTTTAAACCTTTAAATGATGAATTAGTGGCAGTTGTATTGTGGTAGAGTTCTAGTTTGTGATCAGTTGCATCAAGGAAGTTGAAAAATATGACCTGGTATGAAGCTTGATCCTTTGTTTGTGAGAAAAGGTTGCTTTAATATTCAGTGTCAATGTTTGAAACACTATCGACTGTCTGATGATGGAGGGAATTTGATGTACTTTGGTGAATTATTCAGGGATCTGATATTCTAGGAGATACATAATGTACTGGTGTTTGAGATCGAGACCTGCATGAATTGTATGAAACCTCACAAAAAATCTATTGTTGGATTTTTATTGGTTACATGATTTAAAACTGTTTGCGGCAGAATTTGAATATATCAATATTTTTCCAAGATAACTTTTTGAATAATTTAAATATTCTCATGGTTTTTTGAATAGACTGTTTTGTCTGAATTAATTTATTAAGAATTTTACCTTTTTTGGTAATGTAATTATAAAACTTGTGTGTTTTCTGTTCTTGGGTCTTGCATGGCTTTGGAGTGTATTTGAAAATTATAAGTATTCATTTACTTTTTGTGTCCTGACGAAGGGACTGGTTTTCCCAAAAAATTGAAAATTTTAATTGTTTGTGTCAGTAGCCATTTTTTGTGCTTTATTAGATCTGACACTATAGGATATGCCTAGTTTTGTTGGTTTTTTTTGTTGCTCTTTTTATACAGAGGGTTCCACTTAATCTGATAGCGGTTAATCTGATAATTCGGTTAATCTGATATAATATCAAAACACCAAACCAAATCTTATATATCCCTTTATATTTTTTCTTGATATTCTGATAGAAAAAATGTCATTTTCGGTTAATCTGATAGGATTGTGACCGTGTAATATTGATTTCCCACCCTTTTACACTTGTATACACCTATGTTTTATTGGTTGACACCCCTCTTGTGTACACAGTAACTCTTTACAGGGCATTAGTTACACTTCAACGCACACAAGGGGCTCCTTTCTTTGTAAGATAAAAGCTACCGACATCGATAATTGTTTCGGATGACCGCACACAGGACTGACCTTACCTGTGTACAATTTTAATTGTTTGTTTACTTACCAATCGCTTGTGTTAATTTCATGCTGGGCTTGCACCATTAAGAATTATTTAAACGTAATTTCTGAATAAAAAATGACAGGCTTTGGAGCATGTGACATCGAGGAAATTCTGACTACTTTTAATTTCACATCGTGGTAGAAAACTTATAAATAAAAATCAAATATTTTTTTATCATGCATAATTAATTATTTAAGAGCATTTTATAACAGAAAAAGAATTAAATTAGATAGTTCAATTGAAAGAGGTACTGTTCAGACAGCCATTTCCTCTTATTACTTCCTGTCAAAATGGCGGCCATTTTAAAACCATCGTAATGAAGAGAAACATTTTCTTTTGGGCATTTACAAACAAAATAAAGACTTTCATGCCATTTCATTGCTATTGCAAGGTAAATTATTTCATTTCAAACTGTTGACATACAAATTATATCCTTTCATTGATAAATTATGTCTTGAAACAATTTATATTTAATTCTATACCAAAATCAAAGACCACAAAAACGCTAAATCGGTTATTCTGATTTTCGGTTAATCTGATAATTTTTCCCTGACAAATTGCCTATCAGATTAAGCGGAACCCTCTGTATTCATTTGAGTCGATGTATACATACAGTAATTACATCGCCTTTTGGTTTGACAGGTGTTTCCCCCCAAATTACCGCATATCAAACAATTCTTTGTAGCTTAAATAAATTAAGCATTTCAAAATATAAGAAAAACAAAAAGTTTACTAACATCGAAACGGAACGATGAGGTTTGCATTAATTGTACTAGGAAAATTATTGTGTAAAAATTAAACTTATTTTGCTTTAACCCTTATTGACTATAATCTAACTTTTAATCATATGTTCCAGAAATTTCTTAAGTTTTGAGAAATTTCTTGAACATGAATAAAAGGGCCATTCAGGTTTGCAATAACCTGGTCAATTTTAACACAGATTTTCTAACTGCAAACCAGTTCATTCCATAATGTCAGCTCTTGTATTTGTTAAAGATTATCTGCAGTTGTGAAAATTTGTTGAAGCGCAATGGTTTTCACCTAACTTTATGAAATATTAAGTTTTTGCAAATAAAAGTTATAGTTAACAGTTTAAAAAAAAACCTTAAACTTTAAAAAAGTAACATAAATCAGCAGATTAATTAAGTTATCTTGAAAACATTTACTCTGATTTCAACATACATGTAAATTGTTTTTTTAGCTATCACAACATTTTTCAATGTATTGTTTTTCTTCAATGGTTTTATTCCAATAAAAACAAAGAGACAAAAATGGCTAAGTTTTGAAATTGCTTATTGATATTCAAATTTTTCCCCTCAATTTTATCAAATTTCAACTTATCTTTTCATAAACTCCATCTCATTTCATATTTTGGTCATTGTAGAACAGTTTAGATTTGAATAATGTCAATGCCCTCTTAATAGTGCCATACGTGCATGTGCCTGCATGGCTGCTATTTTTAAAAATACATATTCTTGGGGCAACAAACCATCATAATTTGTATAAAAGCAAAAAAAAAACCCCAAAACCAAAAAAGAACTCCAACAAACGTCATATTATATGCTCTAATGAGGTAATTCATTTTCACTTTTACCAACACATGTCATATTGTGAAACATGTGAGATGTCCACAAGCTAGCTTAATGAATATCATTCATTTTAAGGCAGATGGAGTCTAAGGCTTGCTTGCGCCATTGAAACAAAGAACATATGTATTGTTTGTCACCAGCATTTTTCAGGTCGTTGAATTTGACATACACTCTGTTTAATAACAACCACAAGCACTTGCCTACTTGAACTCTTCATTGCATTTGAATGTATATATATAGGCGGAATTTTGGGGGAAATGAGAAGTCTGTAAATGCATGGCCATGCAAGCATAAAAATGTGAGGCGCACCAAAACAGAAGTACTTGTTTATATGTATTCTTTAAAACATTTGTTTAAAATAATATATTTACATTCAGTGTATATTTCCCCATATGATTGCATTTGAAATCTGCGGCGTTTAATTTCCTATGAATACACTTAGCCAATTCATGCGCCGTGAGCACGAATATAAACGTCATCGCGTGTTTTGAGTATATTTATTATTGAGGATTACCAGTAAATGAAACATTCAAACTTACAAAACCAATTTGATGTGTACTAATGGAAAATAATCGTCAAATCAAATCTATTTATCAGTAAAAAGGGTTTTTTCTGACAAAGATTCTGGCATTATGTGTTTAGTCGTGGAAAGGCACTATACATAACATGTTAATATGGCTGCATGTATGTTTCATATCCTTGACTAAGAGCGCATATAATGGCTTTAAAGCGACGATACACAAGTATTTCATACAAATATGCATTAGTATGAATATAAATATAAGCATTGAATGCTTATTTTTGGATGTCGTCAGTCCTATAATACACCAAGCGGTGCAGACAAATTATCTTATTATACATTCATGTTAAATACTGAAATCTGATTGGTTTAGACGCAGTTGACGTTCTCTTACCCTCAGCGTTAGCAACACACCTGGCAACGGGCCGATAGAACAAATTGTTATATGCGCGTAAATTATGCGCGTACGGTTTGCCGTATAACTCAAGTCTTTTCTATATGAAAGTATAAATTTTCTCTAGAATTAAGACATTCACTCGGGGTGTCAATTTCAAGTGGTACTCTCCCAAGCAGGCACTTTTTATATAATACCGCACTAACGCGCAGTATTCAATTGTCTGCATCGCTTGTTGTACAGTGTTAAAGGACCAATGACGTCCAAAAATAAGCATTCAATGCTTAAGTTAACAAATATTATCATATTGAAAATGCTGTCTACATGTATATCTCTTCTACCTCTTGAAACCATTCGCAAACCATGGTGGTCCTCTAGATTGAGGGAAAAGTTTCATCAAATACTTTTCTACTTGCTTGCATGATTAAAGCTTGAAATTTACTATCAAGAATGTACCTGGTCATATAGCTGTAATTTAGGGATGAATTTTATTGATAATAGCCATGCATGCATGCCCAATTTATTCAAGTATAATCTAAACTAGGTTTGGCAAATTACACTTTAAATATATAAATATAAAAAGCAGTTAATAAAAAAAAACCCACTTAATCCATCCCGGATGAATCCAGTTTATACAGTCAAGCATAAATTGGCAGGCTATATATATATATACAATATGTAGCTATTGAATTTATTCCTTGTTATAAAATTTTATTTATGTTTTTTTTCTTACCCTAAAGTGCAAAAATAATGATTTCTTTATCTTTGTAAATGAAAAGTAAAAATAATGAACTGAAATGCAACAAGTTTATCATATAAAAGTGAAATTGTGACAAGATAAAAGAACACATATTAATAATTGCTGTGACAAATTTTGTGCTAGCTTTAACCATTGAAAGTTTCCCCCTCCCATTTTTGCATAACTATGTGCCTGCTTCTGTCACCAATGTCCTTAATAAATAAGCATTGTATGCACTTGTAAACCCTACTTGTTTTAATGTATGTTCAATGATTATATTATATTAATTAGAAAATGTTTATGGTTTACCAGATGTATTGAAATACCACATTTAGTGTCGAGTGATACCTACACCAAATGAGAGTATATAAGAACAATGTGTTTAACTTTGGTTTTAGGATGATTTATTTGTCTGCTTATAGTTTTATTTTTTTTTTCCTTTCACCTTTCATGAAGTCTGAGGAGCAATTGTGAATGTGATAATTCATTATTACCTAATTAGTTCTGAAACCAAAAACATCAATCTCAATTTAACCACAATTTTACTATAGCTAATAATTTGGAAGGGGAGTTCATGAGCATTCATCACAATTCTTAACTGGTTGCCAGTGGTTGGGTCAATCTATATGTATATATATATATATATAAGGCTAGCTTAAGGTACGTGGAATAACACACCTGGAAAAAGTCACTAAAATAAACAGTAAATTATTTCATTATGAAAAATATAATGATAAATAATTACTGTGTATATGTCAAATAAGCGAAAAATTTGCAGTTTGCTTGAGGATAAAAAGTGAATACCTAAAAAATTCTATTCAGTAAGTAACAACAAAACCCCCTGCGGGATTCAAACTCGGGATGTACGGATCACAAGCCCGACACTTTATCCACTCGCCTATGGAGTAGGTTACATGTTGCTGTCGATGAAATTTTTTTCATAAAACTAAATATTGTTTCGATCAGAGGTCATCCATTTTTTGATGAATATGTTATATTCCATCTTAATGCCTGTCTACTTCTCAAATAAGAATATATAGCTCTCGATCAGTCTATGTTGCATGAAATTTAATATACCTGTAGAGGTGGGTTTGTCGATCCACCCCATTACATAGTAAATATAAAGATCAAAATTTTGTCTTCTATTTTAAATATGTCAAATTCTGGCTGTGCAAGGTGCATGAAGATGGAAATCTTGATAGATTCCGACGTTTCAAACGATCTCTCTTAAACCACAACTATGTCTGCAGGCGAATTTAAGACAGGGCCAAACTGTTTGCAAGTGTAGAAGGGTGAAAATTACACGGGGCGAAAATAACCCTATATACAGTAGTCCCAACTCGATTGAGATAACCGTTACATTGTACTAGATTTTAATTACCAATATGATAGCTAGCCGTGTTCTTTTTTCCGAGTGCACATGAAAGTAATTAATCAAATTGGAACATTTATTTTTCACTGAAATGTGAAACAAATATTCGATTGAATTGGATATTTAGTAATCTATAAATCATATCTGACCCATCAACCATGCCTAAATGCTGGAATGGAGATTTTCTTACCAATAGAGTTTTTAGTGAAATCAATTTGATGATCATGGTAAATTTACATCCTAAATTAATTAATAAAGACAGTTGAGTCGTAGATTAGATCCTGTGAGAATGATAAGAGTATGCCTTTATTTTGTTAGAATTTATCCACAAAAAGTTATATTAATTAAGATGATTATAAATGGAAATTGAAAATTGTGATACATGTCACCTGAATAAACAATAATTGATAATTCATGACTGTGAACTTTCTTTTGGAATGTAGGCTATATAAAGTCTTAAAATAATATTTGGGTTTGAATGACTGTCAGAGAAAATTGGAAATAACCACAAGATGAATTTTTCATGTATACATAAATGCAATGAAAAGCCTAGTAGTTAAACTATTGAGGAAAATAAACTGAATTATTTAGAATAAAATTATTTCAATTTATATTGGTTATCATAATTGCAGTAGAACTAAATAATTGATGCAATCTGCAATGCTCCCTGAAAAGGTGCCTGCCCTCACATATGATTTAAAGAAAATTTTGTTGAAGCAAAAATTAATAAATAATGCATTGGATGCATTCATGTAGAAAATTAGAATCGTTTCTCATTTCGAAGTGGTGTGCCCTTTTATATATGTCTCTGGGTTTTTTCATTCAAAAGAAGAAGAGTAATTCGCACGCCTGTCTAATCCCCCGCACCTGGGATATTTAATCGATCGACTTATGTATATCTCTTGTATAAAGAAATTTCACATTTGAAGATGTGCATCAGTAAACGTATGTATAATGTAGCACTGAATTATCTTACCATGCATGCATTTACAAAGATATGGTAATACTTTGCTCCTTATAAATTTCATTTTTGTTATGATTTTCTTAACATTATAATTACTACGTGATCTCAAACAATTGCTGACTTTGCTAGCACTATTACCGCGGTATTATTTAAGGAATAAGGAATCATTCTTTGAGTATTATGAGGGGATAATTTCGGTTGGGGCGTGGTCAATTCCAATAAAGCCCGAAGGGCTTTATGATAGATTTGACCACGCTCCGACCGAAATTATCACCTCATAATATTCAAAGAATGATTCCTTATTACTCATAATTATATTATTTCCAATTTGTACACTTTAAAACAACATTATTTTAAAACCACTATTTTTTCATGTAGCAGCCAATACCGTTTCTCGGTCATGCTGTAAGACATGCCCATTTTGTGTCACTTATGTTTTATGCAGTTATTGGGTTTTAGGGTTCAAAATTGATTCGTAATGTTATCACAGACAAAGACAGTTGAAAATGTAAATATTTGACATTATTTGTACTGGGCAAGAGCATTAATATTTTTGGTCATTTTATAGAGGGTTTAAAATTTTTTCCAAAAATTTCTATTATATTAAAAATTTGAAAAAAATGTTTTACCTAAAACAAAGTACATGTAAAAGTGCAGAAATTAAAAAGAAATGCCCACTGTGATTTGAACATGCACCCTCTCAGCTGAATGAGAATGTCTACAAACCTCCACCTATCACACTGAGCTATGTTGTCACATAACCATCATCGATCATTTTGAATAACTTTTATAGTTTGACAATTATAAATAAAGTTAGAAATTTTTGTGAAAATCACGTATTTTGACCCATAATGGGTCAAGACTCCACTTTAATAAATCAAAAATAAAAAAAGAATAAACATTTATCCTTTTAATAAAAGTACTTTTAGGATGGAGTTTAGACCCATTCATATTGAAAATTTATAATTAGCACCATAAATGGTCAAGATTTATGCATAAAAAGTTGTGTGGCTTAAGTAATTTGGAAACCTATACCTCTTGTGGTTACAGAATAAGGAATATGTTATTGACATGCATCATGAAATTTATAGTATAAACAATGTATACAAATACTTGAACTTCAGCAACATTTGAAAATAGTTCTTTATTATTGCTCCAAGTGGGCGATATAAAATGCCTCGTATGCCTCTGTCCTTTGTTGTTGTGAGCCAGTTTATCGTTGAAAATCAGGAAATAAAGTTTTCACAAATAGAACATGGGTTTACGTTATGCACCTGCTACGAATAGGCTGCAAAGATCAGCGGAAAACTTGCAGTTTTAAACTATATACCATCCTCCTTTAGCTACTTTTAAAAAAAATTTCACAGGCAGTTCAATAATCCATTTCTTGGATATGTAATCTGCTAGTGGTGATATTTGTGTAAAGATTTTTGGAGGAAAGACTAAATGTGTCTTTATTATACCCCATGCAACAAACTTGCAAGATGTATGTTTTTGACCAGTCCGTCAGTCTGTCCATCTGTCAGTCAGTCCTATTTTTTTTGTAACCACTTCGCAGAATTTCGTGTAACTTTGTAGGTATTTACGACACAATGCGTAGATGTGCATATTACAAGGAAATTCTGATTCCTTTATTTTTCTAGGAGTTTGCCTTTTTGAACTTAGAATGTTGCCCCTGTTGAAATGATAATGAATAATTTGTAAGCACAACTCCTTTTAAACTGCAGCATGGAATTTGGTTAAAATTTGTAGGCATTTATGACACTGTGTGTAGATTGATGTGCATATTTCCAGGAAATTTCAATTCTATTATTTTTCTGGGAGTGTTGGCCCTTTTGAACTTAAAATCTACAAGTTATTTAGTTATTAAAGATAATTTAAGAAATAGACGTGCATATTTACAGGAAGTTTTTAGCTGATGATTTTTTGTGAGTTATGCTCTTTATCAAATTATTTTATGTACATGTATTTAATGCATACGTTGCCATTCATTATGCGTATCATTGTCCAGTAATGGAGGAGTGTGGGGTATGTGAGCTAGCTAACTTTTTCTTTCATTTTAAATGTTTCCCGTTGTAATTGCCAGTACAAGCACTCAGTTCATGTTCATGCAATCATTTGGTAATTAGCCTGACTGAAAGATTCAAAAAGCAGAGAAAAATATATTTATACATTTAGAAAACTCTACTTGGATGGCTCTAAACAACTATTATGTTTTGAGAGAGATTTTTTTCTGTCTGCTTGATGTTACTCGAATTCTTCTTCATCCAAACTGTTCCATTAAAAGTTTAATCTCTATTTCCTTCAAAATGAGATCTCTATAGCATGCATGTTTATGGATATAACTGTTCTAATGAAATGGAGGAATTCAGCATCCTTCACTGATTCAGTAAACAGCACATTTTACATGCCTCTGACCAATAATTGGCCTTTGACTAATGATAAATGTTTAGATCACCTTTAACTTACTGAATGTCAAGAAAAAAACCATGCATGACCATGCAGTGTATATAGTCAAATTGGTGCATAAAATGACTCAAGTTATCTGTCAAGACGCAAGTTTATCAACAGAACACAGTATGCACTTGACCTTTGTAAAACTTGAAGTAGATTTCTGCTTTGGCCTTGACACCAATGGGTTGTTTAAAAAAAATCCCCCCAAAAACTAGGAAGAAACTATCCATCCTGTGCTCCTTGAAGATATTTTAAAACAGTTCAAATGTTTGACTTTTAGAAATGTCATTTACTCCCTGCAAAGAACTAGATACAGTTTTAGTAATATTTTGCCCTTAGTCATATTTTGCCCTAGTTATCTTATTAAAGAGATTTTAAAATACCACAAAAAATTGAAATGAAACATTTATTTACATAAGAATACCTAAAAACTAGGAATATATTTTAAGTTACCTGATTAGACTTTTACAAGGGTAATTGTGACGTCGTAAACTGTGCATTTTCCCGTATTTTTCTTAAAATAGAGCAGAAATTAAAAGACACAAGTTCTTCAGTAGTTTTTTGAATATAAAACTATGTCCACAACTGTCGCCCACGCTGAAATTCACAATATAACTATCATGTAATATATCATAAAATATATTAATTTTGTTGTGCATGATGGCTTCAGACATGTTTTCCTCTTTAAAAAACTATAAACAAATGTACCATTTTTCATGATTTTTGACGATATCTTAGAAATATGACATAATGTTGAAGTCATTATTCATCTATGAAAACGGGATAAAAGTGCATTACTTTCTAATTTACACACACACATGTTCAAGATGGTGTATGTGTGTTTTGATGAGATTTTAAATTTTAGGGCATACATTTAAGGAAACTGTACCTTCTTCTTTGGCACATAATAGTATGAATCAAGATACTGAAAGTAGCAAAGTGCACAAATGGCATGTTGATGTAATGGCATTGAAAATCAACATAATCTTATAAAAAAAGTTGACAAATTGTTCATGAATATTCTTTTATGACTGAATTTTTATTGAATAGTGCATCGATTGTAAACAAAGCAAACTTCAGAAATATTAGCGAATAAATAGGATTATTTTTAATTTGCCTGAACATTATGACCTTTATTTATAGCGATGTCAAAGTCATAATAAATGTACAACCATACCCGTCTCGATTGCCTGGGGTGAATTTAAACATGAGGCAAAATAACGCGATAACCTGTTGTGTCGTTTGTTTTATTAACAAATTTTGTACATATAATTTGTAAAGCGCTAAGCATAGCTGCAGCGCTTTTTTGTCGCCAGATTTCTAAACCTACTTCCACTTTCGTTTTCGCGTTTCCTATATACCGCCACCTACTGGCGGATGCTGGAGAAGGCGTACCCTGGAGAAGTCGTACTCTGGAAAACTGAAAACTATACAGTAGGGAGAACTTAATATCTTCAAGTTATCCTGCATGCAGATACATTTGTTCTACCAGTATTAAGTTGGCAATAAGTTTCATTTTAATGTCATTATTGTATATCGGATACGGGTGCTCCAAAACATACCATGATGATTTTTTTATAATTGGAATTTTGAATAAAAAGTAGATGTTATATGCAGTGAGTTTTGTTTTAGGTGTTAAGTAATAATTGGAATAATTCTACGATATGAATAGGTTTTGAGTGTTTTTAAACGGTAAAATCTTGAAATGTCTCACCTGCTGTACCAAACGTTTCAAATATATAAACTATGATTATTGCTAATTCTATCCGGACTAAAAAATTTAAAGTGTCAGTAGACGTTATATTGCTTTCCGTATCTTATTAAAAGTGTTAATTATTGTAAAAAAAAATATCACCTAAGCTTTTTCAAACAATGCAATCACCTGTTATTTGGTACTGGTGATTTGATGGAAATTCATTTAATCGGCATTTGGCACAATACCTACGTTTACCCATAATACTTCGAGCTATATGTAATATGTTACAGTTATGAACACCATGGTTTACATAAAAATGCAGAATTTTTTACACAAAATTTTTCGATTAACACCTTTTTTACGTTATATAATTTGTGCTGCTTTCTATTAACATTATTTTAGGCTTCATTTTCTGTATGCAATATTTCAGGAATATTTTTCTATCAATTTGCATTGATCTGTGATTTGATAATTACCCAAAACCAATGATTCGGATATAATTTATAAAAAGTATAACTGTCAAGTTACTTGAAATACTACAGTAAATATATGTAATAAATCCCGATTCAAATATGATTCTTTAAATGTATTTTCATATCAATCGATAGATTTTTAACACTTTCTTCCAGGCTTAGCGCTTTTCAGTAATTTTAGTACTTTGATTTCATTGAAATTTGGCTTAATTGACTGGGAAAACTACTGCAATGTCTATTGTTATACACATGCTTATAAGCATATAACCATCGTTTGAAAGTGCATGTACACAAAATTTGATATAAAATCGGACCAAGCAGCTTTAACTAGTGCTTAAAAAGCTGACTCAAGGTATTCAATGTAAAATTACCATGTATCATATGTAATAGATGGAAATATGATTTTCATCTTAATTTGAAGGGATTTTGAATTTTTTAAAATTTTTGTTTTAATTGTTTTGTTTTGTTTTATCATCTGCCGAAGTTATCATTTTGAAAAACCCAGTTTCCTTCGATAAATGTTGTCATCTGAATACTTCTAAATAATTTGTTTGAAGGCAGTTTTAAATGGTTAGAGGAATGCTGACAAATTGATTTTAAATTGTTTAGATTGTGATTTAGTTTTGCCAGTAGCTGTATGAATATATGTCAATCAGTGCAGATTAATCTTATGAAAAAAAAAAAAAGAGAGAGAAAATACTTGAATACTCAAAAGACCTAAATATCATACAAGATAAGCTTAATCAACTCCTATATCTAGGTCAGTGGTACATGTAAATTACAACTATTAAATTATAGGAACTGTATTGTTCACTAAACATCCTTTTATCTGATTTACAGTATACGCATATTTGCATTTAATAGAAAATTATTTAAAATTAAAGTGAAAAACAGTAAGGTCATAAATCTAACACATGTATTTAATGAATTTCTTTGGTTATTTTGGCTTTTAACATTAAGTTCTTTGTCAATAGAAGAAAATCAATTGTAAGATATTTATATAACAGAGTTGTACTTTAGTTGGATTTGTCAGCATGATGCAGCTTCAGTGCAGATTTATATATTGACAACTGGTATAAATTTTTCCGTGTGAAATTGTTTGCACAATTCGAGTTTATAATTCTGGGAAAGTTGATATCATATATGCTGCACCTTTATTAGAAGTTCATATATGGCCTGTATTGATCAGTGTTGAATTCCCAACAGTCAGTCTTTATCTAAGGTATTCTAAGGTCAGCTTATCAATGTTTGAGAAACCCCCAGTAATAATGATACAAGCACCCACACTTGTGAATGATTTAAGTGCATTATAGGGTCAATAGAAACATTTAGGGATGAATGAAAAATCAATTCCACTTTTTTCTGAAACCACCCACAGAATATGACAAAGCTCTTTTACTCCGATTCTAAAGTCAAAATTCTTCCTCAAAACTGCTTGCTTTTTCTCAGACTGTATATGCATGCAGCATTAGCGGTATATAAGGTATGCAGCATTATATACTTCAGCATTATACTGCTGTGTAAGGCATACAACCAGTTGTTGATACTGGTACATGTACTAGTTTGATTGCTTAAATTCTGGACTACAGGATCATTTGGGAGAAATTATGGTACTTGGATGAGTGTACCAATTAAGACTGTTAATTTATTCCCCAACTTATTTGTATTTATGATCATAAAAAAGTATAGTCTCATTCAATCATAATACATTGTATTTCCAATGAAGCATTATTTCAAATAACATAGAATTGTTGTTAATATGGCACCGATGATGGCAATTTAAAAAAAATAATATTCACAATGAATAGTGACATTTTCCTTCCTTCTTAATTGTTTAAAAGTACTTCAGATCCACCATAACAAAGATGATGTTAAAAGAAGATGAAAGATGAAATATAACAAAGAAATGTGGATCTTATCAGTAATTTCTTCCCTATTTTACTTTATCACTGCATATCTTAAAAAGTTTTACTTAGATATAAAGGAATTTATTCCGTAGATACTGAATTTATACACTTATATTTACATCTACTTACTTCCTGTGAAAACCAATTGTGTTCATGCGGCTATATTGCCAAAACCAAAACAAAAGCTATATATAAGTTTAGATCAATTTGTCTAGCTTGTGTGACTGTATATGCATTTCTTGAACTTAAAATATTGTGGTCATTTGATGCTGTGTGTTGTACGTGATTTTAGTTTATTAATTAAGGCAGTCTTGATTAGTCCACCGTGCTGAAATGGGTACAAGATTATTGCTTAAAATTACGCTGGGGGGTTAACCTGCAAAAGACTTACAGTGTTCCATCTTATTTTATACTTTACAGATTGACTTTGCATGGGTTATGTCTTAATGGATTGAAACTTAAGGCCAGACACGACCTATCTTCCATTATTTTCTATTTTCGCCTATCTCCGCAATGTGATGAGTTCCACTACGTAATTCCAAAATTATATTTCCATGTATATATTTTTTCTATATAGATATATTTTTCCATTGGAAATATATACTATGACTTTATTAATAAGCATTCAATTGCATTTTGCATGCTGTTAAAAGAAAAATTCAAAATATTCTAACTCCAAAAATAGCCTGGTAATGCACCCCGAATTTTTGGGGATGAACAGGTTTAAATGCAAATAAAGGAGAAATAATCTATCAAAACAATTATCTAAAACTGAGGAACGTCGCGTGTGTCCTTTAAGAGACAGTACAGGGCATCTTATTTTAAAAACGGACTTGGAACAAATTTTCTGATTGGGTTCGGTATTTTTGTACTACTCATAAATGTATAAACTTTCAGAAAATTACAAATTTCTCCATTAAATCAATTGAATAATTTCATTAAAATTAATAACTATATATGTGTAACCCATAAATATATACATTGCAATGTGTTATGGGGTTCCGCCTTCTATACTAGCTATTACGCATGTGTGTTTACTTTAAACAAAACATATGCAGGGCTCGCGAAGATTCTCCTGGACAGGTTTGTTGATAGAAATATGTCTTTTCTACTTCTCCCAGGTATTAATTGTTCAAAGTTTTTAAAATAACCAGAATTATTATTTTGTAGTAGGAGTTGCTACAACCTAAATGCATTTTGTAAGTGAGGCCCCTTGAGGGGTTATTTGACATATGGGGTATTTATGTCTGTTTATTTTAAATTAAACATAAATAAATGGTTAAACCATTTATTAAATTAAATTAAATTATTTATTATTACTAAATTATTTATTCATTAAATTAAAAGAAAGTGATGATGTGTTCCGTTTAGAGAGTCCCTTTTACCTCGTATTCCATGATGACCTTATTAAGGCGAAGATCTTGTAGTTTTCAGCACATGTCAATCAAAATCCATGTGGTACAAATAAACGATACAAGATAAATCTGGTTTGGAAGACCCTTAAATTTCCGGAAACTCATTTTAAAACTTCAGTTTATAAACTGGGTTTGGGCTAGCACTTTGTATTTATCACACTATAAATAGCTTTGATTTCTTTAGTTTATTTTAAAAAAAAAAAAGAATAAGACATATACTTCAAACTAGTATAAACACAAGGGAAGTGCTGTGGATAAACAATTTTGGTTCGATCATTATAATATCAAAATACTGAGGGTTTATTTTGTTGTTAAAGGTTTTTATGGCGCATATAATTAAAGTACGTGAAATGTTTTCTAGATGTTTTCTAGATAACCTAGATCAATAAACATATATATGACACTGCATGAGCAACATTTGTTGCTTTAATGATAAACTTATTTTTATAATATTTTATCTTTATTGCAGCAAAAATTATTCTAATCTTTTTATCAGTATTATTATTCACATTCAAAAATTACTGGTCTAGAAATTGCTCTGACTTGATACATTATCAGATTCCTATGGGATTTTGAATAATTCATGAATTTGTTTTCATCCCCCAAAAATAAAAATTTCGTTTCCAGGACTGGGTGAATATTGATGAACTGTATATGATTATGTATTTGAAAGGTTATTTAAGAAAATGATCAATCCACAGAACTTGATTGGCCCAGTCATTAGCTGTTACCATATAGCTGCAGGTTTAAAATTTTGGCGGGAATAAAATTTTGGCATATTTTGGTGATTTTTGAAGATTCACCAAATCACCAAGTACACTTAATGTACTTTTATGTATAGATTTTGTTTACAAACATAGTTTTTGGAGCTTATTTTTCATACATTTTTCAAAGTCTGTGCATATGAGCATGGTAAAATAGACAATTATAACATATTGCATGCATGCAGTGTTTCAGATTCAAATGTACATGTACATTAAATCATTATTAATACAAAACTAATGTAAATGAAAACTAAACGTCTCTATGAATAAGTTTGTTGTTAACGTGTACCGGGTATATAAAACACCATTTCACTTTTCTGACACATCAGGTAGTGTTGTTTTAGCTAGGAGACATGTGCCACTGATCCATTATCAACTCAGGTGCAGGTGATTGTCTGATTAATTAGTATCTTCCCTAGTAATTGAATTAAAATTTATTGTTAATGAGGACTACTTTTTTTTTTTCAAGCATATATTAAGTAATTATACTCATTTATTTCTGTTGAAAATACTGAAGTGGCCAGGATTAGACATAAAATTTTAATGCTTTGAAAAAGTACATGTACCTCTCAGCTGTTAAAAATAAAATGGGTGGGTTAAATTAATTTATTAAAATTACGTAATAATCATTGGTATACCTTGTAGGCCCAAATCCGCCAAATTTGTGTCCTGCCAAAAAAAATCGGTTATATGGTATTAGTTAATTATTTCAAATTCAGATATCTACCATACAGTACCGGGCACCTCGTTGAAAGACAACTCGTTGAATGCAAGTACAACTCATCGTAAGTCAACTATGAATTTCAAAGTAAAACTCACCAACGTGAGAATTCGCAAAATGACAACTCATGGATGACTACAACTATCGATATATTCTGAAATCAAAACTCAGATTATTTTTCAGTAAAGACATGGCTGAGGAGGGTAGCGATTTCACCTTTATTCCGTCTCAAAGGAATAAAAACAAATAGGCATACAATGGTTTTGTACACCTTTGCGATAAGAAAAATGAAAACAAAAACATTGGAAATGAAAACTTAGCGATTGCAATGTAAACTGGGGATTCTAATTCGAAGTGGCCGCACAATAAGAAAATTTCTACGAAAAAAATTACAATCGATTTAACTGTCGGGAATAATTCGGAGATGTCAACTATATTTAAATTACCTTGAGTTGCTTGCCCACAATATTAGGTATTTATATAAATGTTAATGTACAAATAAAAATAAAAATCTTTAAAATTTTTGTGTTTTTGTTTTACTTTTGATTATATACCGGTAGTGTCGATGAGTATATCGATGTGTTGTCGTATCCGTGAGTTGTCTATTCCATGGCTTGTCGTTTTGATGAGTTGTACATTCTGTGAGTTATCACATCGATGATGTTTTTCGACGAGTTGTCTTTCAATGAGTTGTTATAGACCCACGTACCATAATATAACAGATGTCAAATTTAAACAACAAAGAAATTTAGTGCAACACATTATTTCCATTTATTTTCTTTTCCATTTAAATGAAGTTCCTTAATATACCATATGTTTCCTGTTTTTATGATATTTTGTAATATAATAACTGCGCATGAATAAATTTGTAATCGTAACAAAGAAAACAGTGGAAATGGCCTTTAATGACTAATATTGTACTTTTAAGTTAATTAATTTGAATCCTTGCTACGTATACATTAAATGATTCATAAAACATGAAAAGAAATCATGGTTGCATGGTGTAATCTCTGTTTTGAGCTCGATAACATTTTGTTTCCTAATGTTAACAACATCCTTATGTAAAGAGTGTACTTTTACAGTTAAAGTAGTCCTAGTGTCAAACTAGGTCACATTATCCGGATTTAACAATATTGGTTTGACTTTTACATAGCGACGTTCTAGATATATCCAGACATGAGTATTGATTTTGCTCTACCTACATCTCTCTTGTAAACAGTGTCAATAAGAAGCAATTAGAGCGGTACATACATGTTGTATGTATTGAATGAGAGATAGAAATGTTTGAAGTTATGCTTCATTACACACCCAATTTGAGATCTACATGTATAGTTGTTAGCTATATAGCAACATGGAACTTTACTAAAGGAGAATGAATATAAATAACAAATTATTACAAACATTTTAAAATTAATAAACATTGATTTGGTGTATTCTTCAATTGGTATATTCATAGCATAATGACCCCTACTCCTTCGTATGATTAACAATTACATAATATACATTGCAGGAAAATATTTTTAATATATTCGATCAGTGCCTACTATCTATTCAAGATATATTACTATAGTCAGGTACTCTTTACATAATTGCGCTGAAAAATATAGTTCTGTTCATGATCAGCAGATACAATAAATGTTAAGAATATCGATGTATATGTAATACGTGGAAGAAAACAAAACTAACGTAAAATTATTTTGAAAAAACACCATACCCCATGAAATGTAAATGTGAAGTATTCATATTCCTACGCTCGCTGCCTCCTCAGTCTTTTTCACGAAAATGTAGGTCATTCTTCGATTGACAATTGTTTCACTAATGAATATTGCTTATATGATTACAATACTTATATTATTTTCATGATTAATGTTCGTTAGCTATCACACAATCTCTTTTAATTATTTGTTGTGTATGTGTTATTTCTTTTCTTTTTTATTAAACGACGGAATGGTTACGCAACACCTGCGCCGTATTTCTGGTCGCACTTGTGTAGACTCTGTTTAAGCACAGATGTGTGCACTGTTTGCTAATGACGGGTGGCAGTATTTAATACGGACATGAAGAACTATAATATACGTCAGTTTCTTAACAAGTTAAGAGATCGGCTGAGCACAGTGAAAATTCAAGTAATTTAACAGTCGAATATCTTGGATATGGGGTACGTAACCCATATCTATTCTTGTAATAAGATATTGTAAGCAATTGGATTAATTGTTGTAATTTGCTAATAGTGTCACACTCAGATCCCCAATACATGTACTTCAATGTATTTTAACAAACTTACCCATACCAAAAAAAAGTACAAAAAAGTATACTTTTTTCGTGCTTTTAGTACAGTCTTTTTAGTACTTTTTTGAAAAAGTACAGAAAAAGTATACTTTTTCTGTACTTTGTCAAACAGGTCCTCAGATCTGAAGACCTTTTTCTGTACTTTTTTGGGACTTAGAATTTTTCCACTCTACTTTTTTTGTACTGTTTTGGACTTAGTTTTTTTTCAACATACTTTTTTGTGCTTTTGTGGGACTTAGATTTTTTACAGTGTATTTTTTCTGTACTTTTCTTGGACTTAGAATTTTTCACATCATTATTTCTGCTCTGTTTCAACTTTGTATTTTTTCAGCATAATTTTTTAGGATCTAGAATTTTTTCTTGCAAAGACAGTTTAAACTTAGTATTTTTACCAACCTATATGTATCTTTATGCACTTTCTTTCTACATATGATGAATTGATTATTAATATATACGGGATTTGCAGTAGTTAAAATTCATTTAATGGGGAAAAAAATTAAGAGTCAAGCAAAAAATACAAATTCAACTTAGCAGCAAGCTAGTTCGCTTTGAATTTTAAAAAAAACACCATTTAATTTAATATTCCTCCTTTCCTATTACATTTTTTTGTAAGGGGATATGGGTGGGGGGGGGGGGTAGGGTAGGTAATAATAATCAAGAAAAGCATTATGTTTGTTATTTTTTTTAAACATAGTATATATGTAACTAAGTTTATCAACACATTAAAAAAAAAACACCTGTCCCAAATTCCATTGTTTATATAAGACACGGAACTCAGGAAATCACTTTTCCGCCTGAACGCACACACATCCCAGGTTAACAGTAAAGGGTGTCTAAAGAGGTCATGATTAGTCCGTGCTGTGGTGACACTGGTGTTTGTTTAAGATAAAAAGAACTCAGTGCAGTAGTTTTGTGTGTAATGAGATCAGTGAAAAACAATTAATTGTTCATACGTAAATTCTCTGTGTTTACGTTGGATAATATTAGACAGTATGGAAACCATTATATACTATGCAGAAGCAGTTCATTTAACTACTTTCTACAAAAAAACGAAAATGTAGACACAATGCAACTTGAATAATGGATATATTGCTAGATTTAATAATCAATTCAGACTATTGATGAAATCTATTATGGCATATTTTTGTTCAACGCGGTCATGGTAGGGAGGTGGGGGGGGGTGCTGTTCATGGAATGATGTTTCACCGTATTATGAACAATTTTTGAAATATACGTATGATACATTGACTAAGAACTATGAATAAAACCCCCAAGTATTTTTTCCCATTCTCATGTTTAATGAACAACCAAAATAATCTGATTGCTAAAAACTCTTGTTTTATACGTTGGGAAGCATAATGATGCATTTCAAAACGATGTTTTAACCCCTCTTTGCATATTCAACTATTATTTGAAAGCCTGGAATTGAGATACATTTTATTTTTGAATTTCCCACATGTTGTTAAAATTTATTCAAAATGGCGGCTCTTGAAACCGGAAATGCCGATATCTGATAATCAGTCAATCAATTAAAGGATTGTGAACAATGAAATAGAGGTACAAAATTGTTTATTTAAAATTACGTTTGATAACCATCGTTTAAACAAAATAATACAGTTGTTTCTAGAAAAAAATGTTTATAAATGTTTTTAAAAATAGCCTCGGTAATCTACGTGGCTGTACTGTGATTGGTCAAAATTTAAACTTAAATTTTCGTGAATTCTGATTGGACAATTGCCATTCCGCCATTTATTTTTGAAACTGGCAAAGAAGACTGGAGCTGTTTTGAAATTCTGCCTGATTGTTTTAAAATAAGCAGAAATGCAGTGTGCTGTAAATGTTTGGAACCTACATGGAGTGTTCTTACAATGATGTACACATATATTACTTGGAAAATATAAGGCTTTAATGCAGGATGACCCATTTCCATTTGGGGTAAGTTTGATGAACAATATATATTGTTAAAAACTTCACATGATTGTGTTTTTTAAAATCTTAAGATAAAGTTTTGGACTGGTATTGAAAATTTGTTAATTTTTTTTTCTTCAGAATTCTCATTAGAATTGCCAAATAGACTTGAGAATGTGCCTTAAATCCGATTGAAGAGCAGTTCACTATGGTGTTTTGGTGCATGTATGGTGAAGACAAAAATGTCAACATGCATGGGTAAATCAGCTTTTTCTGTCAATTAGAAGTAAACATAATGTATGTATATTTATAAATTATATATATGTTATGATCTTTTTTTAAGAAATACATTTCTTGATTAAATTTTGCAAGAATAAAACCAATGTATCATTAATTTATATTGCAGAAAAAATCACAACAAAGTCAAGCAGACAGTACAAGAGATTGAAGATCTTAGTACCATTATTAATAACAGATGAAATATACAGTAAGTCATTATGTGTGTGTATGGTAATTAAATAGTAATACATAGTATATAAATGGTCTTTTTTTTCATGTATGTTTTACAAAATGCAATGCAGGTAAACTATACTGGCATGCAACCAGTTCTCGCCAAGTACCATTTCTCGCCAGTGCATTGTTTCATCATTTTTTCGTATATTTGATAAAATGACGTCACAGTGCACTGGCGAGAATTGGTACTCGACGAGAACTGGTCGTACGCATGGCAGAATAATAAATATACATGTAATACATGTACGTAACATCTATATTAAAAAAAATTGACCACAATTAAATTTTAATTGCCTGTTTTCAAATATGATAAGCAAGTCATATTATAGAGACCAGTTTTCTCAAGGTAGTGGCCACATGCATTATTAAACATGGGTGCGTTATTCTGATTAATGAAAAGCTACCACACATGTAAGTTTAGGGTTATTTACAGCTAAGTGGTAATCACTATATATAATATTCTTTTACATACATTTTAGGAAGGATCGAGATTCAAAATACAGTTTCGAGTTGTATGCTGACCCATTACTGCAGGACGATGGTATTGAGAAACGGGGGAGATTTCAAGACTTTGTTAACTGTGTGATATGCTAGTGACTTATCAACTTGAGAAGTTATTACAATGTGCTGTCTCCTCCAAAAAAGATTTACAGTCTATAACACTGCTGAAATATTGAAGGCAACATATACTAGATGACAGCCATGGCATATAATTCATCATGCTTTTGTATAGATTTTTAAGTTTAATTACAAAACCTATATATCATTACAAATTATCAGACTCTTCTTGATGATCGAGGTATAAAATTATTTGATGTTTTGTAATGTACTTTTTTGGTACTTGAAATAGTACTAAAAAGGTACCTTTTTTGTGCTTTTTGTATACTTTTTTTAATACTTATTTGTGCTTTTTGACTCTTGACCTAAATTTGTACTTTTTTGTGCTTTCAAACTAAACTATATGTGTACTTTTTGTCTACTTTTTTTGTGCTTTTTTTAAATTACACTGCTTTTTTTGTACTTTTCTATTCTTTGTACTTTTTTTGTACTTAATACTTTTTTGTACTTTTGAATCATACTTTTTTTATACTTTTGAAACATACTTTTTTATACTTTCGAAACATACTTTTTTTGTACTTTTCTGTATACTTTTTCTGTATTAAAACTGATTAAATGTGCTAAAAGTATACTTTTAGTACACTGTATGTTTTTTATACTTATACTTTTTCTGTACTTCATAAATAAATGAAATGATATAAAAGTATACTTATTTTATACTTTTGATTTTAACAAAAGTACTTTTTTTGACTTAATTTGGAACGACCAAATGTATGGTTCCAAATTTAGTCGAAAAAAGTATACTTTTTAAGTGCTTTTATTGTACTTTTTTTTCGTACTTAAAATGTACTTATTTTTGGTATGGGTAACTATGATCAAACCCATGATCACATCATCTTTGTTTTGATTGACAGGTGGGTGTCCCCCTCTTTTCCTTATTTTTTTTTTTTTATTAAAACAAGTGAAAACCAGTGAAATTTTAGAGACAGAATTTATTTGGTATTTAATTAATCGTTTATCAACTAATGTTTAAAAGATCCCCACATTGTTGACAGACCTAAGATGAAAACTGTAACAAAAATATGATTTATACGGAAAATTTCTTTTCATGGTCTACTTGGTTTAGAGCTTAGAGCGTTAAGTTATGAATCTGTCAAAATATCATTTATTTTACCAAATCTTTTTTCTAAGATATCATTCAATCTAAAGAATGAATGCCATTAATTTAGGTTTGAGTATACATTAAAATAGTTAAAAATGACCAAAACTGACACTTTCTTGTTTGCAACTAATTTTTTCGTATTTTATTCTGATATGTCAAGACCACATTAAAACATACAGTTTGCCCAAAAATATTGATGTAAAATGATTTAAACAAATGTTTATGCTAGCTGTCTTTTATACATCCAGTTCTAATTTACTAAATAACTGATAATTATTTTTTTAAAAAACAGACATTTTGCAAATTTCATCATTGTCAATAATTTTCGCAAGGGGGGTACACATTTCTGACAGGTGATTACGAAAAAACTAGCATGTATGTAAACAAATATATGTATTATGTAATTTAAAACTAGGCTTTCCATGATTGAGCACATTTAGTGCCGAGTGTAGGACTACCTTAATTGGTTTTTGGGATTTAAAAAATTATGTTGCCATCTTGTGATTTTAAATAGTTTTACATAGTTCAATTTTCTATTCAGCTCTCTCTCTCTCTCTCTCTCTCTCTCTCTCTCTCTCTCTCAAGTGAAATAGAAACTTTTTTTTTTTTACTAATTTAGTTTAAAGTAAGACACACTATTAAAGAAATTAAACAAAAATTTTGTGCACATGTTCAGATCCATTTAATATGATGGCGAAGTATGTGTTTATGTATATTAAGGTGTTGGATAACTTGTCGGATGATCAAAATTCATGCAGTAAAGGTTGCACCGATCGATACACACATGCATAAATGTAAACTAAAAAATGGTTTGTAGTTATCGTCGAGAAGCAATCAAATCTCATTTCAGTTTGTCTTGATTTTTTTTTCAGAATCAAGGGATGTCAATTTGGGCGAGGACCCAGCAGTTGCCTCAAGACAAACTGAAACATGTCTCCAATCTGTACGAAAGTTCCCAGATCCCTATTGAAGTTCGACACTACTTTGCCGAGTGGATTGAGGAACAGCCCTGGTAAATCAGCTTGATTACAGTAGATGTTGCTACTATTTTTAGACAACATCATTGCTTTATTCTGAGGTTCTTTAAGTCATTTTTTTAGTGTGTGTGTGAATTGAATTTATTATAAAGTTTGAATTTTAAAAGTTAATTACTGGTAAAAAAATAGAAGTTGCAGCAATTGGGAAGCAAAAGCTTTAAAGGAGAAACTGTCCCCCCCCCCACCTGTTTGTGGTAGGGGTAGGACATTTATATGAGTGACCTATTTTTTTAAGTTTCAGCAGTATTTTAAAAAAAACCAAACTATTGGTATCATGTTGAATTAGTTGATTATGGAGAAAAACTGTAAACATTTGTCAAATGACTTAAAAAAATATCACCATAGGGACACAAGTTACAACAGATTGCAGATGTGTTGAATATACCCAGAGGAACTAGTACAAGAGCTATCTATTTAACTGTAAAGGTTTTGTGGTAAATTTGCCTCAAACTCAACGACCCTTCAGTTTACTTTCTGTGAGGGATACTCGGTTGCTTTGTTAGGCTTTCTCAGACCAAAAGAAAGACACTAGTACCATTCAAAGAAATGACCATCTACATGTACTTTTATGAAATCAGGCCCCAGAAAATGTCTAAACAAACTGTTCAATGATGTCTTTGTTTTAAGTAAATAAGAAAATCAATATGAGGAGGAGAATTGAGAAAAATGAAATGGTTTGCATGGTGCCAAGGGGAGCCCCATTCTCATGTGAACAGTCATTGGGATAAAGTGATTTTCTTTGATGATCGAAAGTCAGATTCTTCTGGGACAATACATTGTGGTGAGAGGATGAGGCAGATATTCCCCATTTTTTCTCTATCCCATGGCCCAATCGCAGTTATGAATTTTCAGTTATCACTGGCCACAATTTTAATTGTAAATTGCCCCATGAATAGCTACAGGTATATAAAAATCCTGGACGTACATTTGAAAAAAAAAATTATTACATATTTTATTGTCCCCCGCCGCAACGCGGAGCGGGGACATAGAAATGCCGGGCGTGGGTCCGTGGGTCCGTGTGTCCGTGGGTCTGTGGGTCCGTGTGTCCTTGCGTCCGTCCGTCACACTTTTTTGTAAGCGCTCTCATGCCTACAAATTTTGACAGATTTTCATTACATTTATACCAAATGTTTATACACCTATTACCTTGGTCAAGTTCGAAAATCAGCATTGGTCGATACTTTTTTTGGAGTTATGGGACTCTGACCACAATAATGACTCCGTTTTATCCAAAAATTGACCTTGTAAGCGCTCTCATGCCTACAAATTTTGACGGATTTTCATTTAATTTATACCAAATGTTTATACACCTATTACCTTGGTCAAGTTCGAAAATCAGCATTGGTCGATACTTTTTGCTGGAGTTATGGGACTCTGACCACAATAATGACTCCGTTTTATCCAAAAATTGACCTTGTAAGCGCTCTCATGCCTACAAATTTTGACGGATTTTCATTAAATTTATACCAAATGTTTATACACCTATTACCTTGGTCAAGTTCTTAAATCAGCCTTGGTCGCGTCCCCACGAACCTGTAAAATTTAAGCAATCCATGAAAATTGGCCCCCATGAAATTTAATGATTCCACAGTACAGTATACTAGTATACTGCTTGAACGGCGGGGGACCCAGGAATTCTATTCTTGTTACATATTGATTGACTTCAGTCTTCATTGTTGTAAAAACAGAATGCTAAATGAAGTGCTTATTTGTTAGGTTGTAAGATTGTACAATTGTCTCTGATAAAGCAGTCTTTTTTTCAGTTATTCACACATTATGGTTTTGTTCATTCAAATGAAATAAAATGTGTCTACATTTAATTAGTATTGATCAATAGGAGCTACATGTATTATCAAGGTTGAATTCAATATAATTTTAATGAACAGTTCATTTAAGCACATACCCGGTATATATATGTACAGGTAATATATGCATTACTACACATGAATAATGATGTATTTTAATTTTCCCCAAAGGATTAATTTATTTTCGAATTGTATGTCATAACAGACATGCATTCGGTATCCTCATGCATGCATATGCACTGACATTTAATTAGAGCAACATATCACTTTACACGTGGCAATCTCTATGCCATATCACTTTTTGCTGATTTAAAGAAAAAAAAGAACAAAAACAAAAAGAGACGTGGACAAAGCTATTAGAGAAGAACAGTAAATGTTTTTTTTGCAAAAATAAAATTCCAAATTTTTTTTAATGAACATGTACCGCTGTACATCTTTTTTTACATCAAAAAAAAAAATATATATACCGGTATATATATATAGCTTATTTGACATATTTTTATTACCGTACTATTGATATATCTGTTTAGAATTTTTTTTTAACTTGATCCTTCAACAATAAAATAAACATAGCAACCACTTTCAAGTACTTTCAAAACATTTAATTGCTGGAGATAATTCTTTTTCATATTTTTATATTTTTCGTTTTAGGGGGCAAATTGATGAAAGCAATCCCTCCCAGAGAGATCAGATATTTGCTCAACAGGTCGTTCAGAAACTCATTGCTGAGCTAGAAAGCAGAGCAGTGGAGCTTCCTCAACAGAATGAGTACTTCTTGCTGCGGATCAAATTTCAAGATGTCGCACACTCCTTTAGAGTAAATATATATTGAGATGTCATGTCAAGTATTCAATATTTCATGCTAAAGCTGGTTAATATGTAAACTTTCTTTTCTGAAAAGAAAGCTAGTTTACATATTAACAAATTCTGCAATGTTTTTCTTCCTTCATACTGTCATGAACCACCAGAGGAAAGGATTTTATTGTATAAAAAAATCTGTTTGTAGGTGTTGTAAATCAAAATTTATTTTTCAATCATTCTAGATTTAGTGTACGTAGCAATTCAGATTAATTTATAGATAAATTTTCTTGATGAAAGGAGAGATAGGGCAATGATTTATGACATTTTCAACAAAAAAAACCCCATAATGCCAGAAAAGTATTAAAGTGTTTCTTATATCTAACTAACTTCTACATTGTATTCTGCTTTTTGTTTCTATTGCCATGTACAGACCCACTATGCCCAGAGCCCAATGGAACTTGTCCGCATTTTCAAAAGAAACCTGGCAATGGAAGAAAGTTTGTTACGTCAACATGAAAATGTAAGTGTCAGCGGCAGATTTTGGTGATTGAACTCTTTACATTGTAACATATACGGGGTATACTTGATTTTCCAACATATTAGTTCAAAAAGATATTAGGAAATACCGGTATTTACATTTTCCAGTGTCTTGCCTGTGATATAATACTACGTATCGATTTTGTACTATATAACCCATAACTTCAAATGACGCCAAGTTGAGGCGCCAGCAGGGTTTGCTTATTTATATTTAGATATTTAATCGTACGGTGGCTTAAATTATGTAAATATAAGTAATAAGGAGTCATTCTTTGAATATTATGAGGTGATAATTTCAGTTGGGGCGTGATCAAATCTATCATAAAGCCCTTTGGGCTTTATTGGATTTGATCACGCCCCGACCGAAATTATCACCTCATAATACTCAAAGAATGATTCCTTAAATAGAAAAGAGTTCTGACTTTTAATTATAACGTGCAAAAAATATTAATCCAAAAATGCAAAGCAGCTGTTGGCTTCATTTTTTTTTAAATCTGTAATACATGTACTATATTATAATGGTTGCGGTATTATCAAAAGGTTTTTAATAGCATTTAATTTATTTGCATGGCTTTAATTGATGAAGATTAATTGTACCAGTAATTGGTTAAAAATCTTTGTTTTTTATTGAGGACATGTATTCTTTAAAAGTTTTAACATTATAATTTTTTTTTTAAACTTTTGCATTGACAGCAATGTAATAATCTTCTTTGTATATTTTATTTCAGCCAGATGCATCGGTAAGATTTTCTATTATTTCTGTGCATCACTGAAGAAAAATGTTCTCTTAATAATAAATAATTGATGAAAAATGACCATAAGACGTTCAAGAAATGAAACCCTCTGAATTGTTGAACAATAAGATATTAAAACATCAGATATTTGTGATACATTCCCATTTACTGGCCTATCAGAATCCATACATGGAAAAGCATAAAAATTTGCCAAATATCCAACACAACTGTTTAAGTAATCAAAGAACCAACTAGACATTTATTATTCGTCTGTCTTTTTCTAATAGTTGACTTCATATTACATGCCGGTAAATTTATTAGCCAAGTTCTAAGCTTTATTTCAATTTCTTAAGATCTTAAAGCTTTTTGTTTCAGACTCAAATGAGCTTTTCTGAACAAACTATATGGCAGATAATTTATGGGCCAAGTTCTGTATAAAGCTTTATTTCCATTTCTTAACACCGTTATAATTCACCTGATTCAAAAAATCAGTTGAACTTTAGTTGGCAAAATTGAATACTGAAAACCAACTTTTATTCGCTTGCGAGAAATATTCGTGAGAATCCCGAGAGCCTTTTTGTCGCGAATATTTTTCGCCACAAACTAGTCTTTGCGGTATGGATTTTATATCAAAACGAATGTGGATAAAGCGTGATCGCGAAAAATAAACGTCGCGAACCTGTTCATCACCGGTGAATTGCAAAATAAAGTCGTCGCGAATAAAAGTTAGTTTTCAGTAAGTACACATCAAAAGATGTCTGTACATGTTGTTATGGTTTGATCGTGATAAACTTTCATCTCCTCCTCTGGAGCCACTGAGTCAATTTCGACCAAACTTGACACGAAGCATATTTTGTTGAAGGCCTTTCAAGTTTATCAAATGACAGGCAATCACGTCCCTGCAAAGGGAAATGATAAAGAAATGGGAAAACAGTGTAAGGTTAATTGAAAACCATGGTTCTTGGAACCAATTGGCCAAGTTTATAAAAAAAAAACTGCATAATATGCATATATTATTAACTCATGGTGAACTTATTAACATTGAGTAGGTTAACCATGATTCCAAGGGCCAGGGAAGTCGATCATACAATGAGAGTTTAAAGTCAAACCGTTTTTAGAATTCCAGCTAATCAACAAGGAAAAGGCAAAAATAATGTTAAGATTATTTTTTGCAAAAAGAGGGGATTCGGAAGGGGGTGAAATTATTTCATTGGAGGAAAAAATAAACATTAACATTCTTCTGAGGAAAATAGAGACCCTTTTCGTGAAATTGACATGCATTAGCAAGTTCTTTTCAAACCATTGTCCAATTAAAGATGTATGAGAAAGACAAAATATAGCTTAATTGTAATTACTTCTAAGCGCTTTTAATTAACGCATGCACATTGATGACTTTTCAAAAATCTTGATTGAAAATTTCTAAGTTTTTGGGTGCGTATTATACATAGGAACAGCAGTTTTTTCAACATTTTACACCCAACATTGGGGGTGCATATAATAAACAAGTGCGTGCTATAAACGAGACCTTACGATGTGTGTATCGATCTGTTAAATGCATGTCTGTTGGGAATTATTTTATTGTCCATATGTTTTAAGACCTCATATTTGCCATTTTGGTCAACACCATTCTCGGAGGTTAGAGTCAGTAAAAAGGGGTCCAGGACATCAATGACTAAGGAACAGTAAATCTAGCTTCCTTTTGTCATCTTTTTTTGAACTGTGATTCCCAAACCCAGAATACTGTAGATTCCTTATTCATACTTAGTTCTGCTATTCAACCGTTTTGCATCAATTGTGTGCAAGAATATAAAATCGCGAATGCCGAATTTTTATCATAGTTTCATTTAGTTTACCTCTGTCAGAAAAAATAAAGGCGAGATTTTAAAATCCGTGAGATGTGCTTCACGCAATTTTGCGTGGATATTAATTCCTCAGGTTTAATTGGGAATTTACAGTACGTAGTAAAATAGTATTGAGTGGAATGAGTAGCTGGTTTAGTGATGTGATCTAAATTTAATTAAAACTGATAATTATATTAGATTGCGTGCAGTCATGACATATTTTAATCATAGTTTTATGAACTACGGTACCTAGCCTGACAATATTTGTTGAATGACTCCTGAATTCCTAATGATGCTATAGTAAACACTTAGTAATCATTATGAATTAATGACATTCTGCACATAAAATCAATGAGATTTTTAAACAAGTTAAATAACGAGGTTTTAGAAAATTAATATTATTTTTTCAATTTGATTATAAGAGGGATTTGACAGCTACCATGCAGTGCTCTGGTGCTCTAGAGTATAAGTGAATTGATGTATGAACATTTCATTGAAGATTTAATATTTTGGAATCAATTTATTTTTTTTATAAACTAGAGTTTCATGAACTGATCGAGGGAAAGGGGGCCAAGTTCCTCATACCCATCGATTTGAACCCCATGAAAATTTATTCCAAAATCTGTTTGTCCACAAAACTATACTCTTTCTGTTAATTCTGCTATAAAATATGGATTAATTGATTTTTTAGGAATTTTAAATTCCACAGTTGTTGAAATAATGCAATGATTTATATTATAAAACTTTGATAAACAGACTGACTTTCAGAGTTATAGCCATGCACATGATAGACAGGGGCAGCCACTTTTGGGTGGATGAAGATTATAGTTTCTCCTGTTTCATGAAAAAATGTACATGTATCTTCAGTTTTAATGCTTGTGCCATAATCAACCCCTAGGCTTTCGCATTTCATTTCTTTAAGCCCACTTTATAAAATGTCTTGTTTTCTTGAACTATAGTTTTATTTTCTACAAGAATGAGCACATTCTTGCAGCAGGTAAAGCTTATTCATATATTTTTACATACTAATTAAATTATGAACAACATTCTTAAATTTTTTGATTTGTTGCTTATTTTGGCAAATTTTCTCATACACTTTGAAATATTTAATGATAAGTTAAATGGGAAAAAGGGGGGGGGGGTTCAGAATGAGGCTGATGGCTAATTTCAAAGATTTCTTACCAAAATGATCAAAATTAACTTCAAGATGAAGGGTATAGTTTATATATTTTTGAAAAAAAAAATTTCCAAAACGGTATTTTTTTATCATAATTTAATTTTTGCAATATTTCAAATAATATTTCAACTATCTTTGAAGTCATGTGATTATTAATGTGAAATACCTCTTCTCCATTAACTCATCCAATTAAAACATATTTTCTTTTTTGCAAGCCTATTTCTTGTTTTACAGAGTAAAAACTGTCAGTTGCATTAATGTTGAAAAAAAATATCGTGACAACACTTAATGATATACACAAAAGATAATGACTTTAATTTGGAAATAACAGCAAAGAATACGGCTAAAATCTGCCAAAATCAGCAAAATTAGTTCCGCGTGATGAATGACGTCATTCAACACATGTGTTGAATGATGTCAAATTCTTATGAGAAATAAAATATTGTGGTGAATTAAAACTCTCACCAAAACTGTAAATAATAAACTTCTGTAGAAATGTTGAGTAAAGACAATGGTTTTAACATAGTTGATATATGAAGATAAATTAATCAGCGAGTGACCTGTTCTTGCGTAAACAATAAATGGGCCATTCCTGTTCTAGGCACTTTAAAAAAACCTCATATGACAAGCCTTTTTAATAGTACGTTTGCAACAAAACTGAAAAAGAAAAATTTCAAAAACTATCTGCGAGTTTTATTTGACATTTTAAGTGTATAAAATCATTACCGTAATAATACCATTTCATAACCTTTATTGATAAGATTATATATATGGTAATAATTTGATGTAATTATGATAAAATCTATATTTTTTTAAACAAGATATGATTTCCATTTGGAAAAGGTTTGATAGAAGCAAACAATGAAGTAAGGACCGGTTACTTTCACATGTGTATTGAACATCTTCGGTAATTTTTAGCGAAACATTTTGACGTCGCGTAATTTACTTCAGTAAATGCATAAAAGTTCATTTTAAAGACAAAGTTGCCAAATCTTTTCAGCACACATGCATTGATGAGCAAAAGCGGATAAAAAACTGACTGATACAGACTTTTATTCCAGAATTTAATTTCCCCTTGTAGTATAATTTGCATGTAGCTTATATCCATCCTTTGGGGGCCCCCTTTTATGTACCTTTGTGAAATAAAGATGGATTGAGACTGAGTTATAAATTTGTCGAAAAAGATGGACTGAATATTTTAACAAATATTATAACATGTTTGCATGACTATTTTGACCATATAATAAACTAAATTTTAGATTTTTTTCTGTGAATTGGGCAGATTAATGGAGAATAGGTGGAAAATCAGCTTAGGAAATGAATTTATATTTTTAACAAACTCTTTTTGGTTTTAGAATCTAATTTCAGTCTTACATTCTCTCTTCCTTGTGTGTTATGTAATAGGGGAGTAACTAACAGTCATCTTTTGATGGAGCTGTTGTTCAACTTTGCCGTAAAACATCAGCCTTTTAACAACCTTAAGATAATGAACCTAAAAACCATATCTCTTAAAAATTCTGTGTTTGTCCTCTCCAAGCCAAGGTTTGAATTTAAAAGAGAAATTGTACCAGCTCAAGTTATTTTTAGTGGAAATCTGAGCGTTAACAATTTTTAGCACACCTGATAACAAGGTTAGTTAAATAGTGAATGCCAGACCAACAATGGGACCCCTGAAGTGTTTTCACAATTCTACATATGAACATTGTGGTGATTAAAGAAGATTCATGAAACTACATGTGAATATTTAAAAATCTCTTTTTCTTCCGCAAAATCTGCTCTGCAGCAATTTGAGATACACTACTATTCAAATATCTTAATGTTATGTAGATTTCAAAATATTTGAAACGTACATATTAACTTGCCAAGCATACAATTCTACAATTTGTGATATTGCCATGCAAGCAATCTGATACACATATACACTTAATATATTCATTTTTTCTACATGTGTACTTTCCTTTTCCACTTGACATAGTGTTGATTCATTTTTTTTTAACTGCATCTTTTTGTTGAGCAATGTGGCCTATGGGCCTCTTGTTTTGCAGCTCTTTTAATTGTTTCAAATGTACTTGCCCAAATTCAAACACCCAGTTTGGGAGAGAAATTCTTCAAAGGTGACCCGAGCTTCAGTTTATTGTAACTCATTCTAACATGCATGTTATGATCCATTTTGTGCTTTATATATATTCAATGATTTTAATATCAAACATTATGTAACAAATGTAAAGTTTCGTATTATTGATGATGATGTATTAAGCTTATAAATAGATTCTTAGTTTTGCTTTGATTTATTTAATCCAGCCCACAGAGGCTCCCATGCCTGCCTTTGACAAAGACAAACATATTATGAACAAGATCGATGGCGTAGGAGTGCAAGTCAATGTAAGTTTACCAGTAGCTTTTTTTTCAATAATGAAAACCCCATGCAGGTCAAATGGTTAGTTATAAATGGAATGGAAGCTTTAAAAAGAAATCATAAGATTTTTTTGTAGAATATATGAAAAAAGCTTTCTATACAAATGAAAGTGTTAATTGTTTTGAAAATGAAAAACTTAAAAAAAAAAAGATAATAAATACTGGTTATAGAGTTATGTTATGATTGTAAAATGAATATTAGACTATGGTAGTTATGCAAATATAATATTGATTTTGAAAAAAAAAAAACCAACATACATGTAAAAGAATCTTAATTTCTTGTATCAATTTTAGGAATCTGAAAAAATGATAAAAGAGTTGACGCAAAAACAGGAAGTTTTCACCATTAACTACCAGAAACAACTGCAGATCAACAGTAAGTGACAGAATTTGATTTCACGTTCTCTATACCATTATTTGAGAAATACTTTGTAGTACATGGTATTAATATTATGTTAGTACAATCTGTGTGCATTAATTGTCCATCAAATACATGTACTTCTGTCTGCAGAGTTCAGTTCTTGAAAACTGCATACATGCCTGAATTATTTTTCTGTTTTTTATAAAGCTGTCTTTAATAAATATTAGAAATGTTTGCCATTATACAACAGGTTATTATAAAAAAAAAAAGTCAATATGTATCCTATTATAGATATAATTAAAATGATGCATTCAGTTAGAAGAAGAAAGGTTTTAGATATAATGATACAATTTTATAATCAATACAATTTTGCTACAGTCAAAGCCTCTAAATACATGTACTTCAAATATGAAACAGAAGTTCATAGATTTTTATTTTTTCTAACACAGAAATAGAAAACTACAACTTCACAGCAAGCACACTATGTGTGTAGCAGTCATGTAGTACATTTTTGATTCAGCAAAATTTTGAAATACTGAATTGTTTTTTTTTTTCAATGAGATTGCCTTTATATGATCTCCACCAATTTAAAAAGTTAAAGATTAATACTTATATAATATGTCATGTCTAAATAGGTCAGATTAACCAGACACAGTCAGAGAGATATTTGACCACCCTCTCTCCTGAGGAAATTCAGCGTGTGACAGAGGTCAGGAAAACTCTAGATAAACAGAAGAAGGACTTTGAGACAGTGCTATCAAAGGGAGCCCAGACCATCATCAGTGCTAGAGTGGTACGAGGCTTGAGGCATTTAAATTCCATAAGTAATTAAAATGAATTGAAATGCTGGAATTTACCCCAACAGATTTTGTTTGAAATATTTTTATATAAAAAAAAAAAAAATATTCCATCACTGGTACAATTTTATTGTAATGATTTAAGGGAGTTAACTAAGATATTTGATTTGACTGAAAGATGTACATGTTCATTTAGCAACACATAATGGTGGATGTCTCAAAGCCTGATATGTTTAAAGTGCTTTAAAACTATATGTGGCACAGATTTTCAAGACTAAGTAGGAATTGTTCAGAGATGATGATTTGTCAAGTTATCTTTTGGATAAATTATTCAAGATTACAGATTGTCTTTATGTAGTAGGGAGTAGATGTGCATGGGTATAAGGTTTCATTACCAAGAGATTCTTTCACTGAACGGTAACCTCTGATTGTGTAAATTGAAAGCATTGTTTAGAATTAATGTATCCTCTTTTTGTTGTTGTCAGGAAATAGCGGACACACTGAGCAAGAACTTTGAGGACCTGGAGGAAGTGCGCCACCTGGTGGTGGACCAGGAACTGATCGACTGGAAACGCAAGCAGCAGCTGGCCGGCAACGGGGCGCCATTCGATCCCAATCTGCTGGAAAACTTACAGAAATGGTAGATATATTTTTTACTTTATAGCTCGTATTTAAAAAAAATTCATAATGTAATCGGAGGTATATTTAATTCTAGATCAATTTGATGGGCTTCAATTTCTGGTTGATTATTAAAAAAAAATTATAAAATAATGTATTCTTAAAAAAATACTTCATGGTTTTGAAGCTTTTTATGGTGGGAAAAGAGTTTTATGGAAACAATGACACATCAAATATTAATAAAATGTTAATAATACATGTACTGAGTTTCAATGAGTTCTGGTTTTGGGTTGTGTTTTTTTCTGGTTAGTTGATATATAATTACTTGATTCAGGGTGGAGTCAACAGTGGATCTGGTATGGAGAAGCAGACAACAAGTGTTAAAGCTGGAGGGACTGTGTAGTCGCATTCCACTACAACTGCCCGACGGAAAGGAAGATGCTGTGTCAACTCTCAACAACAAAATAACCAGCATTCTGTCTTCCATTGTCACAAGGTACAGATTATACAAGCTCAACTTTTGTGTGCATATGTATTGCAAAAAATTAAAAATATTTTGTGATGACGAAGGAAAGCTCTGTCTAGTGTGGCTCTTGTCTTGTAAAGTTTGTAATTTGAAGTAGAACTAAATTTATATGTCAATGTAACACTTGCAAATTCTATTTTGTTTTCTTTCATCTATTTAACATACAAACGTTTGCATTCAGGAATGTCTACTGATCTAGATTATATGATTTCAGTACCTTTATTGTGGAGCATCAGCCTCCTCAAGTGTTGAAGAGAGACTCGAGGTTCAGTGCTCGGGTACGGCTGCTGGTGGGTGGACGACTAACCATTCATCTCACCCCTCCCACAGTGACTGCCTCCATCATCAGGTGGGTGGTACTACTACATTGAGGCAAAGTTTTAGTATCTTAAAGAATTTGGTAAACTGTGAGTGCATAATAATGTAGTATTAAATCAATGAAACAGAATGGAAGTGACTTTTATTGTACAGAGATTGTCATGGTAATGAGTTAATTAAAAAAAAATTACTTAAGGTTTAAATATGATGGTACATGTATATGTCTAATATGGACCAGTTTATTACCGCCAAGCCTCAACCTTATTAACCGCAGGTATCACAGTTTTCATCGCTGCATGTCCGTTACTCAACCATTTTTGCACCCACATACTCTTGTTTCTCACTGCAGTGAATCCCAGGCCAAACTCCTGTTGAGGGGCCCCAATCGTCGCCCTGACAACAGCTGCGGGAAGATCCTGAACAACTCAGGCCTTATGGAGTTCCACCAGCAGAAAGGAGAGCTCAGCATTGAGTTCAGGAACATGGTAAGATTTTACTCTGATATTTTACTTAGCACTAAGTTCCAGAAACGTGGTAAGATTTTACTCTGATATTTTACTCAGCATTTAGTTCAGAAACATGGCAAGATTTACTCTCACTGATATTTTACACAGCATTAATTTCAGAAGCATGGGAAGATTTTACTCTGATGTTTTACTCAGCATTGAGTTCAGAGACATGACAAGATTTCACTCTGATATTTTATTTGCAACAAATTGAAAGAAATTAAAAAGTAATTGACATATTAAAGGAAGAAATCGGTACATGTACATGTCATAAATTTGGAGATGTCATTTACCCATGCATTATCATAATAAACATTTGAAGATATGTTTATATAATATAATTTTTTTACAAACATTTTTTCTTCAAATTAATACATAAAATATCATTGATTCAGTGTTTCTTTTCCTCCTCTAGATTTTGAAAAGCATTAAGAGGGCCGAGAAGAGAGGAACTGAGGTGAATTATAGATTTTTGTTTTAAGAAATCGACTTCATTTTTATACAGACCCTGAAACGTGCTACTACACTTGTTGCACGGTTCGGTTCCGTACGCTTTGTGAACGGTATGTTTCGCTTTGTGAACGGTACGGTTCGTTTTGTGAACGGTACGGTTCGCTTTGTGAACGGTACGTTTAGTTTTGTGAACGGTACGGTTCGCTTTGTGAACGGTACGTTTCGTTTTGTGAACGGTACGGTTCGCTTCTTGCACGGTATGCTTTGCTAAAAATAGCTGCACGCTTTGTGAATGGTTTGCGCGCTTTATTAATGAGGTAGGCGTGGCCTGAACGCTTTGAATTTTCTCGATATAAATGTAATTTTGGTTAGTTTTTATGACAAGATGTTTTTCTTTATTTATATGATATATTACAAATGTATTTCAATTTAATTAAAATCAGAACTTCCATCCGTTCTCCCGTTTTTGATACATGTACGTTGCGTGAACGGTACGGTTTGCTTTGTGAACGGTACGTTTCGTTTTGTGAACGGTACGGTTCATTTTGTGAACGGTACGGTTCGCTTTGTGAATGGTACGTTTCGTTTTGTGAACGGTACGGTTTTGCTTCTTGCACGGTATGCTTTGCTAAAAATAGCTGCACGCTTTGTGAATGGTTTGCACGCTTTATTAATAAGGTAGGCGTGGCCTGAACGCTTTGAATTTTCTCGATATAAATGTAATTTTGGTTAGTTTTTATGACGAGATGTTTTTCTTTATTTATATGATATATTACAAATGTATTTCAATTTAATTAAAATCAGAACTTCCATCCGTTCTCCCGTTTTTGATACATGTACGTTGCGTGAACGGTACGGTTTGCTTTGTGAACGGTACGTTTCGTTTTGTGAACGGTACGGTTCGTTTTGTGAACGGTACGGTTCGCTTTGTGAACGGTTACGTTTCGTTTTGTGAACGGTACGGTTCGCTTCTTGCACTGTATGCTTTGCTAAAAATAGCTGCACGCTTTGTGAATGGTTTGCACGCTTTTTTAATGAGGTAGGCGTGGCCTGAACGCTTTGAATTTTCTCGATATAAATGTAATTTTGGTTAGTTTTTATGACGAGATGTTTTTCTTTATTTATATGATATATTACAAATGTATTTCAATTTAATTAAAATCAGAACTTCCATTCGTTCTCCCGTTTTTGATACATGTACGTTGCGTGAACGGTACGGTTTGCTTTGTGAACGGTACGTTTCGTTTTGTGAACGGTACGGTTCGTTTTGTGAATGGTACGGTTCGTTTTGTGAACGGTACGGTTCGTTTCTTGCACGGAACGGTATGGTTCGTTTTAGAGGTGTAGTAGCACGTTTCAGGGTCTGTAGATGTACAATACAGTCACTGTCATACAGCATGTTTATCAAGCAGTTTAACATTGGTTTACATGACATTGTATGTGAACATTCGAACATGGATGAACTGTTTCATATTACATACTGTGTATACAGATTTCATCATTAATTTAATTTTTTAGCTCACCGAGACGAAGTCGGGGGGAGCTTATGCTATACCCTCGGCGTCGGCGTCGGCGTCGGCGTCCGGACCTGGTTAAAGTTTTTGTTGCAGGTCCTGTATCTAAGTTATTACTTGTCCTATCTTCACCAAACTTGCATGGATGATGCATCTTGACCTACTTATGGACTTAACAGACTTGGATGCTGAATCAGGGCCATGAGTTTCAGATGCTGGAGGAGGTTAAGGTGTTTGGAGCAGGTTAAAGTTTTTGGTGCAGGTGCCCTTTGATAGCAATTTCTAAGTTACTACTAGTCCTAACTTTACCAAACTTGCATGGATGGTGCGTCTTATGATACTGATGCACCAGACATGCTTTAATGCTGAATCTGAGCCATAGGTTTCAGATGCTGGATGAGGTTAAGGTTTTTAGAGCTGGTTAAAGTTTTTGGAGCAGGTGCCCTTTGATGATTATATCTTAGTTATTACTAGTCCTAAGTTCACTAAACTTGCATAGATGGTGTGTCTAATGATACTGATGCACCTGGCAGGCTTGAATGCTGAATCTGAGCCATAGGTTTCAGATGCTGGATGAGGTTAAGGTTTTTAGAGCTGGTTAAAGTTTTTGGAGCAGGTGCCCTTTGATGATTATATCTTACTTATTACTGGTCCTAACTTCACCAAACTTGCATAGATGGCGTGTCTTATGATACTGATGCCTCTGACAGACAGAAATGCTGAATCTGAGCCATAGGTTTCGGATGCTGGATGAGGTTAAGGTTTTTAGAGCTGGTTAAAGTTTTTGGAGCAGGTGCCCTTTGATGATTATATCTTAGTTGTTACTAGTCCTAAGTTCACTAAACTTGCATAGATGGTGCGTCTAATGATACTGATGCACCTGGCAGGCTTGAATGCTGAATCTGAGCCATAGGTTTCAGATGTTGGATGAGGTTAAGGTTTTTAAAGCTGGTTAAAGTTTTTGGAGCAGGTGCCCTTTGATGATTATATCTTACTTATTACTGGTCCTAACTTCACCAAACTTGCATAGATGGCGTGTCTTATGATACTGATGCCTCTGACAGACAGAAATGCTGAATCTGAGCCATAGGTTTCGGATGCTGGATGAGGTTAAGGTTTTTAGAGCTGGTTAAAGTTTTTGGAGCAGGTGCCCTTTGATGATTATATCTTAGTTATTACTGGTCCTAACTTCACCAAACTTGCATGGATGGTGCGTATTATAATACTGATGCACCTGACAGGCAGGAATGCTGAATCTGAGCCATAGGTTTCGGATGCTGAAGGAGGTTAAGGTTTTAAGAGCTTGTTAAAGTTTTTGGAGCAGGTGCCCTTTGATGATTATATCTTGTTTATTACTGGTCCTAACTTCACCAAACTTGCATGGATGATGCGTCTTATGATACTGATGCAGCTGACAGGCATGAATGCTGAATCTGAGCCAAAGGTTTTGGATGCTGGATGAGGTTAAGGTTTTTGGAACAGGTCACATGTTTAATAAATATTAGTACTATTTCAAACTTGCATAGTTGATTGAACTATAATATAAACGAATCGCAGAGGTAGCTTCTGATGCAGAGCCTGATCTCCATTATCAAGGATGCTAAAAAATATATCTAAGTTATTACTGGTCCTAACTTTACTAAACTTGCATGGATGTTGCATCTTATGATACTGATGCACCTGACAGACATGAATGCTGAATTTGACCCATAGGTTTCGGATGCTGGAGGGAGGTTAAGGTTTTAAGAGCTGGTGTTTTTGGAGCAGGTGCTCTCTTATGATTATATCTTAGTTATTACTGATCCTAACTTCACCAAACTTGCATGGATGATGCATCTTATGATCCTGATGCACCTGGCAGGCTTGAATGCTGAATCTGAGCCGTAGGTTTCGGATGCTGGATGAGATTTGTTTTTTTGGAACAATTAAGTCACATATTTTATAGATAATAGGTTGCATAGTTGATTTAACTATAATATTAATGAACCCCAGAGGTAGCTTCAGATGCAGATCTCCATTAGCAAGGGTGCTAAAAAAATTCTCCTTTCTCAAACCTGCTTGATAGATGTGTTCATTGTTAAATGATATAATATGATTCCTATTATATAGTATTGTATGATATGATACACCATTTATTAATATGATACAATATTATATCATATATTATATTGTAAAAAGTTATATGATACGATATGATATTGTATCAATTTTTTTGTACATTATGATATGATATTGTATCATGATATTGTTATGTATAGTATTGTTTATTATGATACAATATTGTATAATATGATATTGTATAATATACTATTTTATAACATGTTATTGATTCATATGATATTGCAACATATAATATTGTATCGTATGATATAATATTGTTTAATATATATTGTAACATATAATATGATATTGTATAATATGATATTGGTTTATATAATATATTATTATATCATATGAATATGTATAATATGATATTGTATAATGTGATATTGTATCATATAATACAATATAGTATATTATTATACTTTCATGTTAAATACTGAAATCTGATTGGTTTAGACGAAGTTGACAATCCGTTCTAATACCCTCAGCGTTAGCAACACACTTGGCAACGGGCCGATAGAACAAATTGTTACATGCGCGTAAATTATGCGCGTACGGTTCGCCGTAGAACTCACGTCTTTTCTATATAAAAGCAGTAAAATTTGCTATAAAATTAAGACATTCAGTATAATAAAATAAATAGTGCCTGTTTGGGAGGGTACCAGTTGAAATTGACACCCCGAGAAAACCATTGTCAACCTCCGCTTCGCGTCGGTTGACAATGGTTTTCTCGGGGTGTCAATTTCAACTGGTACCCTCCCAAACAGGCACTATTTATATAATATGATATTGTATGATATAATATAGTACTATATCACATGATATTGTATCAATTGATATGATACAATGTTGTATCTAATTTTATTGTATCATATGATACAATATCCTATTGTGTATCAAATATGATACAATATCATACAATACAATATCATACTATAATATTATACAATATAATATCATATGTTACAATATTGTGATGTATTATGTGATATGATATTGTATCATATATTATTATATTGTATCATATAATATCAATATCATAATATATTATGATATTGTATTATGTGATCAAATACAATAATGTATAACAAGATACAATGTCATATCATATGTTACAATATCATATTTCATCATTATTTATTACAGTATTTATTGTATTATATGATATATATTGTAGGTATCATAAGGTGCAATATCGTATTTTATATTATTGTATTGATAAACATTGTATCATATAATACCGTATGAAATGAACATATGATTATTATACAATTTTTTAAACATATGATATTGTTATACGATATTGTGTCAAAACAGTATCCATGTATATCCAAGATCATTATTAACTATGATTTTCAAATAATATGATTAAGGTGGTCTCATTAAGATGATTCCTCATAAAGGTGATGCCTCGTCTCGGTGAGCTTTGTAATCTGTGATTACCTATGTTTTAGAACTCATACTAAGCTACTAATTTTGCAGGCTGTCACAGAGGAGAAATTTTGCATCTTGTTCCAAAGCTCTTTCCATCTTGGAATGACGGTGAATGAATTACAGTTTGAAGTATGGGTAAGTGTCACTTTGAATTACAGTCAAGTACTCTGCTGTATTGAGATTGTGTAGATGCAAAAGTTTTTAGACATAGGAACATTTTAAGATATTTACACAACAAGAATTTGAGTAAACTTGACTGATTTTGTCTTTGTTAAAGCGAAACTCGCAATGTTTGTATGCCTGTCCGCTACCTCTGTTAATTTGAGCTAGAGTGATAAGCGTAAAATATAATGATACAGAAGTACCTACATATATGACATGTGATTTCATGAACAGATGTGAGCTGTTTTCCAAATCGGACAGTAAAAATTTTGAAATACAAAACAAGTGGACTAAGTTCTGGTATCAATATAGAGTTTCTATGCGGTCAATCTGGACTAGTCTTGCTGTAAGATTGTAGCATTAAAAGGCTGTTCTATTTTGCAGACTATCTCCCTCCCTGTTGTTGTTACTGTTCATGGAAACCAGGAATGTAATGCCGTAGCAACGGTTTTGTGGGACAACCAGTTTAGTGAACCAGTAAGTATTAAATCTTGTTGCACTTTTACTTATAGTCTGACTGGGATTATTTATCTGTAGAAAAAAGGAAATGAAATTCTTAAAATTGTAATATTTGTAATAGTTAAAGAGAAGAGCAAAACAATTATGGCTAGAAATATATTTTGAAATTTCTTGCAAATTCTCATAACCTTAGCAGTCTTCTAAAAAAAGAAAAGAAAAATTTGTAAACTGTCAACTTACATGTAACTTATATAATAGCTTTGTGTCTACATACGGAGACACAATAGGCATGAGTAATTTTAGCTGGTATTCAGGCTAAACATGTACCAGTAGTAATAATTTTTTGTAAATTGTAACTGATGCAGAGTAGAATATGCTTGTGTAGAATTTTTTTAACTGAAGAAGCATGAAGATTGTTATAAATATTACTATCTTCAAATTTCTTGTATCTAAGATTTGAACCAGTGGTCTCATGGTCTTGTTTTGATGTCTTTGTAGGGCAGGATGCCATTCGCTGTGCCTGACCAGGTGCAGTGGTCAGATCTGGTGCACATGCTGGATGTCAAGTTCCGCTCGCTGACGGAGCGAGGCCTGACTCAGGAGAACAAACAATACCTGGCCACCAAACTCTTTGGTATGTGTTGATACTGACCATCAAACTTTTTAGTATATGTGTTAATACTGGCCACCAAACTCTTTGGTTTGTGTTGATATTGAACAAAGGAGAAAACATTTTGGGGAATAATATTATGCAGACTGCTTTATAGATCGTGTAAAGGAGCTTTACCCAAATTGGTTAACCAGTTGTGAAGTGCATACTTCAATTGTATTTACTACATAAATGTTTTTCATTAAAATTAAATCTAATTAGGAAAAATATTTATGTATTGGATTTTAATTTCAGGTGGCACCATTGATGATAACTTCAGCCAGAAAATGGTGAGCTGGAGTAGTTTCAACAGGGTAGGTAGCCTTCCTGTTCTTCTTTTTCTTGGAAAATTTAAATGGTTTGAAGAAACAACGAAAATCGCTTTGGTTTCTTAAAATTATGTTAATGTTGAAAATAATGAATCTAGAAATGAAAATAAACTAGCTGTCAAAACTTTCTGAACCAAATGTCAGTCATCCTGTTGTTCTTTTTCTTGGAAAATTAAAATGTTTCGAAGAAACTACAAAAAAAAAACTTTGGTATCTCAAAATTAATGTATAGTGTTGAAAATACTGAATCTACAAATGAAAATAAACTAGCTGTCAAAACTTTCTGTACCATATGTGAATCATCAGATAATTACGCCCCCACTTTGAAAAAGAGGGGGGTATACTGTTTTACCCTTGTGTTTGTCTGTCTGTTTGTGTATCTGTTTGTAACAAATTTCTGTCACATTTCTCTCAGCAACTATTAATCGCGGATGCTTGAAATTTCAACACAATCAGTTTAGGTATGCCATATGTTGGGATTTATTTTTTAACAAATTTTTGTACTACATGTATTGGCAATTGGACGCCAACTTCCTGTTTAATGACGACTGTTTAGGTATGCCATATGTTGGGATTTATTTTTTAACAAATTTTTGTACTACATGTATTGGCAATTGGACGCCAACTTCCTGTTTAATGACGACTGTTTATTTTTAGCATAAAATTTTTTAACAAATTTTCATCAAAGATTTCCCAGTAACAATTAATTGTGGATGCTTGAAATTTAGAGACACTTTTCTTTTAGGTATGCCATAAGGTGGGGTTCATTTTTTAACAAATTTGATGTCAACTTCCTGTGAAATGTTGACTTTGTTTATTTTGTATATTCACGTCCGATTTCTTGTTTTAGAATTTATTCATAATGTAAAGGTATATATACATGTAAAATTTCACATGCAACAAAATTGTTCATTGTATTTTATTTAATCTTTTGAATAATAATTTAAGAATGTATTTATTTTTACATTAAAAGTTCATTTGTATGAAGAATCTATTAATGCAGTAGTTTTGTTGCCAAGGAAAGCAACTTCATGAAGAAAACTAATATTTGAGATTGTTTTAGCCTTGATGAAATCCTCACAACATAAACTTAGCTCGATCTACTTGATTTCGTTTGAAATGAAACTCCTTATTGCAGGATCCCTTATCAAACAGGAATTACACATTCTGGGAATGGTTCTACCAAGCCATGAAACTGACCAAAGAACACCTGAGAGGTCCATGGAAGGAAGGGTAGGTACTTGTATACACAGCTGCTAAATGAGGCAGCCCTATAGGTTGATGTGGTTTATACAGGTTTACACAGGCTCTGGGGCCATTAAACTTGGACACGCTCACCAAGATGAAGTCGGGGGAAGCTTATGCTATATCCTTGGCGTCGGCATCCGGACCTGGTGAAAGTTTTTGGAGCAGGTCCTGTATCTAAGCTATTACTTGTCCTATATTTACCAAACTTGCATAGATGATGCATATGGGCATACTTATGGGCTTAACAGACTAAGATGCTGAATCTGAGTTATAAATGTTAGATGCTGGAGGAGGTTAAGGTTTTTGGAGCAAGTTAAAGTTTCTGGAGCAGGTGCCCTTTGATAGCCATATCTAAGTTACAGAACCCGCAACGTTATCTTTTACAATCCTATCCTGTCGTTTCGTGTATCAATCCTATCGTATCGTGCGTGTATACTGTTTTATCGTGCATTAATCCTATCAGGTATATTGTTCAAGTTTAACAGTTTTTCCGTTTATCCTATCGTGTTAATCGTTTCGTGCCTTTTCATAAGCAAGTAAATTTATTTCAAAGTTACAAGTCGTTCAGTGCGCCATATACGAAAATTTTTCGAACTATATATAGTAAAGGAAAAATTAATACTATCAAGCATTAATATTATATATCATGATACTAATTTCTTAATTCTTTAGATCAAATTTAACCAATGTTACATGTAAATCATACCTGTAAGCAGTTGAAATGGAAAAAAAAATAATGTAAACTATCGAAGTTCTTATGAACAAGGTAACATTGAAATGTTTGCGGCGATAGGCTAGGGTGATCAGTAAAGATAATTTATTGATCATTTAAGCTTAATATAAATTTTTTTTTTTAAATTAATGGTCATTTTTAAACATATTCTATAGATGATGCAGTGATGATTAACAACTCGGCAATTGTTAATATCAAGAAATTCCGCTAATCTTGATTTGTACGTGGTCTGTCTCAAATTCTGCCGTTTTCAGGTTAATCGTGAAGATCGTTTAACGTAATAATACGTTTATCATGAACATCGTTTATCCTTTCCTATCGTGTATCAATCCTATCCTATCATGTGTGAATCCTATCCTGTCATTTATCTTGTAAAAAATAACGTTGCGGGTACTGTACTACTGGTTCTATCTTCACCAAACTTGCATGGATGGTGCGTCTTATGATACTGATGCACTTAACAGGCATGAATGCTGAATCTGAGCCACAGGTGTCGGATGCTGGATGATGTTAGGTTTTTGGAGCTGGTGCCAATCTTACCGTAAATCTGGAAATTTTTACGTCGATTAATTTTTGCGAATCAGAGTCATAAAGCTATAGATTAATTTTTACGTTTTAAATTTTTGCGAATTGTCATCGGCGCTAAAAATAAAAAGCACGCATATATTAAATGTCACACATATTGACATGCAGAATGTTAGCTAACCTTCGGATATCGTATATTACCGCCGCCTCTAATTTTCTCACGAATTGTTCATGTTTACCAACTTTATATAGTATCATGTGAGAGTTTATGTCTGCAATTTATATCTTGCTCAAATTACCGATATATAAAATAATAGCAGCAAATGCAACAAAACTACCTAAAGGGGTATCTTGATACGGATTTATAGCGAGATAATTATCCCAATTAGCAGTTCACACCTTCATATGTGACAGTTTCTGTATACTACACAGGTATCGGAGGGTCACGTGTCAAACACAGGTGATGCTTTTCCTGTGTCGAGCGAGCGAGAATGAGAAGAAAATGGCAGCATGATGCGAGAAATTCAAAATACCGTACAAATTTTCATATTCCTTGAATTTTGGTGTCCCGTCGGTACACTGTGAATGGGGTAAAAAAAAAATAACACTACATTCTGCGTAACGCCGGTACATATCATATGTATGAATAAATCATTCATGCTTGCAGTGTCATCAATATACATGTACACATGAGGCTGCCAGTCAATCGAAGATACCGATTTTGAGTGAAGCCCTTCTCCACACGCTGGTTATAGCTAGGGGGTAATTACCTGGTTATATAAACAGGTTTTTTAAATGACTACTACTTACAGACACCTGTTCATATAGTAAGGAGACGAGACCAGCCTTCGGCAAAATTTTTATTTACTTTTTTTATTGTTGATTAATTTTTAGGAAAAAAAATTTTGCGAATGCAGAGGACGCGCAAATTTGCTAAAAATTTATCTACGGTAAAAATTTCCAGATTTACGGTAGTTATTTTTGGTTCAATCTTTTCCAAATTTGGATAGATGATGCATCTTATGATACTGATACACTCCACAGGCCTGGATGCTGAATCTGAGCCATAGGTTTTGGATGCTTGAGGAGGTTAAGGTTTTGGGAGCAGGTCACATGTTTATGTAAATAATGGATGATGATATATTAAAATTTTAGCCAAAACCTGTATACAACCTGGTATAACTTAATAAAATAAGTTTTTTGATTTTATAATTATGTAGGATATTATAATTTTATGAAATAAGTTATGATAAAATATCAAATATAATACAATTTTGTATCATATGATATTATTCAATGTTGTGTCAAACCACACTACAATATCCAATATTTCAATAAAGATCATTAACTTTAATTTTTATATATTAATATGATAAAAGGTGGTTTTATAAAAGTGAAGCCTCATCTCGGTGAGCTCTGTAATTGTTGATTACCTATGTTTTACAAATGAAATATATGGTGGAAAAGTGAAATTGAGATTAAAAGCGAGCTGTCCAAGTTTTATGGCCCAGGGGGCCTATCTTTGGATTAGATTTATCAGTGTTAATCCATAATATATCCTTTGATATGGAATATGATATATCAATATACATAAGAATTAATTACTGATGTACGGATAGAGAAATAGTAACATTTTCCTTTCTGTCGTAGATACATTAATGGCTTCATTAGTAAGCTGGACTCACAGCGCCTCCTAGAGAAATGTCCCCTAGGCACGTTTCTGCTCAGATTCAGTGACAACTTCATTGGTGGAATCACCATTGCCTGGCTAGCAGAGGACAAAACAGGTGAGATGTGCAAAGTTTGCCTTGATTTCACATTCATTTAACTCTCGTTACTATTATTTAAGTTTATGAATAGGGAGACGCAGACATAATGATATATTTATAAAAAAATGGTTTCAGAGTTGTCAATTAATTTTACTGTGGTACAAAGCACATAAGTGGGGTTTTACAAAATCAGTGGTTTTCATTTAAACAATAAAAATGCTTTCTTTGGTGTTTCAGAAAGGTTTAGAGGTAGAGAGCATTGCAGAAAAAATACATGGAAAACTTTTTGAAGAAAAAGATTGAATGAGCAATTATTTTTAGATATTTAAAAAGATATTTATTTTCTCCTTCACTTTGTTCATCAGCAAATTAAACATTTCTTTTTAATAGGAATGATTAACAAAAACTCATTGCAAGTGCAACACTTTATTATAGATATGAGTTATGTACCGGTACTCAACTTTAATTGTAAATACCGGTACATATTGATGCGTTTATCTTCTTCCTCACACTTATCTAAGGCAATATACCAATTAAATATTATTTGATTAAGAATTCTCCACATCTTGATGATCGATGTCTGTTTATTCATGTTTTCTACAAAATACAGAATCTGAACCTATATTAATTTTGATTTACCCTGAGGTACATGTATGTTCATCAATATTCGACATATTCAAAGCTGAATACAAACTCGAATGACCACATGTAAGATACACCTGTTTAAATACCTGTGACATATAACACACATATCATTCCACATTAAATTCCTACACCTAACACTAGAAAACATATCGAACACACTTACAAAATAGTTACATATGCTAATGAAAAGAAATTATGAAACATAATATGAAGACTTATTCATTGCAAGATGAAAAAAATATTGTTTTGTTTGTTATTATTCCTTTAATGTAAGAGTTTAACATTAGCTGACAGTGTATCTGGTTCTTTATATGCAAATCTGAGATAAATATTGTTTGTACAGGAAAGAAACAGATCTGGAATCTGCAGCCGTTCAGTGCTAAGGACTTCCAGATCCGTGGATTGGCCGAGAGGATCAATGACCTCCCCCAGCTCCACATCCTGTATCCAGATATCCCCAAACAGAACGCCTTCAGCCGATTCATGACACAAACAAGTAAAATCCTCAGATGCTTTAATTAGCTAAGATTTGTTAACCCTGTTAAAACTGGATTTATGAACCACCAGAGTTTAAATTTGAAGGAAACTTTCAGAATTTCTTTTTTTTAAACGTTATTTTACTCTGTTGATATCAACTTCTAACTTTTGCTTAGAAACATGGAGTGAAATGATTTAAAACCCTCAAGATTATAAATAGTATTCTTTCTATGAAGATTGAGTTTCTTGTTGCACAACTATGCATTATAACATTTGATAATGATGGAGTTTTAGATAATATTTTTATTTGTGAAGAAACAAATGAACTCCTTACATTTTAGTAATAGTAGGGTTTGTTAACTCCAGAACTTTATTTCATGCTTGTTTCTGGCTGTTTAAGCTCACCATACTGGCACATTAAATGATGGCTATGTCCCTCACGAGATCAGGATGGTGTACGACACAATGGACATGAGTGGGTAAGGTGTTTCAATTAACAATTCATATATTTATTCAATGTATATTTTCCTTATGTTTGTTCTGGAAACTTGTGATCTTCATATTTCATGTTGCACATCAAACATGATCATATGGCATATAAACATAAATAAACATTAATAACTAGTTTTTTTTTTTAAGAAAGCCCATTGAGCTCATTTTTGTAGGTAACGCGTTATATCACGAAAGTTTCGTGTTAATTTGAGAAAGTTTTCGCGATTATCGAAAGTAATGCATTTATTCGCTAAAGTTTCGTGTTTATTTGCGATAGTTTTAGCCTTAATTTGCAAAAGTTTTAAGTTTATTTGCGAAAACAACATGTTTTTTTGCTAAAGTTTCACGTTTATTTGCGAAAACAACGCGTTTATTCGCGATAGTTTCGCGTTTCAAAAAAAAGATTTTCTTTACCTACAAAAATGAGCTCAATGGGCTTTCATATTTTTTTTAAAATAATTTAATCATTACATTTAATAAAGTTTTCAAGCTCTTTTTGCCAACTAACTAAAATTCTATTTTTAAGAACTAATAAATATTTTCCCTAGCTTTCTAGAAAAAGGTTATCTTTCACATTTTTCTGGCTCTGCATGACTACATGTATATTTTACCAATTGAAGTGGGCCAAACATCTTGTTCATGGCTGTTTTCTCTATTATTCACATCCTGACATGGAGCAGTAAATGAATCTTACATAAATATAACTAATTCAAATTAACCATTGGCAATATAATTATATAAGCATGGAGTTCTTACTTTTGGATGTTCTCCATCATATAATTAACCCATCAGGCTGTGCAGATTATTCAATTATCTGCGCAGCATGGTGTGTTATAGGACCTACAATATCTAAAAATAAGAATAATATGCTTATAAGTAAAATGTATCTGTATCATAATTAACAAATATTCTTAATTTCTTTTTTGATGATTCTTTTACAAAAGAACTAAATTAAATACAAGATTGGTTATGATAAATCTCTTTTTGAACATGTATATGTATTTAGGGGGTTTGTTGTTTCCAAGATTGCTACATTATTATGTGACCACTGTTTTGTAGGGTGGCTGTCTGTAATGAGAACCCCCAGACCCCCCAGCCTGACCGCATAGAGTCCCCAATCATGTCCCCCCACAATGCTGTGGGCAGTACCACGGGGGATGGGTAATTCATACTCTTCTTTTTTCCCATTTTGACATAATTTAGAAAATGCATGTAGCATGTTAATTGACTATTTAGACTTTCTTCAACTGAAACTGGAACTAGTTTACAAGAACTATTTTCTTCTAAACAATCCTTTAAAAAAAACAATTGATCATCAACTTGTGGCAAAGGTATATTCGAAAAATACAAATTACATTTGAAGTACTGTATAGTTTAAAATTTACCAGTTTTTCTCAGATGGTGGTGCAGCTTTTATTATAATACATGTACTTGTAATTTTGGTGACTCTAAAATACTATATGGTGAAGTTGACCATACAATGTATACAGGTGCTTGAGGTTTGGGAATGAGATATAACTTATTATTAGCCAAAATTATCATCCTGCTATAAATAAAACAACCACACTGTATTGTACAGTATATTAGCAATCTGATTAAAATCAGATCCTCGATCCGCTCCTTGTTTTTCTATTATCGCTACAATAGAAAAACAAGGAGCGGATCGAGGATATTAGATTGAGTATATTAGATATATGCATGCACAGTAATAAGAGGTTAAATAATAAATAAAATTGTAGAATTTTCATGTCAAACACATTGATTAAAATTCAGAAGAAGGTTCAGTGAATGATACAGAGACAAATAGCACCTTGGATGCTTGGATTTTAACCCAGTTACAAATAGCTTATTATAACTCATAATTTTAGCAGAAATATTTAACATGCTTCATAAAACCTGACAAGGAGACTACATGACAGTATTTATCATATTGCCTCATTATAATGACAGTATTTATCATATTGCCTCATTATAATGACAGTATTTATCATATTGCCTCAACATTATAATAGTTGTTTAAAAAAATAAAAACGGTACATGTATGGTGATATTTTTCAGGACAAACTACATGGATATGGACCAGTACGACCTCCAGGAGTTGCCAGGCATCGGGATGGACTACAATGCCGACAATGTGTTTGAACTGAATGACATTAACCTCAGTAACTTTCTTGTGGAAGCAGCTATGAATTTCAGCAACAACCCCAGTATGGCCAGCAACATGAACGGCAACATTAGTAATATGGACAGTTCCACATAAGCGAACATTTTCTATGTATTCAGCTGATGAAGACAAAAATGCATTTATTCGCAAACGTTTGTGTCATATGAAGAGATACATATCGAAGTGGTATTTACATGTTGGTGTTACGTGTATTTATGTTAGGGTATCGGTCTCCTGGAGACAAACAAGTTGTAAATGTGCATGCATTTTCTATGTCTGTTTTTCTGCCCAGCTTTATTTTTAAACTATGCAATATGTATATGTGCATACATAAATACATGTTTGTTTTGGTTAACATTAATTTTAAGGTCATATCTATTAAATTGAAAAACATTATGGGTAACGTTTAATACAACAGGTTAATATCCGAACTTTCGTGGATCTCAACAAAATTTTGAGATAACCATGCAGGGATTTAAGTATGTTTACTAACTGAAAGTTATTTTTACTTTAAAACAAATTCTTTTGCTATTCATATACTGGTATTCAGCTCCAATGAGAATATTTTTGTTTGTGAATTATTCTTACTTATGAAATACATATTGATGTTTGTAAAAATTAATGAATTGTAAAATCAATACATGCATTTCCTCAAAAACAAGATATCATATCTCGTTCTTGTCTGATTACAACTTTAGATTGGATGTTGCATTCGGGATGTAATTCAGTAGTTTAAAAAAAAAAAAATTTTTTACATATATAGAGAAAATGGTCGGGACCAGCAGTAAAATGCAACATAACCAGGGTACTCCAGATACCCCATGTTTGAGATACCAATATTTACCTGTATATAAGAAAAGCAGAATAATCTTTTAGAAATTAATGGGATTTTATATATGGTAGTTGTTTGAGAAATCTCAATTTCCATGGTTGCTTTTGTACATTATATCTTATTATCCATCAATAAAAATCTTGAATTAAGATTTGTATACTGTACAGTACCTTTTCTTGAGCAGGTTCAAGTTTTTTGTTTTTGTTATTACACCTGTTAATTGAAAATAAATGTATTATGCTGTCCTGTAAAATAGTTTTTGTGACAACATTGCACTATTGTAATTAATGTGAAGAGAAGGGGAATTGTTATGTATTTTTTAGCCAATAATTACAATATCACCATTTAATTGCCAGTCTATAATAACCAGACAACTCACTCTTTTTGAACTATCATATGGTACATGTAATATACACATGTATCGTGTTTTGTAGGAAAATGTTTTCTGATTTTAAACTACATGTACTTTCTCTTTTGGGGCAGAGACAATTTTGCGATATTGAATTGTTGTGTTGCAAAATGATGATTGTTCGTGGCATTCGCCATTTGCAATACTTGGTCAATTTTAATGAGATCTGTAGGAGGGAGTTACTTACTTATAGCCAACTTGAATTTAAAGAATTGAAAGGTTATTACAAACCATACTGTAAAATGATTATGAGGAAGAAATGTCCATCAGGTGATTGCATGCTTCATTACATGGAAATCACAAAATACCTCAAAGTCAGAGCATGCATATTAAATTTTACAGTAATTTTTTTACCACAAAAATAAGGTTGCCTTTGTTGTTTCAATTTCCAGTTTTCATAAAACTTGTATTTGATTTGCCACACTTTTGTTAATAATAATAATAATGATTGGATACGTTTTCAAAACTCTTTTTAAAAAAATTATATATACCCCTTTGGGTAGAATTTAAATCGTAAGTTTATCGTCATAACATTTACTGGCTGTTCATCATTGCACAGTACTAATTGTTTTGTTTTTGAGATGAAAAAGATTGATTTGTTCTTAAGAAATTTTGATTTGTTTATTTTTTTATTGGTTATATAATATTATTATCATGTAAGGCCAATAACTGTCACAGTTATATGTTGCAAAAACGGCAAATAAAGCAGGTAAAAATAGCCACTTTGAAGCAGTGTAACTCCGTTATTTTTGCATTGATTTCGATGCGGTTTTTTGCATTAAATTCTGGTAAAAAAACTCTTTAACATATGTTTCACATGGGTTTGGCTGCAGGTACCCTGTAAGACACAGTCAAGTTGTTCAATGTGACAGAAATTAACAGAAAGAAAGTTGAGAAGATAACCTTTAAACTGTGTCAAATTTGACATCTGGTTGAGTACCGGCCAGTACATTTTAGCTTTTATTTACATTTATTTTTTGGTATTCTGTTATAATTTGATTTTGGTTGTAGCATGCTATTCCACTGGTTGGAAATATAAGTTTTCTTTTTATTATATGAGTTGATTACATCTTGGTTTAACATTCCTCGATTTATTCATTAACTTGATGTCACCCATATTATTATATAACTGTCTTTTTCGGAGGCATGTCGTATTATCTTTTGCACCCAATATTTGTGAGATTCAGTTTAGATTTAATATAAAACTTTCATACTTTATTTCATTTCTTAAATCAAATATGCATGGTTGTTGAAGGCAAATTTCAAATCCTTTTCCTGTGCCATATAATTGCCATAATATTAAGAAATGTGCTTGTTTCATAGAAATTCATAGATATTGCATCTGTATTAATTTAATATACTTTTTTTGCTAGCTATAGTTTATTTTCCTCCCACTGTACATTATCATTTTTTGTAACAGTCCAAGAGAATTTTTTCTCTAAAACCTAACACCTTGAGATCATTTCAGATTATCTTAATATTGTCACTTCTGTTTAGATCGAAGAAGACAGAAAAAAAACCTGTTAAAATCCATTGGTATGGATTGTAATGGAAGAGTTCTATATAGCTGTGTAATTGAAAGAGATGATTTGCATCATGGAGAATTCTGTTAACATATTGGCATGATGCATATATGATATATTGTGCTGTGGAAATTATTTGTTTAATTGACATAATTGATTTTGTCAGTCACATTGTTAATTAGTGAGGGATATATTTTGGTACATGTATCAAGTTTTAATAATTACCTCACTTTTCTCTGGGGTACTGTTTTTAAGGGGATTAATATGAGGGTTGAAAGAAGATGTTGTGTTTATGTATAATTGTATATACATGTAGATAGAAAATTAAGAGATCAAGATTGTTTTAAGCTTTTTGTTGACTTCAGATGTATTTTGTTTAATACAAAATTCAACAGAATTTTCTTGCACATTATGCATTAATATTTTGAATAAATAATTTTTAGAAATCATAGTTTGTCATATCATTCAATATGTAAAACATATAGTTGTACATGTACTTATTAACATGCAACAGAAAACTAACTTTTTATTATAATGGAAATTATTGAATGTTGCCCTTCTCCATTTGTTGGTTATTTTTAATCATATATTTCATATTTTGTATACATCACATATAGAAATTTATTATTAAAGCTATTTTGTGTTTAGATGTGTTAATTTTTTTATCATGAGAAAACAAGGATCGATGCTTAATAGTTAACAAATTTAACCATCAGATCTGACAAAAATTTTAAGATGCGACTTGTTTAGCTATAAGATGATAGGTAGCTAGATTAAAAAAAAAATACAAATATTTTATTGTTTAATAAATTGGGGTATTTTCCTATGTTTTAATTTTGATCGCTTCTTCTAAAGGAGAAAAATCTTATTAAAAAAAAAAAGAAAAAAAAAAGAAAAAAATCTAAAGCAAAAGTCTAAAAATGGCCACAACCATTTTTTGTTGCAAACCAACCCATTTGAACTAAAAATCGGTCATCAATGAGGTGACCTATTACAATTGGTTTTCGTCCGCTGTCGTTTGTCATCGGGTGTTGTTTGTTAACAATTGAACATTTTTAACTTCTTCAAAAATACTTGGCCAATTCTTTTCAAATTTAGTATGATGCATCTTGTATGGTCAAATTTTGACCATTTTTCAAAAATCTTCTTTATTCTTACACGTCTGTGAGAAAAACTGAAATAATGATTATGTAGACTAGGAAGCCTGGCCCCTACCAAAATAGTAAATTTCATGTCCTTCAGATTAGAGGATTTGACTCTAGGGTATACGGAGGGCCATAATAATGCATACAGTAAAACACGCTTATTATAAGCGAACGCACTTTTAATGAATTGATGTTTTCAGCGAAGTAAATTTCATTCCCCACAACTTTGTTACACGTTGTAAACTTGACGGATATAATGAACAACGCTTATAACAAAGTAAAATTGCCCGTCCCTGGGACTTCGTTATAAGCGTGTTTTATGTATAATGTTTAAGGTGGAATAACACATCGTCACAAAATGGCTGACCTCTGATCGAAACGACATTTCGTTTTATTAAAAGGATTTTATCGACAGCAACATGTACATATGTAACTAATTACTCCATAGCCAAGTGGATAAAGTGTTGGGCTTGTGATCCCGAGTTCGAATTCCGCAGGGGCTTTTGCTGTTACTTACTGAATTGAATATTTTAGATATTATTCATTTTTTTTATCCCCAAACTGCAAATGTTTTGCTTATTGACATATGTACAGTTTATTTATTATTACCGGTATATCTTTCATAATCAAATAATTCACTGTTAATTTCAGTGACTTTTTCTGGTGTGTTATTCCACCTTAAAATTCTTCTCTACATCCATATATCTGTAAGAAAAATTGAATTCGTAATCATGTAGACCAGGAAACCTTCTACAAATATTGTAAATTTCATGTCCTCTGGGGTAGGCCGAGGTTCTGACTCTAATGCGGGGCCAACACAGTCATATACATGTAGTGTACCAGTAAATGCAATTAATGTTAAAAAACCTTCTTCTTTATAGTCCAGTCAATCTATTTCAAAACCGCTTCAACCTTAAACAAATTGCAACAGAAATCATACCTGTGGAATTTTGTAGTAAATTGTAATGCTCCCATTGAAATATCAAAACTCTAGAAAAACACATTTTTTTTGCCTTTAAAAAAGCAAGATTTATATAAAAAAAAAAGACGAGAAATAATGTGTTTTATCCCAATTGATCATAATATTTTAATCAGATGTAAATGCCAAAAAATTCAAAATTCAGCAGTATTCGTTTAATAAATGACTCATAAATTGCATAAGTTCAAGAAAAAAACTTGCAAATGCAAATTAAAAAATACATATGTACATGTTGCAAAAAATGGAGCAATGAAGTTTCAGACACTGCAATTAATGAAGTGCAACTCCAGCGAGTCGGGTGAAGAGACAGGAGCTTATATGCAAAATAAACTTGCCTCTAATGATTCAAATACAGATTAAACAAATATGGAAATAAACTTCATGCTTTTTGATCTACAGTTTATTTTGTATGTCATCCAGAGTTAGAGGAGAATTGGAGCAATATATACCTCAACACTCTCCACAATTACAAGAACAATCAATTCCGTGCTTCTTACAGGTACACCGTTTTGAATCTCAATTGATTTTACATGAACAGTGAAATATTTGAAGACTTCTCTGGGCTGGGGGAAGTGTGGCTTTGGTAGTAATTTGTTGTCCGATATAAACCAGCCAAAATCAAGTGGGTTAAGTTGATATCCATTACCCATCCAAATCTTGCACTGCAAATATGCTCGTAAATTATGGAACTTTGCTGAATCTGATGTTGGGGGCAGTGAGTGAACTTGAACATACAAATTCCCTTCTAAAACTCTTGCTGTAAAGAAGAAGGTACAGTTTCCTTCAATATTTGCCCTAAAATTCAAAAGTTGTTTAAATCTCATAAAAATACACATATGCCATCTTGAACATGTGTGTATATAAAGTACCAAGTTATACACTTTTATCTTGTTTCAAAAAATAATTATGACTTCAACATTTTGGCATATTTTTATAATTTGGTCAAAAATGATGAAAAATAGCACATTTTCTTATAGTTTTTTGAAGAGGAAAATGTGTCCGCAGCCGTCGCCCACAACGAAATTAATGTATGTTATGTAATATCACATGATAAAGTTATTATGTGAGTTTTATCGTGGGCGACAGCTGCGGACATATTTTTCTATTCAAAAAACTACTTAAGAACTGGTGTCTTCTGCTCTTTTTTATGAAAATAACGGGAAAATGCACTGTTTGTGACGTCACAATTAACCTTGTGAAAGTCTAATGAGGTAATTATTTATAGATTCTTAATTTATGGGTATTCTTGTGTAAATTATAAACATTACATTTTAATTTCCTGTGATATATTTTAAAAAATAACTCTAAAACAGGGCCAAATATGACTGAAACTGTACCTAGTTCTTTCCTGTATCGTAGAAGGGGTACATCCTCTTACTGAATGCCAACATACCAAAGTACTAGAAAGTCCTCTCCAGCTTTCACAATGTCGTCACGCTCTGTGTTATTGACAAACTGCATGATAATAGTGTCTGGAAGTCTGGAGATTTCGCCTTTTTCAAAATAGCCCCTTTACTAATACAGTAAAACACGGTTATAGCGAACACGCTTATAATGAATTGACGCTTACAGCAAAATGATTTTCATTCCCCGAGACCTTATTACATGTTGTAAACTTGACGGATATAATGAATTACGCTTATAACAAAATAAATTTCCCCATCCCTGGCACTTCGTTATAAGCGTGTTTTACTGTACCATAAATTCTTGATGTTGAATCACATCCACCCAAATGAATGGATTGCTGGGAGAATTTTACAAATGACGTCGCCAAGATTTCTTTTTGTTTCTATAATGTTCCACTCATTACTCGTACTTTACAAAGTGATGTTTGTCTTTGTTCCGATTTAAAGTAAATATGGTTCATCTTAAGATCAAAATGATGAAGGAGGAGTAAACCAGTAGATCTGTGTTTTCACCAATGATCACTGTTTCTTTTTCTTTAGCATGATCGATATCAGTTCTTACAATAAGAAGATCTGCATCTCATGTGGCATTGAAGACTGTTATTCCAGTCTTTCTCAAAGCTCCTGAAAGCAAGTCAATGATCCTTTGTGTGTTAATAATTGTTTATGTTTGAAAGAAATATATCTTTTTTTGACGTGAAAGGCATGTCTTCCACAGAGTCTATAGCAGGGGCATTAAGTGTTCTTGATAACTCTGGTCGCATTTTTTGAAAGCGCTAACTGTACGTACGCGCGTACTCCTGTATATGCATGTATTTTATTTGTCGCCAGCATATTTTTTATGATCATCTTATTTTTCACAGCAAATCAAAAAGCTGCTTTACTGCTTTAGTCCTCTTTGTTCCTTGTGGAGCATAGGGCTACTACAGTCATTCTCCATCTCAGTTTGTTTTGGGCTGTTCTTTTTGCCTCATTCCTGGTCTTTCCAATATTTTCAAGTTCTTTCAATCTTGTTCTTTTCCAACTGTGTAGTGGTCTTCCTTGCTTTCTATGGCCTTGTAGATTCCAATCTAAGGCCTCTCTGGTGATGTTGTTTTGGGCTTTCTCCATGTGTGGCCAATCCATTGCCATGCTCTTTTTTTGATCTGGAGTGATGTTGGTTCCTGGCTGGTATGCTCCAGTAGTTGTTCATTAGATATTGTTCTTGGCCATGTCACTTTACAGATGTGTCGTAGGCATTTGTTGGTAAAAACCTGGATGTTATGTTGTAAAAAAATCAAAAAGAGTACAGTGCTTAATCATTGTACATAGTGGAAGAACTTGCCAAAATGAAATCAGGTTTAAAATTAAGCATACTTTTTTTTTTCTTTTCAATACATCGCATTTCTCATATCAGAAGGTATAAGAAATGCTTTTTTGATATCAATAAATCATTTTTTGGTATAAAAAATTCGAATTTCAGAATTATTTTCTGATATCAAGAATTTGAATTTTCGATATCAATAAATCAACTTTAAATTCTTGATATCACAAAATAGATTTTTCTGATATCAGATATTTGTTGATATCAGAAATTTGAAATTTGATATCAAAAAATAATTTACTGATTTCAGAAAATCTATTTTTGAAAATAATTGTTCAAACTGCATCTCATCAGCATGGTCAACCTATTAGGCTCTGGTTGTCACTCCTATGGTGATGATGTTGTCATGAAGGTTATAAGGTCTCAATTAACAAGGAATTAATTTCACTATATGTTACTATATAGCTTTAATTAAGTTAATTGTTAATTAATGCTTCAAAAAAAATTTGAGATCAGACAAATAACGCCTTAATAATTGCGGCTTCTAAGAGAGATAATTGATAGTTAACATACCTATACACCCAAATACACGTGAGTTTCACATTTTTGACAAACAGACTCAACACCATCCAGGAAGTTGCATCATGCACATCTAAAAAAATAGTTCCATTTAATTAAGTGTGACAATTCCACCAAAGCAATAATTTTCCTATCAAATAAGTCCAAATTCAATACTGTACATAGGCCTAAAATAATGTGCCAAAAAAGGAGGAAAGACAAAAAAATTGTCTCTATATATATGGAACTACAATTGACTAAGCTCGGACTAAGTTGATTGGCTATTTCCTTTAAGACAACTAAACGTTCATGAAATTTAATGAAATTTGCAGAAAATGTCTAGTAGTACGTTATCTGAATTTCTCATGTGCTAGTGTATGAAAATCTACTTTTGACCCTAAGGGATTAAAAAGTAGGAGATATCTCTTCTTAACAGATTGCTGAATTCTGGAGTAAATTTCTGTTAAAATTCATACAGTATATAATTTCAAAACTCAATAAAATTTAATAAGTGAGTTAATTGTTGAGAAAAGAATTTGGAATGAAATGAAACCTGAAATGTTAGAGTTTATGTGCATGTGCTTAAAAAAAATTCTAACTCTAATTAACAGACATTAATTAACTAAGAAACAGGAAGTTCACTATAATATTAGAATTAAATACCAAAAAAATTTTATTTTTAATTGTTAGACAAAGTCAGAGACTGAAAAAAATGGTGCCAGAAGAGTCTTCAATAATGTACCTTGGAGCTTTGATAACGGTGGTCACTGATTAATGGCTAGTGATTAAGATAAGGGGTCCTTAAGCAATGGGGGGGGGGGGGGTGGTGATGAGGGTTTTCCATTCAGCCATCAAAGATGGAGTTTCTCTTAGAAGACATCGGCAGCTCTAAAATAAATAAACAGGATGAAAGTTTACAATACTTAAAAATTGGCACCACACACAACATCATATTCTTAGAAAAAGTCTACAAGTGTACAGTTCAATATCAATCATTCCAAAGAAGGGACAAAGCGACTGCATCAACATCAGTACAAAAAAGGAACAAGAGCCATATAAGTACAGGGACCGCCAGCCCAGTCTAGTGTCTATGTCCTATAAGAAAGCTAAGTAAAGAAGAGTTTCAGGACATTGTACAGCAACAGAAGAATGGAATGTTCACAGTTAGTGATGCAGAGAGAAGAAGCATGCAGTGAGATGAAGATTTTGCGACCTGGGCCGAGTGAAGCCGGTAGACTCCTACATGGAAGCCGCGAGTGCCACCGAACCCCAAGTCAAAACTTTACAAAGTACTCCATTAAGAAAACATAGGTAATCACAGATTACAAAGCTCACCGAGACGAGGCATCACTTTTATGAGGCATCCTTTATCATATTATATGAAAATCATAGTGAATGATATATGACATATGATATGACATTGTATCATGTTATAAATCATTGTATTTGATCACATAATACAATATCATAATATATAATATACATAGGATATAATATAGTTGATTATATAATACAATACCATATCACATAATACATTACAATATTGTAACATATGATATTATATATTGTATAATATGGTATAATATTGTATAATAATATATAATACAAAATCATATTATACAATATTGTATTATAATATACAATACTATACATAACACTATCATGATACAATATCATATTATAATATACAAAGAATTTGATACAGTAACATATTGTATCATATAACTTTAACAAATATTATATGATATAATATAATATTGTATCATATAAAACAATACTGTATCATATCATAAAATACTAAATCATAGGAATCAAGTTAAATCATTTAACAACAAACACATCTATCAAGCAGGTTTGAGTAAGGTAGGAGATTTTTTTAGCATCCTTGATAATGTAGATCAGGCCCTGCATCTGAAACTACCTCAGCAATTCATTTATAATACTGATAAATCAACTATACAAGCTATTATCTATAAAACATGTTACCTGTTCTAGAAAAAACTAAACCTCATCCAGCATCTGAAACCTATAGCTCAGATTCAGCATTCAAGCCTGTCTGGTGCATCAGTATCATAAGACACACCATCCATGCAAGTTTGGTGAAGTTAGAACCAGTAATAACTAAGATATAAATAATCAGAGGGCACCTGCTCCAAAAACTTAAACCAGCTTTAAAAACCTTAACCTCCTCCAGCATCCGAAATCTATGGCTCAGATTCAGCATTCAAGCCAATCACGGGCAACAGAATCATTAGACGCACCATCCATGCAAGTTTGGTGAAGTTAGGACCAGTAATAACTAAGATATAATCATCATAGGGCACCTGCTCCAAAAACTTAAACCAGCTCTAAAAACCTTAACCTCCTCCAGCATCCGTAACCTATGGCTCAGATTCAGCATTCATGCCTGTCAGGTTCATAAGTATCATAAGACACACCATCCATGCAATTTTGGTGAAGTTAGGACCAGTTATGGCTAAGATATAATCATCATAGGGCACCTGCTCCAAATCTTTAACCAGCTCTAAAAACCTTAACCACCTCCAGCATCCGAAACCTATGGCTCAGATTCAGCATTCAAGCCTGTCTGGTGCATCAATATCATTAGACGCACCATCCATGCAAGTTTGGTAAAGTTAGGATCAGTAGTAACTTAGAAATTGCTATCAAAGGGCACCTGCACCAAAAACTTTAACCTGCATCAAAAACCTTAACCTCCAGCATCTGAAATTCATGGTCCAGATTCAGCATCGAAGTATTTCAAGTCCATAAGTAGGTCCAGATGCATCATCCATGCAAGTTTGGTGAAGATAAGACAAGTAATAACTTAGATACAGGACCTGCAACAAAAACTTTAACCAGGTCCGGACGCCGACACCGAGGGTAAAGCATAAGCTCCCCCAGACTTCGTCTCGATGACCTAAAAACTGCTAAACTATGAAACCATGCATTTAAAGAGCACTCACAGAAATTCCCGGACTGTGATGGTTCACTGGACTGGAACCAGCATGGGGAGGAAAAGGGAGGCCTGGCATGGATCCTTTCCATTCGATGTAAGAAGTGCCACTACACCAGTCAACGCGAAAAGCTGTACGAGGAAGTGAGTCGATCTGGAAGGGGACGAAAAGCCACACAGCTGAATGTGTCCATGGCTGTCAGTCACTTGGGTACCAGTCTACAACAGAGGGTATGAGTGCTATGCTTCTTGGCACAAACATCGAACCAGCATCAAACACCAACATTTAACAGACCTGCAACAAAGTAGGCAAAATCATCACTGATGTGGACAAAAACAGCATGGAGAAAACAAGGCAGGACATTCAAGACCTTAATGAGAAATGTGGACTTGTAAGTACACTTACAGTCCCTGAAACGTTCTACTTTCCCATTTTTTCGTGCGTTCACCGGTTGCTCACAGTGCGCTCACCATGCATTCACTTGCGCTCTCCGCTCCGCTCCGTTCGCGCTCACAGTTTACAAAGCGCTCACCGTACGTTCACAAAGCATTCACCTTGCGATCACCGTTCATTCAGCATTCACTTATTGTTCAGTCTGTTTTCCTTCATTTTCATTCAGAACTCCAAAGTAAAAAGATCGGCATTTGCTAGTTGCAAGAAAATGAGGATAGATTGCATGCGAAAAGGTAGAAAGAAACTTATATTTCACATCAGAAACATCATTTTTTAAATTAGAATTTAATCCGTAGAATTTAATGTTCGCATTCTTGAGCAATCAACGAACGATTCAACACATATGTAAATAGACAAAATTATAAATAAGAAACGGGCGTTTCACGATTCACATAATTCCTTCAATGTCTGATCACAAATGTATCCATGCCTGACAGTATACTCAACAGATCAAATCAAGAAATGAAAGCTAACTATGAGTGCGTGTGAATTTATAGATTATCAATTAATCCAAATCCAAATGATTTATCAATAAATGCTATGTTTTTACTAAGTAATTTAAATTTGCCGAATCATGTTTCTAGCCAACAAATCAGCCGATTACCGGTAAACTCACTTGATTATTATATGATAAGGAAAAAGAGATGTTAATGTTTGTTTAAACAATAAATAAAAGTTCTTTATCTGGTGTATTCAACATACTTATAAATATGAAAACAAAAATGTAATCGCTTACCTATTTGTTTACGTAATTGTGTACACTCTGCGTACAATTTAATATTTCCGATGCACAGGTAATTAAGTTACCTCGTTCTAAAGATTTTCGGTTTTAAGCATAAATTAGTCAAACACTTTCATTATTACACTCTTTGATATTCATTGATAAAAATTTTTATGTCTTAAATTTTGTTTTAATTAACTCTTATTCCTATACAAGGTAAATATAAAAGGTATGTTATAGGATAGGATAGAGATTATTTGCAGGATAGGATGCAGTATATAAGATATTGGTCTGGATAAGTTTGTCAACTCTCACGATAGCAGCACTGTACGAGGGTTGTTCGGAAATTATTGAGACATTTACTCTTACTCCCTTGAGAAAAAAGGTGAACCATTGAAATTTCACTAATAAGTTAACCAGGGTACAATTTATTAATGTGAAAATTTTCCAGCCAATGGCATCATTATATCATTTCTGGTAAGCTGACAAACTTGCTTATGTCCAGTGACCCGGCGCAACCCAAAACTCATCGCAATGTCATTTTAACGCGTTTACTTGCTATTAAATTTAAGTGTGTTAAATTATGGTTTATAAACAATTTTTAATTAACTGTGTACCTGTGTATATTCTGTATTTGTTTGTAGTATTTTCCTTATTGTATTCTATTTTTTGTTTTAACACTTATAGCTGCGTGGATCAAATTACACGCTTAGCCTGTTGTTGGGCAATATTTCTATTTATAAATTTGGTCAGTGTTATCATATTACTAATTACATGCATTAGATAAGAGTAATCAGGGGAATTGATACCTACAGGGGGGGAGTCTGGTATTTATGTTCATTGTTTAGAAGAAGACGCTATTGTGTAGACGCTCGATTAAGAAGCTATTATTTTCATTCAAAATCTACTCCTATCTTTACTATTCGAACTGGTGTGCTTTTATGGATTAATGCAGTAAGTGCGTATTGCCGAGATACATATAACTTCGTAACCTTCGAGATACTTTGTGATCTGAATCTTTGCTTACAAGAAGCCATGGGACCTAAGCGAGCGTCCCGACCCGCGCCGTACAATCCAGACTTGCCAGTGAATTGGACGGCAGCAAGATTAAAAGAAGCTTTGGATTCCCGCGGAATCGCATACTCTTCTAACGCACGAAGATCGGCGTTAGTTCGTTTGTACACGGAGAGTGAATTCCCAGGCTCTATAAATAGAACTGTGAATGATAGTGCGCGCTCCCATGATCCTCCACACATCAATGGCGACTCGAGTGTTAGGCGATCCCGTGATGCACCGCATCAAAACAACAATGGCGACCACGGTGTACTTATCGATCTTGTGTCGAAACTATCTTCAACAGTGCAGTCGCTGCAACAAAATGTGGTACATCTTACATCACGAGTGAACTCGTTGCAAGCAACCGCTATAAATCCATCGTCGACTGCAAGGAATAACGATGAACCAGGAAGCGAAACTCCGGCGAATTCAACTACAACCGGCAGGAATCCCGAGTCTTCCTTCACACTGGACACGGCCTTTGCCCGTATTTCCGCGGCAGCTGCAGGATCCCCAACACAGAGCCTGGAATTGAAGAGGACGAGATTCGGATTCGCAGCGGAATCTCTCCCCCTGGTTGAGACGATCTCTCCTCAACTGCGCCACCAAATTACCTCAGGTAAAGATGTCAATTTAGCATCTTTGTTAATACCATATTTCTCTCCCCATGACGAAAACGATGACACCAAGAAGCCAGACAAACGACTGCAGAAGTCGTTAAACATCGGCGAGTTCATTCAAGCTTTCGGAATTTACAAAAACATAATGTGTCAAGCGTATCCCCAAAGAAGACAGGAGTTAGATTTATACGAAAGGGACATAATCGACATGGCTACCCGCTACCCAGGCAATGGGTTCTACGAATATCATCGGCAATTTAGTCTTATGGCTGCTTCACATCTTAAGTATAATAACATTCTCATTGACTGGTCTGTGCGGAACAACACTTTATTTTGTAATTTGTTTGCGAATGCCAGACCGCAGTCATGTGCAACCTGCAACAGTACGCTGCACTCCACAGGCTTTTGCCCCGTTACCGACAAAGTTAGGGATAAGAGAAATGGGGACATGGATTTCTATGGACGTCGGAGAGAATTTCATGAAGGTAGAGAAATTTGTAACAATTTCAATGGTTTCAGAGGCTGTCACATACCTAGATGCAAGAACGCCCACATCTGCATCAGTTGCAGAGGAGACCACTCTAAACACAATTGCAGCTCAAAAAACTCCCAGCAGCCCCACACAAATGGGGCTTTCAAAAAGATGTAACTACCAACTTTGATAAGAAAATAACAACGCCCATCAACATAGACAGTCTTCAATCTCTCCTTCAAGATCATCCCGACACCCAATCTACAGAATATCTTATGAATGGTTTACGTTTCGGCTTCCATACTGGCTTCCAGGATCTTCCAAAGAATTCTCTGGAATGCAAAAATCTAAAGTCAGCTTCATTAAACTCGGACAGCGTTACAGAGATCATAAACAAAGAACTAAACCTGGGTTACTTGTATGGTCCATTTTCAGAAATTCCCTTCCGACACTATCGCATTAACCCTATTGGGATAGCTGAAAGCAAATACTCTAAGAAAAAACGCCTCATTGTTGATATGTCAGCACCACACAATGACGAAGAAAATCCTAGCATGAATACTCTTATTGATAAGTCAGAATTCTCCCTGAGTTATGTTACAATGGACGATGCTATTAGACTAATTAAATTATGCGGGAAAGGAGCATCACTAATTAAAACAGACATTACTGATGCCTTCAAGATCATGCCTATATCATATGAGTTATGGCCATATCACGGAATTAAGTGGGACGATAAATACTATTTCTTCAAGCGCCTGGTCTTTGGTAGCAGATCGAGTCCAAAGATCTTTGACGCCCTGTCGTCCGCTGTGTGTTGGATTGCAGAGAAAAAATACAAGATACCGAATGTGTTGCACCTGTTGGATGACTTCCTTGTGGTGGTTCCACCATTTGATGATGCTCATAAAGTGATGGAGAGATTCCTGGGGATATTTAGAACCCTTGGGATTCCTCTATCGGAGAAGAAAACCGAAGGACCTTGTACAGAATTGGAATACCTTGGGATAACATTAGACTCCTGGAACATGGAAGCCCGTTTACCGCCAGAGAAGATCGATCGCATCTTATCTATCGTAAATTCCTTCAAAACACGCAAATCATGTACAAAGAGAGAATTGCTCAGTTTGCTGGGACATCTCAATTTTGCCTGCAGGGTTGTTCTGCCAGGTCGATCTTTCATTTCTCACCTCATAGCCTTATCAACCACAGTGGAGCCACTTCATTTCCATGTCCACTTAGACAGTATGTGTAGGGACGACCTTGCTATGTGGTCAGATTTCTTAAAAAGGTGGAATGGAGTGTCTTTTTTCATCGACGATAATGTGACAGAGGCCGCGGATATGCAGTTGTTTACAGACGCAACCCTTACTTCCTTCGGAGGTTTTTATCAAAATAAGTGGTTTCAAGGAGACTTCCCTGACAACATTTCCATGGAGAACACATCAATGGCTCTTTTTGAGCTATACCCTATCGTTATGGCCTGTCTTCTGTGGGGTGGTACTTGGCCAAGGAAACGCATTCTTTTCCATTGTGACAACCAAGCAACCGTTGACATTATTAGGAAAGGACGCTCAAAAGTTAAAAGCATTATGAAACTAATGAGAACTTTAACTTTTCATGCAGCCTGTAACCATTATATTATTCATGCTGTTCATATTGATGGTGTCAAAAACACTATTGCTGACTCTCTCTCTCGTTATCAGATGCAGAGGTTTCGAACCCTGGCACCAGAAGCCGACCTGATGCCAACACCATGCCTGGAACATTCGCAGCTAATGAAGGACTGAGGGAGCAGTTAAATCAATTATGGGACGCGTCCTTAAGCAGTTCAACTAAGAGGGCCTACAGTTCAGCTTTACAATGTTTTCTGACCTTCATATCTATGAGTGGAATTGTGTTTCAATCTAACTGTCTTCCTATAGTAAATGAAACCTTGCTTATGTATTTTGTCACTCATTGTAAATCTGTTTTAAAACTTAAGTATGACACTATCAAATTGTATTTAGCAGGTATTAAATTTCACTATCTTAGAGCAGGTCATGGAGATTTTATGAACAATTATAACCAGCTACAATATGTGTTGCGAGGGGTGAAAAAGTCTCAAAACAATGTCTCTAACAACAGATTACCTATTACTGCAAGTATCTTGAAACAAATGTGGCATGTACTTGACAATGGAGTTTTTTCTCCATTTCTAGATCTGATGTTGAAATGTATGTTTTCCTGTGCTTTTTTTGGGTTTCTTAGATGTGGTGAAATTACTTGTAACAAAGCAAACTCTGTACATTTTTTAAAAATTTTTGATGTTAGCTTTGGATGTAACTGTTTTGTCCTGAGGTTGAGAACGTCCAAGACTGACCCATTCTCACAAGGTGTTGATATTACAATATTTGAGAATGATGTTTTCAAACCTGTTCATAACATGTGTTTATATATGCAGACCAGAAGATCTCTGTCGGGCTCTCCACATTCACCTTTGTTTATTACGGATGAATTCAATCATGGACCTATGCATAGAGATAGATTTATTCAGCATCTGAGATCCTTACTCACGCGTATTGGCTTGAACGATTCTAGATATGCAGGCCACTCCTTCAGGATTGGGGCAGCCACAGCTGCAGCTGCAGCAGGCGTTGAAGACCATGTGATTAAAGATCTGGGTAGATGGTCTTCTGACTGTTACGTTAGATATATTAGAACTGATCCTGAAGTTCTTAAAGACGCGCAAAGGAAGCTGTGTAACTTTTGACTTCATATATGAGTACCAGTATGTGTGTTTTGTAAACTAAACTATTGGTCATATAAAGTGTGGAAATCGGTATTAATTTTCATTTTCAAATGCAACCAATCCTTCATCAAACATATCCTTGGGGGCTTCACTCATTACTTCGTTCATTTGGCATTCATTCCTTGGGAATTTCCCCCAAGTCTATGTTTTAAAATTTTGTTTGAAGGCACTTATAGATATTAATTATACTGGTAAAACCATTTTCTATCCATTTTTTATACTATAGGAGTTATGCATATGTTGATTAATGTAGTCTAGTTGTCTAGTTAGTATTTTAGCTTTGAATACACCGGTAGTCTAGTTGTCTAGTTAGTATTTTAGCTTTGAATACACCTTGCAGTTGGTTTATTCCTTTATATTCGCTGGGATCAGCCCCGAGCGCAATCTGTTCTTGTCTAGAGGCCCGCTGGAGATCAGCCCCGGGTCATGCTTCGTTCTAATATATGCCCGCTGGGATCAGCCCCGGGTCATGCTTCGTTCTAATTTATGCTCGCTGGGATCAGCCCCGGGCGCAATCTGTTCTAGTCTTGAGGCCCGCTGGAGATCAGCCCCGGGTCATGCTTCGTTCTAATATAAGCCCGCTGGGATCAGCCCCGGGTCATGCTTCGTTCTAATTTATGCCCGCTGGGATCAGCCCCGGGCGCAATCTGTTCTCGTCTTGAGGCCCGCTGGAGATCAGCCCCGGGTCATGCTTCGTTCTAAATTACGCCCGCTGGGATCAGCCCCGGGTCATGCTTCGTTCTAATTCATGCTCGCTGGGATCAGCCCCGAGCACAATCTGGTCTAGTCTTGGATGCCCGCTGGAGATCAGCCCCGGGCATGGGTTTTGTGTCATTGTCATGCTAACAGTCCAGGCTATTGCTGTTAGGGAAGGAATGAGTAGCCCCCAAGCGCCAAACTAGTTACATATGTATTTATTTTTTGGTGTTTACAAATATATGTTTATTATTGTTTTATGTATGATTGTATTTCGGTTGCAGTGTTTGTTTATTTAGCTATAATAGATGTTTGGGTATAAGACCCAATAAATTTTTGCTTCCTCTCAACTCTTGTTAATTGTTTATAAAATTAAATTTAAGTGTGTTAAATTATGGTTTATAAACAATTTTTAATTAACTGTGTACCTGTGTATATTCTGTATTTGTTTGTAGTATTTTCCTTATTGTATTCTATTTTTTGTTTTAACACTTATAGCTGCGTGGATCAAATTACACGCTTAGCCTGTTGTTGGGCAATATTTCTATTTATAAATTTGGTCAGTGTTATCATATTACTAATTACATGCATTAGATAAGAGTAATCAGGGGAATTGATACCTACAGGGGGGGAGTCTGGTATTTATGTTCATTGTTTAGAAGAAGACGCTATTGTGTAGACGCTCGATTAAGAAGCTACCCACCCTCCATCCCCATCAACTCCCCTGATTCTCTGGGGCTACTTGTTCGTGTTGCATTCATTCCTTGGGAATTTCCCCCAAGTCTATGTTTTAAAATTTTGTTTGAAGGCACTTATAGATATTAATTATACTGGTAAAACCATTTTCTATCCATTTTTTATACTATAGGAGTTATGCATATGTTGATTAATGTAGTCTAGTTGTCTAGTTAGTATTTTAGCTTTGAATACACCGGTAGTCTAGTTGTCTAGTTAGTATTTTAGCTTTGAATACACCTTGCAGTTGGTTTATTCCTTTATATTCGCTGGGATCAGCCCCGAGCGCAATCTGTTCTTGTCTAGAGGCCCGCTGGAGATCAGCCCCGGGTCATGCTTCGTTCTAATATATGCCCGCTGGGATCAGCCCCGGGTCATGCTTCGTTCTAATTTATGCTCGCTGGGATCAGCCCCGGGCGCAATCTGTTCTAGTCTTGAGGCCCGCTGGAGATCAGCCCCGGGTCATGCTTCGTTCTAATATAAGCCCGCTGGGATCAGCCCCGGGTCATGCTTCGTTCTAATTTATGCCCGCTGGGATCAGCCCCGGGCGCAATCTGTTCTCGTCTTGAGGCCCGCTGGAGATCAGCCCCGGGTCATGCTTCGTTCTAAATTACGCCCGCTGGGATCAGCCCCGGGTCATGCTTCGTTCTAATTCATGCTCGCTGGGATCAGCCCCGAGCACAATCTGGTCTAGTCTTGGATGCCCGCTGGAGATCAGCCCCGGGCATGGGTTTTGTGTCATTGTCATGCTAACAGTCCAGGCTATTGCTGTTAGGGAAGGAATGAGTAGCCCCCAAGCGCCAAACTAGTTACATATGTATTTATTTTTTGGTGTTTACAAATATATGTTTATTATTGTTTTATGTATGATTGTATTTCGGTTGCAGTGTTTGTTTATTTAGCTATAATAGATGTTTGGGTATAAGACCCAATAAATTTTTGCTTCCTCTCAACTCTTGTTAATTGTTTATAAACTTATGTTTTTTATAAACGTCTTACAAACAAACGGAAAACACGAATTATTCTTCATTTCTGATCTTTTTTGTTCATTTTAAGATATCAACGTTTAAGTATCTTCTCTATTCTTGACTGTTTTGTGAAAAAAATCGAGTTATTTCTACCCAAAAGTCAACTTTCTCTGAAACGTCTGTTAAAGTCATTCTGTATACATATTAAAGAACTGTTGACATCAGTTTTTGTTTCAAAAGGAGTAGAACTTTAGTCCATTTGTTTTAATTCTAGTTAAAAAGTTGGTAAAAAAAAAATCCGATAAAATGAAGCTCTTGATTCCTTTATACTGTATAGTTTGTGTTTAAGCAATTACTTGGCCTGTAAAGGTCTTCTACCGTGTTTCCGACCATTTTGATGTACATTCGCTGCGCCGCCTTGACGTCAAAATTCAATAAACCGTCGTGGCCAGATTTCTATTGCTTGGTACATATATGTGTACTATCTCCGTATTTCAACTCGAACACAGGTGAAACTTGCACACAAGTTAGTCACAAGAAATGGCAAAATGAACATATATAATTTGATTTACTTTCCTATTAATTGTTGGTCCACCGACACTAAGTAATTGTTTAAGTTTAATTAATCTCCGAGTTCATGACTGCGCCGGGTACCCCTACCACCGACTTGTTTATGTACCGTCGTAAACAAAATATTAAAGATTTTTTAATATTACTTTGTTTAATTATTTGTTTAGGTTTCTTCAAAGTTTATGCCAATTTTCACCCTAATTCGTCACTTAGAAAGGAAAATATTTGTGTTGTCTCAATAATTTCCGAACAACCCTCGTACATGTAGTTTATTTGTTATTTTATCCTGATTACCTACGAAATACAGTGTAAGGATAACTCCCAAGATACTCCGAATAAAATCGTTCATCTTGCGTTCATAAAGCGTTTACATATCGTTCATACCCTTCACTTTGCACTCCGTTTGCGTTCTGCGTTCGCACATCGTTCATAGTTCATTAGCGTTCACCAAATTCCGTTCAGCGTGCGCTCACAGTTCGCTCAGAGTGCGCTCACCGTACGCTCAGAGTGCGCTCCCCATTCAAGTTTGAAAGAAGAACGTTTCAGGGACTGTATAAGAGCAGAAGGAGATGCCTGGTATAATAAACACAGGGGTGGTTACTCTATTTTCAATACGAGTATTGAAGCAAATCGAAATGTATATAAATGATTTATTTACTGACTCAAACTCTGTTAACTATAACCTTTGTAGGTTAATTTGAGCTAATATAAAACTCACTACAGTACTTAACATCCCATAAAGAAAATTGTGCATGTTAAATAATGTTGAAAAGCGTATTTTAGCATGTTAAATGAAAGCAAGGACACCCACTATACTTGCACTACATAAAGTTTGTATTGATGACGTTGAACATCTTTATATTGCGTCATAAGCGATTTTTCATTGAGTTTTAGTGATTGTGACGTAATATTGAGAATTCGATGTTCGTAACAATCAATCCTTTTAGGTGCGCGATATATCTGCGCATATGGAATTTGGTCCGTCATCCTTAAATATCAAATTATTGACATTTTAACATTATTTCCATTTCTTATGATTAAGCAAACCTTGCTTGCGCCCCAACAGTATGTCATCGATGAGATGTATTAAACTACCTTACAATGATAAGATAATTAACCAGATTTACTGATTTAAATTAATGTTTTTGAGTTTTATTTAATTAAAATGGGATGTAAAAAAATTAATTGGAACTACTTACCATGCAGGACTCACAGTACCATTAGTTGAAATAAAAACCTCCACAAAAATTTGATTGCAAAAAGATTTTGTATGAACAATTTGCTAAACAAATGTTTGTGGGGGCAACCTACAAATAATCCAAGCAAAGCATGGCAAAAATTAAACATAACAATTAAGAACAAAGAACCTAGCTAGCACATAACTGAATTATATCTTCACATTATATTAAAATTAATGGAACATTTCCATAAAGCTAAAAATACTATCTGATTTCTAGGAATACCTGTACATGATATCACCCATTTTTTCAGATAGCTGTTGTAGTCCATCGTTGGCCCCCCTTTGTCTTTACATCATAAAGTTCTCGCCGTCGCCGTCTTCTTCTGATATTGTAACCGCTGGGCACCAAAGCTCCTCCGTATGGTTGATATTGCAAAAAAAAAGAAAAAAGAACATATATATTAGTTTGAAGTCATCCACCAAAAGATTTATTAATGTTTACCTGACAAAAATTAGTCTGACAGCATGCATGTTTTATCATAGAGGGAGTGGGAATAAAGATGGTTAGTTCTCCTCTGACTACTCAATCCATCTCCTGCCACTGATGATGCTGACCATGTGTTCTTCTTTCCTGCATTCTATCTCACCGACACTACTGCATTGAATATCCCTATATAGGAGATTCCAAAAGACTCCCCGACATGGTAAATGCCATGGAATCTAATGGAATCTCCAGGGAGTAATTCAAAGCTGTAGCTTGGGTAACAGACCAGCGTTTCTGGAGGTAAAAGAGGGCGGCAGTGAAAGAAGAGAAGACAGAGTGTCACAAGGAAAGGGAAGAGAAGAAAGGAGGCAATGAATGCAGGAATGGACTGAGGTGAGGTTAGGCTGATGGTGGTTAGGAAGGGAAAAGCTAGGACCCACCAGCTGAACTACAATGAGGGACAAGAGAAATGATTACCATATCAAACTTCTCCAGGACCAACGCTAAAGTTTTACTCCATTGGCTGTATGTGTTTTCTAAGAAGCGGGCTCTGTATTTTAGCAGCTTCATGCATGCCAAATTCACAAATATGAGCTAAACATAGTTTCATGAAATATTCACAGTCTAAAAACTTTAAGTTAAAACTATTAGTTAAAACCTTTGACAACTTTATAAAGTATAAGCCTTAATGAAACTATATTTTTCGCAAATCTCGCTTGAAGGTAAACATTACTGTCGTTATAGCACTGCATTGAGTGATGATACTTTCTAATTGTTGTGTATTACAATTGTGATTTGCAACAAAGATTCTGATCAGTGCCTTTTTATAAACTCATCTGTTTATCAAATGTTGACAGCATGATGCAAAACACATGGAAACAAATGTCGGAGAAAGAAAACTTGTAATAAAGTTGTGCTTGCAAGTTAAAATTACAGAGTTATTGGAGAACAAACAGGGTGATGTGATCGTACATGTGTAAATGAGAGAGCTCTTGGCCAACCATCTGCCCCCTCCCCAATTACTTTTAAGCTATGACGTCCTTCTACTTTTCTGTAACCATATCACTTGAGTGAAAATTAAAGGTGTGATGGTTGGCCAACCATTAATGCACCCCCCTACCCCATTACTTTAAAACGATGCTACCCTTAATGAAAGGTGCAAAGGTCGGCCAAGAGTTCTCTCATTTACACATGTACGATCACATCACCCTGTTTGTTCTCCAATAACTCTGTAATTTTAACTTGCAAGTACAACTTTATTACAAGTTTTCTTTCTCCGACATTTGTTTCCATGTGTTTTGCATCGTGCTGTCAACATTTGATAAATAGATGAGTCTATAAAAAGGCACTGATCAGAATCTTTGTTGCAAATCACAATTGTAATACACAACAATTAGAAAGTATCATCACTCAATGCAATGCTATAACGGCCGTAGTGTTTACCTTCAAGCGAGATTTGCAAAAAATATAGTATCATAAAGACATTTGATAAATAAGTGGGTCTACAAAAATGTACTGGCAATCAGAATCTTTGTTGCAAATCACAATAATACACACTAAATAAACCCAATTAGAAAGTGTTGTCACTCAACACAATGCTGTAATGACCATAGTGTATCTTACTTTCAAGCAAGCTTCGCAATAGCGATAAATTTATGTAAATGCAGTTAGTTTCATGATTTTCAATTTGAAAAATAAAACAGGAATAAATAAAAAGGAAATTTAAAAAAAAAAACCATATATCCATTGTTTTCTGTGGTATGTATAGTGTAACACAGATTATATATACATGAACATCATAATAGTTCACAGATAATGGGATGTAGATATTGACTACATCATTATATGGTAAAATTATACTCTGTTGATGAAACTGCCCTTACCATAATATTGACCTTCTGGCAACACATTCTGGCATTATTGCAGCAATATTGCAGCAACATTCTGGCAATACATTGCGGCAATGTTGCTGCTGTATCGTTTTTCGTATGCAAATGAGATTGCGGCAATATTGCCAGAAAGATGTTGCCGCAAAAGTTTTGCTGCAACATATTGTTGCGACAACTCCTTTCTGGCAATACATTGCGGCAATATTGCTGCTGTATCGTTTTTCGTATGCAAATGAGATTGCGGCAATATTGCCAGAAAGATGTTGCCACAAAAGTTTTGCCGCAACACATTGTTGCGACAACACCTTTCTGGCAATACTTGAGATTGCAGCAATATTGCCAGAAAAGTGTTACGGCAAAAATTTTGCTGCAACACCTTTCTAGAGATACATTTGCATAATAAAAATGACATTGCAGAAATATTGGTTCAATGCATTTTCTGTGCTCTGGCATCAATGGTAAAATATATGCAATATTTATAAATAATAAATGTATACAGTAAAGCAATCATGTAATTATTAATCTACAACCAAAATAAAAAAAAATTCTTTAATTGCCATTAATACAGTTTTATTTTTTAACATATGCAAAAATGTTACAAGACAAACATTTTGCATTAAATTTGGACTTTTTTAAAATGAAAAAGACAGTTTGTGATTACACAATATTAAAGAAGTAAAAAAATTATTATATTCAACACAATATGCACAAAATAAGTATTGAATTAAAAATATAATGTATAATATTAGAGATCTGAAACTGGAATTTCAACATGCTTATAAAGGACACCAGTTAAAATTAATAATCTTTAAATTTAACACATTTTATAAATACAATAAATACAAATATGATGAACAAATCATGGTGAAACTTGACTATAAGTACTCAGCTGATCAGTGACGATTTGTTGCGGCAGATAAACATGTATTGCAGTTTGATCGACACAACGCGCACAGACAGATATGGACAAAAGTTCACTGTTCACCGTAAGAAAAGCTCAATCCATATAGTTAACAAGTCCTGCACGACCACTTGCTGTATTACGATTGATCGAGGCATTCGTCCTAGGCATTCCAAATGTCCTTTTTTTTGACAGTCTCATGAACATTCTGATTTCACACATAAACAATCACAAAAACAGCTATCAGAATATCACAACAATATCCACATTGGAATTCAGCACTGTTGTGTATATGTTCCTCTCCATAATCTTAAACAAATTACGTCATCACTCTTTTTTGGTTGCCAGTTGCACCATTCATTTAATGAGTGAGGTGACAGCTTTTTTCATGGTTTTCTTCAGGTCTGTGTAACCCAGGGCAGACCTATTGGGAAGATAAATGAATTTCATATAAGCACCTTGGCAATTGTTTTCATATTTTAAGCAGTTTCTAAGAAAAACAACTTAATTATTAAAGCTACAATTTCCCCCCTCCACCCTGCAAAATTCAAATTTCTTTAAATTACATTATAAAATTACCAAAAATATGCCTCAGACCCCCTTCCCCTGGCAAACTCAAATAACCGTCGGACCCCCCCCCCCCCCCGGAAAAATTTCTGGATCCGCGCATTGGTCTAAAACAGTGTTATACCCATTAGTAAAAAGGTAGATCACAGTCTTTCGGTTTATATTCTTACAACAAACATGTTTTGACTGCCATTCAATGAATATATTTTTATTGCTAAACTTACTTTTTCAAAAACGTGCTCGTGCAGATGGTGCAGGGGGTGTTGACACTCGATTCATTCACTCAGACTCGTCCTCAGTTCAGCCGTTGATTTTTTCACAGTTAAACACTCCATTGACAGTGTATTCTTTAACCTTGTTTACAGATAATTTCCGTATTTCATTCATTTCACCATATCCAGTGATGGCTCGATGGCAGACAACATGGCAGCATCGAATGTGAAAATTGGCGGCTAGCGATTTGATCGACCAATCAGCGCGCGCGTAACTTAACATTGAAACGAAAGTAAAAGTGGAAACAAACAGCATACGAAAATTCTTTATTCAACATGCATCGAACAGTTTAGATATTCAAATCTAAGTAGACTGATATTTAAACTTAAAAAAAAAAGAAAATACCGTTACAAAATAACAGACAGGTTGGTATTCACGTAAAACAATGAGTTGGCATGGTTGGGGGGGGGGGGGGTTGATTCAAACAGTCTTTTAATTATTATAGTGAAACATCGAAACCATGCGTAACAGTTATATGCGATTGAAGGGAAATCTGAACACCTATCATTGGAACTTTTAATTGAGACTTTCTAAGAATAAGACTTTAATCATAAAATATTTATTAGATTTAACTTTTTCGACTTACTATTATTTTTTTTTTTTGAAAAATATACAAAAGCAATTCAATTATAATTGACAGTTTTAGACTTGTGCTGAATGTGTAAAAAAAATTTAAGTCTAAATTCTGCATATTAAAGCTTTGGCAAACTCAGTAAGTATAATCAATCAGAGAAAAAAGAAAAGTTTGTGGTAAACTTTTGGCAAATTTTGAGGTGTAATATAATCTAAATCATATCTAAATAATTGACAATTTGTTAATTAACCCCCTCCAGTCTCCTTAAATTAAAATGGTTATTATTGTAAGAAAAAATAAAATGAACTTTCTTATTGTATTACTTATGCATTTTTTTTTTCAATTAAGTACATGATTTAATTAATGCATGTTTGCATTTTGATCAGAGAAGATTTGACACAAATTATTTCGAGCTGGAATGCAGCTTGTTATAATTAAAACAGAAATTAAATATGATGCTTAGCAGTATTGCCAGAATTATATATATTTTGTATATTAATTAGTTCATAATTTAAATGATCAAATACATGTAGATGTTACCAGAAAAGTATTTCTGGCAGTATGATACTGAGTATAGCCAGAATATTACCAGAAGTTGTTGCAGCTAGTGGCAATATTCTAGGTGCATGTTAATATAATTTTTTACAGAAATAACTCTAATAGTATTGCCAGAATGTTGCCAGAAGTTATTGCCGCTAGCGGCAACACTCCAGCAGTATTGCCACAATGTTACCAGAAGTTGTTGCAGCTAGCTGCAACATTTCACTAGTCTCAAAATCTGGTTTCTGGTAACAAAAATGTGTTGCTGCAATATTGCCGCAATATTGCCGCATTATTGCAGCAATAATTTGACTTTGGTAAGGGTGTGTTTAGCTCATTTTTGTGAATTTGATGCAGACAACATAGCACTTATTCATAATTTGATAGGGTCATGTATAAATTGTGTGCTCCTGGTGAGCAATACAGCCCTTGTGCTTCCTATACTGTACGAGTCATAAAAACACTATTAAAATAATTAGGATAAAAACACTACATGTAATAACAGAAATTGATAAAATCACTATAAATGGGCCCTTGGTTAAAATGTTGATGAGTCTTTTCTGACCCCTGTATTACTACATCAACCATAAATTTCTAATTCAGAGAAATATTGCATCTTTTTATATAATATGAATGTTTTTCTTTCTTAATTGGAAACCCACTGAGACAAGAAATAAACAAACTAAAATAAAGATATCATTGATATTATTACTGGCTTTTTTAAGCAATTATGCCTCCATATTTTCACAATTTCAAAATAACCTTGCCCAACCTGGAACCTGCTTGATAAATTTTTTCTTAGCAATTTGACAAAGTCTATAAACAGATAGGTAGAATGATAATTCAAACAATTAATATGACTGTTATGATAGAAAAGACTAACCTGAAAAATTTGTGGGTCTAATTTGTGAATAAAACATGTTGATGCATTACTAAGAACATTTAAAGCAAATATATAGCTGTCTGGATTAATTAAGAAAGGGGCCGAAATCGGATTAAAATTCTTACACAGAAATGTTTAGAAATGCATTCTTCTCATCAATAGGGAGGTAATTGTTTGCAAAATTATATTACAAGACAACTTATATCAAAAATATGTAGTATAATTATAATAAATCCATTTGGGTTAAGAGTTAAATTGGCATAATGAGAGATAAATTGATTATATTTTAAGTATATAATAGAGATAACAATTTGATTATCTTAGAAGGCTTTTGTGTAGCTTGTTTATTCCATAAACATATTTTTGCCATAGCTATAAATGTTTAATATAACCATTGATACAGAACTGATTTCCATTTAGCATTATGTTTATACTAGTGATATGCACTACACAGATTAACTTATTTGGCATTTATACCATAATAAACCATTTTATGGAGCTGATGTATCAGATTTAAGTACATCATAACCATATTAATTATACAGATCTAATTAACATTTAGCAATTATGTGCATTTTCATCATAACCAATACCTAGAATTGATATGCGATTGACATTTAGCATATTTGCACTATTATTATTTATATAATATATAAAACCTAGCTATTACAGTTGTTGAATTCACTTAAGCATTAATTAAATTTGCATTTGTAAGCATTAAGTAAGTAATTTATCTATAAAAGTGACATGTGCATACTTCTGTACAATTGTGCCGTACATATAATACAAATTTGAATCAATTAGTTGTACATTGAAATTTAAGACACCCGGCACATTGGACCTATATTATTATTATTATAATATTATAAATATTATATATATAAACTATTATAGTTTATCACAGATTAAACAAGTTTATGAATTATTTTGGGGTTGTGATAATGTTAAACTATAATGTTATATCAAGGCGAATATCAACAATTTAATAAATTATCTATAAATATATTGTCTATGAATTCGATATGCATTTAAAACAAATTTTGATATGTCTAGATTTGCAGCTCGTTGAATATGTAAACACATATTGACTATCACGGTCCAATAGTTCTGGTTATTGCGCAGCAGTTCGCCAAGGATCGCAATCCGACATGTTATATAACGGAGAGTCAAACACAAAGTGTATAGTTCATTTGTATGAATTGACTCAATATGATGAGCCATAAGTTAGATAAATAAATTAGAAATATGTATAATGACAAATGACATTGCTCTGACCATTTTCCCTTGCTTTCATGGTATGTGAATGAAATTTGGTGATAATATATCTTGGGTCAATTTACTTTGAAGTTAAGGTAGTCCAAATGCAAAACAAGGAATAATATATTGCTAAATCAATTTTATTTAGAATTAAGGTTAAAAAAAAAAGGACAAATCAAGAAATATAAATTTCGGTCAAACTGAAGGTCATTGTAAAAACAACATGACACAGTTGAAGTGTTCGCATTAATATGTAAATTCCTAAGAAGATTGAAATGCTATATTTGAATTATTATATTTGTCTGTCTCTTTGTTTGTCCCTCACTTCTTTCCCAGATCATAACTTTTTGAGGAAGAAATATTCCAAGATAATTTAAAACTAAGGGGGCAATATCAATCTATAAGGATATAATTCAAGTATTATTATAATAGTATATGATATTACTTACATTACACATCACTGCAGTCTAACAGGCAGACTATATATGAATTTTTGGCTGGATCATGACTCGAATAGAGAAGTCAGATTACTAGAGATGCTGACTGTTTAACGTTAATATGAAGGGGAGATACAAAAAGACGCATCACAAGTATTGGAACTAGCATACCCGATTCCTTTATTAAGTATCATATTCCATAAATCGTTGGAATCAACATTGAAATTTGTTCAAAGTTTAAGGCATCTTCTGAAGCTGTTTTTAAATATTATAAATACATGTATAAACAAAGAAATTGAAGAAAGTCTGCACACAGAAATAAAGAAAGATGAAAGAAAATATATCTAACTTTTGTGGATTTGGGAGGGGGGGGGGGGGGTAAGAATTAAAACTGTGTGCAGAGTGAAAGAGAGAATTATTTTTTCTTTACTTTTTATCAACCATCTTTTATCCTTAACCCTTTCACATTCATGGTGGTCAAATTTGACTGGTAGTTAAGCAGTTTCCGATAAAATGTTAAATATGTGTGAAGAGGCAATATAAATATGATGCACAGACACTAATGACATCTATACAAACATATTCATATATAATAGTTTTCTATATTTCATGCATTTAGAAAATTCCTAATAAATCATTCCCCCCTGAAAATGAATGAAAAGTCCCCAATGTGAAAGAGTTAATTAACAGCCAGCCTCCCCAACTTTTTGGAGGAGTTGAAAAAAATACTGAAGCTGTTTATGAACAAAAATAAAAAAAAATTGCTGCATAGTGCCTGCAGACAACTGACTTAAATGGCATAACATACGTGCCAACCAGTTTTCCTCATTATTCTCAGTAATTCGTTGTTATTTAAAGCTCAGGTCAGGTTCTTGTTTACATTTTAAATGTTGAAAATAAAACTCCACATTTAGACCCATCTACAATGTCTGTGAAAACGCATCTCACTGAAATTCATTTGAAGGAGAGGGAGGTGTCCGGACATTGATATCCCTCCCTCTCGATCCGTAAACGAATAATCAATAAAGGCTTCCATTTTTTGTCTTTAAATTATAAGGATATTCAATAGGATGATATTGAGCTTTGTACATAGTTTAAAAGAACTCTTGGCATAAAAGCAAACTTAAACAAATAAGGACTCAGACCGAAATTGAATAAAGATGTAATTATTTTTGTAAAATAAACAAAAATAAATGAGGTTAAAAGATCTTGATTGATGATCGACTTAATTCTTTTTAGTTTTATAAGCATTTTATAGAATGCAATAGAGATTTACCATTAAAGGCATTATGTACAGTCAATCTGTCTATATATATATTTAGAATTGGTGTTTATAATAACCAATAATGAATATCGTTTTTCCAATTCACAAGCACTAGAAATAAATCCAAGGCATGGGTTCCATATATGGATATTGTGTCATTTGATGACAATTTGTCAAATTTTTGACTTTTATTTAAGAATTGGCAATTCCGCCATTTGATAACCAGTCAAATTACTGGTATTTACTTTTTTGAGACCTTAGAAAAGAGGTTTACAGCCGGTTCAATTGCTTGCCAGGGACGCTCTTTTCTATCATACTTACGTGCTTAGAAAAGAGGTTTAGAGCCGGTTCATTTGCTTGCCAGGGACGCTCTTTTCCGTCATACTTACCCGCTACATGCTCTTTTAAATGGCCTTTTAACTAGTGCTTATAAAAATGATGATTCAGAAGTAAAACAGAACTGTACATGTTTAATGCCAATTATTCTTAATTGGATTTTTTATTTATAATTTAATATATTATAACATCCATAAAATAAGCTGTTCAGTTGTTTGTTTTTTTTTTTCTTTTTTTTTTTTTTTTTGACAATACAAGTTGATCATCAGTCATTAGTAATCTTTGGGCTTGGCCATTCATTTTTGTTTACACATCACATTTCAGAGGGATGAACACAAAAAAATCAAATTGATTTTTCCAAAGTTTTGCTTTTAAAGCCAGAGATTTATAATATATAATATAATAATCACAATGCATTTTTGTTCTGAAACATTTATTGAATTAAGAGAACTGGATCGCCAGCGAGACTTGAATATGACTATCATCTCTCTATATATTTAACAAATGCTTATCATATGATATGTGGGGAGGGGGATTCAAGAAGCGAGATTTAAAAAGATAATCTTTTATAGTTTGTGACCACAGTACATGTATTATACATGTAATAGACAGACAGACAGAATGATTCCAATATATGGGATAATTACTTAAGCCTAAAATAGTTTGTGACCGCAGTACATGTGATATACATGTATAAATAGACAGACAGACGGAATGATTCCAATAATATACAGACAGACGGAATGATTCCAATATATGGGATAATTTCTTAAGCCTAAAATAGTTTGTGGCCGCAGTACATGTATTATACATGTATAAATAGACAGACAGACGGAATGATTCCAATATATGTGACAATTACTAGCCTTCCATAGTTTGTGCCCACACTACGAGTTTTATAGTAGGCAGACAGATAGGATGATTCAAATATATGTGATATGTGACCACAGTACATGTATTATAATATTCAGACTGACGGGATGGTTCCAATAATTGCTTTGCGTCGGACAGTATTTTGTCCCTCGGGGGGTAATATAATCACTGTTGTCCTAAACCCCAGTCAATATTTGTTTAATATTAGTCTTATATGTGAACACAGTTCAAATTTGTGTAACAAACATTATAAGGGACAATTTTTCTTTTTGAGAAGTAGTATAAAGTTGTGCAGTTACAAGGGAATGGAATTAGAATAAACTACATAGAGACAGACAATTAATTAAGATATCTAAAATTCTCTAGCCTAACAATTTTAAAACTTTTTTTTTAAAGATTGAATTCAATTTAATGGACAAAGAAATTGGGACAGCTACAGTGATGATCAAAAAAGTCAGGATTGAAAATACAATAAGGAACAAACAAATGACAGTCAGACATAATGATTCCCATACAGCATGTCAAACTTTAAAGAAATGTTCATATTAACGAGAACTCTTCAAATGCGCCATGTATTGGAACTTTGACTTTCTCTTTGACATTGACATGATGGATTCATAGTTCATATGAAGATGTAAGTAGAAACGGGTAGATTAATTATGGTGAACCTTTTTGCTCTGGAGAGTGTAGAAAATGAGATTCATTTTTTATTACGTTGTCCTGTGTATAATGATTACATATACCTTTTTGAAAATACTGGATTTAATCAATTACTATAGAATGGTCAGATGCAAATGCACTGTACATATACTTATTTTAAATTATCCTTCACATGTTGCAAAATACTTATATATTTATCTTTTATGCACAGATCAGTCATTAATTTTCAGAAAATGAACGATTATATAACATTAACTGTTCAATCAAAATAAGGGCTGTAAACTGACAAGTACCAACTATGTAAGCTTTATACTTATATATAATTCATGTAACTATACATGTATATCAATGTTGTGCTTTTTTCTTTTACATGTATTCATTTATAAAGTGGCACATAGGCCCGACGTGCCTGGTGTTAAATTTATACTTATTGTTGTTAATAAGACGTACGAGAATGTATATACACATGTATGTCACATACTACATGTATAAATAAATAAACTACGACTACTATATTTTTACTTTAATTCAAAATTTTTATCATCTTTGAGCAGAATGGGAAAATGTTAGAAGTTGAAGAAATACTCAAGACTTTATAAGTCCATTGAATCATTTTTAGAAATAGATCTGCATAGTGGGTTATCATTATCTAAATTTTTTTCAAATTTTTTTTTAAATTTATATGTTTACTTAGTACTATTTGCATTAGTTTTCAAGTTGTTGTATCAATATTTTTTTTTATCAGGAAAATTATTCAATGATATGTTTAAAATCATGATATTTAAATAAAGACTTGTTCATTACCAATTATAACAACTCTTAAACTCTAATGTGTAATATTATAAATATACTACACATTTTAAATATAAGCCGTCTTGCAATTTAATTTTGCAAACAATTTCCTCCTTGCTAATGAGAAGAATGCATCACTAAATAATTCTGTGTAAAATTCTGAACTCCAATTTTGGCAGCTTTTTAAAAAAATGAATAGGTAACCGGTAATTCCATTTCAGAAAAAGCCAACAGTTAATTACAGGAGTTTTGAAGAACTCATGTTTTAAACGATTAAAGAAAGGTTAAAAGCTTGTTGTAAATAAAAGTTGGGTTTTTTTTTCTAAAAATGGAAAATGGATTAAAAATATATGTTTATACAAATAAAATGCATTGTAAGAAAATATTTATTTTTGTTATTTATTAGCACTAGCTATGTTATCTGCATGTGCTCTTAGTATACTTATATTAGCTCCTAAAATACAAAGCCTGCTTCTTAATGTACACACACAGCGTTTGGATGAAACAGTAGCATTGGTCTTAGAGAAGCCTCCCTTGCCCCTCAATGTAGTTTAGCCAGAGGGTCCCAACTTTCCTCTTCCTAACCACCACCAGTCTAACCTCACCTCAGTCCATTCCTGCACTCTTTGCTTCCTTCCTCCCCTCCCCTTCCTTGTGACATTCCATCTTCTCTTCCTTCACTGCTGCCTTCTTCCACCTCCAAGAAAGCCAATCTGCTACCCAGTGAGAACGATTGTGGGATAAAAGAGCACATGGTCAGCGTCATCGGTGACAGCAGGTGAACTGTGTAGCCAGGGAGAGGAAGGGGGATGGAAAGGGGAAATTTAATGCATAAAAACATACTGACCATAAATAGCTTGAATCCAACGTTGAGTATGGCGATGTTGCTCTTCTTGGACTTCATCCTGTCAGCTTCATATTCAGTCGCTGCCACCGGGATGGGGTCTGATATTCACCAAAAAATAGAAATTGAGAATAAATTAGAACATGAATACAATTAAAGACATGTTTAAGAAAATAAAATTCAAAACACCATGCTCCCCATTTAGTCGCCTCTTACAACAAGCAAGGGATACTGAGCACCTATTCTTTGATACCCACCTCAGTCCCCAGGGGTGGGAATCCAACGTTGAGGGTGGCGATGTTGATCCGTGTCCACTTCAACCCATGTCTGCTGCTCTTCTTGGACTTCATCCTGTCGGCTTCATATTCAGATGCTTCAGCCGCTGCCACCGGTGTGGCATCTGATATTAAAGCGGTAAATAGAAATTGAGAATAGATTAGAACATGAATACAATTTAAGACATGCTTAAGAGACAAAATTCAAAACAACATGCTCCCCATTTAGTCGCCTCTTACGACAAGCAAGGGGTACTGAGGACCTATTCTTTGATACCCACCCCGGTCCCCAGGGGTGGGAATCCAACGTTGAGGGTGGCGATGTTGATCCGTGTCCACTTCATCCCATGTCTGCTGCTCTTCTTGGACTTCATTCTGTTGGCTTTATATGCAGATGCCACTGCCACTTGGGTGGAATCTGATATTAAAGCAGTAAATAGAAATTGAGAATAGATTAGAACATGAATACAATTTAAGACATGCTTAAGAGACAAAATTCAAAACAACATGCTCCCCATTTAGTCGCCTCTTACGACAAGCAAGGGGTACTGAGGACCTATTCTTTGATATCCACCCCAGTCCCCAGGGGTGGGAATCCAACGTTGAGGGTGGCGATGTAGATCTGCGTCCACTTCAACCCATGTCTGCTGCTCTTCTTGGACTTCATCCTGTCGGCTTCATATTCAGATGCCACTGCCACTTGGGTGGTATCTAATATTAAAGCGGTAAATAGAAATTGAGAATAGATTAGAACATAAATACAATTTAAGACATGCTTAAGAGACAAAATTCAAAACAACATGCTCCCCATTTAGTCGCCTCTTACGACAAGCAAGGGGTACTGAGGACCTATTCTTTGATATCCACCCCAGTCCCCAGGGGTGGGAATCCAACGTTGAGGGTGGCGATGTTGATCCGTGTCCACTTCAACCCATGTCTGCTGCTCTTCTTGGACTTCATCCTGTCGGCTTCATATTCAGATGCCACTGCCACTTGGGTGGTATCTAATATTAAAGCGGTAAATAGAAATTGAGAATAGATTAGAACATGAATACAATTTAAAACATGCTTAAGAGACAAAATTCAAAACACCATGCTCCCCATTTGGTCGCCTCTAATGACAAGCAAGGGGTACTGAGGACCTATTCTTTGATACCCACCCGAGTCCCCAGGGGTGGGAATCCAACGTTGAGGGTGGCGATGTTGATCTGCGTCCACTTCAACCCATGTCTGCGTCTCTTCTTGGACTTCATCCTGTTTCATATTCAGATTCTCCAGCTGCTGCCACCAGGGTGGCATCTAATATTCACAGGTAAATAGAAATTGAAAATAGATTAGATCACAAATACAACTAAAGACATGTTTAAGAGACAAAATTCAAAACACCATGCCCCCCATTTAGTCGCCTTTTAGGCCCAGCAAGGGGTACTGAGAACTAATTCTTTGATACCAACCTTTGTTCCCAGGGGTGGGATGGTTGGAATCCAACATTGAGGGTGGCAATGTTGATGAGTGTCAACTTCAACCCATGGCTGCTGCTCTTCTTAGCTCTTCTTAGACTTCATCCTGTCGGCTTCATATTCAAATGCTACGCAACTGCTACTGCAGTTGCGCAGCATGGAATTTTTACCGAGAAGTAGAAATTGAGAATAGGTTAGAACATGAAATTAAAACTAAGTGCACAGGGGGTTATTACTACTAGCCCTAACCTAAATTCTATTTCACTGACCAGAGGCCCGTGAATAGAATTCCCTAACCAAGATGGGAGGATCGAGGGTGGGGTAGGGGTGGGAGGGGGCGGGATGGGAGGGGGAGGGGAGGAGGGAGTTAAAATGGAAACAATGTAAAGAAAACATACTGACCAACATTGCTGGAATCTAACGTTGAGGGTGGCGATGTTGTTGAATGTTAACTTCAGCCCATGGCTGCTGCTCTTCTTAGCTCTTCTTAGACTTTATCCTGAAGGCTTCATATTCAAATGCTGCGCAATCGCTACTGCAGTTGCGCAGCATTTAATATTTATTGAGAAGTAGAAATTGAGAACAGGTTAGAACATGAAATTTAAACCAAGTGCACAGTGGGTTATTACTACTAGCCCTAACCTAAATTCTATTTCACTGACTAGAGGCCCGTGAATAGAATTCCCTAACCAAGATGGGAGGAGGGTGGGGAGGGGGCGAGGAGGGGGGGGGGAAATGAAAACAATGTAAAGAAAAACATACTGACCAACTTTGCTGGAATCCAATGTTGAGGGTGGCGATGTTGATGAGTGTCGACTTCAACCCATGGCTGCTGCTCTTCTTAGCTCTTCTTAGACTTCATCCTGAAGGCTTCATATTCAAATGCTGCGCAACTGCTACTGCAGTTGCGCAGCATTTAATATTTACCGAGAAGTAGAAATTGAGAACAGGTTAGAACATGAAATTTAAACCAAGTGCACAGTGGGTTATTACTACTAGCCCTAACCTAAATTCTATTTCACTGACCAGAGGCCCGTGAATAGAATTCCCTAACCAAGATGGGAGGAGGGTGGGGAGGGGGCGAGGAGGGGGGGGAAATGAAAACAATGTAAAGAAAAACATACTGACCAACTTTGCTGGAATCCAATGTTGAGGGTGGCGATGTTGATGAGTGTCGACTTCAACCCATGGCTGCTGCTCTTCTTAGCTCTTCTTAGACTTCATCCTGAAGGCTTCATATTCAAATGCTGCGCAACTGCTACTGCAGTTGCGCAGCATCAAATATTTACCGAGAAGTAGAAATTGAGAATAGGTTAGAACATGAAATTTAAACCAAGTGCACAGTGGGTTATTACTACTAGCCCTAACCTAAATTCTATTTCACTGACCAGAGGCCCGTGAATAGAATTCCCTAACCAAGATGGGGGGCGGGTGGGGAGGGGGTGTTGAGGGGGGGGGGAAATGAAAACAATGTAAAGAAAAACATACTGACCAACTTTGCTGGAATCTAACGTTGAGGGTGACGATATTGATGAGTGTCGACTTCAACCCATGGCTGCTGCTCTTCTTAGCTCTTCTTAGACTTCATCCTGAAGGCTTTATATTCAAATGCTGCGCAACTGCTACTGCAGTTGTGCAGCATCAAATATTTACCGAGAAGTAGAAATTGAGAATAGGTAAGAACATGAAATTTAAATTAAGTGCACAGTGGGTTATTACTACTAGCCCTAACCTAAATTCTATTTCACTAACCAGAGGCCCGTGAATAGAATTCCCTAACCAAGATGGGGGGCGGGTGGGGAGGGGGAGGGGAAAAGGAAACAATGTAGAGAAAAACATACTGACCAAAATTGCTGGAATCCACAATGAGGGTCAAAATTGCTGGAATCCAACGTTTAGGGTGGCGATGTTGATGAGTGTCGACTTCAACCCATGGCTGCTGCTCTTCTAAGATGTTCTTAGACTTCATCCTGTCGGCTTCATATTCAAATGCTGTGCAACTGCTACTGCAGTTGCGCAGCATCAAATATTTACCGAGAAGTAGAAATTGAGAATAGGTTAGAACATGAAATTTAAACCAAGTGCACAGGGGGTTATTACTACTAGCCCTAACCTAAATTCTATTTCACTAACCAGAGGCCCGTGAATAGAATTCCCTAACCAAGATGGGAGGAGGGTGGGGAGGGGGCGGGGAGGGGGGGAGGGGAAAAGGAAACAATGTAAAGAAAAACATACTGACCAAAATTACTGGAATCCAATGTTGAGGGTGGCGATGTTGATAGGCGTCAATTTCAACCCATGGCTGCTGCTCTTCTTAGCTCTTCTTAGACTTCATCCTGAAGGCTTCGTATTCAAATGCTTTGCATCCGCTGCCGTGGGGCAGCCTCGCGAATACCGGTAATTACCGGAAAGTAGAAATTGAGAATAGATTAATAGAACATGAAATTTTAACCTAGAATACAGGGGGTTATTACATCTAGCTCTAACCTAGAATTCCCTAACCAAAATGGGAGGAGGCTGGGGTTGGGAGCTGGGAGGGAAGGTGAGGGGAAATATCATGAAGAAAAGACATATACAGACCAACAATAGCTGGAATCCAACGTTGAGGATGGCTCTTTAATATTGTTTCAGGCTGAGATTGCTTTCTGTAATAAATGAAGACAGGATCATAATACATGTACAGCTGATGTTACTATCATTTTTTGCACCTTACAGCAAGATAGGTAAAATGACATAACTGTGTCTTGTGACAGGTGTTCATTATGAGTATTGCAGCAGATGAGAAAATAAGACCCAGACAATGCTTTGAAAACGTGTATTTTCCTTAAAAAGTAGAAATATATCCCGCAGTCACATGCAATGTTTAAACCAATTAAAGTGTGACATTTCAGTTCGAGGGAAAACAGAAACCTATATAGTGTAAGACTTGAATATGTGTAACTTCAAAAATAACTCCAGTTCACAGTGAAAAAATATAAATTAAATGAAAATGATGACGAAATTACAGAGTATGACATAGATGATATATATGACAGACGGACACGGACACAGACTCAGACGACAAATTATCTCACGCGGAGCTCGATCTCCTCAGCAATAACAAAAACCAGTCGTACTAATTAGACATAATATATATCTCTTTATATATATATATATATATCTTTATTAAAAATAAATTGAAGTAAAATTGCTTAATTTAACGAAAACACTCTATTGAATATTGTAATGGTAACTCCATTAATTATGAATAGAAATACAATAAACCTGATATACTGTTATTTCTTTAGTCAGTCAGTAACAAACCTAGTGGACTACGGGTTTAATGAGCTCGGATATTACGAGGTACCACTTACAACGAGATGATTTTTTGGTCCCAAATTATTTCTTTATCATTTCCTTTTTAAAAAATTCCGGATACAACGTGATCGTTTATAACGAGACTCTGTATATTACGAGCTAAAAATTTGTGCACGGTAGTTGTAGGCGCTATCGGATATAACGAGGTACTCGCGGCACGCTTGATTGCACACGCTAGTCCTAGGTAACTAACAGTATGGCCATGTAATAATAATTTAACTCATAAAATGAGTATAATGAGCTACAGTTATGCAATTTTGCTTTTAATTTAAAACAGACAAAAAGTGGCAAGGAAGTGGCAACCTATATTTATACTATGGACTTTAACAAAAGGCCCAGGGTCATATTGCTCACCTGAGCAACAATACTAAACTGGAGCAACAATACCAAAATAACATGACTCTGATGGAGAACCAAAGGCTTTAATAAATCAAATATGACAATATCTGTACAATTTTGCAGATTTTAAAACAAAATTTTAGCACATTTTTTAACATTGAGTCCCTAATAATGAATGAAGATTTTAATGATTTTTCTCAATATCTTCCTAATATGTAAAAATTGTAGCATTGTGGCCCCATGTCAAAATCCCCCCTTAAGGTGGAAGGCTACATGACGTCACAACATGTCTGACATCCGTTTGAAACGCCATTTTGTTCCGGAATGATAACATTATGTTGTGGTACAAAATACTGTAGCTATACACCGTTTAATTGAACTCTTTTCATGAGGGAGATGAGATGGGAATGAAATCACCAAAACGCTTAGAAAATATGTCAATTTTCTTCGTGTTTAAAGCTTTAAACTGACATTGATTGTTAGCTGTTTTGAACGGAAAACGTGAAATCTAAATAATAAAGTTTTTCCCTGCTATTGGCATTACATTTTTGTCATGATATTTGCAACAGACGATCATACATATGTGATGGATTGTCGATAAAGGTATATAAGCAGATATAATATTTTCACTTAAACTATATATGTACATGTATGATGAATATAAAACTAAAGTACCATAGTACGATCTCTTGAATTGATCCTATTTAAACTTTCCAAATGTAAAACATTTGCAGTAAAAGACTTGCATTGAAAATCTGACATTAAATTATTTTAATTAGAATAGATATAGCTAGGTAGCGATAGCAGTGGAAGCTCGGATTTGCAAGCCAAATGAGGGAACGACAGAATTCTCAAAAGGAGCATGTTTTTCATTACCATACATAGATGTTTATCACTATGGACATCTAATGTATGTATTAATATGCGTATGGTTGTTGTTTATAATTGCTATTGTATATAAAAAAGTAAAAGGCAATTTAACTACTAACATTTTGTTTTATCGGTGTACACGCTGCGACCGATAAACTGATATGTTGAGTGATGACACTATTGGAGTCGCGAGTTGCAGTTTTTAAACAAGCATTTTCATTGGCTGTTTAACTAGTACCCGCCCACTTTTACCTGTACCGTGGTATTGATAATTTATGCACAAACTGCTAACTGTGACGTTTACTCTGTATCAGGACTGCAAAAACTAAAACACTGCAATAATTGACTAAGAGTTCTCATAATAATCGCTTTTTGTTTTTTATGGTATAAACAATTGTCAGTCAAAAATAAACTGTTTAAACAGGTTTCCCGTTAAATTTTTCGGCACAATGCTTCATCGCTAAATTCAATCGTTTTTAACACATCAATTTAAGTTGAGACAGTATTTATTTTGTTGTAGCTTATTCCAAAGAATTCACAACAGATACTGACAATAAATGTTACATAAATATTGCATTTTATTGAACTTCAACCGTTCAATGACACACTTCTACAAGTGTGCATGTGTTTTCAAATATGTACACAAACTTGAAATTAACAGCACAATCGTGTTCAATTTTGGACTGATCTGTGATTAACCTTATTTTGTAACTCACTTTGTCTTTAGAAACATTAATTTTATTACAAGTACCTCAATATTCACCAGAAATATTTACTACTGATGTTGACGCTTTACTTGCCGCTGACTTTCTCTCAAACACGCTAACCGACATCGGACTGTAAAATTCACGTGCAGATCGAGTCGCCATTTTACAGTTTTATATTTATAAACAAACCACACTTCTTCATTTTACGGAGCTGGTGACGATGTTTCAAAGATTTTCAGTAAAGATTTATTATAAGCAAATAAGTGAAGACACATGCTGTAAAACGTCTAAGGATTTCACGGCGTGTCAACCCGCATTTCAGTTCAACTCATGCGATTTTCCACAAATGAAACTATATGAACGGTAACGTAAAATATATTTGTTCACCAAACAGTTTCTAACGAATTTCTTCACAATAAGGTGAATAATGTATGTTATTCGATGAGCGAAGTCCAATCAGACTTTAATCTATAACGGTTACATGTACGAGCCATTCCCAGCTTTTAGGAACTTTTTCTTTGTTTTTTTTCTCACTTAATTATTTACACATGTACGTAAACAACATCGGCCCGTTTGTTCTCAAATAACTCTGTATGTAATTTTTAACAGGTACAACTTTTCTTTCTCCGGCATTTGTTTCCACATGTTAGCATCATGTTCTGTACATGCATTTGATAAATAGGCGGGTCTATATAAATGCGCCAATCAGAATCTTTGTTTCGAATCGCAATTGAAATTCACACCGTTTAGAAAGTGTCATCACTCAATGCAATGCATTATCGGTCGCAGCGTGTACACCAGTGTGAGATTTGCGACAAAGAGTTAAATATATTTAACGTATTTTTGAGATTCAAACATTATCATACACACTACTAACCTTATACCTACATATTTAACATAGACTTGTTCCTTTTTTAATTTTTCTTCGTGATTTTCATTAATTAAAAAATTGTTACCAAGATATTTGAGACCATGCATGTAAAATAAAGAAAGGCAACTCTTAAACAGGATCTTTCATACCAAGATTTTTGCAATAATTAGGTATTTCTTTTAACCGAAACCTATGGCTCAGATTCAGCATTCATGCCTGTCAGGTACTGCATCAGTACCATAAGATGCACCATCCATGCAAGTTTGGTGAAGTTAGGACCAGTAATAACTAAGATATAATCATCAGAGGGCACCTGCTCCAAAAACTTTAACCAGCTCTAAAAACCTTAACCACCTCCAGCATCCGAAACCTATGGCTAAGATTCAGCATTCAAGCCTGTCTGGTGCATCAGTATTATAAAACGCACCATCCATGCAAGTTTGGTGAAGTTAGGACCAGTAGTAACTTAGAAATTGCTATCAAAGGGCACCTGCAGCAAAAACTTTAACCTGCTCCAAAAACCTTAACCTCTACCAGCATCTGAAATTCATAGCCCAGATTCAGCATCCATGTCTTTCAAGTCTATAAGTAGGTCCAGATGCATTATCCATGCAAGTTTGGTGAAGGTAGGACAAGTAATAACGTAGATACAGGACCTGCAACAAAAACTTTAACCAGGTCCGGACGCCGACGCCGGGGGTATAACATAAGCTCCCCCCCCCCAACTTCGTCTCAGTGAGCTAAAAATGGGATGATGCTCATAAGTTAATTGAACCGTTAATTATGCTATCAACATCTCCGGTCTTGGTGTCCAGCTGACACGCTTGGTCAAACCTGTCAATCATGCAGGGCTCAGGCTGTGTTTCTTGCTTGATTGACAAGCGGTATATTATTGATCTCAATCCAGGTAAATTTTAAGGGAGGTGGCTTAAAATTGGGTCTTTAAGAACAGTTACTGTACAATATGTACTTTACATCAATGCATTTAGTCTATCTACCACAACTGTGAAAGTACAGAAGAATTTATTCTAAAAATTCAATATATTTTCACTGTGTGGCCATATTGGCCCTACCCAAGGGTCCTCAACTCCTGACCAAGGGGTCAAGAATTTCACAACTTAGGTAAAAGGCTTCATGAATATCAAAACCATATAGCATTCAGTTTATCTCCCCATGCTGGGGTTAAAGAGAAAAGATATTCTAAGATAAAATAAATGTTCACTACATGACCATATTTGCTCCGCCCTGCCCCTAACACAGGGGTCATAAAATTTCACAATTTTAGTGGAGGGCTTTATGAACATTAAGATTCACGCATTTAGTTTATCTTTCCCTGCTGTGGATAGAGAGAAGATATTCTAATATTAATACATTTTCACTATATGGCCATATTTACCCCACCATAGGGCATGAACTACCAGTACAGATGCCATGAATTTCACAATTTAGGTAGAAAGCTTCAAGGATATCATAACCATGCATTTAGTTTTTCTCATATATTGGAGAAGAGAAGATTTTCTAAAATTCACAGTACACATTTTTACAATTGATGATCATATTGACCCCACCCCATGGCCTGAACCTATGACCAAGGCAACAACGAGTTTTACAACTGAGGTAGAAAGCTTCATAGACATCATAGCCATGCATTTAGTTTTTCTAAAATATAAATGGTAGTATGAATGAAGATTTTCTAAGAATAACACATTTTAACTATATGTCCATTATAATTGGTCATTATTTCCTAATTATCTCTACTTTAAGTAGGGCATGGCACTTCATTTGAACAAATTTGAATCGCCTTGGACCAGGAATGATTTGTGCCAAGTTTGAAATTGGCACAGTGGTTCTGGAGAAAATGTGAAAAGTTTACAAACAACAACAACCGGTACAAATTAAGCCAACAACAGACAACACCTCAGTAAGCTAGGCATTTCTAATGGATAACCAAAATTTGAGTGTTTGAGTTGTCGAGTTATAAGCAAGATACAGAGCTCACAGTTCTTTATTAATATATAATATATGTAAACAAAGCTCAGGTCATGTTTTTGTTTACATTTTGAATGTTGAAAAGAAAATTCCAAATTTAGACCTTATATAAACAAACGTGACAATTAAACGCTATATCAAGGAACTGGTTTTTTTTATGTTTAAAATGAATTAGCAGATAAAAACATCACCTTGATAAATAATATACTACATATAAAAGAATTGTGATCTTTGTATCTTGCTCAAAACTCTAAGACTGACACTCATATTTTGCATGGTTGTTTATTAGAAATGCATTACTAAAGCATTACTTCAAAGTTGAAAATTATTGCTGCACATAAGTGCGACTTTTTGTACAAATGCTTATTCATAGGAATTGATTGATTGATTGATTGATTGATCCGAGTAGCCATATATACAAATAAACGTACTTTAGTTAAATGAATAAAGCTACCCTTCTGGGTAATTCAAGCTACGTGGCTAAATCTAGTGATTGTACTGGACCTGTTGATAATCATACTCTGTCCCATAATATATTCCTTGATTCACATTTTGCTTTAAAAGTTACTCGATATTTACCCCAGGGTTCAAACAATGTTCATGCATTTAAAAATATGAAAAAAATTCCAAGGCTTCTCTTTCCAAACAACCCTCGAGCTTATCAGGTTTCAATACACAGCTAAAAAATATGATGTCTACGGGGATTTTGCATTAATTGCAACATACATTGAAAGTACTGGGTAGCGTATAATTTATAGCAATGAAATCATTGAGTGAAGTATTCCAAGTGATTTCCTAATAGAGATTAATAGATGTTAACATTTCCCATAAAGACATTATAAATCTTCGGAAGAAATACATTTTCCATCCTGTGAATTTTTCAGAGTGAAAAGTTATTATTAGAATCAATTTGGTTGAGTTTTTCCGATGGCGTCGCTTTTAATTCTATCAGAGCTCTACTTCATGCATCAACAATACCCATTTTTATATGTAAACAAACCAGTGAAACCACGCCACGGTATGGAACTGGGGATCGGAGGTTCACAGACAAGTAAAATAATGAAACTTGCGGTAAAATGTTTGGGGATATTTTAGTATATATATTTACACCGAATGTGGTAGGTAACAGAAGAACGCACGTGTACATACCCCCTTGCACTTTCTACTTCCATCTTGTTCTTTCATGTCATCGTTCAATTCGTTTATTGACTGTCGATTGTCGATCGAAAGGTGTAGAAATTCGAGGAATTCATATCCATCACTTCGACTGGTAAGTTAGTATATAGGTAATACATGTACATCATACATTTACGGTATATACATGAAATGAACGCAGAGCACATGCAACTTTTAAATATTATATTTTGTTTAACGCCCGCTTAGAGAGAGAGAGAGAGAGAGAGAAAGAGGGAGAAAGAGAGTTTTGCACAGAATTTAAACATAGGGGATCCTAGAACTCGATAATGACTCAATATTAGGGAATAATGAACTGTTCTGAGAAATCCTTCAGCTCTGGCATTGCATAAGCGTGTACAGATAACTCCGCCTTAGAAAAGGAGTGGACAATCATAAAGTTTTTACAACAGTGGAGTGTATTATTTATGCTTGACGAAGCTGACAGAATTGATCGCGATGCTATCGGAAAAACTCAACCAAAGCGGTTTCTCTAATAATGATAATTAATGCGTCAGTGAAGAATCAAGATATATTGGATATTTTCCCTTTCATCAATTTAATTTGTACTATAATCTTTCACAGGTAATATGTGTATATTTTCATTAAAAATCATCCAAATGTGACAGTACAATAGCTTAATTGGGGACAGACTAAGAAAATTTTTAAACTTCAACACCAAATCTTTTATTATTTAATACCGATTAAAATTCATTTTCCTCCGAGGTACCCACTATTTTAACGATGCTTAGTTTTCTACACAAGACCCTGTGATTTAACTAGCACTAGTCTATCATAAAAAACAGATATAGGGGGGGGGGTCACTTTCTTATACCTATGCTCCAAGAGACGCATGTGCGTATCTAGAGGGGGGGGGGGTCGGAGGGGTCCCGACCCCCACTGGAAAATGAAAATTTATTAAATTTACATAGTAAAATTATCGCAAATATGCCTCGTACCCCCCCCCCCCCCGGAAAACCCAATTATCCTTCGGATCCCCCCCGGAAACAAATTCTGGATCCGCGCATGAGACGTTTCAATATTCCACTGCTCATGAGCCTGGGATACACATCTAGGTCTACTATTTTCGTAATTGCCACAATATTTTCGATTTCCATATCATCATAAACATCATTGTGTATTGCCTCCATTATTCAAAAATAAGATCACGTGACCTAGTTAAGGCGGTTTATTAAAAACGTTTGTCCAGAGCTCAAAGTTGTTGTTTATATATACGTGTAACGTATGTGTAAATTACAGAAAAGTCATAACTTTACAAAAATTTATTTTTAAAATTTAAATTATGAAAATTTGTGCCGTGTAAATTTTATGGATAGATTAATTCAATTCCCACCTCTAAGAACACGATTAGAATTTAAAACACATGGGATTTTATGAATTTTCAAAAAAATATATATATATATTTCTTTTAAAGCTTTAAGAACGGGTTAAAATTCATTAAATTTTCATTGTCTTTCCATGCAAGCGAGTCTCAAACATTAAACTTTTGTTATGGTAAAAAGTTGTAATCCTGATTACTTATACAGTAAATAACTATAAAATATGTGAAAAAATTAAAATCTCTCAAAAACCTAACCTTGAAGAGTCCGTGTACGGAGTATTCCATGGCGGGAGTCCTCATCACGTTGCACATCACGACCGGTTCACTCCACGACAATAAAACACCTGAATAAAGCTCACGAGCACCCCCTTGTCATTTTGATCAGGTGGTTTTTCGTTTACCTAAAAGCGCGGGAAATGGTGCCTCGTCGTTATAGTCCATTTCTACATACTGTTTCACCATTTTTCTATATTTTTACACCCCCCCCCCCAAGTGTTACGGGCAGCTTAAAAATAGAACCCTTTTAACAAGACCTTGGACTTTCGATAGGACGTTACTATCTACATACAGATTCTGTATTTCTTGCGTTAAAACAAGTTTAAATGACACTGGTTTCAAGTGAAATATACACAGATTGCGTAGTCTTAGCTCAAAAGCCAGAAAAATCTTTTAGATTTCACAGAGGCAAGACTGAGTGGCCAGCAATGAAATAGACAGGCCTACGTCACATTGCTGTTTGACCCAACTACCTAAAGTCCAAGTTCTTGTTAAAATGGTTCTAATAAATGGAAAGTTCAAATATACATGTATGTCATGTGGGGGGGGGGGGCTAGGGGGGTTATTTATAATAAATAACCGTCACCCAAAGACCTTTTATTTTGCATGTCAAGATTTTTTTATAAGTCTAGCCCCCCCCCCCCCCCCTCCATCGCTTTCGACGCCACTGATACAAAATTTACAACATGACAATCATGCTGTAAATTTTGTATTTATTTACTGCCATCCGGTAAATTCAAAATTTACAACATGAAATACAGATAAAAGGAGAGGGCCAGAGGGGCGTAGAGGGCGTTTATATATTGATATCCCACATGCAGTTAGAGCAATAAAGACGAACGATTCTCATATATGAAATTATTATGTGTATACATGTACATGTAACGTTATATATGATAAACGGTTAATTTTGAATAAACGCACCAACATTAAAATACTTTTAAAAATAAAAGTTTATGAAGCTTAAAGTCGGAAAGAGGTTTTTATATACCATACGTGACAGTTATTGAATACTAGTAAATCCCATAAAAACTGCATGGCATATGACAAAATATTTTTAAAAAAAGATCTCAACAATAGTACCCCGATATATGTAACATACTTAGTTAAAGAACACAACATTTTACGTGCTTAAACTCTCTTTATTACTATTTGCAATTCATGTATTATTCCCTGTAACGTCAGCAGCCTTACAATGAACCGACAACAATATTATTATAAAAAGAAAGCACTTAATGTTAGAAAGTCAACGTGGCACAGACAAAATGTAAAATTGATATTGAAATGCTATTAGTTTCTTCGGTCGGGGACGGAAAATTTAAAATACATATTACATACATGTTAATACATGCAAGGCGGTATTAAATTAATAAAATTATTTTTCTGTAAAAAGGGAGGTAACTTTTTTTTGTTTTTGTTTTTAAAAAGCAGAGTTACATGAACATGTACCTGTCATATTCCTAAGATATTATCATTGATTCTCAATTGAACTTTATTTAGGAATCAGCAAATTCAAGGTAATTATGATTCATATATGACTTATTATTGTCAATATTTACATAATTCGAAATATCGTGCTTTTAAACAACTTCAGCTTATAATTAAAAAAATATTTATAATGCTACTTTCGTTTTCAAAAGAGAAGGGTGTAGCTGAAAACATATTTTTCCAAATATTTTTAAGAAATTCAATGTATTATTCAATGTATTTACAGTTGACACATTATTTAACATAGTTTGTATATCAAGTTTCCAATTTTAATGATTTTTTATTGTGATAATTTTCGTACTTTCATAATATATATGTATTGGGCCAAAATTAAAAATATCTATGTTTCCCCTAACGCGACCGACCCAATTAAATCCCACCGACTGAATTGTTTTTTTCACCACATTGAAAAGACTTTTTTTTTTTTTAAAGAAACCTAATTTTACCTAAATTCGTTTTTAGAAGACCCACATCTTTTTCGTTTTACAATCATTTTGATAGCCTCGATCATCAACATGGGCGAAATACTCGCTTTATGATCGGTAACTTCGCCGGAATTTCCTCCGAAAGAGAAGTTGAAGTTGCCCTGTATATTCTGAGTTCATGATCGTGTAAATTAACCCCAGAGACATTAAAATGATAATCATTTAATTCAAAAGACGTTTCCACAGCCTCAGTTAACCACTGTTGTGATTAATTGATTGTCTTATCTTTTATGGGTAACGTTATACTACGAGTGATGCAACATGTAGCCAACTGTGCATTGAAAATTACAACCGATGTTTATTACTTTTAGTGTTGATATTAAAATTAGTTGGTAACTTGTAATTAGTTAATAACTCTGCCAAATTAATGCTAAAATAATCATAATACCATCTGCCAACAGTTATCAGTTATCAATTAAAATGATCCTCTACACAATGGTTGTAATTGGGTCTAAAGGTTGGACTAATACCTCCAAAATACACAGAAGTACAGAGACTGATTTTATTTGCCATTTAGCTAACACAATTACAAAACATTTCATCTATAAAATGTATGAATACATCAAATAAATTAAATTTAATAGATTGGATAAGTTTTTAAAACTTTTAGAAGCTGTTTTATTTTTTATTAACTTGCTTAAATTTTAATCCAATTTTAATTAAGGTTGAATCTGTGTATATCATTATTCCTGTAGGTTATGCTGTATCAAATATTGACAGTCTCCATGATGTCAAACTTCTTTCTACTTTTCTGTTAGGGAGAAATAATTCTCCCAAAAATTAGGTTGGTACCTGTGAAATGAAAGACTCTTTATGTTTTGAAAAATTTAAACAGTTCTCTTAACTTCGTCAAATTTCAAATCAACAGGTTTTGGTTATGACTATAATTAAAGTGAAATTGGGTAAATTTACAAAAATCTTTCGTATCTAAATATTTTTTTTGTCCCTAGCATTATGTTTCATTAGGTTAAAATTTCCTTGTCAAAGAAGGACATTCTCTGCAAGTGTAGTGATTTTGTGTAACCTTACTATTGTAGAATCATTAAATATGACTTCACAAATATTTACATTTATTACATTACCTTAAGTTTATCAAATATTATTGTTTTAATATAGTTTTAGACATTTTATAAACCAAATTTTGAAAAATTAATTGATACTTTGAAGTAGGTACATTATGATCATTAAAATGATATTTAAATATAGGTTTACATGTACATCAACATACAAATGATAATGAATGTATTTATGCACATCTAGTCATTGAATCAAACATGTTTAAATTTTAAAAGATGAACGATATCAAATTGTGAATTCGATATTAAATTTGTTTTACATTTCATCAGGACAAGTATAAAAATTTGTTTTACAACTGGTCATATTTTGTTTAGTTTTGTAATTCATTAAAGAATTGATTTATTGTTTTCATTTTTAATCTATAATGTATTTTATAGTATGCCCTGGCAGAAAAAAAAATTATTTACCTACCTACCTACCCAACTTCAAAATTTAGGGTCGGGTTAGGGGAAACATAGATATTTTTAATGATGGCCTTGCCTGTGTTGAAATAACAAGAACAAGCAACACATAATTATGTTCTTATCAGTTAACATCAACATTTGTAAATATCTCCCCTCATATGAACCTTGTAAAGAACAAAATCGTTTAATTCTGCATAAAATTAAAAAGTTTTGCCACAAACATCATCGCATAAGGTAAATAGATAGATTTAATAAATTGATTGATGCATTGATAATGAAACAATGCATGTTTACGTCCCAAGTTCAAATGATAGGTACATTCTCATTATAAATAAATAAGAAATGATTAAATTTTTTGCAGATATGTAAAGTTGTGATCGAACTAACGCGCTACATGAAATAATACGGTCTTTAAAAGCGTGGTAGTTTATGCAAAAATGAAAAAATAAAATAGGACACATGTAATTTTAACGGTTTGTTGCGTTTATCTCTTTTATAGCAAGGTAATTTAAAATGGCTGTTTCTTTACCGGATGCTCTTATGGTTGCTGCCATAGACTTTGGAACAACCTTTTCTGGGTATGCGTTTGCCATGAGAGACGAGTTAGAAAAAGACTCATCGAAAATCTTTGCTCCTCATTGGCATGCTTCGGATGGAAGCTTGATTTCACATAAGACACCAACTACTGTTCTATTGGACAAGGATGAGAAATTGGTTGATTTCGGTTTCGATGCTGAAACCACTTACGCAGAACTGGCAGAAAATGGGGAACATGAAGATCATTTCTACTTCCGCCGATTTAAGATGTTGCTCTACGACCAAGTCAGAACAAAGGTACGATTAAGAATAAATATGACGTAATAAATGCATCAATTATAATTTATTCCAATGAAAATTATCCGTATACGCAATTATTCTGTTGTTCTATCCTTCTTGCAGAAATTAACGGTAAATACAACGGTTGCAGATATACGGGGCCGACAAATGCAGGCTGTGAAAGTTTTTGCCCATGCTATACGATATCTGAAAGATCATCTGCTCGATTCCCTTAAAACTAAGGGGAAAATTATAAAGAATGATGACATTCTATGGGTTCTAACTGTCCCAGCAATTTGGGATGACCCGGCAAAAGCTTTTATGCGAAAAGCAGCAGAAGAGGTATATCATTGGCAAGCATGACTTAAGATGTATTATATGAAATGTGACATATTGTTTCTTTTTAAACATACTTGTACATTTGATTTTCTCCCTTTAACTAGGCAGGTATACCTGGCCATCAGCTGATGATTGCATTAGAACCAGAGGCGGCCTCTATCTATTGCAAACATCTTCCTGTAGAGAAACTGGAGGGGACCAACACAATCAGCGCCTTCCAGCCAGGGAGCAAGTACCTGGTACTGGACGCTGGAGGTCAGTGTCAAATCGCTAAAACAAATACGCTGAAACGTTTAGGTCTCAATTTGCAGTTGAAGGAGTTGCGCAGTGCGTTTACTGACAGTCAACTTTGTTTTTTAATAGAAATTGTTCAAGTTCATAATACTTCAATTCATAAATTGAGCATTCATAAAATGTAAATGTATGAATAACACACGCTGACGCTGCACTTTTTTCTTTCAGGTGGAACAGTGGATATAACCGTACACGAAGTCAAACCAAATGGACACCTAAAAGAACTGGACCGAGCGAGTGGCGGCGACTGGGGTGGAACCAGTGTGGACACGGCCTTCAAGAGAGCTCTGGCGGAGATAGTAACGGAGGGAATGATTGAAGGCTACTGCCACAAGTACACTGGGGACTACATCGAACTGTTCAGGGATTTTGAAATCAAGAAACGCAAATGTGGAAAAGGTGACAACTCAAAAGGTGACAACTCAAATTCACTTATTACATTAAAAATCCCCGTCTCCTTTACCGAGGGATGCTCGGAAACCTTAGACGCGGACCTAACCACCCTGACTAACAAATCGAGATTCAGAAATCATATCATTTGGAAAACAGATAAGGTTAGAATAGATTTGCCGACTTTTGAAAACTTTTTTCAGCCAGCTTGCGATGGAATCGTCAAACATGTGAAGGAGTTGTTCCAGTCACCCAAAGTCAAAGGTGTCAATAAGATCCTTATGGTTGGCGGGTTTTCCGAGTCGGACATTTTACAGGAAGTGGTTCGAAAGGCTTTCCCGAATTGCCAGGTCATAGTTCCACAAGAAGCTGGTCTGGCCGTTCTACGTGGAGCAGTTTTGTTTGGTTACAACCCAAAGGCTATAGATTCCCGCATTGCAAAATACACCTACGGCGTTAAGATGAATGTAAAATTCGACCAAAAAATACACAAAGAATCCAAAATGGAAGTCACAGATGGAGTGAAATACTGTACCGACATATTCGACCGACATGTGAAGAAAGGTGATGAATTAATTGTCGACGAGGCACAGGCCGAGAGATCTTACCTTCCATTAACCCGTCAACAAAAGATTATATCAATCAGTATTTACACTTCAATTGAAGATGCCCCATTTTATGTGGACGGTTGCGATAATATCGGAAAATTTGTGGTTGATGTTCCTGTCGGTATTGACGATCGCTCTGTAAAGGTCAGGATGATCTTTGGTAGAACTGAGCTTACGGCCGAGGCAAAGGTGGTGAAAACAGGGAAGATAAAACAAAAACCATTCGAACTCCATGATGACGAGAAGATTTAGCACAAGCGGTGTGTGTGTATATAAAAATTATAGCCAGTTATCTATAAATATACTTATAGATTAAGGCATTTCGCCAATTAACTACGAAACGCCTGCACCAGAGTAACTGCCTTATACATTTGGCCCGTAAGCAATAATTGAATTTTACCCAATAAATAATTATTAAAAAATAAAATAAAAAAACAACTTTAATTTTTGATAAACTAGCCCGAAATAGCAAAAATAAGAGTAAGGTGGACACGCTTTGGCGGAACCAAGTCGGTGTGGGTTTGCATCAAAATATATGCAATAATATTGAACGATTACGTTATGAGTTAATATATTTACCGGGAACATATTTAGGGTATACATAGAAATTAAGATTTGACAAATGTTGAACATTCGATTCTTCAAATGCGCGGTTTTAGTTTTGATGGATAGAAGCTGGAGAAGAACGTCGACCTCTGGGGTGTGTTCAGCAGAGATAGCGCTCGCCAGATTTTGTGTTGCGGGTATAGGGAATTTTGGCGAGCGCTCGCTCTGTTGAACATAGCTGCAAAAATGTAGCCCTCTCTGATTTTTTGATGTTTACTGGAGAGGGCTACAATTCTATAGGATCTCCGTAATGGTGCAAAATTTATTTTTTCATGCGGCTGACTTCGGTCTGAAAAGATCATTTTTATATTTGACTTCCTTTAGATAAAATGATTTTTTAATTCAGGTTGAACAAACTAACCGTATATAAATCAAAACCAGTTAAAACACATCAGCACGTTTACCAGTCGTCTTTTTCAGCAGCCATGACAGTTCTCGCGTGATTTTATGGAATTTACGCTTGGAGTTTTGATGGGCTTGATAACGCGAATGTCAGTGTAAATAAACACTGTTTATTTCTTACCTCGTTCTGTCACTAAAACATAATTTAAGGAAATGGTTTATAATGGAAAATTCATATTTACCGCGTTAATTATGATTAAAATAGGGGAATTCCTACATTCAGTTCAAGATCCGCTCCTGAATTCTCATTGGCTGTCCCAAGAAAAAACCGATCAAGGTCAGTAAACATGGCGGACAAATTCAACTTCTATTGTTGATATACACGGAAAATAACCGATATATGGACTATACTTGATATTTTTGGATTAATTTATGCCATAAACAACTACAATGTTTGAGTTCAGGTAAGAAATGCAAATGTTATTGTCACTTATATACGATTTGAGCCGAAATCGTTGCGGGAGTCAATCACTCCCGCACTTGCACCATTAACTCCTATGGAGTTGTAGCCCTCTCCCCCTCCCCCCCCCCCTACAAAAAAAATATATATCGGGAGAGGGCTACATTATTGCAGCTATGTTGAACACGCCTCAGAAAATCGGATAGTACTTTCCAGAACGGGGTAACCAAGGACGCGGGTTGACAGGACGTGTTCGTCATGCATCTCAGGCTGATTCCTTGGATGGATAATAGATAATTTGATTGCATGACGTCAGGTATACTTAAGGTTTGAAAGTTGCCTTCTCCGAAACAGTGCAGGAAGCAAGCAATATCAAGATTTTTCATAAAATAGATTAACCGATGCATGTTTATGTGTCAACATTTAATTCACAATTTATAAAAATGTTATATAGGTTGTAATAAGCAACATTGAGAAAGAGTTTCCACGTAAAAGGGCTGTTCACCATGCACGTGCATGCGCGGTCCCGACCCCCCCCCCCCGGATAATGAATATTTACTAAATTAACTTATCGCAAATAATTCTCGGACCCCCCCCTCCTGGCAAACACAATTATCCTTTCGGACCCCCCCCCCCTGGAAAAATTCAACACGTTGTTTCATAATTATGTGCGGATCTAGAGGGGGGTGTAAGGGGGAGGATCCGGATCCCCCTCCTCCTGCAAAATTAAAATTTCTTTAAATTACATTATAAAATTACCAAAAATATGCCTCGGACCCCCCCCCCCCCCCCCACGGCAAACTCAAAAATCCGTCGCACACCCCCCTAAACTAGAAAACTTTTCTGGATCCGCGCATGCATATTGTCTATTACGGTACAATGAAAGTAATAATTGGTGTTGGATTATCATCATTATCAAAGAATCCTCAGTTTGGATTAAAACAAAAATAAAGTTCATATAGCTGAAACTAAATCGCCGAGGCGGGGTGTGACCCGATTTTCGATCAATTGGACGATTTCTAAAAAGAGTATAACTCGCGTGTCTTACTAAATGTACATTAAACAATTAATAGTGAAGTGTGTATGTTAATTCGATAAATTTCTTCTAACACATTCAATCCAAAGTATAATATAATTTTTCTATAGTCAACTTTCCTTACTTATGTAGCAATATACCTTCATCACCTGCATATGGTGTTTTTGTCTCTCAGTTAATTCGATACGCAAGGGCATGCTCTACGTATGAATAGTTTCTAAGACGAGGCAAGCTACTGACAAACAAGTTGATAAAACAGGACTATCAACAGTCTCGTTTAAAGTCATCTTTTCGTAAGTTCTATGGTCGATACGACGACCTTGTCAGCAAATACAATCCTCCACTGAGTCGCATGCTGACTGACGTTTTTCATACTAATTGTTAGACCATAATTAATTACATAATTGTCTACGGACTTTTGCGGTTTTTATTTTCCCGATTACGACAAAGAGCACACGGCGGGTGTGACCAGTCAGCAGAGGATGCTCACTCCTCCATGGCACCTAATCCTACCTCTATCTTGGAGGTCCGTGTTGCTCTGCTTTGAATTTGTATTTCGTTTTATGGATTTTTGAGATGGTTGACGGTTTGTTATTGTCATTTTTTCATGTAGTTGTTACAAGACAAATGTCAACAAATTCATTTAACTCCCTTCTCAGCCCCATTGATCTATGCCAGTGGATGAGTTCATTCAAAGCCCTCAGTCGTTGCGCGAATGGTAAGGCAAAACTTCGCGCCATTGTGTACACATCACCCCATTGGAAATAAGCTTTTTAACAAAGCTTTAATGGGCTACCCTTAGGTAATAATTATCATTTGTATGTCATGTAATCTATATAATAGCAATTGAACAAATTGATTCTTATGAAGAGATAAAATGTTTCTCTATATGTTATATTTTATACATGTATGTGTAATCATGGCATTCTGTGATCTATTTACCTGAATAAAATGAAAATAAAAAATATGTATAATCGAGGAGTGGGAGGCTGTTCCCTTTTTTTTTTCTTAACGGACACTCTTCTTAACTTTACTTATTAAAAAAAAGGAAATGCCATGGATTTGCCCCCCCCCCCGTCATCTTCGCTAGCCAAAGGTTTTCAATCCACTCCGGAGCGGAGTGGACCGAAAACCCTTTAATTTGCTGGCGAAGATGCCCCCACTCTTGCCGGAGCTGTGTAATAGATGAAACTGAAAAAAAAAGGAATTTTAATTTAATTTAATGAAGTTACAATGAAAACTACCACCCCACCATGGATTAGGATTTTCTTTCATGATTTTGAGAACCCCCCTCCTTTTAATTGCTTGTGAAGATGTTCTGGATGGAGCTGCCCCCCCCCCCCTACACACTTTCAAAAACGATGATTTAATATCCTTTTCTATTTTCTATGGTCGGAAATAATAAAAATGCATTTGATTTTGCACCTTAATGTAGCAAATTCAATTTAAAATTTGCATGACTGTTTTATCTTCCGCTTTCAAGCTTACATGCAATTATTTGATACATATATATATATATACATACCTTAAATAATTTGAAATTATGAAATAATTTTATTTCAAGTGATATACATGTACATGCACTATTTCTTCTTAAATCTGAACGTTCCGTTTATGATTTATGGTCAGCAGCGAAAATGTTTTAAGATAGCCTAATTGATACATGTACCTGCATGATTCCATTGAATAATTTTTGTTAAGTCGGGCATGCTTTTTGGAAAGGCTATTAATTATGGAACGCCATAGCTGCCTTATGTGGTTATTTTACAAGAAGATGGTGCTTTATTATATTTTGCTGTGGTTATTTCATGTAAAGATGGCCCTTTATTACAAAAAAATTGTGCTTTTTCATATGAATATGGTGCTTTTCATGTGATATGGTGCTTTATTATATGAAGATGGTGCTTTTTTATGTGAAGATGGTGCTTTTTTTATGTGAAGATGCTGCTTTTTATGTGAAGATGATGCTTTATTATATGAAGATGGTGCTTTTTTATGTGAAAATGGTGCTTTATTATGTAAAGATATAGTGCTTTTTTATATGATGGTGCTTTTTAATGTGAGGGTGCTTTATTATATGATGGTGCTTTTTTATGTGATGGTGCTTTTTGTCCCCCGCCGCAACGCGGAGCGGGGACATAGAAATGCCGGGCGTCCGTCCGTGGGTCCGTGTGTCCGTGGGTCCGTGTGTCCGTGAGTCCGTGTGTCTGTGGGTCCGTGTGTCCGTGGGTCTGTGTGTCCGTGGGTCCGTGTGTCCGTGCGTCCGCCCGTCACACTTTTTTGTAAGCGCTCTCATGCCTACAAATTTTGACAGATTTTCATTACATTTATACCAAATGTTTATACACCTATTACCTTGGTCAAGTTCGAAAATCAGCATTGGTCGATACTTTTTGCTGGAGTTATGGGACTCTGACCACAATAATGACTCCGTTTTATCCAAAAATTGACCTTGTAAGCGCTCTCATGCCTACAAATTTTGACGGATTTTCATTAAATTTATACCAAATGTTTATACACCTATTACCTTGGTCAAGTTCGAAAATCAGCATTGGTCGATACTTTTTGCTGGAGTTATGGGACTCTGACCACAACAATGACTCCGTTTTATCCAAAAATTGACCTTGTAAGCGCTCTCATGCCTACAAATTTTGACGGATTTTCATTAAATTTATACCAAATGTTTATACACCTATTACCTTGGTCAAGTTCGAAAATTAGCATTGGTCGATACTTTTTGCTGGAGTTATGGGACTCTGACCACAATAATGACTCCGTTTTATCCAAAAATTGACCTTGTAAGCGCTCTCATGCCTACAAATTTTGATGGATTTACATGAAATTTATACCAAATGTTTATACCACTAATACCTTGGTTAAGTTCTTAAATCAGCCTTGGTCGCGTCCCCACGAACCTGTAAAATTTAAGCAATCCACGAAAATTGGCCCCCACGAAATTTAATGATTCCACAGTACAGTATACTAGTATACTGCTTGAATGGCGGGGGACCCAGGAATTCTATTCTTGTTTATCTGAAGGTGCTTTTTTATGTGAAGGCGGTCACTTGAAACTCCTTTTTTTTTAAAGACTGAGTTTAACATTTATTATCTCGAAATTTTGAAAGTAAAACAAACAAGAGGCCCAGGGGCCACATCGCTCACCTGACAAACAATAGCCTTATATCTGATCAAATTAGCATTACAGTATCAAAATCAAAATATCTTGACAACTAAGAACAGTAGATCTTGCTCAAAATATTTAAAACATCTGCCGATTTTTATCCACATATTTTTATGGTAAATACATAGCCCCTTTTGTTGTTGTACCTGTAAGAAGATTTTTCTCTATTCCTATATAACCCCCCCCCCACTTTGTGGCCCCACTTTTCTCTAGGGAATCATGGTTTGATCAAACTTTAATCTGCACAACCCGTGCTTTCACACCAGTTACTACTTTTTGGACTGAAAACTTTCCCAGAATATTTTTAAAGATTTTCTCTATTTATTCCTATGTAAAAATTCATCCCCCAATTGTGGCCCCGCCCTACCCCCGGGGACCATGATGTAAACAAACTTGAATCTACACTATCTGAGGATGCCTCCACAAAAGTTTGAGCTTTTCTGGCCTAATAGTTTTAAAGGAGAAGATTTTTAAAGATTTTCTCTATATATTCCTATGTAAAAATTCACCCCCCCCCATGGTGGCCCCATCCTAACCCCCGGGGACCATTATTTAAACAAACTTGAATCTACACTATCTGAGGATGCTTCCGCTCAAATTGGAGCTTTTCTGGCCTAATAGTTTTTGAGAAGAAGATTCCTAAAGATTTTCTCTATATATTCCTATGTAAAAATTCATCCCCCAATTGTGGCCCCATTCTACCCCTGGGGACCATGATTTGAACAAACTTGAATCTACACTATCTGAGGATGCCTGTGCTCAAATTGGAGCATTTCTGGCCTAAAAGTTTTTGAGAAGATTTTTAAAGATTTTCTCTATAAATTCCTATGTAAAAATTCACCCCCCCCCCATTGTGGCCCCACCCTACACCCGGGGACCATGATTTGAAGAACTTGAATCTACACTATCTGAGGATGCTTCCACTCCAATTTGAGCTTTTCTGGCCTAAAAGTTTTTGAGAAGAAGATTTTTAAAGATTTTCTCTATATATTCCTTTGTAAAAATTCACCCCCCCCCATTGTGGCCCCACCCTACCCCCGGGGACCATGATTTAAACAAACTTGAATCTACACTATCTGAGGATGCTTCCACTCAAATTTGAGCTTTTCTGGCCTAATAGTTTATGAGAAGAAGATTTTTAAAGATTTTCTCTATATATTCCGTTGTAAAAATTCACCCCCCCATTGTGGCCCCACCCTACCCCCGGGGACTATGATTTGAACAAACTTGAAACTACACTACCTGGGGATGCTTCCATACAAGTTACAAAATTTCTGGCCTAATAGTTTTTGAGAAGAAGATTTTTGAAAAATACCTACAAATTTTAAATAATTCTAAATTATCTCCCCTTTAAAGAGGGTGTGGCCCTTCATTTGAACAAACTTGAATCCCCTTTACCCAGTAATGCTTTGTGCCAAGTTTGGTTGAAATCTGCCCAGTGGTTCTGGAGAAGAAGATGAAAATGTGAAAAGTTTACAACGACAACGCCGACGCCGACGCCAACGCCGACGACGACAGACAAATTTTGATCAGAAAAGCTCACTTGAGCTTTCAGCTCAGGTGAGCTAAAAACTTGATGCAATTAAAACCCATTTAATACACCATTGCTAGTTCCTCTTTTTTCTAGCATAAAAACATGGGGAAAAAAGGAAACCCGAGTCCATCAAGTGTGGCAAAATAGTTTGTTTACATCAAAGTTAAACAGTTTTGTGTTTAAAAATTTATCCTTTTCATTTCCTCGGAAACAACATGTATCAAATATTACAAAGACTTCGTATCAGTACAAAATAAGATGATCAGAGATCTAACATTAATTGTGATTTTATTCTCATTAAAAAATTAGCCTGTCGCAGTCAGAAACGGCCAAAATATTAATCCTAATTAATGTGAAATTGGGATTATATTGTCCCAGCCATGTTTTGATGTGAACCTTTGAGGAAATACACTTATGACAATAAAAAGGACCCGATTAGCTCGCACGAACTTTGTCATTTTTTAGCATTTTACAATGAATGAAATATGACTGTTATTATATCCCTAATCTTTGAAGTGAATATGAACGGACAACAGGGCAGAGTAGATCTATCAGGCTATTATTTCCCGGTTTCAAATTTGGGCTGTAGGGGTACGACTAGGTGGTCCCCATGGGTTTGGGCTCGTTTTAGGGGTTTATACCCCCCTTGATTTTGATCACAAGAACTTAGAAACACTGAGGTTAAGTAGAGGAACTTTCTAAATATTTATAACAAGCGTCAGGTGGCTTCTATCATATCTAAATGTGTCCATTTAGCTCACTAAACTTTGTCATTTTTTTAACTTTACACAACGATATTGTGGTGAATTGTGGGCCGTTATCTCCCTTTTCTTTAAAATGTACATCAAACGAATTACAGGGCAGTGAAGGGGACCTATAGGGCTATTATTTCCAGGTCTCAAATTTGGGCTGGTGGTTCCGACGGGTTTATTTCTCCCTTGATTTTGATTACAAGACGCATTAATATTTCTTATCCAGGCGATCTTTACTGCCTCCGAAGTTGTCAATGCTTGTTCAGATTATTGATGTATTAATTATCTTGATGTTAAATTAATTATGCCCATAATAAAGTAAAATATATTTTTTTGTTCGAGTACTCTCAGTACTTTGGTGAATTTCCTTATTGGCCGTTAGCTTCTACTTGGCTGCTGTTAGTGGCTGCTAGCTTCAGCATGGTTATAATGCCTAAAAATGGAGGAGCATGGTTATAATGCCTAAAAATGGAGTAAACTTTTCATAATTTTGGTTTCATCAATATTCCAGTAGTCTGTAGTAGGGGAAAATCGTCATTGCAAGTATGATTCATGAACAATATCGAGTCTACTCTTTCATCGCCAAAAACAAAATTTTGTTTTGAAGTGTCTTGTATCTCGAAATAATTTTAATGTGTTGTCACTCGTAATAATGAGATACATGTAAATGTAACTCGTTAAGATGAAAACCATACCCCGATACAATACGCCAGTATCTTGTTATAACGGAAGGATTTTTTTTATTTTCTAAGATATACCCCTTCTCTCACTTTAAGTTTATTTGAATATGAATTATAATTTCTGTTACTTTCTGTAAACTGCAGTGAAAATTACAATATTGTAAAGACTACTAAAGTATTTCACAAATAATAAAAAATTATAGTGAAAAACTTAAATTTATAAGGGGTCATTATTCTACAGGGGTCACTTTTCTTCATGTAGAGTGTGCTCATTTTTATGAAAATGACACTTACTCTTCCTATAATAAAGCCCCATCTTCATATAATATAGCACCATCTTCACATAATAAAGCACCATCTATCTATTCTATCCTTTAAAAAACCAATTGGAGTAGAGTCGGGCCACAGTAAATTTTCTGGAAAACCGTTCAGCCAGAAAATCTGATTGTGTGAATGCACAGGTTGTGCAGATTAAAGTCTGTTCAATTAATATAGAAGGATGGGAACACAAAACTGGGGTACGTGGTTAAATAGAAATAGAGAAAAAAATCTTATCACAAATACTGAAACAACAAAAGTCGGAAGATTTTTAAAAAATACTTTTCGAGCGAGATCTACTATACTAAATTGTTACGATATTTTGAATTATACATGTTAGCGATGTGGTTCCTGGGCCTCTTGTGTATTGTTGACATTTTAAAATTTTTTTTAGTACCTTATCCATCCTAATACAGGTATTTTATAAGGTTTCATTTCGGGACGAATTATACCTTTTTTAAGGACAAAATATTAAATATAAATATAATACTACAAATCAACTAAAATTACAAAGACTGTCTCTTGAAATACAATATACAAATGTACATGCTGAAGAGTAAATTTTGCACAGTCGGGCTTCGTGTTACGGTAATTCCAGTGTTTTAGAAATCTGTGTCAAACCAAACATTTTTTAATTATAAAAGTTAAAACAACTTATAAACTTACTATAGAGGCTAAAATATTTATACCTTTGCTCGTTTGTTTTCCCTTAGTTCACAAGGTCCAAAAATTTAACAGCCAAAATTTAACACCATGAAGCAAGATCTCATAATTTGTTAAATTATGCACCAAAATACATCATGTTAGGTTATAAAAGCATATCAATTGATTATCATTGAATTAAATTTTTTTTTATTGATTTTCTTCAGAAAATATAAAAAATATTACATATTTTCTTGCCACGACCTTCCAAAAAAATCACAAAATTGCATAGTTTTGGAAAATTCTAAAAAATTATTCAGTTTACATACATTTTAAAATATTAATTAAGAACAATTATTTAGTTTACATACATTTTTTTTAACTGGAGCATGTATTTATCAATCTTGTCAGAGTCTGTATGAATCGGAATCAATTTGATAAAAACAGAGGATGTAAATGTATTCTTGTGAATTTGCTAACATTGATTCCCAATCAAAATAATTTTCTAAATCTTTACTTCAAACATTTAAATTTTTTAATATGGATTGTTTATTAGTTGGTGGGGGTGAAACATTTTTAAAGATGTCTGAATATCAAATCTGTACATACGTATGTTAAATAAAAAAAAAACACGTTTCAAAACATTTAAACAAATATTAGAGAAAGCAATAAAAAATAAAATACAAAGAAAGACATTCAGACTTTGTGGTGTACATATACTTGTGTGAATATCGAGAGATAACTCTGTTTTCTGTTATCTAGTTATGATAAACTTATAAAATTAACGACATACCTGATGTCAACCCATGTCGTCCCTCGTCCTTTAGCTGTAAATATACTTGGGACCCGGGATATCGAAGGTACATAAAATGTAAATTTTATTTATGATTATTGTATGACAAATTTATTTTCATGATGTTAGATTTTGTTCGAAACATCACATAATGTATTTGAAGAAAATATGGGCACACATTTTTAAAAGTACTTTCGTTTTAAATTGGATGTTAAGAGAATAGAAGGTGAATGAACTGATTAACGCATATTCAATTCTCTCTCTCTCTCTCTCTCTCTCTCTCTCTCTCTCTCTCTCTCTCTGAGTATACGGAAATTAACATGTACATCTTATGCTTTATAGCTAGATAATATTATTTATAAGAATAACTGTTATTAGTTATTCAATAAGATATGTCTCTGTTAAAATAAAAAGCAAACCCAATTTATCATTTTCTAATAGAAACTGTCCGCCAATTTGAATATGGCTGGTTTTTTACCGGATGCCCTTATGGTAGCTGCTATAAACTTTGGAACAACCTTTTGTGGGTATGCATTTGCCATACAAGACGAGTTAGAAAAGGACTCATCAAAAATCTACTTCCCTTACTGGCATGCATCAGATGGAAGCTTTATTTCACACAAGACGCCAACCACTGTTTTACTAGACAAAGAGGAGAAATTGGTTGATTTCGGTTTTGAAGCCGAAACCACTTACGCAGAACTGGCAGAAGATGGAAAACACGAGGACCACTTCTACTTCCGTCGATTAAATAAGAAGTTGCTCTACGACCAACTCAGAACACAGGTACGAGTAGGAAACCATAAACCTTAAAAAAAAGTTAACATGCGTGAATTCAGAGAGATTGTTTTGTTTTTTTAGAACAAGGTGGGGGTTTGAATGGGGGTTTTGTGGTAGATTGGGTGTTAGTAATTATTTTAAGCCCTTTTTACAATAACATTACAACTGATTATGTTATATATACATGTGTATTTTACGACCCCTTGGACTCCTTCTGCTACATCGCACATGGATTTTTTTACACCAATAAAGACATATTTGTATAAGGACCAAAGTCCGAATTTATTGTGAACATTGGGCTTTTTCTCCCTCCTACAGAAATTAAAAGTAGATACAACGGTCACTGATGTAAGAGGCCGAAAAATAAATGCAAGCTGTGAAAGTTTATGCCCATGCTATACGATATCTGAAGGATCATCTGCTGGATTGTCTAAAACCCAAGAAGAAATTTGCGAGGAGTTATGACATTAAATGGGTTCTTACTGTTCCGGCAATTTGGGATGACACAGCAAAAGTGTTCATGCGAAAAGCAGCTCAAGAGGTATCATTGACACAACATTACCAAAGTGCATGTAGTATATACCATGTGACATTCACAAATTAGTACTTCACATTTGGTTTTCTGTCTTTAACTAGACAGGTATACCTGGCCATCATTGATGATTGCATTAGAGTCAGAGGCGGCCTCAATCTACTGCAAACATCTTCCTGTAGAGACACTGGAAGGAACCAACACAATTAGCGCCTTCCAGCCAGGGAGCAAGTACCTGGTACTGGATGCTGGGGGTCAGTGTAGGATTTATTATAAGAATCCTACATGTATCAATTTTGTGCAGGTGGCCTGGCATGCAGTTACCAATATTCTTTACATAGTCATTGAAAACATTGATACATTGGTCTGGCCGTTTTACGTGGAGCAGTTTTGTTTGGTTACAAAGACCATAGATTCCCGCATTGCTAAACACACCTACGGCGTTAAGAATGTTGAATTCGACCCAAAATGGAAGTCATAGATGGAGTGGAATACTATGCCGACATATTCGACCGGCATGTGAAGAAAGGTGATGAATTAATTGTTGACAAAGCCCTGGCCGAGAGATCTTACTTTGTATTCACCCGTCAAAAAAAAAATTATATCATTCAATATTTACAGGTCGACTGAAGTCAGATGCTCCTTTTTATGTAGACTGTTGCGAATATATTGGAAAACTAACGGTTAGCGTTCCTGTCGGTGTGGACGATCGCTTCGTGAAGGTCAGGATGATCTTTGGTTAAAGACCTGAGCTTACGGTCGAGGCAACGGTAGTGAAAACGGGGATGATAACCCAAGTAGCGTGTTAACTCCCGGAAGTAGAGAAGATTTAAGCGGTTCCATTACACCTTTTGGACAATTTTAGTCAGTTATCACCGGAAGTATATAAATATATAGCACTTTATTAAACTTAAGATGTCAAAATGATTAATGATACACTCGCATTGCCACAGTGACTACGGAAATATATATATAGTACAAAAACCAGTGCAGTTATGATTTTGTACAATATAAGTGAAAAATGTACCAAAAGATGTATGATTAACTATAAATAAAACGTTTGAAATATGAATTCAATTCATATGCATGTACTAGTAATTATATCTGTTCAACCTCGTACCAGAATTTTAGGCCAATGAATTTTCACATTTTTCTTTCAGAAACTTGAGCTTTAACTACAGTACAAGTCAAATATTTCTGAAAAAGATATCAGAATATGATATTTCGAGTCTAAAAAATAAACACACGAAAAAAAGTGAGTTAAACTTAGGTGAGTAAATTAATTTGTTGTTCACTGTCAACGAAACTTATTCCTGTAATTCTATGTTAACTTAGGAAAATCTTCAAAAGTTGATGCTTCCATAAAGAAAAGATCTGAAGAACTTTGCTATCAAAAATATAAAAGAAATCATTCAATGATTGATAGGATTTATTTTCAACCTAAATTAAGTTTTGTTTACTGTAATGCACGATTTCAAACTTTTAAAAGTGAACGAACTTTCAAAAGCTGCGAAAAATGAAATTCAAAATATTCGTAATGTTTTCCATTTTTCTAAGAGTCTTATAACAAAACAAATACTTTGGTGTATGTCGTATTTAAAAATGTACATGAAGATAAAAGGTCATAAAAATCAAATGTATAAAGTACAATTATGACCAACAACACGGACAGTGAAAATTGGGACGATCCATACCTTTTCCAGGACAAAAGATTAAACTAACTGAGCGCCATAAAAAGATGGTAGTTGATTACTTGTTTGCATATATACATGTACAACATAAATATATCTTTGGCCCCTTGATACTTGTCCTATGTAATTAAAAAATCGTAATTTCTCGTAATGTTAAAAGTTTGCGTCTGTTTGTTTCAATTTTTAAAGCAGACGATGCCGTACTTCCAGAAGATTCTGAAAAGCTTTTGAGAAGATTTGATCACGTGACCAACAAATTCATTTAAACAATAATATGCTTTCTGTGATGATTCGTGTGGATATAAAGGTAGCTAGCATTGCACCAACCAAATACCGCATATTTACATCCAGTGAGCATTTTCTCATTCATTTCTTATATAAGCAAACTGATTGTGATTAGTAGCTCTACAGTGTCGAATTTAGGGGGGGGGGCTACCTACGGGGGGTACACCCCTCCCCTTTTGAAAATGCAGAAAATGAGAGAGAGAGAGAGAGAGAGAGAGAGAGAGAGAGAGAGAGAGAAAGAGTTGAGGGCGGTAGGGAGTTGTTATATTTTTGTCAGTTTTCTTCAGATACAAGAGATAGAACAAATCATCATATATAACTAAACAAATTAACTAAGAACCTATATATTTTAATTCAACACCGGCCTAAAAAAAAATGTCGAAGAATGTTTAACGGTTTTAGTGGATTTCGTTTTAAAGTTGAAACATGAAATTAAATATTCATTGAAGTGTTTAAACTATAAGTCTGTCCCGAGTTTTTGCTTCCACCCTTTTTGCTTGATATTTCAATAATCATAAATACCTTTGTGCTCAAACTATGTTCATCCACTAATATGAAAAATGTCCAGATTATCTGTTTTGAAACGCCCCCTCTACCGCTTCAGGTTTCAATACACATCCCAAAATAGAAAGTCTACGGAGATTTAGCATTGCATCAGCCATTAGTAAGCCCGGATGATAACGTTGAAAAATTGCGCGAGGTGTCCCGATAACTTCCGAATGGAGAAAAGATGTAAACATTTCCCATTATAAATCTCCGTAAGAAATTTGTTTTCGTTCCTGTGAACTTTTATGAGTGAAAAATGATGATTTGTCAATGAAGATATCTTGGATATTTTCCCTTTTATCGATTTCAACAGCATTTCTTTCACAGGTATGTGTAGATCTATTTTTTATTAAAAATCATCAAAAAGTGATGGAAGCAATAACTTGGGACAGACTATAGTATACTGTCATTCTGTTTTTTAAGGGACATGGTCACGATTTTGGTCAAATTCTATTTTTCTGTTTTTATTATTTACAATGCTTTAGGAATGCATCTCTTATGATCAAATAAAGTTTAATAGTCGTAGAAATATAATCAAGATACAGGGTTCACAATTCTTTGTCATGTAAACAAGGCTCGTGCCCTGTTTTTGTGTACAAAGGTTCAATATAGCAGTAAAAAAAACCCTTTTCAAGCTTATTAGTCTAACTTTTAATTCACCATAAACATAAATAAACAGTCCCTAACGTTAAACACATTCATTTTAGGTCTAAAACTGAAATTATCACATCAACATCCAAAATGTAAACAAAAGCTTTGTTTACGTTGCAAAGAATTGTAAGCTCTGTAACTCGCTTATTACTAAAAGAATGACACTCAAATTTTGGTTGCCTTTTATAAAAATGCCTTACTAAAGCATTGTAAACACTAAAATCGGAAAAATAATTTTTGACCAAAATCGTGACCGTAAAAGAACGGAACAAAAGCTACATTATTCAAGGATGTACTAAAAGTATTTTGATTATGTAATATCACCGACTCCTCTTCCTAAGAAAGCCTTAAATGGAATTTGTTAAGTTATGTGTAGCCTAATAATATTTTGTGCACTATGGTTTTTACTTTTTAAAAAATACGCTCAGTCAAAGAATAGACGAAATTTTCTTTAGATGTCACACTTTGCGATTCAATGTTGATGAGAGTGCATCTTATTACATGCGTTTTAAAATGTTATTGTTGTGCAATTTTCAAAACAGTTTTCAAATAAAAATTGTAAAATCCGTAATCAATATTAAAGTAATAAACGAAGTTGACAAATTATAACAAAATTATTGTTATGAAAAAGTGGTTAATTAAATTAAATAAATTGCATTTTTTGTCGTAATATTTCTTCGAAATAATGCAAATCAATTGAACATGTAATAATTGGAGAACAGAAAAAAAATAGACTAATTTCATGGTATCCATTTTTACTCTCTAAATTCTCAAAATTCAGGAGATCCAAAGGCTTATCCCCCGCAACACCCACCATGCAAAACTTCGTTCTTGATACAATCTTCGTACAATCAAATTTCCCCTCGTGACCCCCCTCCCCCCATTTTGAAAAGTTTCTGAATCCACGCCTGCGTTTTAACGTTCAAATTGAAAATGATAAAAAGGGGTTCAGTTATTGTATTATTAAATAATACAATATCGTATAATATTTTATTAAATATCAGATACTATATACTATATTGTATAGTTTATTTTGATTATATATGATATCGTCTCATATATCATATGATACAACATGACATCATATCATATGATACAATATGATCTCATATCAAACTAAACAATGTGATATTGCATCATATTATATTTACAATGTATGATATCGTATTGTATCAATTAATTTAACATTTTATCCTTCAATACAAATTAGATACTGTTCTTTTGACATAGGAATATCATAGAAGTCATATGATTTATCATATGATTGATTAATTCTAGCTTTCTGATTGGCTGATATCCAACAATCTAGAAACAATAGAACTTTTATTCAATCGCACGTGACCTAGGAGGTCAATATAGCATTTGATTTTCTCTACATTGAACTAAAAATAGATCGTACAATGAAAAATCGCGTTTCTCAGTTTGTTTGTGACAAAGATAGAAAAATTCGCTTATTTTTTCAAATTTAATGGACAGGCATTCCTCACTGAATAACTGCTGAAAGTTATTTTTTCTTAAAGATATCCTCTTCAAACATTTTTGTCCGGTCGTAGAGTTTTCTCAAGTCAAATATTTTTTAAAATGGGAAAAATTGAAGATTTGAGCGGTTTTTAATTCTTGTTCTTCATTATTAAAAATTTAAATTACGATATAATTTTTGATAAAATAGTAATTGTTGTCTAAAAGTCCGATGCATAAAGAATAATACATACCCTTTTCCATATCACAGCCAGTATCAGCCCGAGACTCCAATATCAGCCCGAGGGCCGAAGGCCCGAGGGATGAAATTGGTCGACGGCTGATACAGGAAAAAGGGTATGTATTATTATATTTTTTTACATACTTAGTAATAAAATTAAAACAAACATCAACTTAAACAAATTGATTTTATATATTATTTGAAATTAGTATGTACATGTATTAAATAAAAATATAAGATCTAATTGTTTTAAAAAACATGTATCTACAGAACCGGAATTTCCTCAGGTTTTAAAAGTTAACTGCACCAAAACATTTGCTAGCATTTATAGTTTTCAACTGCACTTAAAAATGTCGACTGTAACAAATGTTTTATTTTTCGCCTGGAAACATGCACAAATGCCGAAATGGAAAAAGGCAGAGGAGTTCCGCAAGGTGTGTGATACGGATCCGTATCAGCCCTAGAGGGCTGATATCCTGTATCAGCCCCGGAGGCCGATACGAGTTTTGTGATGTCATCTGTATCACATATGCAAAAAACCTGTATTTATGACTAAGTATGTAATAAAAGCATATATTCTTTAATATTTGATCAACTCAAAGTCTGGTATTCATCAACTGCTGAGCACAAGAAGGATTAATCATGCAATCGTGTTACACGCCTTGATACTTAAAACGATGTTTAATTAAATGTAAAAAGATGAAAAAGATCGCAACTGAGGCAGCTACACTAATGATTCCTATACATGTATGTTCAGACAATATACATAGTGAAGTGATGACAAGCCTATAAATAATATATTTAGTTTCATAAATCTACGTATTTGGTGTTTCTAAATTGCACACTCTTCTTCGAATTGTTTTGTCCGGTTTTTGAGAGTTTTCATCAAATCAGTTTTATAAGACAATTATGTGAAAAAATATGCATATTTCGTATTTTAGATTGTTTGTCAAAATTTTTTTTAAAATAAATTGTATATACTTATGATTATTTGACGAAATACTTCAACATTTCTATCACAATTCCTCTGATAAGAGAGATAACTTCTGTAGAAAATAATCTCACTTTGTTTCTCTTAACTCACAATTATTTTAAGGTAACTCCAGTGTCTTTCGGAACCGGTTCTTTTTTACACGGCGTGCTAAATTTCCGGTTATAATTTTGGCACACAACAAGTGTTTTAAAATAATTATGGTTTGATCAAAAAATGGAAAATTTGTTGAAATATAGCATCTCCGTCGTTTAGAGGGATCGGAGAAAGCAAGGAAAGCAGCGAAATGTAAAACGATAAACGAGTGTGTAATATAATTGTACGTATTGTATGCATTCTCCTCCAACAATTACACCGCGTTTATGTAGCTTGACGACCTCATGTGTCCTCCGGGACAAGGCGAGGATAAGTAAGTACTTGTGTAATTAAAACTACATAACACTGATTGGTGTTAATCTACAGATAAATATGTTAAAAAACTGGGATAGAAAGTGTTTGACAGAAAGGGGGAGGGGGTACTACTGCACTCAACTATGTGAGTTTTTTGGCAGTCTCGACCTTAATTTTATATGTATAATACAGTTTCATTGAGTATATCAATTTAAGTGACTGTTAGATTGTGTCTTTTTTGGACATTTTATTTTTTTCTAAAGTTTGCAAAAAACAACTTGTAAAATTTACATTTTCAATATGGGGGTACACATGTTCAAGAGACTATCATGCAAAAATTAGATGGCCAATTTTGATAAACTATGTTTTTTTGTTAACACAATATGTAACTCTTAATAAATATTCTTTAAAAAATGTATGTAAACTGAATAATTTTTTAGAATTTTTCAAAAATATGCAATTTTGTGATTTTTTTGGGGGAAGGTCGTGGCAAGAAAAAATATAATATTTTTTATATTTTCTGTAGAAAATTAATAAAATTTTTATGATTTAATGATAATCAATTGATTTGCTTAAATTATAACCTATTATGGTGTATTTTGGTGCATAATTTAATAAATTATGAGATCATGCATCATGGTGTTCAATTTTGGCTGTTGAATTTTTGGACCTTGTGAGCTGAAGCTCACTGTAGGAAAACAAATGTGCAAAGGTATAAATATTTTGGTATCTATAATAAGTTTATAAGTTGTTTTAACAATTAAAATTAAAAAATGTTTGGTTTGACACGGATTTCTAAAACACTGGAGTTACCTTAAGGCATGTAGCAACAATGGAGGCAGTGCTGGGCCCCAATTTATGTTGGAAGGCGAAATTTATTTATATTCAAATATAGAAAAAGAATATCTGAACGAAACGAACGAGAAAAGTAAAGAAAACTTTTACAAAAAATTGCAAGAAGCGAATCATATTGATCAAATTTTTATGAGGCAATATCTACATTTATACCCCCCCCCCCCTCAATGGATTAATTTTTTTAAAAATATACATGTAACTAGTTCAGTACATGAGCAGTACGTGTTTGATGTTTTAGGTCAGAGAATTTTTGGATGAAGTTTTCGATGAAATTTTGCTCCCTCTCTCTCTCTCTCTCTCTCTCTCTCTCTCTCTCTCTCTCTCTCTCTCTCTCTCTCTCTAATTTATAGCTCGTTCACATAAATGAATTATAATTGGGAAAAAGACCAAGACAATTGCAAACTCTAGACTTACTTGTAGTTATAGTCGTTTGAAACTTATAACATTTCAAATGTTTAAAATTGAATAAGGGTTTTCTTATCTGAAAGAGCAGATATGGGACAACAAAATTAAAAAAAAACCCAAACCAATATATTTTTTATTCAAGACAATATATCCCTAGATTGAGATCATACCAATTACTGAAAGATCATCCATTTGATCCCCTTTTTGTGTTATAACAAAATGCTCTGGTTTACATGTTTAGCATTTCTAATACATTCATGTATGTATCCATTTACAATATATCTTATCCAAATTTAAAAACAGAAAACCTTTTCTGAATAATTAGAAACTGCGGCAATTTATCATGCACTGTATGTAATACACGTATGTAAAACCTTCGATAGTCAATTCTGACCTTAAAAGCAGCGCTTCATTATGTTTTGTAATATGAATTGGCAAAGTAAATAACTATGTATTATTTTCATATACAGTTAATATTTTTTATTTTATGCTGCGATGGTAAAAAATTCACTTTTTCTAATGACTATGTCTAGTTTTCTTCATATCATGATTAGACACATTATGAAAAATCTAGCAGCGCTTCATCACATTTGAATCTATTAAAATTGACCTCCATTAAAATCAATCTGAATTTTTTTCCCCAATATATGGTAAAATCAATAGCAGAGGGATATTACACCTTAATAAAATATATATTATATAATTCCTGAAATTGGTGTGTCTGGTACGATTTGTTACATTATAATGGTGTCCTTCTTAAATATTCAGAATATTTGAATCTCTGCTAGCATTGATCTGTTGTTACGATTATGCACTAAGCTAGACCCTGTCCCAAGTTTCTACTCCCACCACTTTTTGCCAAATATTTCGATGATCATAAAGTACCGTAGTTTCCAAACTACGTTTTCCACTAGAATGAAAACAAGAGGCCCATGGGCCACATCGCTCACCTGGGGAACAATAGGTATGATAAAATCTGCTTAATGGAGTCATAATACAAACTAACTCGACAATGAAGTATATAATACATGTAGATCCTATATAAATAAAAAATAATCCATTTTTTTTTCGCCCTGCATATTCTTATGTTTATAATCAAGTCTCTTTTCTAACAGGATGATTTTATAGTCATATCCCTATTGAGCATTGCAGTTCTCAAAAAGATTTAAAAGATATAAACCTACATCAAACACTGAACCCTAGTGAGGCCCAAAAATCGTCCAGGGGCCAAAGTGTAAACAATTTAAAAGAATCAACAATATGTCAAAATGCTTGCAAATAAGTAAAACCATATATGATAATATTTCAGTTTTTGTGAATAATTAAAATATTTTACGCCGCTCTCCGGGTCGTTCTCACTCTGCTAGCGGACCAAAGACCAGGACCGCGTCGAAGGATAAATCAAAATCCCAACAACTTCAGCTCTCAGAGATGATCCAGGACATTCGCAAGACTCAAAACTCTGGCGGCTCAGGTACCAAGAAAGCAGCTCCGACAAGCCAGGTTCGCGATTCGCACGCTCGCACCGCCGAAGGTTAAAGCTGGACTCGATCCCTTACGGACTCTTACAGGAACTCTGACTACTATTGTGATTTAAGGACTCAGATTATACGGTAAACTCCTTTGGACTTTTGTTTATTATCCATTATTTTATGAATAGCATGGCATTGATTAATTTTATATCTGTTAATGCAAGAGGCCTTAATACTAAAGAAAAAAGATTGAAGTTCTATAATTGGTTATATGATTCAAAAATAGATATAGCTCTCATCCAAGAGACCCATTTTATCCAAAAGAACGAATTTAATTACAATTGTAACTGGCGAGGAAAATCTATTCATTGTTTTTCAGACTCTTCTTATAGTAAAGGTGTATCAGTTTTGTTTAAGAAAGATTTAGATATAGATATCATTAATAGGCACAGTTCTAATGATGGACGCAAAATCTTGATCAACGTAAAAATAGGCGAAACTGATTTAACTTTGGTAAATATTTACGCCCCTAATAATGAATCACACCGAATTCAATTTTTTAAAAGAATGAAAACATTTATTAATAATAACTCAAATAATATATCAAATACTATCTTGTGTGGTGACTTCAACTGTAAGTTGAACAGTACTACTGATAAGAGTTCAAAACTTTTGAAAGAAATTATTAAACAAATGAAATGTCTAGATCTATGGAAAGAAAAAAATGAACACTCCGATGGATTTACTTGGTGCAATGCAAATAATACACCAAGAAGTAGGATTGATTATGTATTTATGAGTGAAAACTTATCTTTAAAAACTAATAATTTAGCATTAAAAAAAATTCCCGGCACCCATTCTAACGGCAATAGAATGTCCGATCACAAATCGATACAATTTGATCTAAATATTTTTGATAATAAAAAGGGTGGTGGTTATTGGAAGCTTAATACGTCTCTTCTAGAAAATAAAGAATACAAAGAGCAAATTTCTGAAATCATAAAAAATATCTCCAATACGCATGAAACATTTATACAAAAATGGGAATTTTTGAAGGAGGAGGTTAAAAAATTCTCTATAATTTTTTCCGTTAAACAATCAAACAGATTTAAAAAGAAATTATTATATATAGAAAAAGAAATTGAAAATATAGAATCTTTGCCTTACAATGAAATTGATATGTTTAGGAAAAGAAACTTAGAGACTCAGCTAAATGAACTTTATGATAGAAAATCTAAAGGTGCTCAGATAAGATCACGTGCAAAATGGATTAATGAAGGTGAAAAGAACACAAAATATTTTTTAGGTCTAGAAAAAAAACAACAAACACAAAACGTAATTTACGAACTACAGAATAAAAAACAGGAAAACGTAACAACAGATGACGAAATTTTAGGTGAAATGTGTCATTTCTATGAGAATTTATACGATACAAAAAATGTAAACGACTTAGACATTGAAAATTATCTAGAATCTAGTAGTATTAAAACTCTTTCTACTACAGCTAAAGACAATTGTGATAAATTTCCAACCTTAGATGAATGTAAAGATACAGTAATGAGTATGAAAAGTAATAAAGCTCCCGGGCTTGACGGATTGCCAGCAGAATTTTATCAATGTTTTTGGGATCAACTATCTTCACTTTTTTTTAATATGTTGAAAGAAATTTTCCAGTCAAATGAAATGTCATTTTCTCAACGCCTAGCAGTTATCTCTCTTATCCACAAAAAAGGTGAAAAATATCTATTAAAAAATTACAGACCTATCAGCTTGACAAACACGGATTATAAAATCATTGCGTTTATATTTGCACGCAGATTACAAAAAGTGATAGATGAATATATAAGTAATGAGCAAACAGCGTACATAAAGGGAAGATTTATAGGTACAAATGCTAGACTAATTCTAGACATTTTTGAATATTGCGAAAATAATAATCAAGAAGGGCTACTCCTCTTTTTGGATTTTGAAAAGGCTTTCGATTCTGTTGAATGGAATTTTTTATTCAAAACGTTAGAGACTTTTAATTTTGGAACCAATTTTATAAACTGGATTAAAATTTTATATAAAAACCCAATATTTCGATTGAAAAATAATGGATGGATTTCAAGAACATGTCAAATGCAAAGAGGAATTAGACAAGGCTGTCCTATTTCAGCATTATTATATCTTTTCGTCGCTGAAATCTTATCCGATAAAATAAAAAACAACGGGTTAATAAACGGATTTACTGTTAAAAACTTAGAAAAAGAAATTAAAAACATCCAACATGCAGATGATATGACATTATCACTAAAGAATATAGATTCCCTTAAACAAGCCATTAAAACCATTGACATCTTTTGTAAACTCGCAGGATCAAAAATAAATTTATCTAAAACAGAATGCGTCCTTCTGGGCACTCTTAAAAACCAATACAACAATGTCGAAGGAATACATGTAACGAACCAATCAGTTAAATGCTTAGGTATACACATTGGTCATGATAAAATCGAGTGTTACAATAAAAACTGGATGAAAATCTTTCATGAAATGGAAACGTTATTTGAATCTTGGAAAAAAAGAAAACTAACAATATTTGGAAAATGCACAATAATAAACACATTAGCAATCTCTAAACTTATATATGTAGCAAGCATTTTGGAAATACCCGACAATGATTTCATTAAAAATATTAAAAGGCTTATATTTAATTTCATGTGGAATAAAACAGATAGGATCATAGGTGAAGTATATGAGGGAGGAATAGGCCTTGTCGATATAGAATCTAAATTTACGGCCCTTAAGGCTATGTGGATTCCACGTTTACTCAGTACAGAACACAATATTAAGCATTTTTTTAACAGTTTCTGTAAGGCTACAAAAATTGATATCGAATATCTGATGAATACAAATGAGACAGTTGCCAAAGACTATGGTATAATTAATAACTTTCCAGAGTTCTACAAGCAAGCTTTTGTATGCTATAATTTATGTAAAGATGATACCCAAACCAAAACACCTGCCTTTTCTACTGAATCTTTTTTATTACAACCTATTTGGTCAAATAAAATATTTAATTTTAAAGGTAAGACAATCTGCTTTGAAAATTGGATTAAAAGTGGAATTCTATACGTTAAGGATATTTTTGAAGAGAGTGGAACATTAAAAAGTTCCTCTGATATATTCGATACTTTGCGCAAAAGAACAAACTGGCTATGTGAATACAAAATAATAAAACAAATATTTACCAAATTTGAACTCAAATATGATTTTTCAAAAATTCCATATTTACAAACAAAACAAATACCAATAATTTCCCATCAACACAACACCAAGACTTTTTATTCAAGATTGATAAAACGTAGATTTCAAGCACCTTGTACACAATCTAAATTAGAAAAAGAATTTAAGTTGGAAAGCAAAAATGCATGGAAATCAATATACACACAGAAAATTAAAAATACCAAAGACAGAGCCTTAGCGGAGTTTAATTACAAACTACTGAATAATCTTTTATGTAATAATCTGTTAGTGAGCAAATGGAATAAAAATATCACTGCTAAATGCAAACATTGTAACGAAATTGAAAATTCGAAACACCTTATTTTTGATTGTGTTAATGTAGAAAAAATTTGGAAAGCGGCAAGCGAGTGCTTAAATTTTGATATTAAATGGAAAAATATTGTGGTGGGGTTCTACCTGGAAGAAACACAGGTCACCAAATTATATAATTATTTTTTGTCATTTATTGCATATAGAATATACAAATGTAAAATGTATTGTAGACTTGAAAATTTACCCGAATCAATTTTATTGATAAAAAACTCATTCAAAGAGTATTTGACGACACACTGTGCAGTTCTGACAAAGCTAAAAAATACAAAAGAAAATGAGCTTTTTCAACTTTTGATAGCTAAACTTTGACATCTGTAATTCTTTTCAAAACAATAATATACCCGATACACATAGGGACTGTCTATGTGTATTAGCGCTTTACCCGGGGACGTAGTGATGGACTGTATGAATATGTAGATGTTATGTCCACCGGGTAAGCCAGGGGTTCAACTTATTTTACTACGTAAACCGATGTAACATTCTTATATTTCACATGTATTATTATGTCTTCGTACGATACATTATCTGTTTTCTTATATATATCATTGTACCTATATACTTGAAAACGAATAATGATTTCAATTGAAATTCATATTTATGTATAAGTTATTGATGACCACAATTTTGTAAATTGTTTTATATAAAATTAATAATAATAATAAAAAATAAAAAAAAAAAAAAAAAAAAAAATATTTTACTTTGTAGAATTGGATCCCCAATGTGGCCCAACCCTACTCCTTAAGATTTTGATTTGAAAGAATTTGAATTCTACATTATCTTAGGTTGCTTTCAGTAAAGTGACAGCTTTTCTAGGCAAATTGTTTTTTTTTTTCTCTTTATATTTCTATTCATGATTTTACCAACTTTAAATCTACTCTCCTAAGGATGCTTTTACATAAGTTTAAGCTTTCCAGGCTGATTAGTTTCCAAAAAGAAGATTTTTTAAAGATTTACTACTAGATTTTTAAAAGATATACTCTTTATATTCCTATATAAAAGTTCAACCCCCATTGTAGCCTCACCCTATCCCCGGGGGTCATGATTTTCACAACTTTGAATCAACACTACCTGAGGATGCTTTCACACACGTTTCAGCTTTCCTGGCCAAATGGTTCTTTGGTAAAAGATTTTTAAAGATTAACACTATATATTCCTATGTAAAAGTTCGACTCCCCCCGCCCCCCCTCCCCCAATGTAGCCCTACCATACATCCTGGTGTCATGATTTTCACAACTTTGAATCTACACTACCTGAGGATGCTTTTACATAAGTTTAAGTTTTCCAAAATGATTAGTTTCTGAGAAGAAGATTCTTTAATATTTACTCTATATATTCCTATATAAAAGTTTGACCCCCCCCCGCCCCATTGTGGCCCCACCCTACCCTCGGGAGTCATGATTTTCACAACTTTGAATCTACACTACCTGAGAATGCTTTTACATAATTTTAAGCTTTCCCGGCTGATTAGTTTCTGAGAAAAAGATTTTTAAAGATTAACTCTATATATTCCTATGTAAAAGTTTGACCCCCCCCCCATTGTGACCCTACTCCCGGGGGTAATGAATTTCACAACTTTGAATCTACACTACCTGAGGATGCTTCCACACAGGTTTCAGCTTTCCTGGCTAAATGGTTATTGAGAAAAAGATTTTTGAAAATTTCTCAAATATGTTCACTAATTCCTAATTATCTCCCTTGAAAGAGAGCATGGTCCTTAATTGCCTTTACCTTTGCCAAGTTTGATTGAAATTGGCCAAGTAGTTCTGGAGAAGATATCGAAAATGTGAAAAGTTTACAGACAGACCGGCGACAGACAAAATGTGATCAGGAAAGCTCACTTGAGCGTTCAGCTCAGGTGAGCTAAAAAGTAGTCCAGATTATCTGTTTTAAACGCCCCCTCTACCATTTTAGGTATCAATACATGGCGAAAAAAAAAGAAAGTCTATGGGAATTTTGCATTGCAGCAAACATGAAAACACCCGGATAATAACATTGTAAAATTGTAAGGTGTGTTCCGAGTAATTCCGAATGGAAAAAAGAGGTTTAAGAAAAATATTGGCCATTTAAGTGAACCCACCATTATATTCCACTTTCCTCTATTTAACACAGATTCATAGGGTTCTCCATAAGTAAAGCATCTTTACCTAATCTTTAAGAGGTTAATTGTTGTTCAACCCGCTAAAATAAGAAAACTTATTCAATATTACATACATCTACATGATATTATCATGATAAAAGCATCACATATATTCACTTAGAAATACCCTTACATGTATACCCTCCCCTTATCTTTTGATTTTCTTAAGAAGCATTAGTTTAAACAGTTTAACCTAATATTATGAAACTTGTGGCAATTTCCTTGAGTTATTTTTCACACATATTTGAAAACAACTATAACTGATATTAAAAATTGATCTTTTTTGGTAAATGGATGATTTGTAGCATTTTTATTCACAAACAGACATGCCGCCCTACATGTGATGTCTTGTTTTCATGAAAAAGTAAGCTTATAATCATATTTAGTGAATATCTTTTCTATTCTGGTTTCTAATAAGTCTCCTTTTAACTTTGCTAAAATAGTAAGACCTACAAGTGTGATGCCTGCCTTTAATTAAAATGAAATTCAAACACACCCGGGTAGCTGCAGACAGATGAGAATTTCATGAAAAATGTTCAAATTTTACATGTTTTTCTACATTTTTGATGCATATATACAATAAAAGGGTACAAATATATTGTTTCTTGTTCATTTCAAGAGTAATTATCATAACAGATGTGATTTTAAGGTCAAATGTACATTTACATATCCTACATTTAATGGTTATGGAGACAATTGGAAATAGGGGGTGTTTTTTTCAATTCTGTAAATACATCCAAGATATCACTTTTGGACAGGAAAAAGCAAAAACTTTAGTTTTTTGACATATTGTATACTTTGATAACTGCATTTGTCTACATGCATGTAAACTTCATTTTAAAGAAAAAATATGCTGTTTTAAAAAAAATGGGCTATATAAGTCATGTTGCATAATATTATTTCATAAAATCAGACTGCAAAATTGCTGCAGATTAATAAATTTAATGATTCAATTGATCAAAACTGTTTTAAAGTATTTATTCTTATCTCAGTAATTAACTTGAGCCTATTAATTGTCATCAGGATAGGAAATACCTACTTTCTAAGCCAATTTATTCTAGTGGTGGTCATTCTACACATTTAAGAGGGAGTTACTCCCCTTATGTATATTATTGCTAATCAATCATGTAATGACATCTATAACCCAAAAAATCATACATGTTCACAAAATATACCACTTATGGTACAAAATCCACTCAAAATTACAGTGAAATATGAAATCTGAAAATACCATGTAGTCTTGATGGTGGCATGGGACAGTTTTTTTTTTATACAATTCATTATAGCCAGGGGATGTGTGTCTTCGGAACTCTGTAACTAGAATTTCCTCAGTTCCAATTCAGCACAAATACCTTTAATTCACTTTTTATAGGACCAATCACCAATTTCTGAAGAAAATTACTGGTCAAAACCTGTAAAATTTTCTACATACTGGATTTAATGAGATTTTGACCCTTTCATATTTTGCTAATTTTTCATGATTTTTCAGCTTTTTAGACCTCCCCCAGCTAATTCCCTGCAAAGGGTTGACCTTCCATACCATGTGCATATTGCACCATCACATGTCAGAAACTTACTGGTGTATAGTTTACAATGTCCCATCCACCTACTTTTCGTGTCATTTTACCTCCCGTCTGTCACTTGCAATTTCACTGTGTAAAGTCAACACAACAGTCATAGCCGCGGTTTCACATTTTACTTCTGATTCTCATGTACCTAAATATTGGGCCTACATATTGCATGTCAATTTCAACAAGAGACATCCCTCTAACTAATGATAATCATTAAAAATAATTTCATGAATTTAAGCAACACTCATAAGCCTTCAAGTACAGCAACTCTCAATTTTACAAAAATATTGACGGGTACTTTATCCAAAACTGTCCCTTCCGTTGCTACTGAAGATAGAACAGATAACTTAGAAACAGCCATCAAAGGCACATGCTTCTAAAACTTTAACAATCTCCAAAAGCTTAACCTCCTCCAGCATCCAAAACTGATGGCTCAGATCTAGAACTAAAACTTGTCAAGTTCATTAGTCTCACAAAATGCATCATTCATTCAGGTTTTGAGATAAAACTCATAGCTTAGAAATTGCCATCAAAGAGCACCTGCTCAACATTAACTTTTTCCAGCATTCAAAACCTATGGCTTAGATTCAGCATTCATGCCTGCCAGGTGTTTATTCATTATAAGATGAACCATCCATTCAAGTTTGGTGAAGTTAAGACAAGTTATATCTTAGATATGGCCAACAAAGGGCACCTGGTCCTAAAACTTTTACCAACTTTAAAAACCTTAACCTTCTTCAGCATCCCAGATGCTCAGATTCAGCATTCAATATTGAAAGATGTATATGTATCATAAGATGCACATCTATCATCTATGAAAGTTTGGTGAAGATAGGACCAGTACTAGTAATAACTTATATATGGTCATTATAAGGCACCAGTTCCAAACACTTTGACCTGCTCCAAAAATCTGAACCTCCTCCAGCATCTGAAATTCAAAGCTGACATGAATTCATAAAAATATTTGGTCGCCATATTAGTTTCCATCACTATTCTCAACTGCCACTGGGGCATCCTGCATGCATGTATACAGGAAATTATTCGTCCCATTTTATTTTTCGCTCTTTTCGCCCTCGTTGTCAGGCGAATTTAAGACTGGACGAATTCCATTCTCGCAAATAATACTTCTTATAACACATTCAATTGCATCTCGGCCAATTCAAGATGGGACGAAACCATTTGCAAGTGTAGAAGGGCAAAAATAACCCTGCATACGGTATATGTATATACTGGCCAAGAAAGTTACAATCGGTTGCTTTCTGATCGAGGGATTCAGGTTGCATGGACTTCTAAATGATAGAACTACACATTGTATTAATATGTCTGTAAAAAATAATAAAAGTAACTACCATCAATAAAACATAAAGGAAGAAGGTATCCATATTACCTTGCACAGTTACATGTTGTGCTGCCTTACTTCACGTGCACATTGAGCACGTTTCGTTCATACAGAGCGCATATCATCTCCATCTGTCATTCAAGATCACTGCAAATCCTTCGACCAAAGGCACTCTGTGGGTGAAGTATGAGCTGGATTGGACCAAGAGTATATATGATTCAGACGAAAGATTTTTCAAAAATGACCTTAACCTTAGACCTAAAAACTTGATTTATGGTCACTTCACACCCTTTACCCAGAGGCACTCTGTAGGTAAAGTATGAGCAAGATTAGACTAAGAGGAGAGAAAATTTGCCCCAGACAAGTGATCTTGGACAGACAGACAGACGGACTGATTGTTCACTATAGGTCGCCCACAGAGTGGGGCCCTAATAATATGTATGTATGTGTGTGTGTGTCAGAGAGAGAGAGAGAGAGAGAGAGAGAGAGAGAGAGATTCAGATCTTATAATTTCATTACAGGATACTTCTCTGCTTCACAAAGATGATTAATCTGATTTTCTAATTAGAACCATTTTAACAAGAGCTTGGACTTTGGGTAGTTGGTGTCAAACAGCATTGTGACGTAATCCTGTCTATTTCATCGTAGGCCACTCAGCCATTGCTCATTGAAATCAACAAGATTTGTCTGGCTTTTGAGTAGAGACTACGCAATCGGTGTATATTTCACTTGAAACCAGCGTCATTTTAACTTTTGACGCAATAAATAGATAGTCACGTCCTACTGAAAGTCCAAGGCCTTGTTAAAATGGTTCTAATATGATGTTCAATGTTTTTCTAATGATTGTGTCTAAAATTAAATGAACATCTAACCAGGACTCACAGTGCTATTAGTTGAAATAAAAACCTCCACACAAATTTGATTGCAAAAAGACTTTTTAAGAACAATTTGTCAAACAAATGTTTGTGGGGGCATCTGCACTCCACCCTATACAAATAATCAAGCATGAACCAAGAGATTATTTTTTTATGGCCTAAGATATAATTATAATCTTATTAACTAAGAGAGAGAGAGAGAGAGAGAAAGAGAGATTTACAGGTTCTCTGCTTCATTAAGATAATTAACCTGATTTGGCCGATTTGGTGAAAGATATAATGTTTGATGTTTTCCACTTTTTCTTAGTTGTTTGCATGTAAAATCAAATTGATCATCTTACCACAGCTCACAGTACCATGCAGTTGAAAAAAAACCTCCACAAAAATTTGATTGCAAAAAGATTTTGTAAGAACAATTTGTCAAACAAATGTTTGTGGGGGCAACCTACAAATAATCCAAGCAAAGCATGACAAAAATTAAACATTACAATGTTAAAATTAAAACCATTGAGAACAATGAACCTTAGTACATAACTGAATGATGTCTACACATCATCTCGAAATTAATGGAACAAATCCCTAAAGCTAAAAATACTATCTGCTTTCTAGGAATACATGACATCACCCATTTCTTCAGATAGCTGTTGTAGTCCATCGTTGGCCCCCCCTTTGAGTTTCCATCATCAACGAGTTCTCGCTGTCTTCTCATTCAGATGTTGCAACCACTGGGATGCACCAAAGCTCCTCAGTAAAGTAGAAATCAAGAAAAGTTTTGAAAAGTACAGTCATTTAATTAAATGAGAAAATCAATTTGCAAAATTACACTTACCAGAAATACAGCTTCGATATCATTCTTCTTATACTTCAATGGAGGTCACAATGGCAAAAAAAGCGCGCGAAATGGACGTACTAGCTAGTGCGACGAAATATGCCGATGTCGGAATAACTGAATACCGGAATGGCTAAAAACACAACACAGTAAAGCATGCACAACAAAAATCATAACGATATACATATTTACATTGATTGGCTAAAAACACAACACAGTAATAAAGAATGCAGAACAAAAATCATAATGATACTTATATTTACGTTCCAGGTGTGTGCTGCTCCCTGTGTGCTGCTCCCTCTCTGTGTGCTGCTCCCTCCCTGTGTGTTGCTCTCTCTCTGTGTGTTGCTCCCTCTCTGTGTGCTGCTCCCTCTCTCTGATGCTACCCAGGTTTTCTAAAAGAAGATAAACTCTATTAGAAAATTACAGTAACTCTATAATAAAAATTTATATATTCAAAACTTATCAATTTTCAGAAGTGGATGTTATATTGAAAAAAGGATATGCTTGTGGTATTGTGGATTATTCAAATTTGTAAAACATAAGAAAGTGATTACTGTCCTTTATCGAATGCCGATTCTAAATACTGCTTACTCTGCCTGGTGCTGCCAAGGATTTCTAAAAAGAAATAAACACTTATATTACAATTCAGAGAATTAATTTAAAGCAATCATCAAAAACCCACAACAGAAAATAGATATTCCAAACTGTAAACCATTTTAAAGTACCTGACCTTCAATCTGTCATATTAAAATGTTATATACAATATAGATGCTTACTCACTTGGAGATGATTCTGGCTGTTTTCTCTGTGGCTGGTGGTTCTGGCTCACTATGGAGGGTCCACTCTGTATGCTTGTGGCCAGATCTTCTGACTATTCAGTCCATCTCCTGACGCTGTGTGCTGACCATGTGTTCTTCTTTCCTACATTCTAATTCACTGACACTACAGCATTGAATATCCCAAGGAGATTCCAAAAGACTCCCTGACCATACCTGGACATCACCTGAGTTTACCATCAGACATCACCTGATCACACCCCTGAGAGAGAGAGAGAGAGAGAGAGAGGAGAGAGAGGGGTGCATGGAATCATTTGCACAATTAATGGTTATTTAAACATGGCATGCCATTATACTATATATATCAGGTTATTTAGACCAATATTGCAAAAGTTTTTGAAAAGGCCAAATATACCCAATGTCAAATAATCTGATATATATAGTACCGGTATTCACTACACATCGTTAATTGTTAACTATGAGCAAAAGCACCACACCACACTTGCTGTCAATGAAAAGAGATAGTTAAAGGTAAAGACCGAAAGAGGTAGGTGGGGTTCTCGTTACAAGAGCATGAAAATAGCTTACAAAGTTAGTAGTTATAGTTACTGTCTTATTTTTAACAAATGTGGCATGCCATAAACTTCTCTAAATTACTTTTGTGGACCTAACCTAAATTAGGTCATCATTAACATCACCTGCATGCCATGGATGGTCAAAAAGAGAATTTTGGATGCATGTACCCATGCAAGTCACAGATGTCATGTGTAAAAGAGACATGCAGGTTAGTTTAATTCTATAAACTATGCAGAATAAAATACAGGGTTTTTTTCCAAAGATTATGAATGTGACAGAAGGAATGAGGGGGTTACTGTAACAACCATGCAAAAGTTTCTAGCACAAGAAGAAAAGTTAGTTAACAATATTTGAAAAGAGTGGACCTAATAAAATGTTAGAGGGTTAGTAAGTGAAGTCAGAGGTATGGGCAGAGAATGTCATCGAAACTCGGTGAATGTCAGGGTAAAGCCATGGATTCTAATGGAATCTCAAGGGAATTCGAGCTTGTAGCTTGGGTAAGAGACCAGCGTTTCTGGAGGTAAAAGAGGGCGGCAGTGAAAGAAGAGAAGACAGAGTGTCACAAGGAAAGGGAAGAGAAGAAAGGAGGCGATGAATGCAGGAATGGACTGAAGTGAGGTTAGGCTGATGGTGGTTACGGAGGGAAAAGCTAGGACCCACCAGCTGAACTACAATGAGGGACAAGAGATATGATTACGATGTCAAACTTCTCCAGGACCAACACTAAAGTTTTCCTCCATTAGCTGTGTGCGTTTTCTAAGAAGCAGGCTTCACATTTTAGCAGCTTCATGATGTATGCCAAATTTAAAATTATGAGCTAAAATATGTCGAGCTAAAATTTAATTTTCATGAAATATTAAAATATTTATAGACTGAAAACTTGTAGTTAAAAGTATAGTTAAAACTACTTATAAAAACCTTTGTTAACAATATAAATTATAATTCTATTTAACTTATTTTTTTTATATTATAATTCTATTAAATTATTTTTACCTTGAAATTTTGACACCAACCTATAAATCTAATTTTTTTTCTTTTCCTCTCAAGTCGCCATTAATTGAAGTCATGCGACTGTAATTTCAATGACTTTCAATTTAAAACAGGAACAAATAAAAAAGGGAATTAAAAAAGAAATTTGTATCTTCATATATATATATATATATATATATATATATATATATATATATATAAATATAAATATATACACACACAAATATTGCAATAACTCTCAAACTGACCTGCCTATAGTGAAGGATATAGATTTATATATATATATATATATATATAAACCAAAGGGAAATTTACTAAATTTGAGCTCCCCCTCTGCCCCGGCCGGCACTTGAACTCACAACCACTGGAACCCACTCTCCTAGCAATGAGCAGCCACCGTGCTTATAACCACTCAGCCATCTAGATGGTTACTAGCAATGAGCAGCCACCGTGCTTATAACCACTCAGCCATCTAGATGGTTAGCTAACCATCTAGATGGCTGAGTGGTTATAAGCACGGTGGCTGCTCATTGCTAGGAGAGTGGGTTCCAGAGCTAACCATCTAGAACAACAATATCATTATCACTAACTTCTTTAAGCACCATTACATAGTTTTATAACCTAGCTATAGCTCCCCTTGGAACCCCTTCATGTAATTTTTCTCAGCAATTTAACAAGTCCATATGTAAATATATAAATTATCCTAATTATATAATAAGAATTATTATATGCAGTTAAGAAAAATTTAACCTGGAAAATATATCAGCTCTAGATCATAACATTGATGCAAACTAATATAGCAATGACTGCCTGAATTAAGAAAGGGACTGATATTAGGTTCAAATTCTTACACAGAAATGTTTAAAGATACATAAAGAGGTAATTGTTTGCAAAATTATATTGCAAGACAGCTGTCATTAAAACTTTGAGTATATTTATACCATTTCCCATTGGGGTTAGAGAGTTAGCACACTGGGAGATACTAAATCCATATTACTTTGGAATTTATGTAACAATTTAAAAAATATGGCATTGATCTCTATTTCGTAGGTTAAAAAACCTTTTTTTTTGTGTATAAATGCGTAACTATTGTGAAGAAATGTGAAACTTTTGCATTATAACATGGAACTTTCGCAATATAAAGTGAAACTTTTGCAATATAATGTGAAACTTTCGCGATATAACGTGTAACTTTCGCGAATAAACACGCAAATTTTCGTGAAAAAACGCGTAACTTTTGCGAATAAGCGTGCAACTTTTGCGAATAAGCGCGTAACTTTTGCGAATAAATGCGTAATTTTTCGAATAAACGTGTAACTTTTGCGAATAAATGCGAAACTTTTGCTATATAATGCGAATATATATGGCAGAAAGTTTCGTGTTTATTCGTGAAAGTTATGCGTTTATTCGTGAAAATTACGCGTTTATTTGCGAAATGTTACGTGTTTGTTCGCGAACGTTGTGCGTTTATTCGTGAAAGTTTCGTGTTTATTCGCGTAAGTTTCGTGTTTATTCGCGTAAGTTTCGTGTCAATTTGCGAAAGTAACAAGTTTATTCGCGAAAGTTTCGCATTTATTTGCATAAGTTTCACATTTTTTTGGCAAAAGTTTTGTGTTATTTAGTGAAAGAAACGCATTTATTCATAAAAGTTTCGCATTTATTCGTGAAAAAAATATGTTCATTTACCTACGAAAATGAGCTCAATTTCATTAAAAATTATATCTTTGAAAGTTTTCAAAAAAAAATTTTGCAAGTTTATTCCACAAACATATTTTTGTCATACCATATAACCATCATACATAACCTATTTACATTTAGCATTATATCTATACGATAACCCCTATGCAGAACTTATTTGGCATGTATTTACATCCTATATTCATGTATTTTTATAATAGTCAAAACCTAGAATTGTTTGCCTGTGAGAGAATTGGCATATTTCTACTATTATTATTTATACATTATATAGAACCTAGCTATTACACTTGTGTGTACTTTCCTGTAACATTAATTGCGGTTTGTATGAATTGACTCAACTATTTAAATATTTTAATTCACAAAGGGCTAGCTGTAATACATGTATATATTGAGATTTTATCAGATAAATAAAAATAAAGGTTAGAAATATGTATAATGACAAGTGGCATTGCTCTGACCAAGTTAGATTTATATATCTAATAAGAACTGATTAAAAAGCATATTTGCACTATGATAATCATTTACTTAATATATATAGACTATTATTGTTTTAATTACTTTCCTTAAGGATTAATTGCATTTGTATGAATTGATTTAACATGATCACAACGTGTTCGGTAAATTAATTAAGATCACCGAAGGTAAGAAATGTATGAGATTTAGTGATTTAGTATTTCTATCAGTATATATGAATGAAGTTAAAAATATTAAAGGTATAGTAAAGGTAGTCCACAATATTAAACAAGGAATACATGTATTTTATATCTAAATCGACATCCGGTAATAATTAAAAGACAAATTAAGTAATAGAAATGTCAGTCAAAATGAAGGTCATTGTAAAAACAGAAATATCGAAGTGTTCACATTAATATGTAAATTCCTAAAAAGTTTGATATGCCGTGTTTGAATAATAATATGTATATCTGTCTCTTTGTTTGTTCCTCACGTCATTCCCAGCTAGATCATTACTTTTTTGAGAAGAAGTATAATTTATATAAAATTTAATTTAGATTAAAGGGAGAAATAAGTAAAAGATATCCAATGTAGAGGGTATAAGTACATTGTAAATATAACAGACTATGAATTTTTTGCTCGATCGATCATGACTCAGCCATCATAGAAAATTGTTTATAAATTGAAGGAAGTAGAAACAATTGGACACAGGCTTTCTGACCTGATAGTTATACTGTTGCCCAATGTGTAAAATTGCATGTATGGTTGCAGTCAGCACCTCTAGATTTTTGTTTAAAGATTATGAAGGGGAGATGAAATATGGGGCATCACAGTATTGGATCTAGCATACCTAATTCCTTGTATTTACCACCCATAAATCTTGTAAATTATGTAAATATTGAGTACTGGATTAAAAGAAATAGTCGGACATTAATTACGATTCAAGTACATAACGAAAAATTAACAGACAGATACATGTACTGTAGGATGCATGATTTCAGCTAGCTATCAAGAAACAGACTGGATGATTCTGGATTAAAAGAAACAGTCAGACAGTATGATTCAAGTAAATAACGAGAAATTAACAGACAGATTCATGTAGGCTCAATTCGGTCGATGCACGATTCCAGCTACCTATCAAGAAACAGACAAGATGATTCTAATACAACATTCAGCAGCCCTTTAAGGTATCACACTGTGGTCATAATATGAAAGTTACTCCAAAATTCAGCAATTATCAAATTTCTTTAAGGCACTCGCATAAATTCATGTTGGATATCAGGCACATAAAAGTTAAAATAACGAGAAATTAATCAACAAATAAATGTAGGATGCACGTGGCCTGAGCTAGCTATCCAGAAACATACAGACAGGACGATTCCAATATAAAATTCTGTGGCCCTTTGGTAACTGTGGTCATAATATGAAAGTAATTGGGAAATTCAGCTATAATTAAACTATTTGTTAAAGCATTTCAAGTTTCATATAAATTCATGTTGGATATCAGGCACACAAAAGCCTGTATCAAAGCTGTTTTAGAGGTGGAAGAATTATTCGAGCTTGTGACTTCACACTTTTTTTGTCAACCACTAATTTCTTAAATTTATAACTTAAGACTCTCCACTTTAAAAAAAAAAAACCTTGGGAGAGTGTGAAAAAATGATTTGGTCCCAGCATCATGAAGTTGTCTAAAACTTAAGTCAATTTATTAATTCACATATATGTTTTATTACATGTACTTTAAAATACAAAGACAATTCAAAATGTAATCACAAGGGAATGTATTTTAATAATATTTTATATGCACATTTTGAGTGTCAATTTATGATTTAACAAGTTTATGGCAATTAATTGACAGAAATATTGACCAAGTCTTAAAACTTTCATGATTGTTGGACCTGACGTTGAATCAGTTCAAATTTTCAGGCATCTTCTGACACTGTAAGCTTCTATGGAAGCTGTTTATAAATATTATAAATATAAAGAAAGAAAGTGAAGAAAGTCTGCACACAGAGATAAAGAAAGATAAAGAAAGAAAATATATTTAACTTATGTGGATGGGGGAGGGGGGTGGAATTAAAGAAACTGTGTGCAGAGAGAAGAAAGAGAGATATATTTTTTCCTAAAAACTCAAACTACACTTTCTTTATTAACCATCTTTTATCCTTAACCCTTTCACATTCATACTGGTGAAATCTGACCGGTTAGCCATTTCCAATAAAATGTTAAAATATAAATACATGTGAAGAAGCAAAATAAATATGATGCACAGACACTTGACATCTATACAAACATATTTATGAATATATCCAGTAATAGTTTTCCACATTTCACGTAGTAAATTCCTAATACATGTAGATCATTTCCCCCTGAAAATGAATGAAACTTCCCCAATGTGAAAGAGTTAATTAACAGCCAGTCTCTCCAACTTTTGGGAGGAAAAAAATACTGAAGCTGTTTAAATAAAAGGTATTTCTGCATAATGCCTGCAGAAATGAAAAAAATGACAATTGACTAATACTGCCATACCATATGTGTCAACCAGTTGTTCTGATACATGTAATTTCCAGTTGTTGGATTTTTTCTTAAAATTTTACGTTCTTATTAATAATTAAATCAAAAGATCATCATGGTCACAATTTTGGTCAAAATTTATTTTTCCATTTTAAGTGAGATATTGAGCTCGATCACAACTCTTTGTTATATTTATAAAACAAAGCTCAGGTATTGTTTTTGTTCACATTTGAATTCATATATATATAATAGTTCTCCACATTTCATGCATCTAGTAAATTCTTAGTATATCATTTCCCCCTGAAAATGCAAAGTCCCCAATGTGAAAGAGCTAATTAACAGCCAGCCTCTCCAACTTTTTGGAGGAGTTGACAAAAAAAGAAAACGATCAGAAGCTGTTTAAATAAAAGAGAGAAATTGCTGCATTAAGTGCCTGCAGAAATAAAATATGACAATTGACTTAATGACATACTATATAGGTCAACCAGTTTTTCTAATACAATGTTGAAATTAGTTGGGTTTTTTGTAATTTTTTTTTGTTAATTTTATGTCCGTATAATTAAATTATTTAAAGGAGCATCATATAAGGTCACAATTTTGAAATTTAATTTTCCATTATAAGTGAGATATAGAGCTCACAACTCTAATATATATAGTTATTTAAACAAAGATAAGGAGTTTTTTGTTCACATTTTGAATGTTGACAAGAAGATTCCAGGTTTGAACCTAAAATGAATGTGACTAAAGCATCTCATTGAAAATTCATTTGAAGGAGAGGGAGGTGTCCGGACATTGATATCCCTCCCTCTCAATCCGTAAACGAATAATCAATATTGCTAGGCTAAGCTATTATAAGGCTTTCATCTTTTATATACGAATTAAGATGATATTCAATATGATGATATTGACTTGCTTTTTACAAAGTTTAAGAGGAGCTGGGCATAAAAGTTATAAATTTAAATAAATTAATAAACACATAATGTCAGACCTAAATTGAAGAAAGATGAAATAATTATCGCAATAGACATAAACTAATGAGGCTTATATATATAGCATCTTGATTAATGATCAACTAAATTTTTTTTTTTAAGTTTTATAAGCATTTATAGAATGTAGAGAACCAAAAGAGGAATTAATGTACGGTCAATCTGTCTATATATTTCTAGAATTGGTGTTTATAATAACCAATAATGAATATCATTTTTCCAATTCACAAGCACTAGAAATAAATCCAAGGCATGTTTTCCATATATGGATATTGTGTCATTAAGTCAAATTATTGACTTTTATGTAAGATGGCAATTATGCCATTTGATAACCAGAAAAGAGGTTTACAGCCGGTTCAGTTGCTTGCCAGGGACGCTCTTTTCTATCATACTTACCTTTTACATGCTCTTTTAATTAAATTGCCTTTTAAGTAGTGCTTTAAAACCATGATTCCGAAGTAAAACAGAACTGAACTTGTTTTCTGCCAATTATTTTTACTTTGATTTTTTATTACCGTAATAATTTGAAATCATAACATTCATAGAATATTGAGCTGTTCAGTTTGGTGGGTTTTTTTTGCATTTTTTTAACAATTTTTTTTTTTTTTTTTTTTTTTTTTCTCAATAGTTTTTCTTTTTTCTTTTCTTTTTTTTTACAATAGTTTTTCTTTTTTTTTTTTACAATAGTTTTTCTTTTTTTTTTCTTTTTTTTTTTTTACAATAGTTTTTCTTTTTTTTTTATTTTACAAGTTTTATTTTTTTTAAAATTTAAGTCGATCATCAATCATTGATGCATGTATTTATGTATTTGGGCAAGGCCATTTTTTTTTTTACATGTCTGTATCATATATTACTTTACATATGATGGGGGGGGGGGGGGGTTAAGGAAGAAAATGATACAAGGAAAAGAATATTATCATGACAATTATGACTTAAAATTAGTAAATTAAAGGGTTCATTTAATCCATTGGGTATTATCTAACTTATATCTTTTTCAGCAATCTTATAAGAAATTAATACATGTATAATTATGCTAATCAAAGAAGAGTTTTATAATTACGTAGAGCCATGAACAACACTATTCCTAGAATAAAGGATTTCTTTGTATGACATATGAAGATCCTTCTCATTATTCTTAAATAAAGACGAACGGAATGGAAAAAATCTATACATGTATAAACACTAGAGATAAATAAACCTCAATTGTGACCATGCTATGAAAGTATTTGAGCTACACTAGCACTTTTTGACAATTTAAGTCAATCGATCATCTGAATTGCAAAGAATAATATTCAGGATTGGCTATTTTTTGGTCTTGTTTACATTATCTATATCTCATATCAATATATTTAATTCACAAATACTAATGAATTTTTTTTTAAATGATAGAGGGGAAAAGAGCTTTATCACTATCATGTACAATACTAAGTAAATTGTAGTGTTCATTTAATCTAGTGAGCAATTAAATTGTCCTTTTCATCACTCCTATAAGAAATATAATTATGCATATCAAAGAAGTGACAATTAATAGCAATAAACAACGCTATTCCCAAAACAAACGATTTCTTTATAACATTTGAAGATCCATCTCATTTTTCTAAATAATACTCAAAGCCTAGCAAAAACAGCTTTTTGCTAGACTCCGAGTATCATTAAGAAAATAAGATGGACATTGAAATCAAAATGATGTATAGTCTTTTTTATTCACATTTTTGATACACTTAGATTCCCGATGCCACCTTCCACTCTGACCTGACAGTACCAAATGTTTACCTGACAGGCAATGGACAGCTTGCAGACTGCCCTCGCCTGTATGGGGGCCTAACGCATTACTGTCAGGCCAGAGTGGATGCTGGCCTCAAGAATCTAAGCATATTAAAAACATGAACAAAAACGACAAGATTATATAATACAACTGAATAGCAATAGTATTTGTAATGTTTTCTTGAATATTAAGGATATGAAGATCTGTCTCATTTTTCTTAAATAAAAAGCAAACAGAATGGAAATATCAGTACATGTACATCTATATACACTAGGGATACATGTAAATATATATGCCTTAATTGTGACCATGGTATGACAGTATTTGAGCTACACTAGCACACAGACGAAACACGTCAGTCATTAATATTTGGGTTTGGCTACTTATTTTTTACATATTGATATATTTCACATACATGTATACTTATGATATGTGAGCTAGGGTTTTTTTTTTTCAAAAAGAATTAAAACAGCTAGGATTAGAAGGAAAAGAGTATAATAACTATCATAAAGAATACTAAGTAAATAATAGGTTCCATTTAATTCAGTGGGTATGTGTATAGCAAGAAAGAGTTTTTTCAGGGTTTTTTTAATTTTTTTTTTTTATTAATTTTTTTTATTTTAATCTTTTTTATTATTATTTTTTAAGTACAGTTTTAAAATACCCATAAACAACGCTATTCCTAAAACAAATGATTTCTTTGTAACATATGAAGATCCGTCTCATTTTCTAAATAATACTCAAAGCCTAGCAAAAACGGCTTTTGCTAGACTTCGAGTATCATTTAGAAAGTGAGATGGACCTCCATTTGTTACAAATAAATCCTTTATTCTAGGACGCATTATTGAAATTAAAATGATGTATAGTCTTTTTTATTCACATTTTTGATACACTTAGATTCCCAATGCCACCTTCCACTCTGACCTGAGAGTACCAAATGTTTACCTGACAGGCAATGGACAGCTTGCAGACTGCCCTCGCCTGTATGGGGGCCTAACGCATTACTGTCAGGCCAGAGTGGATGCTGGCCTCGAGAATCTAAGCATATTAAAAACATGAACAAAAACGACAAGATTATATAATACAACGTACTATAAAACAATTGAATAGCAATAGTATTTGACATGTTGTATTTGTTATGTTTCCTTCAAGAAAAAATATTTATTTATTGTGCATTTGCACTGCAGTCCCATATATATACCAAAAATGTATGGTAACATTATATTCTTGAAGATTGCATGGAGGCAAACAGAATCGATACAATTGTGCATATCTACACTAGCAATAAATAAACTTTGCGGCTATGGTATGAAAGTAATTTTGAGCTACACTAGCAAAGAGACACTAAGGACTATTCAATTCTATGTCATTATGACATTTTTTTTTAACTTGTAGGTAAAAATCTTGACCCAAAAAAGTGTGACAGTCACTGTGACAAACAAGGAGACAGACATGATGTTTCCAATATATATCTAAATTAGCCATTTTTATTAATGACCACAGTATCTGCCCTCAGTGAAGAACAGACATAATCTCCTGGTCTAGCTGTAGTTGACATAAGGCAGAGAGATGGGATGGTTCAAATATATTGATATTCTATATAGCCTTTCATATTAAGTGACCACAGTACATGTATAATGGGCAGACAGATAGGATGATCCAAATATATGTGATAATTACTAGCCTTTTATATTAAATGACCAAATTACACGTATCATAATAGGGTGACAGTTAGGATGATTCAGATATATGTTATATACTAGCCTTTTATACCATGTGATCACAGAACATGTATTATAATGGGGTGACAGATAGAATGGTTCAAATATGTGATATTTACTTAAGCCTTTTATAGTTTGTGACCAAAGTACATGTATTATACATGTGATATGTAAACAGACGGAATGATTCCAATATGAGATAAATACTTAGGCCTTAGTTTTATATTATGTGACCACAGTACAACTGTTTTATAATGGGGTGACAAGTAGGATGATTCAAATATACTGATATACTAGCCTTTTATATTGAGTGTCCAAAGTACACCTATCATAATGGGGAGACAGTTAAGATGATTCAAATGATATGCGATATATACTGGCCTTTTATATCATGTGATCACAGTACATGTACATCTATTATAATAGGCAGACAGATGGGATGGTTCCATAATATATTTTAGTCTTAAATGTGCATGACCGCTGTATAATGATCGATAGTTGTGTTACAAACATTATAAGGGAGAATTGCTACAGCAAGAATTTTTTTTTAAAGAAGTAAATATAATTAGCCAGTTACAAATGTATGTACTGAGAACAAAATATACAGAGACAGACAAGATATTTGAAATTCTATAGTCAATACCGAACATTCCTTTTTTTACTCTTTTCTTCAAGAAATCAAATTCATAAAATAAACAAAGAAATATAGGACAGTGCTTACCAAAGAAGAGCAATTAATGATTGAAAATAAAATATGGAACAAACAAATGGACGGACAGCCACATATCATGATTGATTCCCATACAGCATGTCAAACTTCTCAGAAATATTCATATTAACGAGAACACTTCAAATGCGCCATGTTTTGGAACTATTGACTTTCCCTCTGACAGTGACAATTGATGGGTTTACAGTTCATAAGACGTAAACATTATCATATATTAAGAATAGAGACGGGTAGATATTATGGTGAACCTGTTGAGGTGGCACATATGCCCAGAGTTTTGCTTTGGAAATGGTGTAGAAAATGAAATTCATTTTTTATTACATTGTCCTTTGTATAAATGATTACAGTTTGAAGAAGTCTTTTTGAAAATACTGAATTTTATCAATTACTAGGATGGTCAGATGCAGATCGATGCACTGTACATTTATACTTATTTCAAGTTATCCTTGAAAGGTTGTAAAATACTTTATATTTCTATCACTTATGGGCAGAAAGTTATTATTGTTTAGAAAATGAATATAATATCATATCATATAATCAACTGTTAAATCAACATCAGGGATGTATACTGAGAAGTACCAAACTAAGATTATACAGTTACATGTTTATAGAATACATGTAGCTATGTATATTTACATGTATTATCTTTGTTTACTTCTTAACACTGTGCTCTTTTTTTCTTTTATTAATTTATATCGTGCTAAAAGTGGCATATCTGCCTGACATGCTGGGTGTTAAATTTATACATGTATATGTGACTTAATTTTTACGTTCACTCATTTTTAGAAATAAAGCTACCAATTGGTTATTATTATCTTTTATCAACATACTGTAACAGTGGGTTTTTTTCTTCAAAATATTATTAATAGCATTATTTTTCAATATGGTCTATCAATACTTTTTTTGCATAAGAATCTTTTTAATGTTTCTAATTTTTATAAAATAATAATTTATATCATAGTTTTAAAATAAATCGTGTTCATCACCAAAAAAGAGTCTCAAAACTCCAGTGTACCATGGTATAAATGTACTACACATTTCAAATATTAAATGTCTTGCAATTTAATTTTGCAAACAAAAGTTCCAAATCTTTCAATAAGGACTTATGAATTAAACCTATAATTGTATTTTTCTTCATATGTGAATTTACTTAGTTTCTTTCATTGAAATTCTAGAGCAGAATCAATTCAAATAAGACTAATATATACCCCCCCCCCCATAACCTTTGCCTTTATAGGTGTCATAAAATTAAATTAATGATGACAGCTTAATGTCTTTTTTTCTAAATATGCAGTCAGTTTCTATTATGTGTCAGTAGACATAAAGATATTTTTTAATCAATCTATACATTAACATTATATGACCATTTTGTCTATATCCTTCAGTAAGAACCCCTACCCTGTACACCATATGACATTTTAAACTCAGTGACCTAAAACAAGTCCCAACTAACTTACGGGAGTTTGGAAGGAGTCATTTTTTTAATGATTAAAAAATTAAGATTAAAAACTGGTTGTTAATAAATTGTTTAAACAAGAGGCACATGGGCCACATTGCTCACCTGAAAACAATAGCCTTTAATAAAATCAGCTTTATTGAGTGATATACAAAATATCTCACTGGAAAATGTAGTAGATTAGATCCTGTATAAAATATCCTGCATGAATTTTTCTCCAGATATTCTTATGATATCATAAGCATTGAGCCCCTTTTGTTATGGGATGATTTCATAGCCATATTACATATTAAGCATCACATTTCTCAAGAAGGTCTTAAATAATTGCTAATAAATATATAAACCTACATCAAACATTGAACCCTTGAGGGACCCAATAAATCTCCAAAGGCTACAGTTTAAACAGTTGAGAATCAACAATATGTCAAGAAATTTGCAGTATAATTACTGGAAATACCATATATTATTATACTTGAACTTTTAAAAAATAATTTAAGATTATTTTATTTTTTCCGATGTAAAATTTGACCCCCTCCATTGTGGCCCCATCCTCCCTCTGGGGACCATTATTTGAACTTACCGCTTTTCTGGCCAAATGGTTTTTTTAGAAGAATACTTATGAAGATTTTTCTCTATATAATCCCATGTAAAAATTTGATCCCCTCCCCCAAGTGTGGCCCCACCCTATCCCCAGGGATCATGATTTGAACAAACTTGAATTTACACTACCTGAGGATTCTTTCACAGAAGTTACAGCTTTTCTAGATAAATAGTTTTTGAAAAGAAGATTTTTAAAGATTTTTCTCTATATATTCCTATGTAAAAATTTGATCCACCCCCCAATTGTGGTCCCACCCTATCCCCGGGGATCAAGATTTAAACAAACTACCTGAGGAGGCTTCCACATAAATTTCAGCTTTCCTGGACAAATGATTTTTGAGAAAAAGATTTTTAAAGATTTTTCTTTATACATGTATATTACTATGTAAAAATTCAACCCTGCCCCCCCCCCCCCATTGTGACCCCACCCTACCCCCAAGGATCATGATTTGAACAAACTGACAGACAGACAGATGGATGCCGGACAAAGAGTGATCAGAAAAGCTCACTTGAGCTTCTAGCTAGGGTAAGCTAAAAAATTAGATTAAAAATAAACAAATAAAATGCATCATAATAAAATATCTATTTTGCTATAAATTAGCACTAGCTTAAATATGTGCATACTTAGTTGAAGCTGCTGCCTGAAGCCTGCTTCTTACTCGCACAATGTTTTTGGAGGAAAACAGTAGCATTGGTCTTAGAGAAGCCTCCCTTGCCCCTCAATGTAGTTCAGCCAGAGGGTCCCAACTTTCCCCTTCCTAACCACCACCAGCCTAACCTCACCTCAGTCCATTCCTGCACTCTTTGCTTCCTTCCTCCCCTTCCCTTCCTTGTGACATTCCGTCTTCTCTTCCTTCATTGCTGCCTTCTTCCACCCCCAAGAAAGCCAGTCTGCTACCCAGAGAGAACAAAATGTGGAAGAGAAGAGCCCATGGTCTGCATCATCAGTGACGGGAGATGAACTGAGCAGTCAGAGGAACCAGCCACAAGCAAACATGAGTCCAGATGGGGCATCTAAAAGGATCAAAGAAATTTTTAAAGTCATTAAAAGGAAATGGTAATCCTACGGTCATTAGCTTTTCCTTTTTTTTTTTGATAAATATACACTGTGGTTTCATCAATATTCTTTAAATACCAATTTTCCTGAATTTTTTTGTAAAGTTCATCCATGAAAATGTTTATTGAAGTGCAGCTAGCCTCTTCTAACATTTTTGATTGATAGGATCATTGGCCACGAATTTATGTATCAGAGAAACTGATTTTCATTAGATCGATCGCCAAAATTGATACCCACGAATATTAATGAAACCACAGTATAAATATAAACAAAGATAAAAGTACTATATTAACTTTTGGTGTGTATTTACCCATTGTTTTAGCTAAGAACTGGCCAATGGCAAAATCAACCACTTCATAAAAATGTCAGTTAAAAATCTTAAAATCAAAAATGATCAAGGCAAACATTGCGTAAACCTTACACAACTCCACAAACCATGTTTTGATAAACTTGACTATATCTCAATCCCGATTAATAAGAGGCATTATCATGGTGGTCTTAAAAAGGATACGTTGGAGGTTATGAGGATCTGCTAATACACCAAATGTCATCTCATATTCATTATTTAACTTTCATTTTGTTAATGTGCGCTTGTGTGTGTGTGTGTGCAAGAGAAAACTTGTGTATTTATCGGCAATAATGGGTACTCGCACGAGGTTATAGAGGGGATATGATTTTTTTTCAAAATGTTAGTTTTAAGTCATTTTTAGCTGCAGGTCTTGCCTCAGACTTTCTCCAAAACATGCTACCAACCTCGGAATATCAAGTATGTTAAATTTACATCGAGATCGAGAGTCGCCATTTTAACATGTAAACAAACTGCACCACTTCAATTTACAGGACTGGTGATCCTGGTGTTTAAAAGACTATATATCCAAGGCAAGTTAAGAGACGATATCGGTAATAAATTGCATGAGGAATTTAATGGTACTAATTGTTTTTACAGAATTTGCGTATAAATAAGGTTAATCAGTCCAAAACTAGCACAAGTTTTTTCTGCGCAATAAATATACAATTTTTTCAATGGGTGGCACTGTAGCTCCCAGGTGTTCATCCGAATTTTTTCAGACTATAGGAGTTACAGACCAGTGCAGCTAAGTAATTTTGGGCAATGAATGTATACATTAGATTATAAATTTGTCATAAAAGGATAATTTAAAGAAAAAATTAGTGATAAGGTTGGTCCTGTCCTCAAGCACCTGTGTCTGTCTCTCTCTCTCTCCCCCCCCCCCCCCCCCCACACAAAGAGGCGTTGGATGCAATGAAATTGGGGGGGGGGGCTATAGATTTATCAGAAATCTTGACAAGAAAAAAAAAAGATTGTTAATACGATTATGTTTTAATGAAAAATGGGGGAAGGAGGGCTCCCCCCCCCCCCCGGTTCCGAAGCCTATGCCCACATAATCAGAATATTTTATCCATCAAACCAATCTAGAAACATTTGTGTTATAGCAGTTCTGTGTAGCGGTGGTCACCGTGGTATTGGGGGGGGGGGGGTATGCTATACCCTTCAAGAATACCACTACGCAGGAGCGTCGGAAGCATGCATATTTTTTTTTTTTACTTTGATCTTATTTTTTACCCAAGTAAACATCTTATCGCCTCCATTGCTAAAAGTCCAAAAATAAAAATCACGTGACCTAATTTAGGCGGTTTATTCAAAGTTTTTGCTGATAGCTAAACAAAATAACATTATTTGTGTCTCTGCTGAGAGTACAAAATTGTTTAACAAGTGTAATTCACAGAAAATTCTTATTTTTATGAAAGTAATTACAAAGAATGTTTTCAAAATGAACTTGAAATATCGAGTATTTTTGCTGTGTAAATCAATCTTTAGTGAAAACGTAGAAAAGAAATATACGAAGTCCTGATTACTGCCATGGTGCTGTAAATGATATACCATTCATGTATTGTATATAGAGAATGAATATTTTCAGCGTATCTCGGCAAAAAATTTCCCCTAGAAATCACCTGGTTATAGAAGTAAGATGCTGTAGTCAATTGATACCACTGACAAAAACCCTGGCATTAAATAAAAAATTCAAAATTTCCTTAAAAAAAAAAACAACACAATCTTGACAATGCTTCTAACCTTGAAGAATCCGTGATGCGCGGTTTTCCATGGCGGGAGTCCTCAGCACTGGCGCAACACGACCGGTCCGTTCCACGACACTAAGAAAATGATACCGAAACGTCTGAACAATGCTCACGAGCTCCTTGCTATTTAAATCATGTGGTGTTTTTGGACTTTAAAGCGCGGGAAATGGTTCTCCTCGTTATAGTCCGTTTCTAAAATCATGGTAGTTGTAGTACTGGATCACCGTTAGCGGACTGTCATCCCCACATTTCAAGGTTTTAGGGGCTAGGCACGTAGCATGAGGGGGGGGGGGGGCTGTTGGCGCAACATATTTTTTTTACATATAAAAAAGTGAAATATCATGGAATCTCCCCCCCCCCCACTTTTTTGGGACCATGTGAAAAATTAAATTGAATGGACAGTGAAATTGAAAAGTTATAGGTATGATACCCCCCCCCCCAAAGAATTATGATTTCATGACTTTGAGAAGGGGGCTTTTTATCTTGTCAAGATTTTTTTTGGATGAGTCTCCCATCCCCCCCCCCCCCCACCAACACACTTTCAAAAACTAAGCTACGTGCCTGTGGGCAGCTTTTAAATGAAATAATAGGAAAGTTCAAAATATAGACCAAAGGAGAGGGGTGTAAAAAGAGTAGATATCCCCTTTTTGGAGTGTGAAAACGAACGATTTTCATTTTTAAATGATAAACATGTATTCTTTTTTGGCGTATGCATAAAAATTTTTATGGAATAAAATTGATGATGCAATTAAATAAATAGCGCTATTTCATTTTGTGTCAGATATAGGACTCCAAATAAATCATCACGGCATTTTATGTCTAAATCTTGATCTTTGATAATTTTAAATCAAAATGGGTCTAGACTCTTACTGTAAAGCAATTTTCAAACTTTTTAATCAGAGGTTTATAATCACAGATTATAGACACATTATGGGGCAAAATTCGTGATAACTTCTTACTTCACAGATGATTGTCAACCTATAAAAATCATTCGCTACATTATTAATGTGTCTAAATTGAACATATTTTATTGCATGAAACATGTTCAAAAGGATTTTATTTAATAAAAAAACAAGTTCGAACAATCTAATAGTTGTTCACTTTAAAATATAAATAAGTGTAATATGATTATCACACAACTGTCATTGAAAACTGTAGAAAACAAATATAACAAATAATCAGCGAACACGCACATGAAATCATATGTATTATATGGTATATCAACAACTAAATCTTTTAGTTTCTTGAATATACGTCTGAACATAAGTAATAATACAATTATTTAATTCTGTTCATAAAGCAGCAGAGATGATGATACGTACTAAATGTATTTGATTCAAAATAAATTGAAAAGTATTTTATCTAAATATCAGATAGCAAATGTCTTACCTTTTTCTTTTTCTTGTAACTCAAATCCCGCCTATGCGGGTTATGTATTTTTATTTTATTTTATTTTATTTTATTGCACAGTTTATCAAACCTGCTCTAGTGTGGTTGGTGTACTTGTAGGGCATCCATTCAAGAGGTCACATCAAGTTCCAGGGGGACGGGAAATTGCTTGTACATGAATTACACATGTACCATCTTTTTAGCAGATTGATTATATCTACTTTTTGTCATATCCGATCACTTAAACCTTTATTTAACAGGGTAACCGAAAAAAAAAATTGAAATCGAAAAATTCTTCAGAATTATAAATTCAGAGATGAAAAAAAAACCCAAAGAAATACCATTATTATAATAGCTTCTGATATATAATTACATGTAGTCTGATTAATTTTTTTGTTTGTTAGGTTGTCTTTTAAGCACAGACGCTTGTTCTCATAGCCGGAGACAGTTTTCAGACTTGTCTATCAAGGTTAGAAATTATGCAAATCATCCTTACCAAAACCAAAACGCTCAACAACGGGTAAATAAAAATTGGCAGGACTTGCCTATATAAATGCATGTGCACTCTGGTGTTGAAATATATTTTGACGAGAAAAATGAGTTCAATTTTATCTATGCGCGAAAAATGTTCAAAAAGTCTTTGTTTTTCTAAGAACAAAATGTTAATTATAGCACTGAATTTTCCAGTTATTGATTTTCAACGATCGGAACTCTCCCCCCTCCACCCTCCATATTGCTTGATCCACCTCTGCTATGAAGGTAGCGATCAATTACATGTATAACCCAGGAAGCTAACGCAAGTTATCATATGTATTTTTTTATACCGTCACATCTACATGAATCAGCCGCCCCCCCCCCCCAAAAAAAAATAAATGTATCACCTAAGAAAACATTTTACTGAGTAATATTTAGTTATCAATTATCCATCAAACTTGAAGTGGGTAAAAGTAGGTAAACTACATGTACATGTATAATTATTGTCGATTAGAACGGTAGTTACACAGAAAGGACTGTCAATTTTTCCATATACGTGAAGGCCATCATGGTTACTACAACTACTTGGAGGTCAGAGGTCAGCCCTTGCAAGTGCGTGGAATTCCTTCTATTAATGTACTATTGCTTTATTTTCTATCAATCAAGAAATACAAATGTAACTCAGGAGTCCACGCACAGTCATAAACCAACATAAAACACAAGGAAGACATCGGCGAACGATGTAAAAATCATTTATAAATAAAATTTGCAATTGATTGTCTTAACAATAAATAATTTAAAGTTGCTTTTAAAAGTAAAAGGTATGCTTATTTGAATAAGAAATCATTTTTTGAGTATTATGAGGTGATAATTTTGGTCGGGGCGTGGTCAAATACAATAATCACAGACAAAGACAGTTTTAAAAAATGTAAATAGATATTTTTAATGTGCCAACACTAATAGAATTATATTTTCGAGCTCTGAATAACAATTTCTTTTCTTAAGAAATAGAGGGAAAATATCTAATGAATGTAAACATGAACATAAAAAGTGAACATTTAAACTATTGATGTTAAATTTCTAAAATATCTACATTGTATATTCCATAACAAGATAATCTGTAATATATAGTTAAAAAGGTCTATAAAAATCTTTTTTTATTTTTTGGGCTATCATGATCTATACTGTAACATTTTTTTCCATTCACATTTTAGGCGGGGGGGGGGGGGGGGGGTCAAATTAAAAAAATATCTGAATATTTTCTCTTTACTTACTTACATATTAAGCATGTTTAGCAATGTTTAAAAAATGTGATTAACGGAAGCAGTTAAAAATTTAACTTCGATAATTTTTTAGAAATGTGGTACCTTCACCTATAAAGCGAGAGATAACTCTGTAAAAATATAGCGTAATAAACTTATATATTTACGACACACGGTATACCTGAGGTCAACCCAAATGCATGTTGTCCCATGTCCTTTAACCGTACACTTACTTGGGACCCGGAATATCAAAGGTAACCTCCTTATTCATTATTGTATGACCGATTAATTTTCATGCAGTTAAATTTTATAAACATCGTGCATTTTAAAAACAAAACCCAAAAATTGTGGGTAAAGTAAACATTTTGAAGAAGTACTTTCGTTTTAAATAGGATGTTAAAAGAATACAAATTGAACATATTCATCTCTCTCTCTCTCTCTCTCTCTCTCTCTCTCTCTCTCTCTCTCTCTCTCTCTCTTAGTATACGGCAAACATATTTATTTTATGTTTTGTAGCTTGATAATATTATTTGATAGCAATATTATAATTGTTATTTGTTAGTTTATTAGGCATGTTTGTGTTAAAATAAAAAGCAATTTTCAATTTCTAATTGAAGCTGTCCGCAAATTTGAATATGGCAGTTTCTTTACCGGATAAACTTTTTGTGGCTGCCATAGACTTTGGAACAACCTTTTCTGGGTATGCGTTTGCCGCGAGTAGCGAGATAGAAGATGACTTATCAAAACTATTTGCCCCCAACTGGCATGCGTCAGATGGGAGCCTGATTTCAAACAAGACGCCAACCACTGTCTTATTGGACAAGGATGAGGAATTGGTTGATTTCGGTTTCGATGCTGAAACCGCTTACGCAGAACTGGCAGAAAATGAGGAACATGAGGACCATTTCTACTTTCGCCGATTTAAGATGATGCTCTACGACCAACTCAGAACACAGGTACGAAGAGGAATACAAATTAAGTTTACACGCGCGAATCCAGACAATATTTTTCGAGTGGGAAGGGGTGGTATGGGGTAGAGAGGGGGTTTTGTTTACCTAAGGTTAGTTTGTGGTCGTAGTTGCGCCAAACCCTTTTTTCATTAGCATTACTATGTGAACGTTTGTGTTTCTAGGTCCCTTGGACACCATTACCCTACATCTACACATGGTTTTTTATTACACCAATCAAAACTTATTTGTTTATTGACCAAAGTCCCAAATTTATTGTGAACATCATTGGGTTTTTTCTCCCTCCTACAGAAATTAACAGAACAAACAACAGTCCCTGATATAAGAGGCCGAAAAATGAAAGCTGTGAAGGTTTTTGCCCATGCTATACGATATCTGAAGGATCATTTGCTGAATTCTCTTAAAACCAGGGGGAAAATCGTGAAGAATGATGACATTCTCTGGGTTCTAACTGTTCCGGCAATTTGGGATGACACGGCTAAACTATTCATGCGAAAGGCAGCTCAAGAGGTATAGTTTGCAAACACGACGAAAGAGGTATTTTATGACATGTGACATATTTGTACTAGGGAATAAGGAATCATTCTTTGAGTATTATATGAGGTGATAATTTTGGTCGGGGCGTGGTCAAATCCAATAAAGCCCGAAGGGCTTTATGATAGAGTTGACCACGATGTAGCACATCCTATGTATTACTTCGCGGCGCAGCCAATAAAGTTTCTCGGTTATGCTATAAGACACGCCCATTTTGTGTCACTCATCTTTTATGAAGTTATTGAGTTTTAGGGTTCAAAATTGATTCGTAATGTTATCACAGACAAAGACAGTTGAAAATGTAAATATTTTTAAATACATTTGATTTTCTCTCTTTAATTAGGCAGGTATACCTGGCCATCAGCTGATGATTGCATTAGAACCAGAGGCGGCCTCGATCTACTGCAAACATCTTCCTGTAGAGAAACTGGAAGGGACCAACACAATCAGCTCCTTCCAGCCAGGGAGCAAGTACCTGGTACTGGACGCTGGGGGTCAGTGTAGGGTTTATTACAAATTTGTTCAAGAAATAAGAAATTATTCTTTGAGTATTATGAGCTAGGTGATAATTTTGGTCGGGGCGTGGTCAAATCCAATAAAGCCCGAAGGGCTTTATGATAGATTTGACCATGCTCCGACCGAAATTATCACCTCATTATATTCAAAGAATGATTCCTTATTACTTATATATATATATATATATATATATATATATATATATATATATATATATATATATATATATATGATTTCCAATATGTACACTTTAAAACAACATTATTTTAAAACCACTATTTTTTTATGTAGCACATGCTATGAATTACTACGCGGCGCAGCAAATACCGTTTTTCACTATTAAAAATGTTACCATGAACACCGTTGATTGTTTTTTATTTCATTTCAATTGGAAACCAAATTGGGTATAACATTCAAAGTTTAACTGAAAATATCAATGTTCGTTCTTATTTTAAAATGATTTTACGACGTACATTGTACATATCATTATAGAAAATACTATGGTTACTGGGTAGGAAGATTAGGACATTTTTATAAGGTTGACATTCCTGTTTTAAAACTTTTGGGGGGAAATGATGGTTCCTTTTGTAAAATCTGTTTATAAACATATTTATATCAAACTAGAAAAAGCATCGTTAAGCAACATGAATGTGTTGTTGTTGTGAAAATATGTTAAACAGAGAGAATAATTGGAAATTCTTGCTTATGAAAACCTCATGGTAATGGCGAAATGGTAAATTTGAAATTAAGTTGCACTCTTTAAAATAGTAACCTTTTTTCTAACTATATCTATAATTTTATATTTATTTTAATAGGTGGAACAGTGGATATAACCGTACATGAAGTCAAACCAAATGGACACCTTAAAGAACTAGACCGAGCGAGTGGCGGCGACTGGGGTGGAACCAGTGTGGACATGGCCTTCAAGAGCGCTCTGGCGGAGATAGTTACGGAGGGAATGATTGAAGGCTACTGCCACAAGTACACTGGGGACTACATCGAACTGTTCAGGGATTTTGAAATCAAGAAACGCAAATGTGGAAAAGGAAACAGCTCAGATTCATATATCACGTTGAAAATTCCCGTAACATTCACCGACGAATGCAAAGAAACTCTAAAAACAGACCTTACCACTCTTGTCAACAAATCTAAATACAAAGATCATATTTTCTGGAAAACAGATAAGGTTCGAATAGATTTGCTGACATTTGAAACCTTTTTTCAGCCAGCTTGCGATGGAATCGTCAAACATGTGAGGGAGTTGTTCGAGTCACCCAAAGTCAAAGATGTCGATAAGATTCTTATGGTTGGCGGGTTTTCCGAGTCAAACATATTACAGGATGTGGTTCGAAGGGCTTTCCCGAATTGCCAGGTCATAGTTCCACAAGAAGCTGGTCTGGCAGTTCTACGTGGAGCAGTTTTGTTTGGCTGTAATCCAAAGGCCATAGATTCCCGTATTGCAAAATACACCTATGGCGTCGCCACAAATGTTGAATTTGACCCTGCTATACACATGGAATCCAAAAAGGAAGTCATTGACGGAGAGATATATTGTACCGACATATTCGATAAACATGTAGAGAAAGGTGAAGAATTAATTGTTGACGATGCACAGGGCGAGAGATCTTACCTTCCATTAACCCCACAAACGACGGAAGTTTCTATCAGTATTTACACCTCGACAGAGAATGACCCCTCTTATGTGGACTATTGCGAAAATATTGGAAAATTTGTGGTTAGCGTTCCTGTTGCTTTGGATGATCGCTCCATTAATGTTAGGATGATATTTGGTAGAACTGAGATCACGGCTGAGGCAATGGTAGTGGAAACAGGGGAGATAACCCCCGGAAAGTTTGAACTCCCAGAAGAAGAGAAAATTTAACATCCTCCACAATCCCGCAAAACTTTTTTGTAGACGTTTTTTATGAGTTATAAACCTTTTTTCAGTCTTATGTTATCAGAATATTATGCTTCATAAACTATATTTACGGTATGGAAATATATAACCATTACAAATTATTGAAAAATAATGCATATTTTAATTTACCCCAAGGACTGGTCAAGTGTGTACACCATGCGCGGATCCAGAATTTTTTTAGGGGGTGCGAGGGAAATTTACTTCGTGAATTAAATAGATTTGAATTTTTCGGGGGTAGGGGTCTGAACCCAACCCCCCACCTCTAGATCCGCGCATGAACAGAGAATTTATCATGTTATCGTTTTCTTATATCGTGGTTATTTTGAACAGTTTCTGTATCTAAACTTAAAATGTATTTTATATTTTCCTAATTACATTTCAAATATTGTCTGTGTCATCAAGTTAATTGACCAAAATAAACCCCACTAATACATTTATGATCAATCTATGTTTGATATAACTCATTTATGTTTAAATACAAGAAAGAGAAAAGAAAAGGATTTCTTCAATTTATTTATTGATAAAAAAAATGACACAATTAGTTGTCATTTCGCTAATTGCACTTGTTCATGGCAAAGAAATGATAAAATGCAGGTTTAAATTATCGATGCTACAATTTCATAACAGCATTTTTATGTACACTATATACATTGAAATACTCGAATATAATATAATATTTTAAATAAATGAAAATGCATTTAGCATGACCTTAATGAAAGTGAAAGTAAAAGTAGCATGAGAATGGACACCTACTGGAATGTTCCATGCTTGTTCCTGAGACAATGGGGCCCACAATCAAAACACATAACCGTCTGAAGTTCTTCAGTTGTCTCTCTTTGTCACATTTCTCCCCACTATCTCTCACTCAAAACAGCAACAACTTTGTACATTCAATCAATAACTCATGATACAAGTAAATATAGTACCTGGAGTAACACACTTTGAAAACACTATGATGTACAGTATGCAATGAATGATGCTGATAAACAAAGAATGATGCCATTTCTTTCAAACACGTTTTTTTTAAAATTTGATCTACACATGGATTAAATCAAAAGCACTCAAGAACAAAGAAGACAGGAATCTATCAAGTTTACAGAACAAACTCAGCACCAATCAGCCACAACCGATTCATGGTCTGCAGACATATCTTTCAACAAAATGCGCTTTATTAAAAAATATTCTATTACTCTCCCAATACCACAACTTAAATAATAGCATCACAATTTCATTTTTCTAAAAATATGTATGTTTGAATATGACTCTAAATGGACTTAAAGCTATGAATTTGATCTTGTCACAAGCAGTTGGTTTTGGATCCCATTGTTCTTATGGTACAGGTATTCTTTCTATAGAGCCGTTTCCTCTGCTCTTCTCTCGCCACGATCCATTACATTGGACTGACTTCCGTGAAGGTTCTCGTAGCGTGCCTGCTCTGTGCATTCATCGCGCACTCTGGTCAGCAATCGTTGTAGTTCTCGGTTGCTGGGAGCTAACTTTAAAGCCTCTTTTAAATCCTCAACAGCTGATGAGAATTGTCTGCAAAAGATTTAAATATTGACTAAAATTCAGGTACAGATAAAACTGAATCAAACTCATCATAATATGTAATTAAAAACTGGTGATAATGATGCATCATCAACAAACCTGTCATCTCGTTTTGCCCGAGCCCTTGCATAGTATGCTTCAAAGCATTTACTTTTTATTTGCAGTGCCTGTGTGGCCAGATCAATCGCTGATACACAGTCCTGGAAAACAATTTCAAAATGTTTTAAAACAAAAATCTTTAGGTCATTAATTTTTTGTATCTTATTCTCAGAATGATTTCTTGTTGTAAATTGTTCTTTTAAGCAGAATTGTACAATAATTCTATTTAACTGATTAGGACAATCTTATTGCATTTACCCGGTAATTACATTGTGGAAAATTAACACTCTCTTAGAGTCTGGATATGCAACTTACATTAAGTTTGCGTTTGCATCTGGAAAGATTGAGGAGCAGGTTCAATTTTAGGTCTTTGAAGGTTCTTGAGTCTTCCACCACATTTTCATTTGGAAATTTCTTCAAAGCATACTGGTATCGCTGGGCTGCCTCTCGAATACGGTTTTTCTGAAAAGACAAAAACAAAAATATTCACATTTAGCTCAAATTTCAACACAAATAGTTCAATATACAGGTAGCTTTTCCTTCTGTCTGTTTCACCTTGAACACAAGTTCTTCCCAGCAACACATAGTTGACTTATAACACCACAGCAACACATAGTTGACTTATAACACCACAGCAACACTTGGTTGACTTATAACACCACAGCAACACTTAGTTGACTTATAACACCACAGTAACACTTAGTTGACTTATAACACCACAGCAACACTTGTAAGACCTCTCACCTTATACAGCACGTTTCCATCCTCCATCAACTTGTTGAGCAGCAGTATCAGTATGTCTGGTTTTCCTGCTGCCACGGCCCAGGTGGTCTGTCCCAGCTTGGCTCCCTTCTTCAGGAAACACACCACCACAGCTGTGTTCCTCCTGTCAATGGCTCGATCCAGTGCCCTCATCCCGTTCTGGTCTGCATGCTCAATCTGGGCTCCTCTCTCCAATAAAGCTTGCACCTAGAAAATGCCAAAATGTTTAAATTTTCTTAACATTGAATTAAATTCTCTGATACTGTTATTCAAGAAATCAATTTCAGAAAAAAACAAACTAAATGCAAATCTTACCACTTGTGCATCACCATGGAATGCTGCGAGTTGGAGAGGAGTTCTCCCCCTTCTGTCTACATGATGGAGGTTAGCTCCCTTGTCCAGCAAGGTCTGTATGATGTGGTGGTGTCCCTTCAGACAGGCCCAGCACAGGGCAGTCAGGCCTTCCTTGTCCACCTGATGCAGGGAGCTCCCTGAATAACAGGCACACCAAAGCATGAATTATTGCTTATCAAAATGTTAGTTCAAACCAGAATCTCATTTACCGGTACTAATATGTATGTATTACATGTACATTGTATATTCAGCGTATACAATATTTAGCGAAAACTTTCTAAACAGGTTTGTCTGGATTTGATTTCACAAATTACTGCATGTACCTATTTACATACATATATGCAAGACACTTGGTGAATTTAGTGGAGACCGCTTTCCTGCCCTAAACACTGCAAATTGTTACAGAATTTTACAGTATTACACATTTGTTTTTCCACCCAAAATGAAATATATTACCTCTAGCTAACAGCATCTCTAATACTCCAATGTGACCTTTGTATGCTGCTATCATAAGAGGTGTTCTCCCATGTTTGTCTGTCTGTTCCAAAGAGGATCCCATTCCAAGAAGTAGGTCGGCCACACTCCAGTGACCAGCATCCACAGCACACAACAGTGGGGTCAGGGATTTGTTGTTTGGCTGGTGGAGACTGGCTCCCTGGTCTATCAGAAATAGGACCACATCCTTAAAACCATGGCTACAAGATGCTGTCAATGCTAAAACGAAAGAGCAAGATGTTCACTTTAATACCATATTCAAAGAAGATTATTTTATATTTTCAACTGATTTTAAGTAATGAAAGGAGTATAGGGGATCATACCTGTTTCTCCCAGTAAAGTATCACAGTAGTTGATTCCAAATCCATCAGATGTTGCAGAATAATTATGTAAAAGGAAGTCAATGATCTAAGGGGGGAAAATTGGCAAAAATTAATTTGAGCCGCATACAACTATCAGTGTGGTATTTTTAACACTAGTTTCCAAGTAGTTATACAAAGTATGTGCATAAATAATCATTCGTTTCATAGTTTAAAGTAAGACAACATGCAAAGCACCTACATTTGTGTGTCCTGTGGCAGCAGAAGCTACCATCGCCTGCTGCATGGCCTCCACTTTAGTCAGCTGACCATCATATTCTGACCAATCGCATTGCAGAAGGAAGATGAGGGCATCCAAATGGCCGTGCATGGCGGCATGAACAGCTGGGCACTGACCATTCTTATCCACATGTGATAGCTATTAACAAAGAGAAAAAAATTCATGTTACATTAAGATTTGCATATTAAGACAGCATTTGTAACAAGTGCAATGTATACATTTTTTGGCCAATACATTACTGCTAAAATCTTGATAAGTCCAGAAGTGTTCTTTACCCGAGCATTTCTCTGACACAACATCCTTAAGATCTCCGTGTGTCCAGCACTGGCAGCATAACACAGAGCAGACATCCCACTGTCTGAGACAGCGTCCACACTGGCACTGAACTCCAGAAGCAGGGATACCATGTCTGTGAACCCCTCCCTAGCGGCTATACACAGGATCGGTGAGTTGGTCTGGTATGGGGTCCTCATGTTAGGGTTGGCCCCCGACAACAAGATCAGTCGACTGACCTATAACACATAGTCAACTTGTAAAGCACAAGACATTTGTTGTTTGCACATGTTTTGGCTAAGGTTTTTCTTGTTTTAGGAAGAATAATTCTTCACATCCCTAATATATACAATATGTCCTTTCAATTTTGATAACAACATGAATTACACCAACTTAAAAAGACAACTAATGGCAACATTGAATTCATCTGTTCAGTAGATCTCACATTAATTGCGATGTTTTCTTATATTGAACCTTTATTTTTTAGTATTATTATCAAAAGGAATAATCTTCAAACCTTGACATTTGGAGAGAAGAGGTTGCGGTGAGATGCGAGTGCAGCGTTTAGGCTCTCAGAGCTGAGGGCCATCCAGTAAGCCTGCATGTCACGGGAGGAGTAGCCAAGCTGCTTGCTGACGTTTTTGTAGATGTGGGCCTTCAGAATGTGGTGCCCTAACTCTATGGTTTTATCAGGGTTCAGTGGGGCGGATATCCTTGACAGCTTGAATGACATCAAAGCATGGCCAAGTCTGAAAGAAAACTTTTCTGTTAGATTTAAACTGATTTTTGTGTGTGTGCGTGTGTGTGTGTGTGTGTATATATATATATATATATATATATATATATATATATATATATATATATATATATATATATATATATATATAAATAAAAAAAAAGATACAAATGATTTCATAACAAAACATAAATGACTTTTTTTTAAATGTTGAAAAAATAAGAATTCTTGAAAAAATTCTTGAAAATTTACAATCTCATTTCCCAGAATCTATATCTATATAAATAAATATGTCCTAACACTAAATTCCCATTTATGCAAGATTATAATACATGACAAAAATACACCACACTAAGTTACAACATTAAGATTTCTAGTTATATATATATATATATAGTTTGTTGTATCATCATTTTCCCCATTAGCAGAGCAGCTGACACTGGTGCCTCACCCCTCCGACGTCTACATACTTTACTCTCTGTGACTGTCAAGCAAGCGAAGTAGCTCTGAGGAGATCTAGTTTGCACAGAGTCACACTATGAAGGACGACATTTTGACAGTGAGACTGCAGAAAATTATTAGGCAAGAAATCACAACTTGAATACTTATTGAAACAGACCTAAAGACAAAATTTTTTTTGACTGAATGGACACAAAGACTTTTTAAACAGACCCCATTAGATTATATATAGTTTTTGGTGCAAAATTATATACTGACAATACATGTTGTGATTTGTTGATCTAATGTTTATGTACAGATGTACTGATAAAGATACATGTTTTGTGATAATGATAATGATGGTGATGATGAAAAAAAAAAAATAAAAAGAAACCAGTAAGCAAACAGAATCAACAAAGGGAAAAAGTGCATTCTGGGTAAAATGCAGACTTCTATGAATAAGGCTTGTATCATGCAGTTTAGTTGGTCGTTATATTCAGCAGATTTAGCAAATGATAAATCAAAAAGACTGACTACAAAATCAATTCAAAGTACTAGTTAAAGTATCAAATTAATCGCGTAGCCAGTTTAGTATCCATGGTAACCACAAATGAAAGGAAGAACCCAAAAAACGTAGATATACATGAATATTAAGCTATGTGTTCACCTTGGGTCAAATTCGGCACCACTGAAGGAATCAAAAACAAAAAAATAGGACCAATCAGAATACAACAGCATCAAATATTATATTAGTATAAACACATAATTCATATTACAGCATTTATATAAAAAAAAAAAATTCTATATCAGCTAGGGAAGGATTGTCAATACATCACTGAAGCATACATCAGGTACATGTATAAGGGATATGAGGTGTATTTACCAAAGATTTTTTTCCAAATATACAACAGCTGCTGAGTGAGTAGGAGTCAACAAATTGAATACTGTTATTGATGTGATGAAGAAAAAAAAAAACCTTTAGATTATTAAGGACACATGCTCTTTTGTTTTTTTCTAAATGTGTGTATAAAGCAGAAAAAAAAAATAGTTTCTTCCTATTGATAGGAAAACTGGAAGATGAGGAAGATGAATGAATTGTGGAAATAAACTACTCACCGAAGATCACAGAGAAACTTTGGATTGTCTGCCTCGTCGCGGCGGATAAGCCACTCCCTGAAGGCAGGGTGGAAGAACATGTAGGTGGAGTCTTTACGGAGAAACAAGAAGCCTTGCAGCATGCTCATCCGCTGGGTGAATTCCTCCCACGGCAGAAAGTGCTGGGTGTAGCCGGAGTTGATGGTGTAATAGATCTCCTCCAGATTCATGGGATACAGAGTGGCCAAACACACAACCAGAATAGGTGACACCTTCTCAAAGGACCTCACACTTTGAAACTTCAAGTTGAAATGTAATAGGAACACTTCAGAAATGTTCATGGGTAATATTTTGTAGTTTGAACTTTTAAGCACCAGGTGTCCCCTTTCTATCAAGTCCAGGGTCATCTTGCAGAACAAAAATGACCCTTTGCTAAGAGTTTGTAGATGATGACAGAATTTGACTTGTGTCGATTGTTCTAGTTTACCATTCAGTGATATATTATTTCCAATACTAGGAGTCGTTTCAATTCTATGGTTCACATAATCTATCAGGTCTTTTCCTATAAGGTCGTTGTTTTGGTCTCGGTCAATACAAATGGTTGTGAAACCCAAGTCTTTTGTAATATCCACCAAGGAAGAATGAACAGTTAACACCAATTTCAACCACAGAGGAAACTGTTCAACGTGGCGACACAGAAATGAAGCTATCGTGTCACCATAATCTGGCTTGTGGAACTCTGCCTCATTCAGAGAGTCTATCACAATCAAACAACTGTCTGAAGTAATTCTGCCCTGTTCCTTTAAAGATTCTAATGGATCCAGGATTCCTTTAATGAAAGCACTTGAAGGATTTTGCACACATTCCTTGAGACTAAGCACATGTTGTAAGTGTGGATCCTGCAGGAGCATTTCGTGGTAGGCGGCGAGCTGTGGCGTCTGAGATAGCTGAGCGGCGAGACTGTGGACAAACTCAGGCACCAGACAGGTGATGTTATTATCTGCCTGACAGAAATGGTAGCCCACTACTTGAGATCCCAGACTTCTCAGAGAATCATAGGTTAGATTGGAGGTTGATGCACTCAGGCCGTGGGACAAGGTGGATTTGGGACTGTAGTTTGTGAGACCATTGTACACCATACGATCCCTGTTTATCTTGTGTTCATTCCCTAAAATTAGAAGAAAAAATATTTTTCAACTTGGTAAGATGCAATGACACTGACAGAGAATATAATACATGTAGTATTGTTGACTTGGAATACCAATTCTATTGTGGTTGTCTGTTTTACTAAGAACAAAGACTGGTCTGTTATGCTAAGAATTAAGACTGACCTTCTACGAGCCCACTCCGGCCATCGGTGAAGAAGCTGCTGTCCACCAGCTGCTCTATGATGGCCGTCTTTCCTGCCCCTATACCCCCAGTCAGGACCACACCCCTCACTCTGTCTGTGGTGGGCTCACTGTTCAGGGCCTGTAAATAGCACAACAACCAAAGAATTAACTACCAGACTACTCTAATGTAATAAGAAGATGCATCTGAACTCTAATTTGGATAATATCTCCTTGTTTTTCGTTGATCAACTGAACTTTTTCTAAAACCTTTCTTAGGTACTTATAGATAAACATGATCATTATTCATAAATTATGCAGCATTACTTACCATTTCTATATCCTTGAACAGCCATTCCCTCCCAACAAAAAGTGCTTTTCCCTCATTGTGGGGCACCTCAAACACCTGAGCCTTGAGTCGTATTTGTGGTGGCTTGATGGGGGTTATTGTGATGCGGCGCTCGCCAGAGTGACCAATGGTGGCCCGGGCAGAAGATCTGCGGAAGTTTCCTCTCTTACCAAACAATTCTTCTATCTGTCCAGGCGTGGAGGCTAGAACGCAGAAATAAAATAACAATGAAAATCAGCCCACTCAGTATGAATATGCAGTATAAAAACAGTGTAAGACTTATCAAGCTACTGAATTTTTATACCCAATGATATATAATGTTCATTTGAGTAAACAAGAGTTAAAGTTTCAAAATCAATATTCATGGAAAATAAATCTTATGAAATGAGAAATGATACTGAAAATATACAAAACAATAATATGATAGAATTTCATTGTAAAAATTGTATAAACTGTAAAAAGTATAAAATACTTCAAATTTGAATCTTTTTGCTCTCGATCATCACTAAGTTAGACAAAAATTATTCCTCTTGCGTCACCCTTTACAAGATGGTACCAAGGATGAACTAGCTTACTTGTGATGGAGTGTGGTCTTTTGGTGGTGGTGTGGGGACTCATGCTGTTGCCGGTACTTGTGGACATGAAGGAGTTCATGCTCTCGGCGCTCGGGTCCCTGCTGCCAGTGTAGGTGAGGGACTCTGTCCCCATCCGGATTCCACTGTAATGTCCCCTCTCACTCCCAGAGGAAGCTACACATCAATGGTTCAAAAGTTAAACTTGTTATATTAAAAACAAAACTTCTAGATAAAGCTATACATGAATTGCAACAATGTTAATTTTTTTACATCAGAACTTAAATTTACAGATTTCACAATTCAGTAAATCTGAAAATCTCCTGCAATCTAAAACTGGGTCATGAAAGCACACATTAAAAAAAATGTCTTTAAGTTAATAAACATCATGAAACATTTACTTAAAAAGACTAAAAAAAATTCACATTAACAGACAGTTACACAGTTCATGGCATGTAAAACAAACTTAAATTTTTATTGACAAAAAATGGCCCATTTACCAGTGAGAGTTGACAGGGGGCTGGTGTCAGAGATCCCTCTGTCTGGGGTGGGGATTCCCCTCTCTGGGGTTGGCTCATTATTGCCTAGAGAAGACACACTGGTAAACGTGTCCTCTGTCTGGTTCCCTTGGTTACCCTGCCTCATGGGTGTCATGTGAGCAGGGTCATTGGGTCTACCCTTGTCCGACAGCAACAGGCCCAGCCTCACTATCAGATCGTTCTGGGCAACATCTGGAGATGGAGGAGGGGGACCTATGCACATGCAGATAAAACCAAATCAATGTTCTCATAATCACTATCACAAATCAGAATTCCACATCACAAAATAACTTTGTGTGACTTTGTTTTTTCAGAATTCAATTATGATAATGCATTATGTGATAATGCACTGAAACATGTTTACAGTAAAACACGCTTATAACGAAGTGCCAGGGACGGGCGTTTTATTTCGTTATAAGCGTAATTCGTTATATCCATCAAGTTGACAACATGTAATAAAGTCTCGGGGAATGAGAATCATTTCGCTGTAAGCATCAATTCATTATAAGCGTGTTCGCTATAACCGTGTTTTACTGTATATGAAAAAAAATTGCCATTTTTTAAGTTACCTGGATGATCATTCTGGTCAAGAGCAGGACCTACTCTGTCTAACCTTGACAACTCATCAAGGTCATCATAAGGGGTCAGACTAGGGTCGGCTGCAGGGTGGAGGTCTGGAGACCCCATGGCAGGGTCTGGGTTGAAGCCCCTGTGTGAGGAGTTAGGTGTACTGGAAGCTGTTGGTGACAAGGAAATGGGCTTAAAGAACCGAGACCTTGATGATGGTGCTTGGGGTTCAGGTAACTGGTTTCCACCTAAGAAAATGAAATAGACAAGATTTACAATATTGTTTTTCAGTGGGCACAAATTGACATGTTACATTTACTCAGTATTGGTAATTAGCTCCTCATACTTTATATATACAAAAGTACTCAGTAAAATCATAAAAAATGAATATTTTTTTTAAAAGTTGTATATATAGACCCACACTATCAAACATCACTTGGCAATATTGCAATTAAATCAAGATCATTTTGCTAAGAAAACTATAGAGGTTGGAAGCTGCAGATAGCTCTGTATTGGAGGAAGCTCTCCGACTCTCCCACATCTGGTCTGAATGAGATACATAGCTGATGAACAATTACAAAACCTGCATGTCAATTCCAACACCAACTGTGCAAATTGAAGCAACATTTTATAGCAATTATTCTATTTCTGTTTGAGAAAAAAAAAAAATTCTTTTTTCTCTATTTCTACTTCATCATCTTTTCTTCTTACTCTATTTCTGCTCTAAAGTCATGAATGATCTGAAACTAACAGCTAGAACCCATTCAATTTTAGCAATAACTGTTTTCAACCCCATAAAATGCTTGCCTGGTTTACCTTTCTCATCACACACTGGTGATGATTCTTTTGATCCCTCAGTTACAACAATTCCAGCACAAATCATCTTTGGATTACAAGTCTCCATAATGCACAGATCACACAGCAAGCATCACCTTCGAGTATCAGCCTATGACACTGCTAGGAGTCACTGACTCCTCCAGACTAACAAAGCATGCGGAATAGAACTCAGATACAATACCTAATCATAGCTCTCCCCTCCTCACTCAAAACTAAACACCAGGAAGCTCTTCAGTGGATTGGATCAAAGATCCACGAATTGAATAATAGCACCACCGATCACAAACTATGGTTAAAGCATTAGCAATGTTTGTGAGGGAGAGAGAGAATCAGAGTAAAACATTTATCTTCTAAAAAAAAAAAAAAATTGCCAATGCTAAAGAGAGACATTAGTGTTCCATTGTCGCAGATAATGTCATTTTATGCTGAAGGAGCCACTATACTATAATTGGAAAACATTTGGGAATTATAGTCCATAAAATAGCCTCAAGCGGAGTATCCACATGCTCTCGGAATTCTTCACTTCATGCGTAAGGTTACCAGAAATACCCCTATATCCACAAAATCGAAATCATGCTATCACCTTCTGTATTGATTTGTGTTCCCCTTTCTTTATAAAAAAAAAAAATACTTTTTTTTTCCTTTAAAAAAATGTGTCTGTGAGTGTTTCTTTAGTGTTTGAAATCGATAACCATCTTTACAAGCATGTGTCACTCTATTAACTAGGGGAGTCTTAGGAGACACATGGGCTTTGTTCTGATGTTTTCTCATTTCCATGGAAATGACTGCTTTACTGTGTCATCGATATTACTGTCACATAAATTCAGAGCCACCCCCTGGATTATATGCCCTGTGGGGTAAACCTTTCACTGCAAAATAGCACGAGTGTTCAATATCCCTTATCTAAGTCCAAGGGTCAAAATCAAAAAGAGAAGGTTAGCTGCTTCAATGTATCAACAATTTTTTTGAAAGGGAGGGGGGTTCCAGTTGTAAGTAAATAAATGTTCTGAGCATGGATATAAATGAGAATATCTCTTTTCCCTCCATTTCTGTCTCCTTCATGACATGCATTAATAAAGTACAAAAGCATGCGCAAGCAAAAACAATCATGCCTGAAATAAAATCCCAAGTACTTATAACATGTAAAGTGTTGAAGAAGATGTACTACAAGCTCCAGTGTTCAAGTTGTTTTCATCTAAGTACTTTCATATATAACCATAAATATGTACTTATATATAATTACAATATGTACGCCAATGACCTGCCCACTTACTGGTATGCATATTTGACAGTGAAAAAGACTTGGTTGTGGTTTGAGTGGCTGTTTCTGCAGACCTCATATTTGGGGTGAAGTGACCGTTGGTCTTGACCCTGAGTCGGTTGCTGTAGGGGGATATGTCACTGCTCTGTCTGATGTGGTGAACGGCCTCTGTGGGGTCTGCATGAACATAAAGGGCATCAGCCAAACATTCAAACTACACGTATCTTGCTTAAAGTCAAATACATGCAATTAATTTGATAATTATATATAGCCTAATGAAATCAATCACACTGATGATACCTGACAATTCTTATTCATTGAAATCAAATGCTCATTCCAGTGTTAATCATATCACAAACTCATTGCTAGTAACTGGTAAACTACATGTAAGTATAAGTTACATCTCAAGAAAAGCTAGAGCCATGGCACAGCCTAATATTCAAGCTTTCTACAAGCCTCTACTTACTGTTTTCACAGATTCGGCAGCTTTCCGAGTAGAACATGCAGCTGTAACACTTTGCATGTCCACAGGTGTCAATCAAGCGCCGCTTCTTCCCTTTGTCAAAGGGCATGTGACACAAGGGACAGCAGTCCGCCATTTGCTCCTCCATGCTCAGGTCACGCAAGACGTCAATGTCTGAAAGAAACAAAGGCGGAGACTTAAGTTCTCGGTCTCAGGTGGAATGTCCTCATCTATGAAATCACAGTTATGGCTGGTGTCCCTTTTTTTTGTGCTGTCAAGATCTAAATTATTTTTAGTACAATCCAGCAAGGTAAGAGTTTGCAACACTGAACAAGCTGAAAAGATCCAAACAAAACAAAAACAGTCTAATTCTTCACAATTCTTTTTCATTCACATCGCTTTTTTGCATTTCTCAACAGGAATACATGTACCATAAACACATCTTTTCAGCATATGCTCAGACACTTGTCATATCGCTCTTGAAATTGAAGGGAAAAAAGACTTGATCTTTGTCGTTTCATCTTATTGTTCAAGATGCTCTTTCTTTTTTACATATATGAGGATGTTTTTCTTACAAGAACCACTTCATATGTGCTGTACACAGCAGTGTTTGTCTTCAATACACAACAAATTTGACTAGTTAGCTCCTTTGTAATGGTGATAAGAAATATTGGCAAGAGGAATTGAATAAAAACAGATGTTTTGCACAATCAACAGGAAATCTAATTAACCAGTAATCTTTTTTTGTGTATTTTTTTTTTAGGTGTTCTCTCTCCAGTGTAAACTATAATGATACCAATGTGTTTTTATTTATCATAATTGACAGTTAATAGTAACACTCTACAATTACTCTCCTATTAATAATAACTTTTCACAAATTCATAAGAAATGTATGGCTTATCATATTTTTGCATCTTTTAAACTTCAAAATAATTTAGACTAAAACAAGATTGTGCACGATATGTTTTTATCATACATGTATCAATAATACTTTTCACAGCTATTCAATTCTGAACAAAAATTCTTTTCATCAGAGATTAGCACTCAAAGATATGAGGTATGTAATTATTGAATGTGCAACACCCACAAAGCAGACTTAATCATTTGATGACGTTACAAAGTCACTGCCCACTCTGCAGCTAATCAGCCTGTGCAATATCTGCTGCGCATTAATCCCACACCCAGGTCTGGGATCCTTCTAACAGCACAAAGAGTGACACAGACCAGTCTTAAATCAAGAATTAGTGCTTTGGCAGCACATCAAGGAGTGAATTAGCCACTGACAGAAGATGGAATAGGGACCCGTGTTATCTAAGAGAATTAATTAGGCAAAAGATGCACAAGTTATGTGTCATTGCAAACATGGCCCACAGATTACGTAAGACACTAAAAAAAACTTGAAATGAAAAACTTCAAATTGGCACCTACATGTAGTATGCTAATGGAATGATTTCAAATGAAAAACATATATGTACTAAATTTTCAGATGCAAATAAACAAACAATTATGATTTTTTGAATGATTTAGATGTACTTGCCTTTAAAATGACCATCTAAGAATTTCTGAACCCCTAAGGATGTATTGCTGTTGTACATTTCACCGTTTCTGCTGATTAAGGCAGTCATTTCATTTTAATCCTTTAACCTTATCAGGACCAACAACTTGCCATTAGTTAGGTGTGGAATATACACTGCTGCTGGATTAATGGAAGTCCCTCATTAATCTTGACAAATCAGGACAACAATGCCGGGCCGAACCCTTGTCTTTTGTTTTTTACCCAGGGTATTAGTTCTAATAAGATTTCTAGTCCAGATTAAAAAACATTAAGAATAAAAATTCACGGCAAACCAAGCAGTGTGACTGACTTCTGCCCTGCCATTCACAAAGAGCATTTAAAGTTTTTATTTCAGAGTTTTAAGTAAAATGTCTTAGGAGTGTATTTATGAGGGTCCATCCATGGGGAACTAATTGAAGCCAGTGTCATTAATGGGTGTTTTAAAATGATAGATGGAGAATGACAAAGGCAGATTGCGACAGAAAACTACAATTTGGGAAGAATCGATATAACCACAAGTTTGGACCTGCTATACAACGCCGTCTCTGTCATTCATTCACTGCAACGTACAACTTACTTGGCGTGCATGTTTAAAGTCATTAGTTTTCTTAAAAGATATATTTCCTTATCTCTTCTTATAAAAATAAGAACAGTATTAAATTCTTAAACAGTTTTAGAATTTGTATGTATATTGTAATACAAAAGTCAAGTGCCAACCTACCTTGATATGGGTGAAAAGGTTAAAGCCCAGTGAAAAAGAGAAAATTAAATCACATATTCTTTCATACCACCAAGATTTATATGAACACAAGAATACTTTTCCATTTACTTAAAATTCAATGGGATAAATCGCAAATAAACAGACAATAAAAGTCCACGATAGCCAACTGAACTCTGTCGTTGCTTGACTGTATATAATCGGTGTATATACACCTTTGGCAGGCCCCACGTCAAAACTCAATCCTGAATGAATGAACCGTACATTTTTGTCAATGGGTATGATTATGCGCCATAAATTCCGAGCGACAACAAAACTTTCCAGTATTGCATGTACGATGTTCCACTACATCAAACCAGGCTTCAAGGCGATTGTTTTACCAACAGTCTGATGGGGTCATTAGAGAAAAACACTGAGTGATTATGTTAGACTGATGTAGTTTTTAACTTGTAAACATGTTCAATATCCGGCTTACATTGAATACATGTGTCATTTATGCCACACAGCAGACTTTACCTGTACCGGTAGGGATATTAAAATATCTCAAAATTCAATCAACAGAATTTGTCAAAAGTCAAAGAAAGAAACTTTTTTTTTCATCAGGGAACAATTTACATTAAAATTAACATACATAACACCTGAAACCTTCTTTCTAAGAGAATTAAAGCATAAAAAAATCCTCCTACCTTAGTTTATAATTATTCCAACGAAACCCAAACATATCAAAAGCTGGGCAATAACTTGGCAGTAAATGACAGCTTACTGTACATGATTCATTATAACAACCTTCATCAGCAATTAGAAATCCCCTCTGATAAAAACAGACCAGTCAATAGATAGACTACACATACTCTCGGCCCGACACATAACACGGCCACATTGCACTTATCAGGGGGAAACATACGTTTTATCTATTTCTACCTGGTCAGAATTCTTTACTTATCCGGCTGGGCTTTCAAATGGAAATTTACATTGTGGGAACTTTAATTCATGTCCCCAATCTTAAATCAACAAGGCCTATATATTACATACATTGTTGTACAAGAATAAATTACAGGGGGCAAAGTTTGAAATTTTTTGTGTAGTTATAAAATACAGCATATAGGTATAAACACTTGTCACTGTAAAATAATTTGTCACACATCTACAGAGAAAGAATAATACTGAATGAATATTACTCAAACAGTTTCGAAATTGATAATAAAACCACTTTCAAAGACCCTTTGAAGTCAAAGGGCTGTTATTAAGGAGATTTTCAGATTTGGATATTTATACACAGGTAAAGGGTACCATACCTGTAGCTAGCCCCCAAACATGATTTTTGGCCTAGATTAAATAAAAGTTTGACTGTAAAAGTTCCAACAAACGAAACTTTTCAGACAGGCATACACTTGGTATTTACTTTATGACACTGAACAAACAATGCTGCTATTTATAAAACCAACGCACTGTAAATTTTCAATGGAATTTACATTAATTACTACCTTCGGGTTAAAATATATATCAAAACTTGTTCTCCTATTTAAAACCAGGTAAATGAAGACTCACCTTGATTTATACACCTTGTCCTTGCATCATTGTTAAAAATACACTTTAACAGCCAATTGACAAAACAAGGTTATTACCATACATCCAAGAGAGGTAACTCCACAACTACAGATTGAATAATAAAATCAAGTTCACTCCCTTAAAAATAATGCACTTTTCAACACATCAGAACACTGCAATCTTCGTTGAAATGAGTAAAATGGAAAAAAAGTTCTTATTAAAAGAACTGAAATATACTATTACCGCATGAACTGAAATATTTCTTTGGATTACCGGTATATACCATGAATGCAATGAAAAAAAAATTGCAACATGTTCAATTGAACACTCTAAGTAATTTCCTTTCAAATAGTAATTTTATGACAAAGTACATTAAAATTGCATCTTTCCACGGCATGGGCCCTAAACATAAATTTTTCATCTTTCCATGGCACGTACTTTAAAAATCTACAAGTAAATGTGTAATACTGAATCTTCAGTTCCCATTTTTTAATGCATCATCTATTATACTAATATTTTTTCCATATATCTGTCATCTTACACTTAAAAGTACACACCTACCAGGTAGATACATGTTTTGCAAACAATGCACATTATTAAATCTCTCAGCATTTATCACGACAATTCTCCCTATTTTATCTGTTTATCAGCTAGCTGAATGACAACAAAAATCCATTTTTCATGCTTATCAAATCACAAGACCACCCCGGCACACCTGTAAGACAAAGGATGGTCACCTGTTCCTATTGTCTATGGGCAATTCCTTTGTCTTTTTTTTTTTTTTTAAACAGAAAATTCCATTTTTGTTCTTTTCAAAAGACAAACATAATCTATCTTCATTCTTATTGTGATTACAAACAGGAATCTGACTTCTCGTATCATTATTGGTTAAGAAAAAGGTTATACAGAAAATAAATTAAATAAAGAAAACAGAGTAGCAAAAAAAAAAAGGCAATTATTTCCTTACTATATATAGTGATGAAACTCAACTTCAGATCTATATATCCCTTCCTAAAGAATATATATAGTTCACTGGTAAAATGAAAACTGAGACACATGCCGTCAGAATCAACATTATAATAGCAGAAATATACCGGTCTTGTCACAAATTTTATAACTGTCAACAGTAATTCTAGATTTTCTAATTCATCTGCACAGCAATTAAAAGGTAAGCATTATGGAAATGATCCGCTTGCAGCTGTGTCTGCATGAATACAGTTTGTAGACTAATGTTTCCTGATTTTTTGGGGGGATTTGTTTGTATTCACAGCTCATAAGAATTCAATCCAAACATTGATAAAATCTTACTCTGGTATCAATTTATGTGTAGAACGGCCAAAATAAGTAACCCCTCAGCTTTATTTACCAATAGTAATTCAATCTTTTTTCTTTGTATAGATTTTATTATTAAATACCTGCAAATGATTAGCCCTGAAATAATGTGGGAATTGCTAAATATGACTTAATCTTCTTAAATGATGTGAACAAATAAAGAATTTCCAATGCTGATGATTTACATATTAACAGGTATACATTTACGGTAATCATTTCCATAAAGAACCGGGTTGTGTACTGCATGTATCCGCTTTAGGAGATGCTAAGTTATTCAAAGTAAATTAAAAATCAAATCATGAGCCGTCAGAATAGAAACATAGCCTGCTAAAGATTACTGCCCCCATCAAAAATACCAAGGAAGAAAAAGTTACTGTACCCAAAGCCCGAGAATTACAAAAATTATCATTTGAATCCAAAAATGAGACTGCTTCATAAATTCCTTTCATACAATTTGAATTTCAAAGAACTGCAAGTTATTTAATATCTCGATAAATATGCAGTACATTGAAGAAAACCACACAAGTCCGATTCAAAACCCTATTTTTCTTTTGCAGTGATTAATGCACAGGAACTAGGCTCATGCAAGCAACGTAATTCTTGCTCTGCCCCTCTCTTTTAATTTCTTACTTTTTCTTTCTTTCTTAATGCTCAATCAATTGCATAATTATAATTTTATAAATATATTTCAATTACCGGTACCAGTAATGACATATGAGGCCCAAATAAATAAAATCAAGAGAAAAAAAAATTTGAATTGCCATAGACAGCAGATCAAACATCTTATTGCCCATTCAATGGCTATTGATGTGAAGGATTCCTGATTGACAGGAAATGACTTTTTTGGGGAAGCTCTTTGATCAAATTGCTCAAAATTAAACACTCCTACAGCACCATGCCTGGTGTTCAGTCATCAAAACCAAATGATCACAGCTCTATCTCATGAATTTCAGAAATTTTGGGAGGTGAGGAAAAAAATCCATCACATAGTTTCACGTTTGAAAAGTTCCAGAGAGAACCACAGCAGTATTCTTTATAGTTGTGACAGCCATGCAACTGTTCTGTCGCACCTCCCTGGTTTGTTTACTAGTAATACGGCCGAGAAATTTTGATAAAATCTTATGTCTGTATTGCAATTTTGAATTTTCCCAAAAATATTATGCAAACATACTACCGGTACTTTAAAGAATGATAATTAATTGAAACAAACTCTCTAATTGATAATAAGCTTGACAGGTTAATACATTTTTACATTTTTATGTGTGGAAGCTTAAATACACCAAATTTCAAACCTTATTAAAAGCTTGACTATATAGTGCTGCTGTGAATAATGACAAATTATCTGGGAGTATACGGTAGTGAAGCTATAATGATATAACACAAATGATTGCCATATGTCTGCTACATATGATCAGGCTATCCAGTACGGATTTGTTTTTATTGGCTATAGGTCAACACAAGTCTATAAAAAGAGGTTTCTATATAAATATGAACCAATTAACAAAGTCAATATATGCAGCTTCCTGTTAATAACCATTTCATTTATTGCACCCATCTTTATCAGTGATTTTATTAATTGCACTGAATGAAGATTCCTGGCAAATTTCTTATTACCCTCATGGAGAGAGAGAAGAGAAAGAGAAAATGATCAACCCTTCATTAATTGTATGAAGGATAAAATACCTAATTTCAAGGACTTACCAACAAAATCATCACGCTTTGTTTCAATGTATCTATGTTGGGACGGTAAAACTGGGTTTAATCCCATGTCGGACAATGATGTAACACTATAACTCCACAGTCGGTTAACCTGTGGGGCCTGGGGATACCCTGACCCCACACTACTGTGGACTCTCCCACCGTCCCTTGCTACACTCCAACTACTACTGCGGCTACGAAATCCCGAATCTTCCACATCCAAAGGCGAAATGTGCACGTTTGTGTAATCATGTCTAGAATTTAAGGAGACACTTTGACTACGTTCCCTTAAACCAGTCTCCTCTGAAACATCCTCATTTTTTCGTGAGCGCATTGTCAAGCTTTCATAGGATCCCCACAATTCCCTATTGGAGGGTACACTTGAACTGAGAATCTTATACTCATCAATATTTGGTAATGCTCTTTTATTGGGGGTGAGTTTAGGTGGAGTCACATGAACAGAACTTTTTTCTGGTGTTTTTGATGTGATATTCTCCATACTCCTTGAACTACTGTTACTTTCATTTCTTAAGTCACTGTTAATTGTAAGTTCTGTGAGTGCATTAGTTGCAGATGATCTGTTGCTAGGTGATGCAGGACGGTTACATGGATACAAAGCACTGTTACTATCTGATGAATGATGTGGTGACCTGTTGCCAGGCAACTGCACAGAATGGTTGCCAGGAGACAAAGTACTGTTGCCATGTGATAATGATAAATGTGGTGCGGTTAAGCTACTATTAGGTGAAGGAGATCTGTGTAAGGAAGAAGCAGATTTGTTTGACCGTCTGTCAGCTAGAATAGGTATAGACTTACGATCTGGACTATTTTGACCCAGTTCTTCACCATCAGTTTTTAGAGCACGGTAGACCAACATGCGTCTTGCCTGCACCACCTCCTCTGGTGACCTCTGAATGTTAACCTTCACCTTGGAGTCTGATGATGACACGTTAGGCTGGGATATCCTACGCTGTGGTTCTGAGGGACTATCATTTCTTAAGGTGCCACTTTTTCTGTTTACATCACCTGCAGACAACGATCCTGTTCTAACTCTGAGATCGAAATCCCCACTGTATCTGTTCATATGCAGGTGCTTGGGTCTATTTTGTCTAAGCACTATCTTCCCATAAACTGGACCAATTTTTTCTTCTTCATCTTCCAGTCCAACGTTTCCTAAGCTGTGCAGAGACTGAGACTTACAAGACATGTGACCCAGACTTGCCTGTGACATTGACAAGTCACGGTTCTGCACAGCCAGTCCCCGCCTCTTTGAAATATCTGCTAATGTCTCACCATACAGATCCCGAGAAATCTGTCTCATCTGTTTCGGACAGAGCCTGGGAGACTCACTGTCTTTCCGAGTCAAGGACCTGCGGATGGTATCCCGACCCAAGGTGTCCTTCTGTCTGGCCTCAGGGGGCACACTGGAATCCAGAAGTGGAGGAAAATGTCTGGTGCGGGTTGGGCAGGAAGTTGACAACTTAGTGGTGTCGTTTTCCTCCTCTCGAGGTCGACCTCCGGACCTGATAGTGATACTCTTTGTGGGACTAGAACTTTGGTTGCCTCCTGATGGGGGTTGACCATTTGGAGTGGGAACCCCTCCATTGGGACTAGAAAATTTGAAACTCCCCCTTTTGGGCCTAGTGTCTGTAAAAGAAGAGCTGCGCTCTCTTGGTGGACTCTTGCTTCTTTTACGAAATTTGGAGGTTATTCCAGTAAAAGAGCGACTTCTTCCTCGAATTTCACCTCCATCAATATCTTTTCTTGGTGAAGAAGCTTTATTCCCCATTCTTCATTTCTGAAATACAGAAAGAAAAGAACGTTAAATGCTGACAAGGTTAAAAAAAAAAAGAAGATAGAAAGGTCTACTTTAAATATATAATACAGGTTAAGATGTACAAGAAGATTAGGTAATTGACACCAAAATTTACCCCCAGAACAGAGAACACACACAGAATAGATTTTCAAAACATATATTTAAATACACCAAAGATAGAACCCTCCTTCAAGTGCTGAAGTCAACTAAATCCTCGACAAAAATTTAATACCAGTACTAAATACTTCCAATTACATTGTTCCCGAGGTAATCACTAACGTTATGTTGGTATTCCAATTTTCCAGTTGATAAATTTTTAAACATTTAAACGCCTGGAGTTACTACTGGATTTTCATTAGACACATTATATATATAATATCTGCACAAACCAACTTAGAACATCATTAATTTGATCCTAGATAGTTAAACTTGCAGACATAAGCTTCACTCTTTGACCCATTTTAAAATTCAAACAAACTGGAGATCCATTTCAATGTCAAGTTTAAAAGCACCCTCACTGATCGTGAACATCTCTGATGCACAAAGATCAATCTCTTACCTGACATTGAATCAATAGTCTGAAAAAATACAGACATTCTAACTTGAGACATGGTCTCCAAAACAAGGATATTAATGGTCCAAATTTTCCGCCTTGACATGGCCAATGATATACCTACATTCACACATACCTGTATTACTCACAGAGAAAAATCCAAACACCCAGGAAGAAAGCCAAACACCTTGAGGACACACTAGCACACATGACGCTATCAAACAAAGCACGACTGGTGTCCACTACTTTGAAATAACACCAAGTTCTTATCAGAGACTGCATCTATTGACTGCAACGAAGACCACTTTAAGTATCACATCCTTTCTTAATGCTCTATCATTATTAACTGAAGAATCAACAGTCACTCCTTAACAAAGATATCGGCCCCATCAATTGGCTTGCCATCTCATCTCTCTCTCTGACATGCCAATATCATAGAATGTATGTATATATCTACTAAATCTCTGTGTGTGTGATAGATTTCCCTGAACACTTTCTCTCCTAATGATTCACAAATGTTGATTATAAATATTTAATAAATTCATCTCTAGGCTAGCCCTTACACCCTGGTGAGCTCTGTGGATATTTACTGCCTGCTCTGCTTTGCTACAATCTCTTGCAGACAGTCAAAGGGGAATCTTGTCTAAATTGCTACTTGACCCCTGGGTTTTCTCTCTGTGTGTGCTCATCAAACAGTATAGCACATCACGATACCATCTCCTCTCCTTGACCAGTCCCAGCTCTGGAGACTAAAGCCCTAAATGACCCAAGGCAGGTAACCTACAGGTCAAAAGGGTCATATCATTTCATTAATCTCCCATATCTTATTAGGTTTAATCTTACGGTAATACATATTTTAATATCTTTCGATCCATAAAGTAGGCAAGATCAGGGAATACTTATGCATCAAAGTACACAAATTCATTTAATTATTAACGTTAGATTTTAAGGAATCGATGTTATTTCTAAAACTGTCACATGTGTATAGGAACAAGCGAATGTTCAATATAATCCATTAAATACTGTAGGCTATTTTAAAATGTTTGAAAAAAATTGTTTGCAGCATATTTTAATGTGTTTTAAACAAAAAAAAATTAATCATGCAAAGGAAATGCTTTTTACGCCACATGTTACAATCCCTTAAGGGTACGCTGTCATGTCTGTTCTCTACCTACCACTTTTGATGTGAATAATCACTGAAATTACAGATCTAATCTACAGTAGTAACATGTGTTTATACATATTGGTACATGCTGGTATCATTATAAAAACAAAATCAATACATGGAAGAGAGCAACTTTGACAATGACTGTGATAGATGAATCATATTTCAAACATTGTCAAATTACCAATGTACATATAGTCCAAGCCCTTCACGATACATCTCCACCCTTATTATACTACAAAAGAATTACACCATTTTCTTTATTCGCCTGTAGAGGAAGCCCTGAACAATATTTGTACAACAGATTTATCATACTACTATAAATCTGGCCTGTAAACAGAATCGAGGCAAGAACACCCAAAGGAGTTGGTCCCTTTTACAGCTCTATGACAGATCATATATGAACTAGCAATTTGGGCAAACTGTGAATACAATATTAGTCAACAGTTTAAACACACTTATCAATAACCTGCTAGGCCATGCTTATATTTGAATTTCTTGATATTAGGTAGTATTAGCTCAAAACTTGGTTTTATCTAAGCTATGTAATGACTTTTACAATAGATTTAATCTACAATACTCACATGAAAACTACAGGCAATTTATGGTTGTAAAAACAAAGCCTTTCTGGATAAAAACTAATGTTTATATCGATTCATTTTCACTATAGATTTGATCTACAATACTCACATGAAAATTACAAGCACTTTATGGTTGTAAAATTACAGCCTTCCTAGATATAAATGTATGAGAGATTTCTAATCCATTTTTTAATGCAATATGCCTCATCACACACAGACACCAGTACATCAAGCCAATGTTAAACATCTCAGTGATAATCTCCCAATCATATGATCTTCAAAAACACCAAGTTCAAAGTAAAATCTCATCAAATTCGTGTAACCTGAAAATTAGCCATCATCCCTTTGGGGGATATAAATGTTCCAGATGAAATCTCTGTTTCAAGTTTTCTAGACACATCTACCAAATCCTTTCATCTGGTTGCAGGTTCAAATTTCTACAATCATTTGAAAATACGAAAGAATAATATTGCAAAAAATGAGCTCTTTAATGACCTACTTGCCCCACGATAAGAAATATCAATCATGTACAATTTCATCTTCAAGATTCAATTAAACAAAATGAAGAGAGCACTTCCTGTGCTGCAGACAAGTTTATCTGTCATTAATGAGAAAGCCTGACCATTTGATTCCTAGGCACACTGCATAATCTCAGTGCAAGAGAAAAAAGCGTAACCTTTATCATACTCTATTGATGTATTCCTGGGAAAATTCTGAACGATTCAAAATTCATAAGAAAAGAGAAGGGAAGGGGCAAAAAATCCAAAAAGCATTTTCTCTTTCCTAAATGCTGTTTCAGCTGATAGTTTTTAGGGTAAAAAAAAATACTGCGTTATGACATGACATCTCATGGTGCATTAATATTACATAACTATTAATGAAAATGTTGTCAATCTACTTTTCACACACATATGCTGCTCCATTAAAAAAATATTTACGTCTCTTTTTTTTTTTTTTTTTTAAAAACAGTTAGCAATGTTTCCTTCCTACCTTGACCTGTGGCAGAATACAAATAGCACTTGTTTCAATTTGTTACTGGACAGAGCAAGAGGCACTTCTGGCCATGTCCATCAGATAACCATTGGTACTCACAGTACATCAGCCACCCACAGTGTTATAATCAGACCGCTGGTGTTAACTGATTAATTACCACACACTGCTCAAATCAAACAGCCAGTTATCTCAGCAGGAGGCTTACTGGACAGTAGACCCTTAAACCATACAGCCAGCAAACTAATAGTGCCAGGTCACACTTCTGGATGTCAATAAAATGGGGATTGATATTTGCAACTAATCTGTACTCACCCTGGGATGATAAACAGAAATGGGTCTTCTCTAAATCAGCTATTCCTATCACAGTTTGACTGATAACGCATATACTGGAGGTGACCTCAGTTAACATGGAGTCAGATACAGTCTGACCCACATGCATAGCAAACTGGCATACACTAATCCTTCAGTACTTTGACATATCACTGATGCACATTGTGTCAATATCATATCAAGTAACTGAGACATATAATGTTTCCTTATATCTGTGATGGGAACAAAAAGATGTTTAGTACTTCGATCATCAAATACAAGTGATATTATCACTGTAATATCCATTCAGAAAAGACGCTTCAAGTTTTATTGGTCCTGCATTTTTTACATTGGCCACCAAGTGAAAAAAAATATCCAAACTGAGACCCCTGGGAGGTAAGCCTTAACATATCAAAGAATGTACAGACACAAGTTGAGTCTAGACAACCACAGACCCCTGGCACCTTGAGGCATGATGATTTCCAAACTGTACTTGTTTAATGCTGTCATTCTTCATCAGGTTCTATGCACAATGTCTCAGGCTGCACTGAAAACACTGACCTAAATCAAACTTTATCAGAAGTTACATGAGCATCCAATAAAATCTTATCAAACGCCACATTTATAACATAAACAGCTGGGACTCCAGTCAAAGCAACACTACTGTAAATGTTCAAAGTGTCAACAAAATATATCTTTTTCAGACTTTTTGAGCAATTTAACATTTCTAACAAGTGAAATGCTATTTTAATTTACTCTGTTTTAAGAAAAGAAGTGAACCCTTAAATTCAAACTGCTTTTTTCCTCCCCTCTCCTTATCATAAATCACATCTTGGTTCCTTGCTCTCTGCCAGAGTTTGCCCCCCAAACTGTTATAACAATCACCCAGAGAGTCAAAATTAAAATAAAGTTTCTTCCTATCAGTGACACTGCACATCAAGAAACTAGGAGCCTGGCTATAAAAATCTTGAAACAGATCTGAAAATAAAGCTAGAAATTCTCTAAGATATTTTAATCTCATCCACTCTGTTAGAAAAGAAGCCAAAATAATTAAAAAGAATACAGGAAATCGGAAACAATACTTTAATGGTTTTACTCAAACCAGCATGTGGGTCTTCTAGCAATTTGAAGTGTTTAGAGAATGTTTCATATCACAGCACCCACTGGGCACCAAAAGTCAAAGAGATGCCCATCCTTACTGGTGCACAATTAAGCTACAGAAAAAACCCCTTAGTATCAATGATGAAAACTATACCATTCAGGCATGGTGTACCAATCCCTGCATCCATCTAACATAACCTCTCTCTGATGAACATTGTAACAAATGGTACATTCCCTTATCATTCAATGGAGAAAAAAAACAACACATTTACCAAACTCTATCTTAAAGTGAGCTTGGAGTCAATAGATGGCTTACAGTTGTTGTAAAATAGGTTTACGTACAAAAAAAAAACCCTCTATCTTATCAGGTTAGGTCAACTTTACATTGCAATGTCCCTGATAAAGGCCTAATGCTGTGAACTGAACCCAACAATGCAGAAAAGCTTGTCAAAGTATTAGCTGCATTGGGTATTGACACTGTTGAAAGGATTACCAATGTAAATAATCTGACACCTTTCAATGGAATGCTGCGCATGCACTATTCATGTAAAGAAACATAACAAAACATTTAATCAATTGATCTCCCCTTGTGAGTAAAATGTTTACACTGTTTTGAGTTTATATACAAGATTCTGAAGCTGTTTAATCTTGTACTTGTGATGGGACTAAATGTCATCAGTGTGCTAAATTGTCAACTCACCTTACAAGCAATACAGAATCCCACAGACACAGAGCACTATAAACCAAGAAGCTACGCTCAGGATGTTTTCTCAATCAAGAAACCAAAACAGGCAAACATGGCTCAGATTTCCTCATCTTGAGGTATAAACTCTTATCATAAAAGAATTGTTCCTAAGGAAAAATATTGGCCTAAGGCTGAGGAGTACTGGAGACAACAGGCCCGATTAAAATCTCCCGAGCACACTTCAGTTTTCAATATCCCACACAAAGACCCGTCTCCCTTTCAGTGTTACACTCGCCCTGTTTACCTGTATGCGATCACATGGTCTGAAACCTACGCTAGCCAGCAAAAATATTTTTATGGATGTTTGATTGGATCAATACTTTTTGCCATACTTAAACGAAAATGAAGTCATGAATTGTCAAGGTGAATAGTACCGCACAGAATAGGGGTACCGATCAGCTTTTTCCTGTTTGTGAACAATATTTTGTCTGTCCGTGTATGAAATTGATAAGCAAATGGAATATGGAAATGATTTAACCATAGTACTTATACAAACATCACTAATCCAATTGAATTTTCTGTTTATGTATAATAAAATTGTTGAGCAAAATTAATTAGAACATGAAAAGTATATAACCTTAGTACTTATAAAAACATCAATACCTTGTAATCCAATATTGAATTTTCTTTATAATGAATAGATTACCAGATCTAATAAACATTGCAAAATGAAATATTTTTGCAAATTCTGTTTGCTTTAATAATTGTTTTGGTAAATCCTCAATTTCAATATTACTCAGCTTCAGATAACTATGTGGGTTCTATCTATAGTTTTACAAATGTCAAAAATGTGTGCTTTGTTCAAGGACTTCAAATAAATGAGATCAATGTTAACTTATTGCAAAACACATTAAACCTTGCAGATATCAAACTATGTATTGCATACATGCATACAAAAAACCCCCTCTCCTATCTTTTCAGAAAATGAAATATGTTGCACTGAATCAAAGGGAGGCATTGTGAATTTTATATTACATACATAACCCAAGCTCTATTGATCTCTGACAACAAATGTTCCTTCTTTGCAAGCCATCAAACGATGAAAAAGTTTTTCTGGAGTCAATCATTTTTATATCCCTCTATTCAATATAACCACTGGTTTAGAAGAAAACACAAATAAAATTGATTTGATTACACAAGAACATTTTCTAAGGACTTTGCAAAAACAAATTTCACAATTATTTCTTATATAGCCCGCTTGAGAGTGTATTTTTTTTTTATTATTTCTTATAAAGCCCTCTTAGCTTGACAGTGCAAATTTTATATTGAAATTTTATTGAATAAATTTTTTTATATCAAATAAAATTTTTACACCATAATTTTCTGTCTATGTGCTCCTATTAACAACAAAAAACAACCCAAACATAGATGTAACTGAACAGAAACGGAGCAACCATCTTGCTAAGCTAGGATATGCATGCAGGAAGTGTTTTGAAATATTGTAGGTAACAAGACAGTTTCACCATTCATCATATTATGACAGGGCTAATCATATCACAGGGAATGAAATGATCTACAGCTCTTAATGAGGACCCACATACAAGCCATGCACAGCTTGTCTTGAAAATATCGAATAATTGTACTGACATTAACTATAACAATCTAACGAATATCAGTATACCTACAGTACGCTAACTGGGTTTGTTTGAGAAACTGAAAATGTTTGCCAAAAATTACGGAGATGTTGATTAGTTTATGCAAGTGTTTGGACTCTCACAGGTATAATCATGTTAGATGGGGGGAAAAAAAATCTAAATATAATACATTCCATTTGTACTTTCAGATTTATGCTAGGCTTACATCTGTGTCAGGTGTACCTCAATCTGCTCAGTAACAGTGAATCCCAACAAACACCGATGACCCAGTCAGGCTATGTGTGCCCAATCTCAATATAGCAGTTAGAGCAGAAAGATCATTTTTGGACATGCCATAATTTGCATTTACACCCATCCCGAAAATAAAACTGACAACTATTTCCTCTCCTCATGGTTTTGCATAAATCTCTAACCAAGAGACTGAGCAAAAGCGAATGCACATGAACCTCTTTGCACACACCCTGAAGGCTCAAATGGTGCACATACACCATACACCTTTTTAATTTGCTGTCAGCTCAAAAAAGAAATTAAAGAGCAGCCAACTGTTCAAGACAAATTACTAACTTCCTGTTAAACAGCCCCATGTCAATTTTCAATTTTGAAAAATTAAATGCCCTGTCATGGTGCTTCAAAGGGTACAGAACTGGCAATTTTATGGGTAACAAGCCATCAATGGAAAATCAAAGTCTAATGGGACATTGTGCCAGACTTCCGATCTGGATACTGTTATCATAAGGGGATCATGTTGACTCATTCCAGACACAGGTATAGCATCATGATGATCTCTTGCAATCTCCAAAGAAAAAAGGAGGTGCGAGCTCCGCATAAAAGAAATCAAGAATATGTGTTCTCTGTTTACACCTGAATATCATTATATAATCTAGACCACATTAAATCCAATATAAAAGGAATTAAAGAAGGTAACTACAGAAGAAACAAAAGCTTAACTTATTTACCATGTTGACAATTGTTAAAGACCAAAACTAATCTTAAGGTCTGACCTTTACTTTGATAATTCTAAAGGAGTGAATAATTAATCACTCCACTAATCTACCCTAATAAAGCCACTTAAGTGATATGATTGGGGAATCACATAATCTCTTCCTCTCTTCAACAATGCTGTGGTTTTGGGTGATTCATTCGGCTGTACTATTATTTACATAATTATAATCTGAAGATTTCTACATTTCAAACTTGAAAAGGGGTCTACCTTTGCCTCACTTTGGAGAATGGACTAGAATACATATAATTCAGCAGATTTGACAAGTCATTTCCTCGTAATCATGAGCATTAATTGTTGCACACTTACAGCCTATTGGAACAAACCCTTTCATTACAAATCAAATGCTCACTCAATATACCTATAAGTACATTAAAAGACAAATCGATAGAAGTATGCATGACACTAATGTCTCACAAAGTGAAGGATCTGTACTGTACAACGGTCATTAGCAGATTAATGTTAAATCGCATCAGACACATAAAAAGGGTACAAAACTACAAATGGGGTCTGTTACAACCTGGCCTGCACTCGGTATTAGTGGACATTTTTTATGTCTGTCATACAAGTAAATTACAGTGATTATTCAAAATTACAGATTTGATGGGTTCTACATTGTACCTCATCTAGATCTGAGATCTCTTACACTTGTAATATGCCTGAATCTTGGAATTAAACATATATAAAAGTATTTCTGATTCCAAGGTCAAAATGTGCTGTTTAGAAAAACAATATCAATTCCACCTATTGATTTATCTTTATTAAGCTTATACCAGTAAGTTAAAGAACTCTAATTGCCCTTCAATTTTCTCATTCTTAAACCCCTTTATTCTATTCAGCTAGCCTAAAGGTCTACAGAATGAAAGATAAAACAACCTTTAAATAGAGAAATATGTTTTGGACCTTGAGTAAATTTGTCCACACTTCACTGTGGTCATTAGATGGATTTTATTGACCTATTCAAACAACAGGAAATGTCTGGTATTGGTCATTTTACCAGCATTTAAACATAGCTGGGTATGCCACAGTCCTAACCTCAATCTATCAGCTAAATAAAGACCTTCCCTTCCCATATTGACATAGCTAGCTTTTTTCTGTAGGGACTGATAACAAAAGTGCCTGGCCTACAGAAAATTAAGTTATTATTATGAAACGTTGCAAGTGGACTGGTGCATCCGATCTTTCACACAACTCTTTTAAGGAAATCAATAAAATTAAACAAATATGTTTCATATATCTTCCTGAGCTCAATATTGAATGTGAAGTAGAGTTTTTCAACTATATTGATAACTAAAGGGAATCATAAGGAAAATATTAAATATAAACAACTTTTGGTGAACGTTAAGTTAAAATACTTTAAAAAATATCCCTACATGCATATATTGCTTGAGTTTGCAAACACTTTGTGTGTTTTATTATGCAAAATGAAGGTTGAAATGAGTCAAGTAAACATTTTAGAAAAAAATGATTACCTGCAACTTTTCCTCTGGGGGCAAGAAAAATGTATGACACACATTAAACATTACATCATGTACAGAGCGACTTAGTGCAAAAACATATAGGTACACCTTCCAAATAGATCACTTGGATATAATACTCAATTGCATGATTTTCACATACCAATTAGATCAAGTACTTCAAATGACCCTATCTCTTTCTTTCTCCACAAATTAAGCATATGGGAACAAAATCATAAAAATACTGTTCAATCAATATTAATTGCAATTATCATCATAAATTTATTATTATTCTCTTAATCTAAATATGTAGAAGGCCATGCAGATTCTATAATACACAGTATATCAAAGGTCAACATGGTTGGTACATTTCCTTACCCCCCTACAAACAGTCTTTAGATCCCTTGTTATCAGCTCTCTGATCAATCAACTACTTCCTAACATTACAACAGGAGCTATGAATATCAAAATATTTTGCTGAGATAGTAGGCTACCAGTTCAGATCTTTATCTTCTATACTAATTATTAAGCTCTACCTCACTAACAACAAAGATGCCCATGGGCTGCAACACTCACCAAATTGAAGCTGCATTATTCTCTTACATTGAACCAATCAACAAAAGCAGAAAATTTCAGCTTATTGATTTGCTATATGTCCGCAATAAATATACCTCACTTTGATTAAAAGACTTGCTGCAAAGAAAATGTGCAGTTTACATCCTTTTTAGACAATTAGGAGCTTGATCAGCTAAGCAAATGGGAGTTACATAATAGGATTTCTTTTTAATGATCAAACCTTCTTCCTGACAATAATAAAAAGGCACTTCTTAGTTGTTCAAGGCCAAAGTAATTATTTTATACTTAGCCCAAACCGCACATTAACAATAAAATCAAGCTCATGAAAATAATATGCTTTGTAATTATGTAATTGACTATGTCCATTTCATAACAGGTATTACACCTCTATTTGTTGTAAAAGCAATTGTTCAAGCAATAAAGACTGCAGGACCCTTTTATCAGGTTCACAAATTGCCTGAGAATAACACCTGTGTAAGGCCAGTGCATGAGGGTTCTGCACTACATGCCATCTGCAGTTCATGACCCAATGAAGGCCTAAATACAGATAAGTATCCCTAACATTCATCTTTCTTATTCAATCTGTACAGCAGGCTGAGGGCCTAGACATCTTAATACCCTGTTCAGAATCCACACCATTAATCTTCTATTGTATAAAAAACAACCACAAAACAAGCCCCATTATTATCTGAAATTGATAGCACAGAAAAACTTAGTCCCAGCGAAAAAAACTGCTTCTACCTGACAAGGTGTGAACCAGGCACCTGTGGTTCGAAATGTTGTCTTTATCCAGGGGAAATAATTTATCTACTGTCAGCATGAAAAAAAGAAAATCTGACTCCTTGTGGCCATTGTCTATCACACCTTGATGTTTATAATAAAATATATTACACCAATGCCTTTGTGTGGCTTGACATTACTCCACCTAATTCACCATGATTAAAAAACTGACCCGTAAGTTTTTTTTTCCAACTTGCAGAAAAAGATTGAACATACATACCTCCTAAGTGAATGATCAATCAAACCATACAGCAGGAAGAAAGTTCAAGAGACATATTTTAAAACAAATTTTAAATGGCCAATATATGTTCAATCAAAATGAATAAAAATTTCCCTGATATTAAAGTTCATGCATCCTAATCAAACAGCAATAAAACACAATAGAAAAAGCCTGAGTTTCTGATATCCCTCTATTTCCCTGCAGTCATAAACATTTCACAACAATGATATCCAAGTGTTTAAAAAGAAAAGATGACATCTAAAGTTAAGTATAAAGAAACTCACCATTAGTGTAAGAATCCTAACAAGAATATAATATCACAAAGGGATGAAAACCTTTACAAGTATCCAACACAACGCTGCTAATTCATTGTTCCACACATATACAAATCTTTATAGATTTTCACATATACACATGAACATAAAATTAAAAGCCATGCTGGATACACCTCAAGTTAATCCGTCACGGCGTTGTGAACAAAATCACTCCCACTCTACCTAGGCTTGTGCGAGTCTGTCAGCCAATCAATGAAAAGATGGACGTTTAATGTACGCTGATCCATATCACACTTATATGCGTTTTTGTTATATCATACCCACTGGAAAATTCTACCTGATCTTTTATTTTAGAGAAGAAGAAAAAAATAACTACCCCGGTACTCAGTTTACAGATGTTTGTTATGATACCATGTTTAAAGTCAGTGGGTTTACTCTTTGACCTCAGCTTGCATAGTAATTTATTTCATTCAACAGAACAAACCTACTTATTGTATGTTGTTTCCAAATGATTTAAATATTCATATATTCTCATGTCATCAGAAATTCAGAAGCGAAATATGACCCAATTAACATTACAATACATCTTTCTTAAGTACTGAGGATTAAAAACTACAATTGCTGAATCGAATTCAGACTTTGAAAAGTCGCCTGACTTCATTAGATTACATGCGCATTCCATCAATTTCAAGAATCAGCTTCTCTATCAGGTCTTTTCATTCTCTACTGAGATAAGTTTCCACAAAAAATCACCTATACTTCAAGTACATACAAAAAATTCTTCTAATAGTAACCATTCAGAGGAAATCTGAGGAACATGAGCATATGTCCCTTATCTTCAGTCTTATCTCAATGAATGGTTGTTATAAAAAAAATTCCAAGTTGAGCATTCCTGGTCCTAATGTAGCATACAATCACCCAAACCCCTTCTCAAACCTCAAAGTACTTTTATCTAGCTTGAATGCATGCACACTTGGTGTATATTTTTGACATATAGAAAACTCTCAAGTTTTAAAGTAAATGAAATGACCCAACAAATTTGTATGGACAGCAACTGAACCTGGAATTCTTATCAACACTTTCACAAAATCCCTATTTCTGACTGTTCATAATATTCATGAATGCAAAATAAAAATTAGCTTTGCTGGTCAGAAAACTTTAAAAAAAAAAAATTTTAAAGATAAAATCCTTCGAATTTACAGTTTCGATTTCAAAACCTTTTATGACAAATAAGTTTCACATCCAAATATGTTAACAATGCCCAAAACCACAAAGAGAAATCAAATTACTTCCTAATTTTAAAACTTTATTAATATTAACTTATTATATTTCATTTTCCCCCTTCAAATAACTGAAGAAAATGTGAAAATACCTGAGTAATTAATGCATGGACCTGCCAAAATTTCGGGATTTCCAAACTGACAAATAACATTCAAGGTTATGACGTGAAAAAAATGTTGAATATGCAGTTACATTTAACCTGTAACAGAAGTTTTCCAGGAATGCCTGTTATATTTAGCTATGAGCCAACATTGTTCCATGCCTGGTTACTAAATGAGTGAGAATGGATTAATGGAATGCTTAAAATCAATACTTTCTCAGAATAACTTTTTTATCTCCATGATATACATTCGTATTTGAAAGCACAAAAAAATAAAAATAAAAAATCTGTAAGAAAACGTGCTCAAAAAAATATAAAATAGAGGAATGAAATTAATTTTTTATTTATGAATGAAGCCTCTCTCTGCAGGATGAATGGGTTTTCTGTGAGCTGTTCTGTGGGAATTTTAAAGAATGTCGAGAGGAATACGAGATAAAGACGTAGAAGATATATGCCACTGCATGTTGAGCCATTAAATGCACATGCAACAAAGAACAATTCAAACCGGACAAAGAGCAGGTACACAACTGATCGGATCAAACAAAAACATGTCTAACATGGACTGAAGACTCCAACACAAGGAACAAGATACAAAAGTCATTCACCGAGAAATATGTTTATTTCATGGCCATATTAACATTAGTTTGGTCATCTGCCCATTAATCATGTGAAAACATTCTACTTTAATTAAGAACATGCATTCCCTCTAAAGAAAACACTGTCAGATCAAGACCTGGGAGTTTTGAAAAATGTATCATTATGTAAAGGAACCCAATAAATACCTGAGAATTTCTTTGATATCTTCAAAGGTGACAAGTCTTCTTTCTTCTCGCTATGCTGCCAATGCCTTGTACACCGTAGTTCCACCAGTATTGCATAAGTACGATTTTCTTTTGATATCGGAATCAGCTTGTGTAGGAATTTTTACAGCGTTTTAACTCTGCACACATTTTGACGATAAATGCACATTACACTTAATTCTGACAAATAGCGAAACAACATTGCACAAATTGCAGTTATTAGTCTATGTAATTGTCACACACCCACCTCCTAGTCTATGAAAAATATGGGAAGGAGGTATATCTATTATTAATTTTTGTTCAAAATGAATCACATACATGCAGTTTTAAAACTTTTTCATCTTGCAAAAGTCATATTTATAAACAAGATACCAGAGTCTAGATTTATATCCCTAAGATTTTTTTTATCTTATCAAAAGTTTAATATACTTACCAAGTATTTGTATACGTTAGATTTTCGCAAAGCAGCACTTCATAAAGCAGCATTCATAAACTTCAAGCATTCAATCTACAACAGAGATGGCTGAAAATGGGTACTATGTCAACTCTATATAGTGTATTTGCAACTTAATGGCTGTAGAGGACATAGCTTTATACACACATCAAGCATTAGAACAAAAGTCATTAACACTTGCTCTAGCTATCGTTGTACTGCACAATTTACGGAGAGCAATATATTGTTCACACGAAAAATAGCCCCTGATATTCAACCTTAATGTTGAAAATGTCATTTTTGGGGAATCATGAAAATTTTATAACCAATTTATAAAATTAAGCTAAATAATAAGTTGTAATCCTTGTATCACTTTAGCATTAACTTCGATTTGAACAATTATAGATTAGATTTTTTAATATGATTAAATTATGTCATACAAAATCAACTATATATAGCAATAGAAAAATCATACAAGATCAATACTGAATAACATATGATAAAAAAATAGAACTATAAATTTAACTTAATTCAACAAGTTCAAGATATTTATACAAAATATGATTTATGATTAATATGTACAATATTCTTATTTCTGTAGTCACGTCAGAATGTCTTTTTGTGTAATTGTGGGAAAAAGATTGCATTTTTTTTCTTGCAATCTTCATGAAATAAATGACTTGTCTTGATCGTTTAAGTCTGATTAAAAACATTTGGGGTTTTTCGTAGAAGGAGGTGGGGGGTTTAATCCAGTCTGTTTTAATACCTATTATATTTAACTTTAAGGTCGTTCTAAGGGCACTGGGGACCAAACTCATTTATATAGACACTATTGCTATATAAACAGAAAACTCCACATTGATTTCATTTCCTGTGTTACTGGTCTGCATTTCTAAAGAGTTCTGTGATAGGCTATCAGCACTAGTGTTTACTTTAGAGTTTAATGTCAACAATTTTTCCTTTTTCACCAGAAAGGAATGATTGTAAGAAAACATTTGCATATGAATAAATTCATAAGGTAAATTTATTCAAAAGAATTGACCAATGAAAATACTTTCATTACAATCTTAAAGAAAAAGAAATTAGGAATGATTCCAAACATATAAACTCTTATATTTGTCCATGTACACGCATATAACTTGGCGAGCAATCGATCAGATTAATTGTTTTCCAGGACAGCTAAAATTCTGACATCATGTTACCTGCCAGTGAGCAAAGGTAGATAACTCCTAAATCAAATCATTTAACCTAACACTATATGGGTTTACAAGATGTCAGCATTTTTTAAAGCCACAGTGCCCATTAATTTTTTGTAAATAAAGTTGTTGACTAAAATTCAATTTGTTTGTGCTTTCAATGATAAAAATTGTCAAAGACAATTTATATATAAATTTTGAGACAATTTAAATTATATATAAATTTTGACATCAAGCTATTAGAATTATGGGCCAGGTCCTGCAGGTTTAATTATTTATTAATAACAATATACACTATTAAATGTTGTTTAAGGTAATTTATGGACATGTATTTGATTTGTGACAAAAACTTAATTATATCATTTAACAACAGTTCCATCAAACTAGATGCTTCATGTTAAATTAAGCTTTCAACAATATATAACCTCTCAGTAATTGCAGGGTCTGACAATGGACATGAAAATTTGCTCGCTGACTATTCATTATCAGAATGTATAAAAATCTTGAACAAATTTTTTCAATGTAATTTTTCTCTCAAAATACAACTATGACATTTTACATTAAATATAAATATCACACAAGGCACAATTTTCCTTCAACTATTAATCAATGCTGACATTGGTTAATTCAGGAGAAAACTGTACATTGCAACTAAGCTGGATACATTTGCACTTAATGATACCTATAATACACATTATATACATTTTTTTGTTACAATGCTAAATCACTGAATGCAGCACTGCTGTCATTACCTCCCTTAGGAATGCCAAATCTATGACACCTAATTCATATGTCTTGCCCTTGTATAACCCTTCAGTTGACTGAAAACATGTGTATGCCATAACAGCATTATCCTAAGTGTCAACTCAAGTATATTCAATGTATAAGCAAGGTTGGAAATAACAGCCAGTCTGACTGTCAAAGATGGTTTCTTTTCCAGGATTGAAGGGATGAATTTTCAGCAGCAAAAATTGACTGTCAATTAAATATATATTGTATAATCTCATGGAGATTAATTTGGCTAGAATATTTGGAGATACAACTTCACCAAATCTCATGACATGTTATACATTTTTTTTTTCTGGAAATTCTGCTAAAACTTTGGTTGCATTTTAATTGGGATGAAAGGCTGGATACATAAAGATTTCACCCACCTCAATATTGCAGAACTGAATTTTTTTAATAATAATAGCTAGTTTACATAGTCAAAAACAAATTAACTGAAAAAAAAACCCTGGCTATGTGTGTCCATCAATGAAAAATAAAAATGGGTCTACTGGAGGCAGGATAGTCACAGATAAACTTTTATCAATATACATAATAAATGGGTATTACATGTAATAATAAAATTTTAAACACGTTTGACACATTTGAGTGTAACCAGTCCACTGGACTAGCTGGTATTTTCGGAAGTTTCCAACTATAACAAAAGTCTGTTCCTACAGCTCCTAAGCATTATCTTCATATACCATATGTCAAATAAGAACATATTAATGCAATTATATATTAATTTAAAATTTCATCAAATCCAACACTTAAACACAACTGTAAAAACAATTAAAAGGTTTTGATTATCAACATACATCCTGTAATAAAACTCCACAAATAGAAACAAAATCTATAGGCAAGACCTAGCTGCAACTCCACATATATTTTACACTCTAATCTGATCCACTGGTTTGTACATAATACACATATGTGTTAATGTTCTACAAATTTACAGATATCTATGCCAATTTACTGGTAAAGAACTATAAAGATAAGATAACATGTTGAAAAAAATAAATACATTGTTTTAAGAATCTAATAAGAAATTATTTTATGTTACCAATAAAAGAATCATATGACTCCACTAACAGTTGTATATGGCTTAAAGAAACTTGAAGAAGTTCGTATACATACCACTCTCTAAAGCAGAAGAAAATGTACATATTTCCATGCACTCGCACAAACATGTAAATATATGACTAAACTTCCTCCCTTCAAGAATTATTTCCACTGTGTGCCTATAATGAGCGCTAAAATGAGGTGCCATACAAATGCCAAAAGCATGTGTCTGTACAGAATGTGTAAACTGGAATTTGCCAATTCTTAATTCAATATTTCCAGTTCATCAGGAAAACACCTCGATCTCCTCTACTTTAAGGTTGAGGACTAGCGCTATCTGTATAACTCTTTTTCTTCACTCATAGGAAGCACCCCCCCCCCCTTTCAGCTTAATTTTGCTGCCTGTGGTCACTTATTGCTTTACTATCTAGTGTCAAAGTGGTCATTTATCACAGCAGGTATCAATTAAATCTGAATTTTCTCTCACAGCTATCAATATGATACTACAGTTGCTGAGCATCTGTAATATTGTGGTCAGAATCTGGATCTTATCTGATTTCATGAAGCGATTATGACTTTCTCTATAGAGTATATTTTCCTTCACACACACATAAATAAATCAAGTAATTTATATCAAGCAACTGCAGATTAGCACTATGTGTTATATCACTAGTCAGTATAGATAGAATTTTAAGTTTAAATCAATTTGATATAACATACATTAACTTTCTAGTTTATGCATATAAAATGTGAAAAGTAAGTGTACACCAATCCATCCTTTATTCCTATAATGCACATCATATCTCACTAGTCTCCCAGATTTTTTTTTACATATCAGGCTCCCACTAAACGTGAATTTATTACTCTACAATCACTGACTCATTATCAAGGGTTTCACTTCTTGACATTCGAACTATAAAACGCTGTCAATGAATGTCACTTTGACAACACTCTACATCTACTTTTAAAACCATATACCTAAGAAAAGCTGTACAAATTTTTCAAGCAAAAGCTTTTACAGGCGCAAGTGCTGGGTGTTTTATTGATTTCAACACTTACAAGGCCTCCTCACGATCACTTATAATTAATCATTCTTTAAATGACCCAAGATTTACAAGCCTTGAGTGAGAGACAACACATTGGAACCTGATAAAAACTGAAGACTAGCCTTAAATGTTCTGTATTACCATATCATATCAAGTCATATCTAAAGTAGAAAAGTAGCCTATCTATAGCAACCGAAGCCTAACTGTGTCACAAGTTTCATGGGGTTTAAAAGAGTCTGCAAAACTATAGGTCCTTAAAAACTGCAATGTACATGTATGCCGGTATCAATATTGGATTGAGCAATACCTCCAACTATTGGACTCCCGTGCCAAACACTAGTCTAACAGTTTGGGGTACGTGTCCCTAAATGAGAGTAGTCAAAGCGATGTCAGAGGGACATAAAATCAGATATCAAAGAACTCATTTTATGAGAATTATGTAAAAATTTGCATTCTCATGTTTTCTGATAATTCTCCTTTTCTGTTCCAAAGTTCCAAATTCTTACCTATCCATAACTTTACATATACTTTACATTTTATGTTCTCTTCACACTAATCATAAATAAATCTTGCCCATCAACCACCCCATCTAATAAAACAGAATATTCTAATTTCTACCCTAGCTACTTCAGCTCCTCTGACACATCTCTATAGATTCATCAGCCAGCTAGCTAGACCCCTACCTGCCAGCACGTGCAAACTCCATTACTACAGATATAAACCTATTAATCAGATTCACCATTGCTAAGAGCCGATAACATGCTGACAACTTAATCACCTGCATGTCTCTGGATGCACCTCCGCCAGGTAAAACTTTCATTCAGAAAACTGAGTCAGACATTACAACAGCCAGACAAAACAGGCTCTCCATGAAGCCTCAAAGTCCACATAATGTCAATTGATTTCATGAATTCTGTTTTTATCTCCACCCCTCACAGTAAACATCAGCGCTTATTCAATTAAATGTATACTACTGCATGCACTGAAAATCAATCTGAATCTCGTCTATACTGTCAGAAGTGCAGTGGAGTAACAACGTCAGTTGTTAAATTAAAAAAAAAATCACACATTTTTCTACATACTATATATAGTATATAAATTAACACATTTTAGTATATCAGTTGGTATTCATTTCTTAGTGCAATATTATTGTAATTAAGCTTTATTTATTTTAAACTATTTAATACCTGCATCAACCCAAAAACTATAAACAATACAAATACAGGTAGTCAGCATTCATTCAAAAAATGATTTATAAGGAGCTGATGGGAAGGATTTGGTAAAATTTAATAACAATGGTGTATGATTCAAACCATTCTTTAAATCATTACTCAATAATCCAAGATTATTATTATTCATTAAGGTTTGCTATAGTTCTGCTAGTGAATGATACAGCAGCTGTGTTTATTGTTTACTCAAAGTTGGCAATTAAGCCATAGACTTTCCTTCTTCATTTGATCTTAAATACCACACTTCATTGTCTGACTTTTCATCATCTATTTACTAGCAATCCTGATCTTTCATCTAATCCAATCAGCCGTTTACAAGTTTTCACCACTGCCATTACTCAGTGGGTTTCAAACTTTGAATGGATTGGAAGTACACAGAAATCGGGCTATGAGTAAATTACATAAGGGTCGGTAGTTTGGTCATGGAAAGGGTGATTCAAAGAATTTGAAGAAAACAACTTGAGGAATATTAAATTACAGTACTGCTAACAATACATGCCTATCTCCAGTATGAAAGTTTTAGTCAGAAATGAGTTGATCAGTACATAAATGTAAAACAAGAAGAGCAATTACCTCGATGATATCATCAACAATTTATTCCTAGTTAAAATGCAAGGTTTGTTGAATTTTAGTGCAATAACATTACATTTTTAAAAATATCACTAATTTCCTGCCATATTGCAGCTATATACAACTGTACTACATAAATAAATTAACAGGTGTTGGATACAAACTGCAACTCATGCATTTTATATTTCTATACAATTATAGAACAAAATGTCATAATTTCCCACATCACATGCAGTTGTGCTGTCAAGCTTGATGAATTTTTTTATGCATATGAAATATACAACTAAATGCAAAAACCACCTTACCTTCAGAGATGTCAATCTCCAGGCTTGCACCCAACCAATACACACGTATGACAGAGCCCAGGAGCGTACTTCTATTAAAGGGAGATGGTTCAAAATACCTGTCAAAATCACAGATCAGATTTTATCTCTAAAAATTCAGATATAAGAAAAACTTTACAAGCAGCAAAAAAGTAATTAAATCAAATTGGGGCAGGTTTAATGGGATTAAAGATCAAAATCTCTTGCATTGAGCACTGCACAAATTGCACATGATGTATTTGGACTATCAATAAGCAGAGTTTTTTCCGTATTTAATTATAGGTCCCAGACTGTGAGGCATAATCAATAGAGTGTCATCAAAGGAATGCCCATTACTTGGACAAATATTTATCAAGTTGTTATACACTATTAAAACAGCATGTTCACATTTCTATCACAAATTATCACAGCTGTTTCCATAACATCAATCCATAAAAAAGTAATGATAAAAAAAAAATCACACTCCAACATTCATTTTTTACTATTTCTTTTTTTCATTAAAGTTAATATACAGAATAAAACATTATTGCTTACAATATGAATATATTCAAATTCAATGTTGTCTTTAATTTACTCTTATATTGAATTTGGTCAGCAAATTTCCGTGTAAGTGAGAACAATGTAGACCTCTTGAAAAATTTCATAAGTTATTATCAAACCAAATATGTGAGGTATGCTAAAAGATAGTAAAGATGTCACATAAATGACCATATCACTTTATCAAGTGGCCTAGATTGCCCAAAGACAAACAACATCATAATCCTAATAATTAATATAGTCTGTTTGTATAGGTCTAATTAAACATCAAACCCAGTTTGGGAAAACCCTGGTTTCTTAAAGTTGCAAGAACTTTGAAAAGCAAAGAGACACATTACATAATTTGTCCTTGGTTTTGTGAAATAACATTTATTTGCACAGAAAGTCTTGACAACTGGAAACAGACTCTAGCTATTAAGCCCTGATATCACAGTGAGTTGACATCTTTTTTCTATCCAGTTTTTTAAGTGCTGATAATGCCTTAGGTGTTTTGCTACTTGAATGAGAGAGAGAAGGGAAAAAAGCTAGAATGCACAAAATCAACCACATAACAAAATCGAACATGTATCTGTAATAATGGAGAACTATGATTTCACTCGATCATTTTATTTGGGGGTGGGGGGCAACAATTTTTGATAATTTAGTGGAAATTTAACAGTTTCAAGGGTATGTAACTTGGTAAACATAAATTAGTTTTTATCCTTCTATGAATATTAATATTGATTATAATGAGAGAGAGAGAGAGAGAGAGAGAGAGAGAGAGAGAGAGAGAGAGAGAGAGAGAGAGAAAGAGAGAGAGAGAGAGAGAGAGCACACACACAAATAAACCATTTAGTGGAACCTTAGACGTGTATCAGATACATTCAGTATAATATTGTAATATTATCAATTTCAATTTCAAGCTAGTATTACAGTGTATGTGGTTAACCTAGACACTACAAATTATTTATAAGATGCTCATAAATATACAAGTACCGGGTATACAGATTCAAATTACAGTCACATTAAATCTGTGTTTACTTAAAATTGTGTATCATGCAAATATATATGCAGTAAAATTTTTTTTTTAGAACACCAGATGGGGAGCTACCGGTATATGATTTTCACCAGCAAGTATTATAAATGTTTTTACATGTACTAGAGACTACCAAATACTACCCAGAGGAGGATTATGTTTCTGGTTTAATTGTCTTATACAATGGCTTATTTTGACTGATTTTTTTGTTAAAGAGATACCGTGGAATCATTAAATTTCGTGGGGGCCAATTTTCGTGGATTGTGGATTTTTTGCTTATTCGTGGGGATGTAATTTCATGGATGCATCAGTATTTCAGTTTCAGTAAAAAAATGAATCTCTTATAATTAGTTTTCGTCGAGGATGTAAATTCATGGGTGATGGCTACCAACGAATACCATGAAAATTGAGCCACCACGAATTCTAATGATTCCACAGTATCAAAGCCTGACTTTTTGTGCAACAAAGTGTACTTTTCATCATGTGGTTTACTTGTTCATACCTGCATGATATAGGGATTCAAAGCATGATTTGAATTCATCATGCAATTCAAATAAATTAATATACCTGTAAATCAGATATATATTGCAAATTTCGCTGTATCTTCAATCAATGCAACATTAAAGAAACAATTAGGAGCCATTTAAGTTTGACATGATTGATTTAGGATCAAACATTACAGGGCAAATTAAATCATTCAAGTGCAGCAATTACCTACAGTCAAGGTATTTATGTGTGGAATTTTAATACATATTTCCTTTATATAAAGGTATGGTATTTCTACATGTAATATTAATTGCCATAAACAAAATTTTAAAGAAAATGACTTTCTGTACATTTTATAATTTGTTGATATATGAAAAAAAAACTAAGTTTAAAATCTTCACACGGACAGGAAGTTGGTAAAAAAAATTGGTCCTATGTAATCACATCCTGCGGAAGCCAAAATGGTCTCATAGTATATTTCATCATGTACCGATCATGCACCAACAAACTTCATAACTTAAACATCACAGTTCTTGAAAATAGACTGGAACATCAGGTGTTAATATTGATAATACACCATTTATCAAGTACAAAATATATAGCAAAAAATGGGGAATTTTATACTCAATCATGATCATACAAGCATATACCGATAGATAGGAAATTATCCTGCAAATGTACATGCATGTAGATTAAGATTTTTTTATCATTACTACTGATTTTTTCACCAAAAACTCTTCAGAAATTATTTTTTCGTGTGTATATACACTATACATGTAACTCCCAAAATCAACGAAACCTGAGTCACTGCCCTATATCCACTGAAAAGAAATCTCCCACAATTTTACTACGACAGGTTCAACAACTGTTAGCTGAAGGGCAAATCGTACTTCTTCACTCCTTCTAAGAGCTAAGTAAAGTACGGCATGTTAGAAGGAAACCATGTAAAATTATCACAATAAGTAATAGAAGACTAAAAACTCAATCAGTTTCTTACCTTGTAGCAATCAGGATGTGATCGTCTCATTCACTATAATCAGATAAGATCCAGTCACAACTCAGCAAACCGCAAAACTCTTCATTGTTAAATTCCTGGGGAAGAAATTTGTGTGTGACCTTATGTCAACTGTGAAAACAGGTATTCACGGGGGCCCACCTGAAGGAACACTACACTCAGGTAAATGGCCTGGATAACTTTAAACCTGTGAAATATGGATTAGATAAGTATATGCATTTCACAACAAATGCTAGAATAAATGTTTTCGTTGTGAGTAAATCAAAAGAAATGTTTGCTTTTGTATAAATGCATAATGACACATACCTATACTTTTCCACTAATGAAAATGTTAGAGCATTTCATACATGAAGTACCAGTATATTTAATTAATGTTTTACAACACAAGTAGTTGAATGTTGAATAAGAACAATAAATTTCAGTGTAAACGGTTGAAGTTAAGGTTTACACTAATCTATATAGATACATTTATTTCATAGATATAATATTATACATGTACATGATTGTGCAGTTATATAACCATGCACATGCACAGATCGAAGTATAAACCTTCAGTCAAATGATTCATACCACTGATAAGACATGATCATAAGTTTATAACCATAAAAGACCAGTCATATCTTTGCAAGCTTATCTACAGGTGCACACAAAAACTTATACCATTTAAAATAATGTTGATAAACCTATGAGCCTAGTTTTCCATGTACTCTACATTATAGTCTATAAAAAAAAAATTGTCTGTAACTAATAGTGCCAAAAAGTTACATTTTAATTAAAATACTATCCATATATATGTGTTTTGCAATGAGATTTCAATGCTTTTAAAAGTTAGTGGACAATAGTTAAATAAAATCAGTTTTATGGCAATCAATGTTGAACTTTGTATAAGTGTTATTATACTGTTTACAGATGTTCTGCTCATCCTTTTATTTTTAACAAAAGAACTTATTTCATAAATGCTTACAGTTTACAATTTATTTAATCTTTCAACTACACATCAGTCAATACAAACTTGTAAACAAAAGGTATATTAAATATGTGGGTGTAAATCAACATATTAAAAAAAAAAACATACTTATTTCAAATTGATTATTTCAAATTAAATTGTACATTTATTGTTGGAATGGAGTCACATTATCATAATTATGACATAACTGTGCTTAGGCATCATGTGACGGTCATTAATAGATCACTAATTTACCTAAATTACCAAAAAAATCAAACTGTAAAACTATCTAGTACCCCATGGTTCATTTCCATACATGATATAATAACAAATACCCCACAATTAGTTTAATCTTATTGGAATCACTGCAAGAATCCACTGTTTCACTGTATAAAATAAATTTGTCCTTGTTTACCCATGACTCTTGATCTCAACGTGTTTTCGAAGAAATATGTCAAATTTTTTTTTCCATTTAAAACAATTTAGCACAAGATTCTAGCAGCACATTTCAGGTTTTACCCTCCCATAGCTTCCATGAAGTCACATTTAGTCTTCAAAATATTATTATAAGCACTGGACAATAAAAAATATGATGCTCGCTATCGATCTGCTTGTCTCAAAAACAGATGTTGATGAAACAAAATGACCATGCATGCATGTAGCCTTCTAATTATTTATTTACTGACAGCAAGGTAAATTCCAAGCGCCCATCTCAAATATATGCCTTATTCTGAATCAGATATTGTTTCTGCATTCTGATGTGAAAATTTTTTATTTGGTTGGTTTTTCCACAAAAATTAACGCTGTGGAATGTATTTTTTATCAGAAATAATCCTACTTTTAAAAATTCTACATCTTTATGTATATATTTATATTTTTTTCTGTACCTCATGTAATGTACATAATATATATTTTGAGTGAAATAAATGAACTGAAACTTGAAAATGCTTATAATATACACACATGTATCATCAATGAAAATAATCTGTAACAGTAAAAATGACGATTTATTCATGTAACAAAGTTATCCATGAAAATTTGTGCTTGCATTGATTAATTGATTTCAAACATATAGATTTATATGTAGACAAAAATACACTTAAATTTCAAATGTAAAATATGACATTATGCCGCTAATTGTTGTGTCATATTGATCTGCTGAATTATTTAACTTCTATAAATATGATATGACAAGGTGCTTCGCACCTACTCATATCATATTTTGTTTTCACTTGGACTGAAATATCACACTTTCATTGGTTTAAATATAGCACTTGGCTGCCTCATATATCTCTATGTTAGTTCAGTGTGAATTAAAATTACGCAATATGGCCATCTTTTGCAGACGCTTCGGCTACTCATTTTGACATTTCATATCATTCAATACAGAAACCACATGCCGTAAGTTCTTAAAATATTTGGAATACATTGTAGTTGCCCTTTAAAATTCATTAAAATTAGAGTAGTTGCTCTTTGAATATTGACGTCACATTGTAAGTCTGGAGCAGAACAAAATTGCAGCCTCTAAATTTGCTCAAATCTCTGCAGCGGAAAGGCAGAAAACATTTAAAATTGAATTGCAACAAAACATTTTATAATAAGTAAACATGGGTGAAGCAAAGATTTTTAAAGAGTATTTGAAAGGTGAGATAGTTTAAATGAGGTAAATTGGACGAGATGTTAGGCATCTTGTACATGGCTTTGCGTAGATCATCGCTATTTGTGAATAATTATGTCACTTGATAGTCCTCGGGAAAAAAACACTTTTGGGTTTGTTACTGACTGACTACAGAAATATATTGGCTTCACCTTGCCCAGTAAAACACGCTTATAACGAAGTCCCAAGGACAGGTAATTTTGCTACGTTATAAGCGTAATTTGTTATATCCGCATACTTGCCAACTGACCCGATTTCATCGGATAACACCCGATTTTTCAACCCTTCGCCCGATTATTTTTTATGACCCGGCAGGTCATGCTTTTCACCCAATTTTTGTCGAACAACCCGAAAATCTCCCGATTTCCGGATTTGGTTCGTAAATTACCTTGCGCGGTTGACTTCCAGTTATGAACCCAAGCTGAGCTTGGATTTACGTAAACAATGCCGATCGATGGCTATAACAGGAAAATGTTTAGTTAATTATAAGGTGAGAGTTAATTATTATCGTGAGTTGTTTTGACAAACCGAGGGTTTAAATCATTAAGTGCTATGGCTTCCAATAGGCAGAGGTCTTTATCAGGGCAAGCGGAATCAAAACCAACAAAAAGAAAACGATATCTTTGTACCTATTAACATATCTGGGAAAAGAAATTCCCATGGGTAAAACATAGTAATTGAGGAAAAAACGAGGTTTTTTGTTTTCTATGTAATGCGCATTTGAATATTGGATCTGGTTAAAAAATTGATCTAACTAAACATTCTAAAATGCTAAGTCTTGTAAAATATGCTCCTGCACAAAAGTCTTTCAAGTCACTTGAAAATTTTATGCCATCGTTTTCAGGGTTCAAAAGCAAGGTTAATGTAGCAGAAACTCTTTTTTGCAAATTTTTTAGCTGAACACAACATATCATTTTCTGTGTCAGATCACTTTACAAAATTCAATATCAGCAAAAGTTAGTTACAATGCTTCTTTGCGATAAAATAATACACATACTTTTTTCTTTTGTATAAACATCATAATACACACATATATTTCTGTGGTATATACCTTTGAAATGCAATGGTAAATATGTTGTGAATGTCGTTACGCGCTATGACCAGATTTTTTACTTTCCAAATCTGGTCATGACCAGATTTTCACATGTTGGAGGTTGGCAAGTATGTTTATCCATCAAGTTTACAACATGTAATTAAGTCATGGGGAATGAAAATCACTTCACTGTAAGCGTCAATTCATTATAAGCGTGTTCACTATAACTGTGTTTTACTGTAATAACGGAATGTTTAAATGGTGTTTTTCTTTTCTCTTAGAATCATTGAAATGACATTTTGTGTAATGAAAAAGCCTTGAAATAAATGTCTTACCTTGTTACTTTTCTAGCTAGATTCTCCACAAACATTTGTTTCCTGAGAAGATAAACAAAACACCCTATTTACATTCTTTCTAATTTCTCCTGTTAAAAGTGGCCGAAACACCCTATTTACATTCTTTCTAATTTCTCCTGTGAACCTCATTTTAGCAATAACTGGTAATGAGGAAGATTTATGCAAAGTTTGGTTAAAAATATGGTCCACTATTTCCAGATAAAATGAAGATGTTATATATAGGTTTATAACAACAACACATATGACACCATTTACAACAGAAATAGTTTGATCAGAAATGCTAACTTGAGCCTTTGGCTCAGGTGAGCTAATAATTGTTGCTGCATGCTTTTGATGTCAATATGATAATTTAGCTACCTCAACGTACAATAATATTCAAAAGTTCACATTGTGAATATTGTACTTTCAATAGGTTAATCATTGTATTGACCTCAAAAATAGTAATAAATGTAATATATATACAATCTATAGGCTGATAGGCCTTTACATTGTATGTATATTTATTATTTTAAAATTCTTTGAATGTCAAAGCATCAGAAGCTTCTGTTGTTATATAGCCTTGACTACAACACAGACGTGGTCTAAAATTTGAAGATGGAGCATCTTTATCTTTCACAATTATGCAGCATGTGTAACTTTATGTGTGCATATATAGGCCTAATATAAATTCAAAATAAGAAAAAATTGAAAATCACATACAATATATCCTATAGCAGTTCTAAATAAGTGTTGCATGTTAATGCATCAGAAATCTTTTTTTTTGCTCAATGTGAGGTATGTTACAATAACCATTGACACATTGAATATAAAAATCGTCAAATTTGTCACACGTGCCAGTCACTGGAATATTGATAAACGTTAAACCGTGTTGCAACGCACCAAAGAGCAGTAACTCCTGCAGATTTGTACTGTCAACACTTGCTCTTTTACTCGGGATTTGTAAATGACTACTTCAAATGAAATGTGCAGACCCTATGTGTCTCTTATACTTTAAAACTAACATTTTACACTAATTATACCATATTACGGCTGACGAATTCTTCGGAGTTTAAAGTTTAACCTTCGTGCTTACTGCTTACTTTCCCTCGTCTGCAACTTTGGTTTTTTTGATAAGTCGCACTGATAAGTATTCCATATTGAGACCTATCAACAGAATCTTTAGGAAATCATCAACAAGGCAATGTAATAATAAAATATACAAATGATCGCGCCAACAATCCCAGTTAAACATGTTAAAGCAAATTAGAAAAAAAAAATCAAAGATTCTTTGGATCGACATACCAAATCAACACACATGCGTGATTCAATATCCGGTTGTTGGGTTGACAGAGGACAATGTTGACAGACGGTGGCAACGAAAACTAACATATATTTATTGCTTGCAAGGTAAAGACAATCGCAGAAAAAGGTTTTTAAAAAGTTGTTCTCCTATTTTGTTCATTGTTGTAATTATTTTGTTGCGTTATGCATTTTCGTTAACTGGTGTTTGTTCTCGCACTTTCATATTCCGTTAACCGTTTGGCCAATATTCAATACACATGCATTGAAGCAGAACAGCAGTCAAAGTATGACTCATACTGCATCAGCATGATCAGCCACCTTTGTTTAGATCAGCTCGTAGAAAGCTAGGTACAAAACTAAAAACAAAGGCAAATGATTTCTTTATAGTATGTCAAGATAGTTTTCATTTATATTATAGTAGCCTATAGTTATAGTGAAAGTAATTAAAATATGAGATATTATGACTTATTCCTGTTCGCTCCTTGGGGAGCATAGGGCCACATGAGATATAATTGTGTATTATAATTTTCAGTTCAACTTAAAACCTTTTGAATGGGGTTTTAAAAATTGAAATTGCTTATTTACATGTACATATGTGTATTTATTTGACTTACATGCAGATACTTAACAAATTTTGCTTCGATTTATTATCAATTTAATTTTTATTTTTTAACTAAATTTTTATTTCAAATTAAAACATTTGGTTTGTGGCTTTATATTTATATTTATATCAGATCCAACTAATTTCAAGACTGTCAATATCAAGCAAAGTTATGGCCCTTTGACTTAAGTTGAAATTTTCAAAGAATTCTAATTTTTCAAAATGATATTGTCATAATGATCGCGAGCTTTAAATTTCTGTGTGATAGATTTTTGATGACTTTGAACTGGATGGTATATTTTTGCTATAGACAGCTGGTGGCTGGGTCATAATCATTTATTTGATGTGTATGCATGTAGATTCATATCTATATTGATAGTTTATTAGAAATAGAAAATATGCCAGATGTTTTAAGATCATACAATTAATTTCATAATTCAAAAAAAAAAATACAGAATGAATTATACATGTACATATATTATCAAGGTGCATGTTTTAAACAATTTAAATAATTTACAAGGTTCAATCAAAATTTTTTTATGTATGTAATATAAACACTTGCCGAAGTACAGTCAAGTTTGATAAACAAGCCAGAGGTCCCAAGTTTATCAAATCTGTGACAGTCAAGCAATTCATGCTTTTTTTGAAGTGCTTATATCAAACATGGGTTTTGCTTTTTAAGAGAGGAGATTGTGATGTTTAGTACGTATGTCTGCCTATATATCATAAAGTATTTTATTATCAGACAATATTTGCAGACCTGTGTCAGCTCTTTTTTTCCATGCAGGCCCAACCTTTTTACTCGGAAGTGTGAAATCTGTCTTCGTAAAAGTGGAAATCAATATATCATATACTCTGTTATTTGATACATTGTAAAAATGTGGGTTTTTTTATTTCTTATTTGTTTTCTTAATCAGTATTCTCATACATTAAACATATAGAAAAGAGAGAAATTACAGAGACAAATAATCCTGTTTAATTCATGCATTCAGAACACAGATGTGAATATTAGAATGTGTATAGAATGATAAAAAAAAACCCACCATAAATCAATCTTTGCTAGCTTAATGTTGGAAGCGAGCAAAGATTGATTTATGGTGGGTTTTTTTTATCATTCTATACACATTCTAATATCTATAATAATCTTTGCTGCGGAGTGGACAAAAAGACCCATAGCTAGCAAAGATGCCAAAATCAGAAATGTACACTTGACAGTGATAACTTTGAATGAAAATATTTTTTTTTATTTCAATCACTATATCATTTGCATACTTACTAAATTATATGCTGTTAAAAAAACCCTGAAAGATGAAGACAGAAAAATAGCATACAGGCTTATATATATATTAATTCCCAAAAAAACATTTCTGTGATAATTGATTGCATTTTTTAAAATTCCGGTATAATGTTATAGGTATTTGTGACTTGTAAAAAGGATGGGAGCTTTACCCAACAAAGAAGCTGTAAAAACCAGTATCTCTTTTGATTTTCTTAATGATTACAAAATGAGATGGTGAAAATCCGGCACAGAATTGGATCTATGTATGGATAGGTAGTGGATTATGACAATAACTCGGATAAGGCGGCTAGAATTATGAAGCTAGTTCTTGTCATGCTCTAAATTTTGGCACACAAGTTTTAACCTGTGTTGACATTGAGGGGGTTTACTTGTATCTTTCCTATAAGGTAGATATTGAATGGCATCTTTGTTTAAATGCTGAGGCAGAGCTTCCTGTGATTAGCCTGATTCCGTAGCCCTCCAAATAGCCTGTTGTGTATACACTACATTAAGATAAGGCCCGGCCTGTCTACTGCAGGTGTAGTTTCTGTATTTGATGTTGGATGTGCAGATAAACATCACTCATTTGTGATTTCATTGTCAGGATTTATCAGAAAATCAACTGTAATCATTGATAATGCTCCCGGAAACCCTTTCACTGTTAGTTTCTCTTGGCAATCTCATAGTAATAGCCAATTTACCAGTTGAACAATATATAACCTCAGACTGGCATAGAGCATTTGGTCTGTTAATTTGGTTTTTGTTGTATTTGTTTGTGTGTAAGTTTGTTATGTTTGCATGATTATATGGCCCTAAGATTGTGAGATAGGTGAGGGGAAGTATATTGTTTTTGATGGTTATAACTGGTTCAGAAACAGATGTACATGTATTAATTCCTGCCAACTTTTGAACTACCGATCACAAGGTGGATATGCAATTCATTTAGATTGGTGAGGTGAAAGGTCAAGGTCAAAGCTTTTTAATAAATAGCAAAGTTCAATGTCATTATCAAGGCATTGATATGGTCATATTGATCAAAGAAAATTGTTGTTACTGTTTGATGTGGCCAGACTTATAGATGGCATTTTGTGATAAACAAACAAATTTTGAAAAATATTTAATATTCCCCTACATGTATATTTGTGTAATACAATGTATTAACTAAAATACACTATACTGTAAACATTTTTTGTTCTTTATTATGAATATGATTAAACCTCCCATGTGGTCTGAATGATTGCTTGTTAATTAAGTTTTGCATTTTAAGAAAAACCCAGTTAGCTGTTTGAATTTGTTCTGAATTTAAGTCGATCATTATTCTTTTATGTACCAGGGTATGTATGAAGATTTGCATATGCTAACAAAAGGCAATGTGTTAATTATGCTGAAGCTCATTGTGTGTTAGTTTATTTGAAAAGTTGCAAATGTGTGGAAGGATTGAATTGGAATTTATACCTTTGTAATTTATGTTATAATATTCAATGCCCGAGAGAGAGAGAGAGAGAGAGAGAGAGAGAGAGAGAGAGAGAGAGAGAGAGAGAGAAAGAGAGAGAGAGAGAGAGATGGTGGTGGATATAGATTTCATTTTTCCAGAATACTTTACATTGTTTTGGCTACCATACCACCACAGAAATTAAATCAGCCTTGACGGATCATGAAATTTGTTGTCAGCAACATTTAGATCTAAAGTTGATTCATCTGTGCTGTAAAAATTCCCTCCATAGATATCAGTTTCACTTTATAATGATTTCCATTAAAACCTGCCAGCCCAGAACTTGATTCCTGTCCATGAAGAAATTCTTTACATGTTGTTGAGTTCATGGTGCATACATTGCTCTTTCTCTCTCTTTCTCCCTGAACTAAAGAGAGATTTCATTAGATAAGCTTTAGCCAAAATTTTATGCTTTCTATTTGGAACCATATGTATTGAAACTAGCTGTAAAAAAAATAATTTGAAATTACAATTGCTTTGTAATGGTGGTAGACTATTGGTGGAATAAGAATTTATAACGCTTTTGCGTAATGTTAATATAGGGATATTGAGTTGACATTGCGAAGTGTTGATAAAGTGTTTATTTTTCTGGAGCTGTATATTCTACCTGTTTAGTGGTTTTATCAGTGTTAGCAAACCCCAAGTATGGACCAACATATATATTCTCCAGTGCCATGTAAGCAAGTGTGTTTGTCAACCTTTTGAAGTTCGGTTGTGGCTCTGCTAGAGAATATTGTATGTTTGCATGGAACAGATTAGCCATCTGAGGAACAGTCACAGAAGATAGTGTTCATTGGATCTATAAATATATCCCTCCATTTAATAATAAAAAAAAAAGGTAAGACCTAATTCTTTAAAGCTTAATCCTACATTCTTGTCAGTGTGAACGTTTTTTAAGGCATTTAGAACACAAGTCTCTTGTGTGTTGAATTCATTAATTTCCGTTGCAAGAGTCACCTTTGTGAATGGTCCCCCAAATTGATCAGGTGCGCTTTTATCTCTGGAGGATTACATTCGTTTAATTTTTGACATCCACAAGTATTTTCAGGGATAACTGACTGGGATTTCATAGACTTTAAATGCTGCATGATTGTGTTGTGCAATATCGGCTCAGAGCATGTAAGGATCTGCATTATAAACTTCTCTTTGAGGTGTTCTTGATAAATGTAATGCTTTTATGTTATCTGCAGTGTTAGAAGTATTTTGTTACTATACCAAATGCACAGATCAGAAGTTGTCTTTTAAACCTATTTATAAAGGTTAATACCTGTTTTTTAAGCTGAATAAGCATGGAACAATGAGTTATTTACTTTTAACAAGTCATGTACCTTTAACAACACATATACCATTAATAACTTTTTTTTTTTTTACCCCCGTGTTTAAATGTTTTGGAAATTAATAAAAATGTAACAGACTTTCATGGATGAAAATAGAGAGTTATTTTTAGTTCTTTCAGAGCTCTTTAATAACCTTGATTTCTCACTTGATCAAGATTGAGTTACAGCAGAGCTTGATTTGACGTCAAATGTGTTTATTTTCATTGTTTTCGCTAAAGACTTTGTAACTCCTATGGATAATGCGGCTGTTTTTGAGGCTGTCGTGTAATGGACTATGATGGAGATATATACAGCGTGCTTTTTCTGGACGAAACTAGATCTGTTTTTGTGTTACAGATTCTTTTTTCTCTGAGATGTCATGTGTATATCTAGCTGCAAAGTATAAATAACATCATAATGGTTTTAAGTGAAGTTAATGGTCTGAAGTGAAAAACACTTTATCTTAGTGTGTGATACAATGTACACCACATCCCGAGTTTCTGAACCAGACAAAATACTATCTGATATATCTCCTTGTTTTCTGTTTGGAAGCCTCAGGAATCTGAGGCTGATAAACCTAGCTAAATTTTATTCAGGATTTCTTTGGGTGAGTATGGGTGTTCAGAAAATTTTCAATTTGATTTTGTTCGATTTTCGTAACTTGTTTTAAAAATTTTCGAATTGATTAAATTCGGAGATAATATTAAGCACTTATTTTAACCGTGTTTGTTCTATCATGTACGGTAGTTTAAATTGGCCGATGCAATGCATCCATTAGTATTAAATTAAACCAAGAATAATGTACATGCATGTGATTTTAATGAAGTACTGTAAACATATTATATTTAGCCTGTTTGATATTTGGCGGAATAATATATTTCAACAAGTTAGCGTGGATTTGATTTTGTGCATGTCCGAATGTACTTATTTATCTACGTATATATTTTACATTTGGCGATGAACTTTGATTTAGCGGACGTCGTTTTCTGCCAAAAATGCTAAATAGAATACACAGCCAAATGTAATACGTTTACAGTACCGGTAATTCATGCTGATATTGCATTTCATAGCTCTATTACATGTATTTGTTTGATGAATGTTATATATATTGTACGGTATACATGCTAGCTAGAACTGAAAAAAAAAATTCAGTTTGGAGATTCAGGGATTCCCAGGATGTGAATTTTTCTGCAAATTTCCTCTGTCAACCAAATTGTACCGTCGGTATGGAACATAAAATGGGTACACATAAACATCATGTCCCCTAGCTCTAAATCTCACTTGGGACATCAGAGAAGGTCATAGTCTGAAAAGACATTAAATATGAATTACTGGTACCAAGTATGATATTGCAGCAATTTTCTGCAAGTTGAAAGTATAAATAAATATGTGTGTACCTGGTACAATTAAGTTTTAATTGATTAATTTCTGTTAAGCAGAATGATATGATTGCAAGTTTGAGGGTCTATATAATTTTAACGCAAACTTACACAGCTCTGCTTTGTTAAAGCAGAGCTGTGTAAGTTTAACAACCAATAGAATAGAATCGTTTCTCACAATGCATACTTGATATTGGTCAAGATATACTTTAATGGGGTTCAGCAAAAGGGGCCCACAATCTGAGATTTTTGGCCATTTATAGACATATTTACTCTGCGGCCAGGGAAAGGATACAGTAAAACACGCTTATAACGAAGTCCCAGGGACGGGCAATTTTACTTCGTTGTAACCGTAATTCGGTATGTCCGTCAAGTTTACAACATGTAATAAAGTCACAGGGAATAAAATTCACTTTGCTGTAAGCGTCAAATCATTATATGCATGTTCGCTATAAGCGTGTTTTACTGTATGTTTAAACAATGGGTTTTCTTTTTCTTTAATCCTTTGTTTGGTACATGAGTAGGTACTATAATCTGTTTGTCATGAAATCTAAGTCCTTGCTCATTACAAGTACTCATGATTTCATGTTCTCAATTGGTTTATCTGATAAACGTAGAATAAAGTACTCATGTTAGAATGAGGAATTTGCTGGAAAAAAAAATAATCGGATGAGGAAAGAAGAAAAGTTAACCATTGTCAGCTGGAAAGAAGCCATGTCCAACACAAAGTGTCAAAAAGTCTTTACATACATAACTTTCTCTCTCACAAAATGGCAAATTATAAAACAAAATTTAAATATAAAATTTTTTAAAAATCCTCTTAAATATATTTTTAGATAAAAAGATTTGTATCCAAGGTATACATGTTATATGTCTCACAGCATGGAATTCTTTCTTTTTCCACCTTGAGGTATTGATTTACTGGTACGACTCTTATAAGTCTCCTGAATCAGCTTACATCATATAGCATCATGCATAGACATTTTACTTTGTCTTTTTGTCTGATGCTGTTATCCATTCTGTTTATGGGGTGACATTATTAATACAATAATTATTGTCACAGGATTATAGTTACCGGTAAGGGTTAATAATGCTGGAGTTCAGTCTGCAGCCAGCTGATGATATTATTCGAATTACCCGGTAATTACTTCCAAGTTCTAATTTCATAGGAGAGAAAAATCTAGTAATCTGTGAATGAGAAATGTGATGTAGATTTTAATGTAACACTATAGTACCGCCTTTGGATTATTGAATCTTACTGTTAAAGGGTGTGGCATATTGGTGGAACATCTAGACAGGAATTGATTTCTTTACTAGTGAACAGTACTGGCAGAGTTTGCACAGAACAGGTACCAGTATTTCAAGTTACAACATATACCTTGATATATGGACATGATGGATAAATTGTAGACTATTATAAAGGTTGGATTCTTTTATTTTGGTATGCCTTGTAACCTAGGGTTTTCACCAATGCTGTAAATTTTACGATATGACTGAATTCTTTTGAGGTGAATTTTAGTGCGAGTTTTTATTTAATGGAATGCTTCTTTCAATCAAGTATGAAGGGCGTGATACACTTAGATAAAGCAGAATTGCAAGCATGTAAAAATAGATGCAATTTAGAAGGGATTTAGAAAGTGGTATGAACTCATGACTTAATTCCTCACTCAGTGTATTATATAAGTTACATAGTTTGATTAAACTTGAAGTGCTGTGTGTATATTTGATGATCTGGCGGTTTCATGTTTTGACCTCTTGAGCTTGTTCTTAATACATGAGACATTTTTCTGCCACTTAGCATCAGAGGCATGTGACTTTGAACTGGACGTGATTTCTGTGTTTTTTAAAAACAGTTTACGATTTACGGTAGATAGCTGATGTACTCTTCCCACCAGGTAATCACCAGATGTTTACGTAGCGAAATTTTATTCTTTAAATTACTGTCAATGTACGAAGATCCGGTCTTCACAGATTTTTAAAATTTGATGCCCTTTTAAGTGCTTTAAATCAACATTTATTTGTTAATTTATGTAAAAATACCAACAGAGTACTTTCTAGCTCAAAATTGGTGTTTACTTGGAATACTGGTTCCGTTCAGTATTCTTAGAAAAAATTCCACATTTTTTATTCGAAAAATAATTAGTAACAGAGATTGAGTTGGCTTTAATGTTCTTGAATGCAGTTGCATCTGTGTGCATGTATTTTGAGTTCACTATACAGAAAACGGAAATACTGACACAGTTGTTTTATGTTTTGCGAATCAATTTTAATTGATTTAACATCTGGTTACTTGAATTTTACAAACATATTGTTGGCAGTACTTGCAGAGTTGATTAATTCTGGGGATTGTGTCATTTGAAGTGGATGAGTCAGAAAAGGGATTGTTTACATTAGGATGCGGGCCACTGTCAAGTCCTTTAAGAACTGTTCATCATCAAGATAACTATTCCTAATTTCGCAGCAGCGTCTTTTTGTTAAACTGTTGGGTAAACTGATATGATGTTTAAGCTCCTTTTATCAGAGGTTGTAACAAAATTATTGTAGCATGTAATATGCCAACAGGCTGGCTGTGTGTACAAAATAAGACATTAAATAGAAAGTTAAGTGTCTCTATATAAAACGCTAGGAAGGAACTTCAATACAAGAGGCCTGTTTCTATAAACCAGGAAGTCTTTTTGCGGAATTTGAAGTCTTAAATCATCTGCTTGAAGTATATGCGTCTGTTCTTGCAGAGTGAGCCTGCAGTGTGACAGCTAGGGGCCTCCAGCCAGCATGGCGCTACACCAGGGATCCTTGGCCATTCTGGAGAACAATGTGGGGGTCAGTGATGCCGTTCTCCTGGACCCCGTCTCTGAGGACGCCTTCATTGACAACCTCAAGCTACGATACCAACACAACCAGATCTATGTAAGTCATTAATGCTGCACAAGTTCAAAATAGTGTTAATAAAGTTTTTTACATTTTGTGTCAATAATTTTTAGAACTGTGGATTTATTTAGGTTTGTGGGTCTCAATTTTTATAGATTATCTATTATGTAAAGGTTCATTGGGATGTAATGTTGTGGCATTTAATTATGCTATGTTTAATGAACAAAGACTAATTTATTCAATGGGATGTTAGAATTAGTGGGTAAAGGATACCCATGAAATTCATAAAAATTGAGACTCCACAAATTTTTTAATTAATGATTCCACTGTATATTTAAATGCATAGTTTAAAAGAAATAAAAGTTTTTTGCATTGCAGGAGTTTTTGGTTGTATATCTTTGAATTCAAAGATTTTTATTGGTATCTTTGGTCACTAATCCGATTTCTCAATTCTATCAGACATACATTGGGACCGTGGTGGTCTCTGTCAACCCATACAAGACCACCCCTCTGTACACCCCAAGCATCATCGAGGAGTACCGATCCAGGAACATATATGAGCTCCCTCCACACATGTACGTACTGCTTATGTGTTAACCTGCTGCAATAATTACCTTATCAAGTCTGACCAGATTCCAAGGTTACTTGTCCAGAAAAATAAGACAATTACAAAGAATATCATATTATATTTTGGGGTTTTTTTCTTCCTAAGATATGCTATCACAGATGAAGCCTACAGATCAATGCGTGACAGACATTTGGACCAATGTATTATTATCTCGGGAGAAAGCGGAGCAGGCAAAACAGGTTAGTCAAGTGTCAGTGGTTCAACAAGTTTAATGGTCGTGTAATTGGTGAACTCATCATTCAATAAAATTTCTTTGATAAATGATTGATACAGTAATAATGAACAAAATTCATTTCACACATGTGATACAAATGTTGATTATGATGCACTAGTAGTTATGAATATCAAAAATATATTTCATTTTATGAGTACCGTATTTGTCTTGCAATTAAAATATCATCTGTGCTTCAATTTCCAGAGGCCTCTAAGGTAATAATGCAGTATGTTGCCGAGGTTTCAGGGAAAGGAGAAAACATTGACACTGTCAAAGAGCAGCTGCTGCAGTCCAATCCAGTGCTGGAAGGTAACCTGATGCATTATGGGTAACATAGATTAGATCAGTGTAAAGGTCACATATCTCTCTGATGATTGGCTAATTATCAATAACAGCTCTCCAGGGAATAGGTACTCAAAAATTAGAGTAGGTAGGAGTTTGTTAGATAGCTGTTCAATGGGGAAAATGTGATGAGTCCAAGTGGATCATCAGGCTTAATTGATTACCGTAATCCGGTGAATATAATACGCACTTTTTTTCCATCATTTTTTACCGTGAGAAAGGGGTGCGTATTATACATCCCTATAGGATTTTGACATATTTTTCCCTATGTGAAGCACGGGGTATCGTACTAGCGTATTATCTATGCTGACCACAGACAAGAACCAATACCCCGCTAAACATCGTAACTTTACTTCATTATCACATATAATAATATTTAACCCTTAGGAAAACATTGTTATAGCATGTTATCAAAGAAAATGTATACTTAAAGTCTGCTAATCAAACAAACGATTTTAAAATGGCCTTTAAAAATTAATTTGAACTGCCTATACTTTATCTCTGTGTATGCCGCCATTACAGCTGTTATTAATAATATTAATTGGATGGCCACGTGCTATTTGTAACCGATCTTTGAAAACAGCTTGCACATCACTTGGCTCACTTTTAATCATTTACATGTAATGATAATTGATTTATTGCAAATAATTATGAATATAAATAATTCTATAACCTATTCCGTTAATTGAAGCCATTGTTGTGCTCCCCCACCGCTACGCTTGACACCTTGGTTATCTCAGACACTCCCCCTAGGCTATAAACTGTGTACTATACACAACACACCTATTTGTGCACATATTTTTTATATATTCCAGGCCTCTAATTGATCACTTTGATCGGCATCATTTAAGAATTTAATTAGCTCCGTCATCTCCTATATCTGTACACCGGCCGTTTTTCACTACACAGGGGTTGTAGTGACTAAACAATTATATAACACTTGTCAAAAGTAGTTGATTTTATTTACGGTAGAATATTTAATACTAGGTCTATTTAAAGCATTGATTATGAAATAAAGATATTACCGCGATGTGTTAGTTACAATAAATCCGTATCTAAAAATTTATTGTCACTTTCTTATTTCCGGTAGTGTATTTCCACGATGAAATTAAGCGTGTATACAAAGTATAACTGCTTTGTTGATACTTAGCATAACCATTTGGTAAATTTTTTGGATGCGTATTATACATCCGAACTAGCTTTTTTTCACCACTTTCAGGCCCAAAGTGGGGGGTGCGTATTGTACACTACTGTGTATTATATTCACTGGATTACGGTAATATAATTGTGGGTCATATATATGATCAATATACAACAATATGATTTAGGGCATGATTATTAATGGTAGAATTTTCTCAATAATAGTGTTAACATTTTGTTTTAGCATTTGGAAATGCCAAGACCAACAAGAATGACAACTCCTCTAGATTTGTAAGTGAAGTTTATTTTTTATACACTGTACCCACTTTCAAAACAAGAAAAAGTTGGACATTTAATTGATTTACATTGAAAGATCTAGGACACCATGCACTGATAAGCAAGGTCAATAGGAGATAGTTAAAATGTTGATGGATGACCTTCAAGACTGTTTTCTTTATCTCTTACTTGTTTAATAGTGATAAGTTGATATATTGTTATATTTATGGATATTGCTAATAGTTTCAATTTTATTCACTCTATTTACAGGGAAAGTACATGGATATAGAGTTTGATTTTAAAGGGGATCCAATTGGTGGAGTCATAACAAATTGTAAGCACTTAAGCTTGTTAATTAAATATCCTGTTATTAAATTTCCGATACTTGAGTTTTCTTGCAATTTTAAAAACAATTGAGGTACTTGAAAAAAAAAAGAAACATATGATTGGTTTTTTGTTATTCTTTTACAGATTTACTAGAGAAGGTACGTGTGTTGCTGGCAATTTTACAATATCTCTCATCCTCCACGCACAAGTGAAAACTTCTTTGGTATTAATTTTCATAAACACTACTCAAAAGGTTGATAACATTATTCATGTACATTATTGCAGTCCAGAGTAGCAGTGCAGATGCCAGGGGAGCGGAATTTTCACATATTCTACCAGCTGTTGCAGGGAGCCAAGCTAAGCACATTAGGTAATATATGTGTATGTGATTTGTGCTTATTAGCTCACCTGAACTGAATTAAGGTTCAGGTGAGCAATGTGGCCCATGGGCCTCTTGTTAAATTCACATGTACCAATTACATAGAGAATGATAGTTTTCGTACGTATTTATGCCCAATACTATTTTTTTTTGGCAGAGTCACTGAAGTTAACAAGGGAGATAAATGATTACAACATTCTGAAAAGTAGCGGTACAGGAGACGTAGCCACCATGAACGACCAGGAGAACTTTGATACAGTGATGGTCAGTCAAAGAAAAGGAAGATTCTAGTATTGTCTGTCCAGTCTTAATTTAGTGTTCATTTTTCTCTAAGCTTAAGAATCAATGAGCTTTTAATTTTTAGTCATCAGTCACCTACACTGTACAGTAAAACACGCTTGAAACAAAAAGCCAGAGACGGGCGATTTTGCTTCGATATAAGCATAATTCGTTCTATCTATTATCTAAATATAGTATGTTTAAAGCAACAGAAAATGAAAATCTCTTCATTATAAGCGTCAAATCAATATAAGTGTGTTCGCTATAAGCGGGTTTTACTGTAACTGTGGTCACAAAAGGCGTTACTGAGTTTTAATTGAAAAAAAATTCATCATGCAGGATCATTGTAGAAAATTATCTACTCAACATTAAAAGATTGAATTTTCCCTTTATTACATATTATAAAGTCAATTATGTTTTTTAAACATAATTTAGAGGAAAAATTCAGTATGTTTTAAAGAGATATATTTGATTTAATTCAGCATGGTATGGAGGTAATAGGGTTTACATCAGATGAAGTGACATCATTATTTCAACTCATTGGAAGTATTCTGAAGCTTGGAAATATTGAATTCTCCCACAGAAGTAATGACGATGGGACAGACGGCTGTGATTTGAGCAACACCTCAGGTAAAATTTTCTAACACACCTCAAGTTAACATCTGACACACCTCAGGTAAACCTCTGACACACTTCAAGTGAACATCAGACACACCTAGGTAAACATCTGACTCACCTCAGGAAAACTTCTGACACACCTCAGGTGAACATCTGACTCACCTCAGGTGAACATCTGACACACCTCAGGTGAACATCTGACACACCTCAGGTTAACCTCTGACTCACCTCAGGAAACATCTCAACACCTCAGGTTAACATCTCACACACCTCAGGTTAGCTTCTGACACACTTCAAGTGAACATCTCACACACCTCAGGTAAACTTCTCACACACTTCAAGTGAACATCTGACACCCCTCAGGTGAACATCTGACACACCTCAGGAAAACTTCTAACACACCTCAGGTGAACATCTGACACACCTCAGGTGAACATCTGACACACCTCAGGTTAACCTCTGACTCACCTTAGGAAAACATCTCAACACCTCAGGTTAACCTCTGACTCACCTCAAGTTAACATCTCACATACCTCAGGTTAACATCTCACACACCTTGATCCGGTTAACATATGACACAATGTTATTTACATCTAATACTTCGGTTATCAACTTTACAAATTATAGCACTAGATGATGCTGCAGCTTTACTTGGATGTTCATCAGCTAATCTGAGCCTGGCCTTGACACAGAGATCAGTGGAGGTTAGAAGTGAAAAGGTCAAAAGAGATCTGAGTGTCAATGATGTGAGTATAATTCCTTTTCACATCTGAAAAAAACCCCAATGTTAAACCATTAAGGTACCTCACTTCACCTACACTTATACTTTTTAAGACACTACGTCACAAGATGGCGATTTTAACGTTTTGTTAAACTGTTTATATCATTCGATTGGGTTGTATATCGTCGTAGCTCAGTGGTTAAAGTATTGGGCTTCTGAACGCAGATCATGAATTCGAATTCGCTTGGAGCTTTTGTTCATGTTTACTGAATTAAATTTTTGAAAATGTAATTTTTCATCCAAAATTGCACAGTTTTTTGCCTATTGGACTTCATTACTTCTTATCCATAATGATATTTATCATAATCAAGTAATTTTCTGCTGATTTGAGAAAATATTTCAAGGTGTAGTGAGCCACCAAAATAAGGAAAACTTAATCACCTTTTAAAATTACTGTTTCATTATTAGAAACAATTCTAATTTTTCTGTACAGGGGATGTATGCAAGAGATGCCTTGTGTAAAGCACTGTACAGCAGAATGTTTTCTTGGCTGGTCGCCAGAATTAATGACAGCATCAAAGTGACTTCTGGGTCAAGGACAGAGGTCATGGGCGTCCTTGACATCTATGGATTTGAAGTGTTTGAGGTATGTGCCCCCTCCCATCCCAACCCCTGAGTGTTCAAGACAACCAATGCTGAAAGGATAAGCAAATTCTTACATAATGTACCTTTTGTTTGTAGCAAAACAGCTTTGAACAGTTCATCATCAACTACTGCAACGAGAAGCTCCAGCAGATCTTCATTGAGCTGACCTTGAAGGAGGAGCAGGAGGAGTACATTAAAGAGGTAGGCTAGCTGCTGTGTAGTTACTTTATCAGTCACTGGGGCCCTACTAGTGTTACTTATGATTTCTCTCACACAGCTGTACATGGGCAATCTGTGATACATGTATGAGTAATTTCCTGAGTAGGACATAATCAGCTACATCTTCCTTTGATTACAGCAAACTTCATACTTTTGTTTCATTTTTATACTTTAGGTGGCTATTATGTGTGCATGCTTTGAAGTTAAATGTAGTTCTTTAAGTCTTATGATATATATTCCTATTTTTGACATCACAAATTTTCACTGAATCTGGCCAGTCTTTAGGAGTAGTTGTAAAGACATCAACCATTTGGTAGAAGTTGATTAGATACACAATATATTACATGTGCCTAGCCTGTTATGACTTTGTATAATCCTTTTTTTGCAGGGTATTGAATGGATTCACATAGAGTATTTCAACAATTCAGTCATTTGTGATTTGATAGAAAAGGTGAGTTTCTGGTACAATGATAATCTAGGTTATTTCCGATGAAGGAAACTAAACACAATTTATAACATGCATGGCCATATATTTTGCATGAGTGAATGCAACATAGATTGAGTTTCATTATGCGTGAATGCTTTTCCAATTTACATGCAATTTCAAATTACCTTGAGATGACAATTTTAGCGATATATGATACTTGTGTTATACTTATAACTACAGCATGTCAAAGTGATTATGTTTCAGGTCATGTACTTTTGGTTTACAACTATTTAATAAGTATGATAAAGATCATGAAAGGTTATCTGGAGAAAAAAACACACCTCAAATATTTAAAATTGTGTTTCCTTTCTTCACCAAGTAATTGAGAAACATAGTTAATTTGTTGGTGGTCCATAAGCATTCTACCGGGTATTATGTAATGCTCAGAGTATTGAAATGATAGCTTGTGTAGCTAAAATTTAATGATCTTTTATGTATAGTGTAATTTCTTCCTGAGTTTTACGGTATATAAAAATATGCCCACCTATTTTGTTCTAAACCCTTGCATACTGTTATTTTCATAAACAATATTTTTATAAAAGGTGTATCTTAATTTCCAGAGGTTAAGTTGTTTTCCTACCTACCAAGTTTCTGGAAATTTATTTATTAACATTTTGAGTTGCATATTGCTTTGTTTCCATATATTTGCATGTTTACTTCTTTAACCTGGCATGATTTCTTTACAGCCTCCCATTAAAACCAGTGTAAGTTTGTAGTATGCACCCTGTCTAACGTCTAATCTGAATGCGTCTTGTATTTGTCTAGTAGACATTTGCTCTGTGGATTTGTATTAATTAACTGTGATAAATGTATACTTTATAATAGAACTATAGGCCTATAACCAAACAATGTACTCTATAACCACTGTATCAGAAATTAGTACACATTCCAGATACTTACCCAACCTTATAAATACAGAAGATATAAAATATCATTTGAGGTTTTGGATAAACCCTTGAAATCAAAATAAATTGCAACAGGTGTTTCTTTGTGGTGGGTTGCTTTCGCTGGTTTTAGAATGCAATCGAAGAAGTCTTGGACTTATGTGAATCCCATTGCTTTATATGTGCAGGTCATTATCTAGGTCTGTGGAAAATTTTACAGCCTTTGTTATTTGCAAATTACTGTAATGCTAAAAATATGCTATAATTGTCTTCTTTCACACAGTATAATAGACTAAGTACATAGTATGTTAGTTATGAATAGAAAATGGAAGAGTATTTTGAATTGATGACAAACTTGTTCAAATGTGCTTCATTCTTCTCTGTGAAGGTTTTTTGCATACTGTAAGTGTTCATTGATTTTTTCCTTAATTTTGGATATGGTCAGCTAGCAGCATGCATTCTAATTATTTTTTTTTATATTTATTTATTTATCATTTTAAAGTGCTCTGTTTATCCCTATCCTTTTGATGGCAATTTTCAAACAGTAACTGCAGTAACATTATATATAGCTGCCACCAATATGAGGACATTCAACTGTCTGATCGAAAACTACTTTCATGATCTACAAAAAATACATTTAATATGATTTCTTCTTTTATCTTCTTTCATCATATTTCATCATTTATCATCATAGTACATCAGCACTTAGACTTTAAACTTCTAAAATCTCTCATGATTCGCGATGTTGTGTGTGATTTTAAGGAACAGGTTGAGGGTATTTTGACCCTGAGCCAATGCGAAAGATGGAATATGCACATTAACTTGTTAGAGAAAAATCACAACCATCACTGATTATGACGTGAAAATATTTTCTTTTTTACACATGCTTTAACCCAATTAATATCTATATTCTTTTTTTCTTAATTTATGCAAAAGATCTTAGTAATGTCATTTCAACAGTACCGGTAATTACTTCAAATTCAGTGTATCATCATTGCAGTGTAGGAAATTTATAAATTCTAATTTTATTCATCTGCTGCCTGACAGTTCAATTAAAAAGCATTATAATAAATAGTTAGAAATATGAGAGTATTAGAAATAAAAATTTTGTTATGTAGGATCAATCCATTTGACAACTTTGTTGTAAGTTGTTTTGTAAAACACAGCCCAGGCTGCTGTACTGTGTATGCTATTCTAAGTAGACTGTGTGTGATTCTGTTTTCAGTCTAACATTGGTATCCTGGCACTGCTGGACGAGGAATGCCTGATGCCGGGGAACCCCACCGACCTGACCTTCCTGGAGAAGCTCAACCAGGCGTGTCAGAACCACCCCCACTACGAGAGCAAGGCCCTCAAGAAGTGTCAGAACGACAAGACGCTCAGTCACGGCACGTTTCGACTCAAGCATTACGCTGGAAATGTAATTTACACATCACTTTTCTGGTTCCTTACTTTCTTTGCTACTTCAAATGACTTAAGTTTGTCAACTAGTCACCAGTGAAATTTTTCTGTTTTTTTTTCTGAAAAAAAAAATTGTTAAAGAAAGGGGGAGAGGTTCAAATGACTTAAAAATAAACCTAATGGTTAATTGTCTTTGCATCATATGCATAGTTTTAATGTCCTTTAGTTTAATATGATATTTTACTTTATTGTTATGGGTAAGTGCTGATTTTTTTGACAGGTGACCTACAAAGTTGATGGATTTCTGGACAAGAACAATGACTTGCTGTTCCGTCATTTGTCTCAGGCCATGTACCAGTGTAAACACTGTCTCATGAAGGGACTCTTTCCTGAAGGTAACTAAGCTTCCAGAATTCTGTATTCATTTTGTTGGTCTGATTGTGATAAATTGTGTTGCTGTGTACATAAAATGTATACAATTATATTACATTAATATCATTATGCAGACACTTTTATAGGTGCAGGGAATTATATTTGTTGTGTGACCTTTTGAGTTGTATTTAACAATTACGCAAAATCAGCATTTAAAAAAAAAATAATTTTTTTTGTTCCACTGAGTAGAAAATCTTTCAAGAATATGACTTTTTATTCAATGTCTTTCAAGAAAAAACTTACCAATTTTTGCTCATCATCAAAGAGAAAACCAGGATCAACGGTGGTTTTCCACGGATGTCCTTTGTCTCTCTGATAAAGAATATGCTTCACGTAGATCTGTTGAATCTAATGTATTATTGTGCTTGTCTTCACAGGAAATCCCTCAGAGAAGTCCTTAAAAAGACCTGCCACAGCAGGGTCTCAATTTAAGGTAACTATCTCCTTGTATCTCCTTGCTATCTCTATAAAAAACACAATACATTGCAAGTGCCCTCTAGCTTTTACTTAATAGCGCAGGAACACACTCACAGGTTTTTAGTTCTTGAAATTTTAACTGGGTTGTTTGTTTGATTAAACTATTTACAGTTTTGTGTTAACTTTGTTATTTACAGATATCCGTAACAGAACTGATGAAGAATTTGCTCTCAAAGAATCCAAACTACATCAGATGTGTCAAGGTTTGTCTTTTTTCCTGAATGTACATGGATATCAATTACAGTTTATAGGATATACCGGTAGTTGAAAAAAATATAGGATATACCGGTAGTTGAAAAAAAAATGATGTCATTCATAGTCGTGAACACCAATTAATGGATTTTGTCAAATTACAGTTTGAGGATACCAGTATATAAATAGCGCCTGTTTGGGAGGGTAACAGTTGAAATTGACACCCCTCGAAAACCATTGTCAACCTCCGCTTCGTGTCGGTTGACAATGGTTTTCGAGGGGTGTCAATTTCAACTGGTACCCTCCCAAACAGGCACTATTTATTTTATTATACTGAATGTCCTAATTTTAGTTTAGAGAAAAATTAATGAAAGTATAATAATATATGTTACATCATTGAAAATATAGCCTAGATTTTTGTTCAAGTTTCTTACTTTGTTGAGTATTTATTTTTTTGGATCACCTTAAAAACCAAATCCACAAGAATTAATGTTAACAAATAATGATGAAACAGCAATGCTAATATGTGAGAGATTCACATGATGAATAAATTGAATAGTTTTTCCAAAACTGAACAGAATATTTTATTTTTCAAGCTGGACCAAAACTTACTTGTATGTGTGCAATAATTATAAACCACAAGCAGTCTATTGAATTGTGTCTTTGGTTGTTTTTTTTCAGCCAAACAATTTAAAAGCAGCAGACAACTTTGATGAAAATCTAGTCAGATTTCAAGTCAGATATTTGGGGTAAGGTTTAAGGATTTTTTTTTCATCAGTGTGATAAGGATCTAGAATCTGGAAAAAAAATTATAAATGTATTTCATTTTTTTTTTCAGCCTTATGGAAAATGTTCGTGTGAAGCGAGCTGGCTATGCCTTTCGACAGGTCTACTTTCAGTTCCTGTATCGTTACAAAATGTTAGCGGGCCCCACCTGGCCACGGTGGGGAGGGAAGCCCCAGGAGGGGGTCAAGATTCTCCTAGAGGTCCAAGGAGTCCCACAAGATGAATATGCCTTCGGCAAAACCAAGCTATTCATTAGAAATCCTAGAACTGTAAGTCAATTTTGCTTTTTTTCATGAAATGTTTATCTAACTTTGAATGTGCTGAACAGTTTAAATGAAATCTCTATTTCCTTAACATTTCAAACTACTTTTTGTAATTATTGCTGTTTTGAGGTCAATACAATGACCTGCCATAAATTCCTTTTGGTATTTTTTAAAAGTTCCTTAAAATTAGAAAATTTAATAGACTCATACTAAGAGAATTAATCAATTACTGTAAACCATTATCTTTTATTTGCGTTGGAGATATTTTCGCGAGGTTCGCGAGAGCCTCATCATCGCGAATATTTCATGCCGCAAACCAGTCTTTGTCATATGGTTGTTATAAAAATATATGAGTCTGGATAAGGCTTGGTCGCGAACAATAATTGTCGCGAATCAGTTTATCAAAAAATAAATCGCGAAATAAAGTTGCCACGAAAAAAAGTTGGTTTATAGTATATGATAATGTATCATGGAAAATATTGTTTCTCAATTTTGAGTTATTTCTTTTAACTTGTTGTAGTTGTTTGACATGGAGGAAAAGCGCAGACAGCACATGCATGTTTTGGCAACAAAAATCCAGAGTGTGTACATAGGTTGGAAACAGAGGACCCTCTATCAACTGATGAGGAGAAGCCAAATCATCATCAGTGCTAGGTTCAGAGGATTCTGGGTAAATGTCAGGGAGAATGCTGGGTAATCTTATGTCAGAGATAATGCTGGTGGAATATTATATATAGGGAAAAAGTCTTTACATGGTCTGATATGTTTCACAATTGCATTGACTGATGATATTAAGTCTTAATGAAACATGGATAATGAATATAGACTATAGAGTCTAAGATTATTTCCTTCAAGAATATTTTTTTAATAAAGTCTGAAAAAATTCATTTTGATTAAATGTTTTGTGTACATGTATGATTTTTCCAAATCATGGACTTAGAAGTATTATAATATAATTTTATATTTTGTTTAATGCTACAGTATCTTTTTTATTAGGGACAAAAAGTCTACAAGAAGACTAAGTCAGCCACTCTTGTGCTGCAGTGTTTTGCCAGGGGATGGAAGGTATGTGATGATATATCTAAAGGGAGAAAAGGGGGTCATGTATTGTACAGTATTTCATGTTCACATACATGTACTTCAAACTTTATAAATTACATTTTTGTAATATCTTATTGTGAAAGAGGACATTGATTTACCGGTAAATTAAACATATCCCATTTAATATATACATTAATGTTTAATAGTTCTCCTTGCAATTGTAAAATGGAATTGTTTGACAGGGGAAAGTTTTGTGATAGGCAAAACTAAGAACTACCGGTTCTGCAGTATACAGTGAGTATCATGTAGTGTAGTTTAACAGTTTCCTTTACATATTTTTTTCAGGCAAGAGCTTTGCTTAGAAAATTGAAGCGTGAGAAACTTGAAAAAGAGTCTGCCAATGTAATCAGGAAACACTACCTGGGTTGGAAAGTCAGGAAGGAGTACCAGCCAAGATTTAGGCGAATTGCTGGTCCCAAGATATCCCGATTCTTTGTCATAGCTCTGGTGAGAACTGTAAACTTGGTTATTATGACGGATTCAAAAATTGATGATTTTTAATGTAGACAGAATTAATGTGTTGTAATTTTAGATAGTACAGAGGCAATTAAATCATGTTGTCCTTGTATATATGGGGATGAAATGTTGGTTGAATGAAATAATATTTTTCTCCCTTTTTCAACAGAGCGAGCGCTAGCAATCGCTCGCCAAAATTTATGCTTTGGGTATAGGGAATTTTGGCGAGTGATTGCTTTGTTGAACTCACGTTAGGTTACAAAAAGGTTGCAAATTCAGTCATTCATTATGATACATGTACATTGGTTGAAAATGTTACTATCTACTATCAAACACCCATTCATAAAATACATCATAAAAACGGATGATTTGAGCATATTGGCTAATTCATTCACATTCTCAAATTTAACTTTTTTAATTGTTGTTAAAATGTATTTTAACAGCGAAAGAAGTATCTGCTGGATTTAAAAGCCAAACTCCCTAGTCTGTCTCCCATTGATCCCGAGTGGCCAGCATGTCCACGGAGGTTTCAGGCGACCTCTGACCAACTGAAAGTGATGTATCATGCCTGGAGGGTAAGATATACAAATATTGCACATGGTTTAAAGCACCCTATCATGATAATTAACAAAGATACTGCTTTTTTGCAGGGCAAATTGATATCATTCAGCGGAGTTTTCGTTGGGAAATAATTTAATTACTTATTAAATGAAACAATTGCTGCAGCATCATACCATATTTTTAAGCATTTTTAAAATCATTACTTTTTGAAAAATATAGTCTGAGAACTGCAACTTTTAATTCATATAAATTCAGTAATGTGCATTAGCAGGTTATGAAAATTTGTTCGCACAAACCGTTGCAGTTATCAGACTATATATTTTGAAAAATAATGATTTAAATATCCTTATGGTACTTGTAAGTTAAATTAATGTAAGAACCTCTGTAACAGCCGCAATTGTGAATTTTGATTTTTGCTTGTGACGTTGCACTTCAACAGCATTCAATGTTGATGAAGTCAAAATAAAGCTACAATAATAAATAAAAATAAAATTCATAATTTTACCTTTGAGCACTCTGTCTGTGTTATGGTGTTGTAAATGGTTGTCATTTTGACCTGCAAAAAAGCAGTAATGCAGGTACAGTGAAGGGATTTCCTTAGCTTGTTTGCTTGAATTCAATACAAAAAACATGTATACTGTGAAATCATTTTTTTTCATGGAGGTCATTGTTCGTGGGTAGCCAAATTTTCTTGGTTCTTGGGTTGAATTTCGTAGGAAGCAAGTTCTGGATAATTTTATGAATATTAAACAAATGCTTGTATATATATGTTCGTGAGGATGTAAATTCATGGGCAAGGTTTATACCCACGAAAGCCACAAACATTGTTCCCCCACGAACAATGATGATTCAACAGTATTTGATATAATTATGAGTATTCACTGCTTTAAGTTGACCCTAAGGCCAAAAAAAATTATTGATTTGTTTCTCGGGCACCGCCGCATCAGCAAAATCATCGCCGCATCAAACTTTTTTATCGTTATTTTTCCGGAATTTTCATATCTTATCATTATTGGTTTTCTCTATAAAGTATTATAGAATCAATGTAAACAAACGCTCAGAATAAATGCTTTTCTCTGAAAGTGAAAACGTGATTATATATGACACATCTACCCAGTGACCAACCTAGGGGGGCGACTTGAGCTAAATACAAGTATATATAAATATAAGTACTCGCTTTGTGGTCGGTAACTTCGCCAGAATTTCCTCAAAAAGAGAGGTTGAAGTCACCCCGTATTCTGAGTTAACGATCGTGAAAATTAACCCCAAATGCAATAAAATGATAATTATTTAATCCAAAAGACATATTTTCATAGCCTACATGTAAGTTAACCCCTGTTGTGATTAATAACTAGCGACTATCTTATCTTTAGAGGTTGATGCAACCACATAGGCCTACTCATGATACTGTGCACTGAAAATTACAACCGATATTTATAATTTTAGTTCTGATATTGCAATTAGTTGGTAACTTGTAATTAGTTAATCACTCTGCCAAATTAATGCTAAAATAATCATAAAACCGTTTGTCTACAATTATCTTTAAAATTTAAACAGATCCACTACATGACGGTTGTAATTGGGTCAAAGGGTTGGACTAATACCTCCAAAATACACAAAAGTACATACTAGACTGATTTTATTTGTCATTTAGCTAACACAATTACAAAATATTTCATCTATAAAATGTATGAATACACCTAATAATTTAAACTTAACAAATTGGATAAGTTATTAAAATTTTTAGGAGTTGTTTTATTTTTAATTGACTTGCTTCTAATCCAATTTGAATTAGGGTTGAATCTGTGTACATGTATTATTATTAGCATCATGCCAATGTCAAAGAATGGAAGTCTACCTGATTTCTCTAATTTCTCCCAATTTTTCTGTAAGGGAGAAGTGAAGTCTCCCTAAAAGTTTACCCAAGCTACATGTAGGTTGGTCCCTGTTAAGACTACCACTGAAATGTCTGTTATCTTCAGAAATTGAGGCCTCTGTAATATTGCCTGGTAGCAGGAATAAAGGACAATTGTATTGTTTGAGAATTTTATGATGACTAATTTACTTTCCCTTGATTTCTGTCATGTTCCCCAGGCACTGAAGATCAATAAGAAAACACCCCAAATAAATAATTTTTATATGGCAAATTCAACTAGTGAATTGCCATAAGAAGTCCCCTATTTCAGTTCAGAATTGTGTTATTTCTGTAGACAGGGAAGATTGGCTGCAAAAGGAAGCAGGGGCATAAACCATTTGCCCATGTTTGTTCATCTGCAAAAACTCATCCTTTGAAAATGAAACAGAAACAGTTTAAATTTAAAAGAACAAAAGCAAATATTTAAACTTTCCCATGTATCAGCTTGATAAATATCTGCTGATGAGTACACAAATAAATCATACAAGATGGGTTACGGTCATTGTAAATTGTGTCTCTAAAAAAAAAAATAATAATAAAAAAAAAAAAAAAAAACCTGCCTGCCTCATCAACATTTCAAAATTTTGGCCTGAGAAACTAATGATTAACTTTTTTTGGCCTAAGTTGTATACAGTTAAAGACTGAGAAAATAAGCACTGACTTCAAATTTATCTTGTCAGTGTACCCCTGTCAATCAACTAAATTGAGGCCCCAGATTGGATGTTATAAAATGATTGACACTTGTTTACTCGTCCTGTGTATACCATGTCTAGCGCTCGTGACGATGGTGCAATTAACTTTTGTCTTTTGATGCATACCGTGATGATAATTCGCCATCTATTAGCACTATTGATAATCAAAAGAAATATTAAACAATATGAATTAAAAATTTACTGATTAACTATAGTCTGTCAAAATCACGTGGCGCCGATCATGCATCTATGAAAACGTGGTTTATTATAAAGATGTTTGTGAATAATTGAGAATGAATAGTTAAATTAAATCAAATATATATTGCGTTGACGATTTACATCGTTAGTTATCACATTTCTTTGAGAAATTTCAGGAGCCAAAACCGGAATAGAAACAAGTACAGACAACTCTGGTACATGCGCAGCTGGTAGAATTATTTTGCACTTTAATTTAGCTGCTGATTAGAAAAGTTTTACAAGCATATGTTGCAGTGTTGCATTAGTATTTGAGTACAGAGGGATGATCGTATAATGCACAAAACATCACAATATATTCTCAGTAAATCCCGCCAGAAACTTGTTCAATCAAACGAATGAGTTTGCCCATGTCGCATGTGGTTATTTATGCATTTATTTTCATTTCAACGATCGACACATTGTTTTATAAGTACATATTAATACAATATTTTTTTTAAATCGCAGAAAAACTCTGTTGAGAGCACCTTAATGTATATAGACATGTATACACAAGCGAGCGTGTTTTCCTCGGGCCTTCACACCTCTTTCAATATAGACTCCACCCCCACCGGAACTTACCTGAGGTAAACCGGCTGGTTTAAAACCTCGGCCTTTAAACAAGGTTATAGCAAACACGCTTACTATGAATTGCCGCTTACAGCGAAGTGATTTTCATTCCCCGGAATCCCGGAGACTTCATTACATGTTGTAAACTTGACGGATATAACGAATTACGCTTATAAAGAAGCAAAATCGCCCATCCCTGGCACTTCATTATAAGCAAGTTTTACTGTACTTTCCTGAAGGTAATTGAAATAAACTACAAGTACTATGTCAAACAATTTTAATTTTGTTGTTGTTACTGTTATAGTGCCGGAAATACAGACGAAAATTTAGTGAAGCCGAGAAATATAAAATGAAGGAAAAGTTGATGGCAAGTGAACTCTTCAAAGATAAAAAGGAGGGTTACACCAAAACGTAAGAAATTTTACAGAGTGGTTTTGCATTGATTTCATGTTCACTTAAACAATTGAGATGTACTTATTAAAATTAAAGTTAAGTGTATTTTATTTTTTAATACTCATGAAGCCTAAATGTACATGTACTTCAATCAGTCTGAGTGTAGAATGCTCATGATATCATATAACATTGCATGGTTTTGATTGATAGCTGTTGGTGGTACAAGTATGTAAGTACCACCAGTAACTTAGTTACATCATTTCTATATTGGCATCTTTGTTTCCATTAAACAGTGTACCACTGCCTTTCAAAGGGGACTATCAGAACCTACTAGCCAATCCTAAATGGAAAAAGTTACAAAGCCAAATGCCCCAGGACAGCCACATTGTGTTTGCAGATGTGGTGCAGAAAATCCATCGTGCTAATGGAAAGGTAAACTGAAAATGAAGGAAAGGGACTTTCATTAATGTTTCTGCTATATGTATCATATCACTGTTCTTTCTTTTGTTGATTAAGAAAGTCAATTTGCACTGTTGGATGTTACCATTTACTTTATATGTACGTGTACAATGTACTGGTACATGGAAATTACTGTCAGCCAGTAAAACCATTACTGGATTGAATATAAATTTCAGACAGTAGAAAAGTAACTGTTTATTGAATGTAACTTTTTAGACATTAGAACAGTTACCGGTGATGAATTTTCCATAGTTGATTGATTTTCACTGTCAGACAGTAAAACAGCTAATTGTTTATAAATATCAGACAGTATTTAAAAGCAGTAACTGGACTGACTGATTGTATTAATTATTTCAGGCAGTAGAACAGCTCCTGGTGATGAGCTCTCAGAACCTGGTGTTGGTGGAGCACCACAGCATGATGGTCAAGTACCGGATCCCAATCACCGACATCTCGGCCATGTCTGTCAGCCCTCACCCAGACAAGATCATTGTGTTCCACGTACAGAAGGTAACAGATAAACTGATCCAACTATAGTTGTTCTACTTAAAGGAATGAAATCAATAGCTAGCCATTTTAGGGCAGCTAGTTTACGCTTTATAAACCGCGAATCGGTTAATACAAGAGCGTAAACTGTTCCAACCTATTTTATATAAGTATAAAATGGGTAGCTATTGAATTCATTCCTTATCAAATTTTTTGCTATTCATTGTAGATAAAAACGATCATTTGACCTTTTAATTGACATTGGATTGTACAAAATTCAAAAGTAACATCAGGCGGATTGATATGTTTTTGATGTTTGTCTTACTGTGATGTAGGCAACATTCTTTATACGATATAAAATAATTTTTTCAGCCAATCAGAAAGGGCATTACAATCAGAATCAAATTATTCATGATTGTATAAACATGTACATGTACAGTGAAACACAGTACATGTACCAGCAACCAGGCTTATAATGAATTCTTTATAGTCTTAAAAGGTGTTATCAACTGACAGGGCATAACAATTTAAATTTGTAATGAACCAATTTTCTTTATCCTTGTGTATTACTGTACTTGAATAAGTGTACAAATAAGAGTACATATTTTGCTTTGATTTTGAATGAATTATATAATAATGTATTCTATGACTGACTTTTATACTCATAAATATTTATTGATTTATATGAGCTTGACTTTAAATGATGATGAAGCATACCCCAAAATTTTTTTCTTTTTTTTTGCTCAATAAGTAATGTTGTTTTCTACTTTTTTCAGCATGAAAATGGGGATGGTTCATGTAAGAAAGGAGACTTTGTGTTTGTTTGTGAGCACACTATTGAACTTGTATCAAAAGCTTGCCTTGTCATCAAAAACATAAAAGACACCTTACCAGAGATCCACATAGCTCCATCGTAAGTGATAACTTTCACATTACTCTGTATAAGATATTTGATGTAAAAAAAAAAAAAAGGAAGTGTCTGCATTCATGATGAAATAGTTAGCCTCAAAATAATGTCGAAGTGAAATTGAAAGTAAAAGAGGATTAAAGTAAATTGATACATGTATTTGTAACTAATGAGTTTTTTAAGTGTGAATTGTGGATTTTTTCTTTCAGGTTGAAAGCTCAGTTTGGAAAATCGGAAGTGCAATTGTCTTTCAAGAACGGACTAACAGAAAACATCCCAGGGGGCGTCAAAGTTGTGCGCAAGAAACACACCATGGACATCCTGTACAATTCTCCCACACAGCGATCAAGTTCGGGATCTTGATCATTATTATACAAACTTCGAATCATTCTTCCCAGACATTTTAGACTTTCCCTCCCACCAATTGAAAAGAAAACCCAATTAGACATCATCCATTTTTGCATTGATCGAGTCACATTTTGATCATCATTCCAAACGAAAACGTTGATGGCTCCGGAGTATGTAAAAACTGCTTCTGAAGTAGTTCTTGCAATATTTCATTGGAGATATGTTGGTAGCCATTGCAATGTAGATTCCCAATTTTTCATTTGATATATGTTTGAACCAAAGAGAAGGAAGTGTTGATGGTTAGAGAAATCATTGTACAAAATTCATGTGTACTTTTCTTGCTTACTTTCATAGAAGTAAAATTCAACTTGTTGTCAATGTTTACTTTGTTAATTACTTTTTTTTTTGTATCATGTTTGAATACAAGTAATATACCTTCTGTTTTTTTTTCACTGGTAAGTTGTATGAATGGTTTAATTCTTGTGTTTTGAACTCCGAAATTCAAACTGCATGTTTACAATTTTTGAATAATGTGATTTTCCACGAAAAGATGTGATATGATGCAGAATACAAACACATTGCTTTTATTTGTTCATGTGTAGTGTATCCATTAATTTAGTTCTTAATTTTCATGTATGTGTGAACGTATACTGAAGGTTGGGGTTTGTTGTCTGATCGGCCTCGCTGTTGATATATATAGGCCGATAAAGATTTGGGAGATGCATTAACCGTACTTCATGACAATCTGTGACCGTCTTTAATGAATCCATAAAATCATAAATGAAGAGCCATTTCATATGTACATGTATGTGAGTGTGTGTATGTTTACTCCATTGTTAAAGCTCCTGCTGTAGATTCCCCGTGAGGAGAAGTTGTGAAGGCTGCCTTTAATTTTATAGATGATTGACTTGTTGGAAACTGCATGTGACACAAATCTGCAACAGCAAATAATGATCTGATTTATTTTGTGATGTTATAATAGCTTTTTACATTAATTATTATAGAACAGTGTTTTTTTTTTATTCTTTTTTGGTCCCGGTTTCTGTTCATAGGGTAATTAAGAACGAACACAAGTGGTACTAACTTAATAGCTAGATTATAAGTATTAAGGATATGGTAATTGGTGCTCTTCCTATTTTATTATAGCATTTATTCACATATATATTTAAACCTTTTAGATTCATTTCTTTTTATTTTATGATGTTTAGATCTGTCTTAAATGGATTTGTTATGTCTCAGGTTAGTGCTTTCATTGTTTTTAGCTGTTTGTTTTCTAAAAATTCAGTATTTGATTTTACATGACCTTTTCAAGTTCAGTGACATTTTAACAGTGTTATTTTTAAAAAAGCTGTCCATAGAAAAATCATACAATAAATGTTATTTCAGTGGCACATGTCTTAATTTGGTACCTTAATTATAATTATTTTTTCAATGTTCATTTTTGTCATAATAATGATTTTTGCCCAAATCCCTGGGATTATTGATATGATAACCCAATCTTCAACCAAATGTTAGTGCAGAATAATAATTGGTAACAAAAACTTGTGATCCCAGAAATTTGATGTGCTATGCTATGTCTGAATTTTCCATGGACACACATGTACATGTATATGTCACATCATGATTGTTGTGTACAGGTCAAGTCTTTGACTAAGATGCCCACCTTGTTGTATGAAATAATTTGTTATTTAATTCAGTGTTACTTTTAAATAAGCCTAATACATATACATGTACCATATATATGATATGAATGAACACTGATGTAAATTTTTTTTTATTGTGTTTTTTTTATATACGGTTGCTGATTATTTAATTTTCGATTTCTAAAATTCAAACTAAAATACACTGTGTCTGTGTAGTAGGTAAAGGCTATATTTATTTTTCCATGGGATTTGTAATTTGCTTCTGGCAGACAAAACATTCATGCATGTTGAATTATCTAAAATTTCAAAAATATGATTATCATATATGACTGCATCGATCAGTTCAATGATGGTTTATAGTTTTCGAATACCAATTCAACTGCATGGACTTATCCCAATTATGTCAAATTAATTTCACCTGTGGGGACCAAAACAGCCCTTCAATTTTCTTGTATGTACCTGTGTATGTGTATACATACATAGATCTGCTGTTGATATATGACATAGATCACAGAGTAATTCTTTAGTTGAAGGGATGGTTGATGCACGTGTATTTTGCACCAAATTTTAGGGGAGAAATTAAGTGCCATTTTACTGTCTACAATGTCCTTTTGTCTGTTAATTGTTTTCATTTGTTAGATCTGTTTTCACCAACATGTAGTTAGTAGTGATTTCTTGAATCTTGATCTCTTTGGATTTTTTTTTTTATAATTGATTCTTTTCTAGTCTTTATTTTTTATACATTTACACTCTAATCTAACAAATATATACCGGTAGCTCCTTTCACTTTGGTAAGGTTTTATTACAGGACTAGTAAACTGTAAATTCCTTATTTAACGTGAGTACTTAATTACATGTACATGTATGTGATTCGATCTGCCCTTTTGTATCACATTGCAAGAATATAAAAGCACCAAACTTTTGTTATAATTTCATAAAGTTCACAACTACATGTATTAGAATAATAAAGGTGAGATTCAGATTTTAAAATTTAAAAGGTTTGCTTCTGACAATTTTACCCTGTTAATTATTTCTACGTTTAATTTAGGAATTTACAGTAACAAAGGGACCGATAGCTTAGAGTTAAGATGGATCATTCCTGTTCTACAAATTAATCATTTTTTAACCGTAAAAGGGTTAATCATTTGTCATGTTTTGTTTATACATCCCTCATATGATTTACGAAGCAAAAATTGATCTCTAATTTTCATGCTGACACTGTAACTTTAGCTGTATGTATTTGTCTATATCCTGGTAGGCGGTTAGTTACTACATGTATATGTATTTACCCAGGAACCGAGGTACTTGTAATACAGTCTAATTAAGCTAGATCTTTAAGTAATCATTAAGAACGCATTAGGTTCAAAGGTCATTCGTTGACATAACTTAAATGTTACGCCACCTCTCCCAGGGACGTATATACTAGTACATTGTATATACGCCCCTGACATGAATATATATTAAAAAAAAAGTACATGTATTAGAAAAATACATGCGTACTAAATTAACTTGCCAATCAGCTCATTCTTTACTTCATGATTTATGTACACAACATGCTTTATTTGGATGCTACTTTTCTAATCTTATACATGTATGCTTGCTGTCAGTCATGCTATACTTTTTTTTATATAAAGATGTATTAAATAGCCTTATTGTACCCCCTATGTATCATGTTTGGACCTATTTTTCAATGATAAATTGTCCGATTGTTGCACACCAAAATTGTAGCGCAATCTTTCTCTTTAATTTATTGATTAGCGTAGTCGGAAGTTTGTGGATATTGGAGCCAGGCTGTTGTACATGTATTTATGTGTTTGTGTTATGTATTAATGTGTGCTTAGACTAGTGGACAAGATGCAGGAGGAAACATTTATTATCTCCATTTTATAAATTTTCACTGTAACACCTAGCTGTTACAATGTTAATTGTTCTTCGTCATCTTTGATCAGTTTTCTGCAAACAGTTTTATGATTTCACAGAAATTTGTGGTACATGTATTTAGAAATGCATTCATTTTAGTTTTTATTCAGAAAATGTCTTAAATGTATTATGCCTATTTATACATAATAATTAGTTTTTGAAATATCACAGGCAAAAACCTTATGGCTAGGTGATAAATATGAAAATTGAACAATGCTTTAACATGTTCAAGTTCCACTGTTATTGTCATATTTGCAATTTTTCTGCCAGCTCACTTTATATACAATGAGTCTGATGTTTTCTATAAACATTGCTGCCTTTTGGTCTCTGTTTTTTCTCTCAGTCCAACATTGCTGATTGTCACGCGATCTGTATATACATGTGTTATCATCAATTCAATTATCATCATTGATTTTTTAAATGTTACGAAAAACATTTTTTCACAGTCCAGTCATTGTAATGTTGGTAATGTATTTTCAGTATTTTGTTGACTGAGCCTTTGTGATTTTTCAGTGGGACCTTATAGATTTTGTTATTGGTTGTTTGTAAACAAAATTTTTACACTTCTGTACATGTAATGTTTTTGTAAATACATTTGTAACTGTTGTTCCTATTAAAGTAAACAATGTTTATACCCAGAAATGATCTGATCATCAATAAACCTTGTAGTATATATATGACGAGAATTTCTTGTGTTTTATTAGCTCACCTGAGCTGCATGCTCAAGTGATCTCAAGCTTTTATGAGCCTTTTTTGTCATAATTAACTTAAATTTCACGCTTTCATCATTGTTTCGTAAACTGTTGGACGAAAAACCAACCAAACATTAAACATTTCATCCTTAGGCGAAGATTATCAGTAGATATGTATTTGTTTTTCAAAAGAAGGGCCAAAAAGATCTGTATGAAGGGAGACAATGGAAAGAAAAAACCATGAGAATAGGGTTCTCTCCCTTTTGAGTATACTATTTGAGGTCATAGTTCACAGTTCACTGTTGCTTAGGTCCTTCCGTCTGTTGGTCCGATATCACTTGTCCTGAGCATATCTTTTCTCCCATTGGCCCAATCTGGCTCATACTTCACCCACAGAGTGACTTTTTGTAAAGGGTTTGCAGTGACCTGGAACCATGTTTCTAAGTCTAAGGTTAAGGTCATAGCAGAATTATACATGTATATAAAATCCTTGTCTGGAGCATATCTTCTCTCCCTTTGCTCCAATGTGGCTCATACTTCACTCACAGAGTGCCAATGATCAAAGGGTGTGCAATGACCTTGAATGAAGTTTGTATATTAAGTGTCAAGGTCATATCAAACCATTCAGAAATCCTTTTTTCAGAGCATATATAATCTCCACTTAGCCTTTTTTGGCTCTTACTTCACATAAAAAGAAAATTTTGAGTAAATGATTGGAATGCAGTGACCTCAAACCAAGTTCAAGTTCAAATGTGAAAGTCATAGCAGAATTATATGAAAAATCCTTGTCCGGAGCAGATCTTCTTATTTTTTGGTTCAATCTGGCTCATACTTCACCCGCATTGCCATGGTGCCTGTGATCAAAGAGTATGCAGTGACCTTGAATGATGTTTGTGTTAAGTGTCATGTTCATGTCATATCACACAAAATCCCTTTTTAAGAGCATATATACTCTCCACTTAGCCCTATTTGTCTCATTCTTCACATAAACAGATCTTTTGGGTTAATGGCATGGTGTGCAGTGTCATCATTTTGAAACAAGTCAATGTGAAGGTCATAGCAGATCTCTTTATAATCATTTCTAGTATCTAGATTTTTTCCCATTTGCTTAACCTTGCTCAGATTGAACAAAAATGCCTGTATGTAAGGGGTAATGAGACTAAATTAAAAGTTCTATGCCAGCTGGAAAATTTCTAAATTAAAGGTCAAGGTCAAAGCAAAATTCTCTGAAAAGCGTTGAAATCCTATTGTATATTATCTGAGTGGGGCCTTTTGAGATGGTCACCATCCCAATGTTGTTTTATTTTAAAGGTCAGATATTCCAAAGAAAATATTCACATTGCATGATTTCATCAAATTTAATAAAGCAATAAAAAATATTTACAACTAGAGCCGAGCTCGTTGCAAGCAACGAGAAGGTCTTCCGTTACAGCTTCAAGTCGAGACAATCTGATTAAAATCATATCCTTGATCCCCTCCTTGTTTTTCTATTTTCGCTACAAGAGGATCTGAAGAAACCCCTCTTGAGATCACCCCCTGTTGAACGTTTGTTTATAAATATACATGAGTTATTCTAGCAATCAGAGCAAGTGTTAGGAACGGTAATTTTGGGTTACAAACAAAAATGGAGTTGTACGACGAAATGATGTCACATGTTCGTGAATCTTTCGGTATCAGCAAGTAAGAGATGGAGCATAAGTTGATATTAGACGCCCTTAGGGAATCTAAAGAATGTATAGGCATAACTTTCAAATCATGTAATTGAGGAATGGAACCGACGATTCCATTGGTCAAAGCAAAGTTATCCAGGAGGTGACCTCAAGTGGGGTTTCTTCAAATCATCGTATAGCGACTATAGAAATTTTGATCAGATTGCAAGTCAAGAAAGGATTGTCATTCAGTCTTAATAAAAGCACCCCTCTTCTTCTTACACTTGTCAGGGTCTGACAGTTATTGATATGAAGTCATCTTCACACTACCTTAACTTCTGACCAATCAGGGCTTTAGAAAATCAATTTGAACTCTTCAAAAGGAGACAGAAAAATTAGTTCATGCCTATTTTCTATATATTACTGCAACCTCCAGACTGCATAGTATTGAAGAGTTACACTTCTCATAAAACAGATAAAGGCATGTCTGTAATAAGTTAGGGGTATATATTTAGATTGTATGCAAATTTAAAGGTCATAGAAAGGTGACCTCTTATTGATACCTTTCCGACCCCGTTGGGTGTAAGGAGAAAAGGGTGGGCTGTCATTAAACTGGATTGTCAATATGATAATAGTAAGTTCCGAAAACGAGGCTCACTATCAAAGTATTATTTTCCTACCAGACAAACTCTCCTTTTAACTCATTTCACGGTTATATCAATTTATGATAACTTAAAACACATCACTTATATGTACATGTATTTAATTATTCCAACCAGAAAATCGATAAATACGTTTACATGTATGTACAACTGATGACAGGATTCAAACTACTGGTATGCCTATATCATAGTGTAAAAACACAAAATCCACTGCGCTGATGCATGGAAAAAAGTGTTATGTTTCATAAACATTTTGATTCCCTATATTTATACTTAAACCTCTACCGCTAAAACATGGAATAGTTTATGTAAAGTGCAGTGTTTAAAGAACACCAATTGTAAATAAACAATAATGCCTTCTCCCATCTGAGGGTGCGCTATTAGTATACGAGACTGAGGTGCTAAGTGGTAGGGATAACTATCCGTATAATGTTTGGCCATACAGGTCTCAGTTTTGTTTTTTAAAGGATGAGTATATTTATCTGAAATCTTCACAAGCAAGTAAAAGAAATTCACAAATCTTCAAAATCATAATCCGCGGCAGTGGTAGGGGTTGTGAGGCATCTCTAACTTCATTTTTTTCAAATAGGATTTTTTTTTAAATATCCCAATATTTTTTTTTTGCCTTGAGCGATCATCTAGAAAGTGTGTGGGGGTGGGGGTGTCAATACCCCAAAATTTAATTTTCTAAATATAAATTTCAGAAAATGTTGGCAGGGGTGGGGGCAGAACTCCAACTGAATCAAAAATCCTTTTTGTCACTTTTGTGTGACAGGAAGAGAGACCTCTGGTTTACAATTATTTCTATCATGTCACATATACATGTTTTAGTTATAATATTTTGGAATTTTTTAAAGATACAATGTCATTTATTTGATAAAAATCATATATTTATGCATACATGTATTAACATGTGACGTGTGAACCTAAAAATAATCAATTTTGTTCAGTTTTTTACTTGAGTAACAGAAAGGCATAAACCAGCGTTTTGTTCAGAGCACTGTGTACATTGTATATTTAAACCAAACCAAAAGAGATGGTGTGACGTCAAAGCAATTTGTTTTTGTTTTTTAAACAAAAGAGTTCTACATAATGTCAACCTCCAGAAAATACGATTTTTCTAACTTTAACATTTACAACACATGCGCGGATCCAGAAATTTTTTCCAGGGGGGGATCCGAATTGAACGTAGGGGGGGGGGGGCTACACTATTCATCAGAAATGTTGACAAGCAAAAATAAAAAACACAAAAAAAAAAACTCATTTCCCAAAATCATGAAATTCCTAATCCGTGGAGGTAACGTAGTATGCCTATAACTTGAAAAAATTGTACCTGTCAAAATTTTTTTCTCCCATATTCATGATATGCCTAATCCGATTCATGATATGCCTAATCCGATTCATGATATGCCTATTCCGTGGGGAGGTGGGGGTGCGAATATGCTTATAACTGCATTTTTTTCAATATCACACTTAATATTTCCGCTTCCGACGCCTTTCCAAAATATATATGTGTTTTCCAGGGGGGGGGGGGGGTCCGAGTCGTATTTGCGATAATTTCACTATGTAAATTTAATAAATTCTCATTTTTCGGGGGGGGGGGGGGGCGGACCGCATGCAACAAATAATAAAATTGAAAATGTGAACACATATCTATACCATTTAATTGTAACTTTGAGAAGTGCATACATTTTTGGGAGGCAACTGTGTCGCTAGTCTGTAAGTCAAGTGAATTATGTCCTAAGGTCTTTTAAAGAAATAAGAAACTGTCAACACTTGCAGTACTCTGATGATTTCTATGGCGACCGACTGCATTGAATAATGTATTTCATAACTTCTAAACGTGAGAACAAATAATTATTATTTAACATCTTTGACTTAAAACTTTAAATTTATATTCAACAATTGACCACTACAGTGATAGCTCACTTCCAAGTGTATTTTAATTACATAACAATTGATGATCTGCATCCATAAATTACCTATGGCTATCTGTGTCGAGGGTTGTGTGCACTTAAAAGGCCGAGGTTTTTAACCGGTCTGTTTACCTTAGGTAAGTTCAGGTGGGGGTGGAGCCTATATTAAAAGAGGTGTGAAACCCCGAGGGAAACACGCTCGCTTGTGTATACATGTCTATATACACGGAGTATTAAAGTGCTCTCAAAAGAGTTTTTCCGTTTATATAAAAAGAATATCGTATTTACATGTATATGTACTTATAAAACAAATTGTTCTTCGTTGAAATGAATATAAACGCATGAAAAACCGCGTGCGACATGTGCAAAATCTTTCGTTTGATTGAACAAGTTTCTGTTATGGATTAACTGAGAATATATCCTGATGTTTTGTGATTTATACAATTACCCCACCGTACTCAAATACTAATGCAACTTTGCAACCAATGCTTGTAAATCTTTTCCGATCAGCTGCTAAATTAAAGTGCACAATAATTCTACCAGCTGCGCATGCACCAGAGCTGTCTGTACTTGTTTCTATTCCGGTTTCAGCTCGTGAAATTTCTCAAAGAAATGTGATAACTAACGATATAAATCGTGAACGCAATATTTGATTTCATTTAATTATTTATTCTCAATTATTTACAAACATCTTTATTGATAAACGACGTCTTTTATGGATACATGATCGGCACCACATGATTGGTGATCAGCGCATTTAGTGTGGTACATAACCAAGTACGAGTAAATTTTTAATTCACATCTTTTAATATTTCTTTTGTTTAAAGTGCTAAAAGATAGCGATTTATCGTCACGGTATGCATCAAATCAAAAGAAAAAAGTTTATTGCACCGTCGTCGCGAGCGCTGGGCATGGTATACACAGGACGAGTAAACAAATGCCAATCATTTTCTAACATCCAAACCTGGGCCTCGATTTAGTTGATTAACAAGGGTTACACTGACCAGGTAAATTTGAAGGCGGTGCTTATTTTTCGGTCGCACGGGGTGATTGAATTAACACGCAGACTGGCCGAATAAACACACAGATTGCAAAGTGAAACACATTAGGAAGTACGTTAACAAATAAGGAGTCACCAGAAATTGATTTTCGCCAATCACTGGGGGGGGGGGGGGGGGGGAGCAGCACAGAGATGACTGTTTTTAAACTTACTAGAACGCTTCGAAAATTAATGATTTTTTTTACTATGTCAACCCTCTTAAAATTTGGTACAACTCTTAAGAAAACTTATTTTACTTTCTACACTATTTAATTTTTGTGTTGGTCGAATATTAATTCTTACACCAGTATATTGGCATATATGACTCGATGGCCAGGAAAGTTTGAATATTGTCTTAAAAGTGTTAAAGTCTGTAAAAAGTAAAAAAAAAAGCAATAATTAACGGAAATGATCATGAGTAACTACAGTCTATTCATCGTCGGACCCCACGGGTTTTCCATCCGTTAAATTGCTTCAAATCAGTGTAACGTATAGAAAACCCGTGGGTTCCGACGATGCAGTATATTAATCTTACATGTAAGTTAAACACATATCAATTTTACATATGCCGGTAAATATCTCGGAATTTCATTATATTTAATCTTTTATTTATACAATCGGCCTTGCATATTTAGAATCGAATTGATAGATTACTTTTATTCAATTAATGATAGGTTTTTATAAGATTTTTCGCCCTGACGTTTAAATCAACGCTAAATGAACTGAATAAGGGAGATAAATTCATCTTTCATCTAAAACCAATATAAATGAAAATAAAATAAACAAATAGTTTTGTGTTCGTACAAAATATCAATAAACATACACGTGTGATAAGGTACATGTAGATGTCCCCTCTCGCGCGATCTTCTCGGCCATGTGCGAGCGTGCGAGGGATGATCATCATTTAAAGGGGTAATCGTTGTGGGTTTTCGTTGTTGATCTAAAACATTATTAGTACAGTTCTTATACAAACCCACCATTGATTTATGTCTGAAGATGTTTTGGATTAGGAATAATATCGGATTTTATAATTTTCAGAATGACTTCTTAATTTTCATTTTAAATAAAACATTAATAACTTAAAATTAAAACAGTTCCTGTATTTGCGGCTATATAAACTCAAAACAAGTACATGAAAGACGCGAATCTGGTGTATTAGGTAACCGCTGACCGCTTGGTAGTGCACCCGCGGCCGAGGAGCCCGCGATCTCCTCGGCCGCGGGCGAGGAATAGGTTACGTAAAGTTACAACACACACAGCTCAGAACCCAGGAAGATTTGAAATGTTTGCAGTATAATAATGACTAAAATCTACCAAATAGAAGTTGTTATTTTTTTTTACTTAAAATCCACAATTGATCTATGCCTGATATTACTTCCGATTGAGAATGACATTTCTTTTATTAATTAACAGAACGTTTTCTTAATTGACACTCTATCATTTAATTCAATTTGAGATGAATAAACGTCTATGTGTGATCAAAATTAAAACAATTCTTGTTTTCGGCTAAATGAACTCATAAATTGAGAGACGTGACTCCGGTGTATTAGATAACCGCTGACCGCTAGGTAGTCCAGCCGCGACCATGGCGACCGACTTTCTCGGCCGCAAGCGAGGGATAGCTTACGTAATGGTTCACACACACAGCTCTGATTCCAGATATATTTTAAATGCACGCAGCATGATAACTAAAATGTATCACATAGATTTATTTTTTTTCCGTTAGTTTGTGTGATTTACTAGAAAAGAAAAAGAATGTTTATATTTTCTGTTTCTCGTTTTTTAGGATTGTGCAGAATTTACGAAGATGACTTAAACTCCTCACATAAAAGCATGTATCCTAATTTTTTTTTTTTTTTTTTTTTTTTTTTTTTTTGTGAATTAAAGCCTCCTTTTTAAACAGGCATACTGTCTGTCGTAACTTAATGTCAGTTGTACGCACAATGACTTTCATTAACTTGCCAAATAAACACAGGTACATGTTAACATGTAAAGCTTTTTACACTCATACTACACAACTCACCAACAAAATAACATTGTAACGACATTTATAGGATCCCAACAAACAACTTTTCCAGCGACAGCTATATCAAAATCCTAGCCGTTTTTTAGTTATTTAGCAAAAACTTTCAAGGGCCCTTGGCCCTTAATTTAAGGGGCCAGCCCTTTTTTATTGGTGTCAAATGAAAGCCCTTGACATTCTGCACAACTTTTATTCTACATGTCTTAACAAAATATTTTTCGTTTAAAAGATACAAAGGAAAATATGTCTAAATTTTCGCACTTTTTGGAACCCTGTTTTTTGACCCCCTACCTTTTTCTAAATAAAGAAAGTAATCCAAAAACAAAAACCGATGTGCAAAACTTCAATGTCTCTGTTATTCAAATTCGTTAGATTCCCATTCCCTGCTATCATAGTCTCGGAGCCTTTGTCTGGAAACGAAAGGCCCTAATTTTTTTAAAAAGGGGAATAACTCGTTAACGGAAGAGGATTTTTAAAATTTATGAAATGGTTTAGATAGTGTTTTGTAAAGTCTATAAGCCCTGAAAATTTGAGCAAAAACCGTTCAGAAATGAGCAAGATATGAAGCCTCAAAGTTCGCGTCTAGGAAGAAAAAAAAAAAAAGAACTAGAGCAAAGCTCGTTGCAAAGCAACGAGTGGGTCTTCCGTTAATGTCGAAAGTAAAGCTAGAAGTTCCGCTTACAAGCAGAGTTCTTAAACCAATAAACATAAGTAACTAAAACAAAAAGAAAAAAATCGAATTATTCTTGGTACGAGTTAACAAAATCCGAATTATTCTAAGTACGAATTAACAAAAACCTTATCGATTTCAAGAACGACTTAGCCAATACAAATCCAAATGTGTTCAAGTACGACTTTACAATATTCGAATTATTTTAGGTACGAGTTAATTTCACTTTGAACATAACACTATTTTCTAAACCAAGACTGCAGAATCAAAATTTCCGGAAAAATAAATTTTTAAACCCTTATATCTCTGTAATGCATCTTCCGATTCTAAAACGGATTTCAGGTTTAAATTAAGCTTAATAAGCTCTTATTTTTGTTTTTATGATTAATAACAAATTATCGCTCAAAAACAGTTCTTATAAAAAGAATATGTAGCCCTACTGGCCCCTAATTTGAGGGGCTAGCCCCCTTTTCTTGATATCAAATGAAAGGTCTCGCAAATATGAACATATTTTGTTCAACAATTGTTCACAAATTGTTAGCCGTTTTAGATATATCTAAACAACTGTGTTTTAGGGGCCGACCCTTTAACTCCTTACCGGGCCACCAACGAAAAAATTTAAGGTATCATATTGTTAAGAACATTATTCTGAGCAACTTTTCTTCTACAATGCTTTTCAAAATATTTCTCCTTTCCTAGATATTGATGATCAGAGGTTAGGACTTTTGGCCCCTTGAAACCCCTAATTACGTAACATATGACTTAGGTATGGTACTGTATAGATTAAAAGCTGTACAATGAACATTTTTGCTTCTATAATTGATAACAAATAATTGTTCAGTAAAGAGTTATTGCAAAAAGACTTTAGAGCCCTCTTGGCCCCTAATTTGAGGGGCCAGCCCCTTTTTCTTGATATTAAATGAAAGCCCGTGAAAATTGAAACAACTTTTGCATTACATGTTTTAACAAAATATTTACAGGTTTAAAATTATTTCAGAAAATGTGCAAAATTTTTGTGAAAAAAATTGGTGCCAATTTTCGACCTCAGGCGAGCTTCAACGCCTTGCGTATTATCCATATTTTAAAACAATGCGGTACATCTACAGACTTTCATCTACAATCCCTGAAAATTTTAACTTTCTATCGTGAATAGTTTCAGAGGAGTTGCGTGGACAAAATGACCCTTAAAATTTCACTAAATCGTCAATATCTTAAACCGGAAGTGACGTCATCAAAAAATTTAACTGGAAACATTTATCCCCTCCGATGCTCTATAAGTCCTGAAAATTTGGTGCAAATCGAGTGAATAGTTTTCGAGATATAAAGCTTTAAAGAAGGCAGAAAAAGAATATTAAGAATAATAATAATAATAGAAAGAAACAGTAGAAAAACAAGAGGGTCTTCCGTCGGAAACGGAAGACCCTAAAAATAAGAATAATCTTAATCTGCACAATAATATAAAGGTCTTCCGTTGGAAACGGAAGACCTTAATAATAAACCAGTAGGAATTTGAACTCGGCAATCTTATTTATCCATGTTTTTTGATATTTGCTTCTAACTTCATATAAACAAGTATTGATGTATGTAAGTATATTTTGTTTTTATTGAAGGCCGCAGTCATTCGATCATATACGTGTACAATTAATTCCATTATAAATAAATATCAAAATTAAAAAGATGCTGATTATACTTCATCTTAATTAATCAATGACGATTATGTGATCAATGACGATCATATGTGAAAGAATATATGACAAGAGATGTGTATTTAAGTGAGAATATTTATATAGCAATCAGGCATATAGGGCTGTCACTTATGTACAGTTTGCATGATGCTTCGATGACAAGACGGGACATACAGTTACTCTCCAGGATTAGCATTAGCTGGTGCTCAATTGCAGCTAGGTATATAAATATCAATGTAGATAAAATATTGTTCTGTCTATAAGGAGACAACACACAGCGTCAAGTGTCAATGGGAGGACTTAAACCGACCTTATATATATCTACCGTTACATTCATATACATGTATTCATCACTAAAGTTTGCCTTTTTAACTTTGTTTAACCCCTTTGGCTCTGAATGCAATTGCAAACGTGCAATCATGTGCATTTTGAATATTAGAAAAGAAAGCCAACAATAACTACTTACGATGTGAATTCATTTTTCAGTATTCTAGATGTTGTTTTACTGATTCGTTTTCATAATTTTTTTCATGCACCGATTATAGAGTCCAAATTGGGACCATTTTAAATATAAGAGCTCTCCCATGCGCGGATCCATATATATTTTTTGAAAGGGGGGGGGGGCACTTTTTTTGGTAAATTTACTATGTAAATTTATTATGTGAATTTAATAAATTTGAATTTTTCAGGAGGGGTCAGCCCCCCCCCCCCCCCCCCCCCCCCCATGAAACAATCTTTTCTCTAAGGCATTTAATTTTTGCTGAAGCCCTAATGGTGATGATGAAAAAATTACTATGTCATCAATGATCAGCATATACATTAAACAGTCTATGGGTTTTTTTAAAATGAAGATATAGAGTCAATGCAACCCTGTTTTATGATCATGCTGATGGCAGGTCATTTATAAACATTTTAGATAATGAGGGGCTCATATTGTCTCATTGACGCACCCTAATTTGATAGGAAATGAGGAACACGAAGAAAGGGAATTACTATATATTTAACACATGCTTCACTTTTCATATGCATATTATTAATGTTACTATAAACTTGTGTTCCCCTAATTATACTGCAGCCGGTAGTTTTAGTTTCAAGCCATTGTGAACAACACTATCAAAAGCTTTATGAAAATATATAAAACAGGCATATAATCTTCCTTCTTTTGTGTACTTTACAATATTTATCAATTAAACATTTGTAATAAAGCAATGGTCAGCTTCAATATTGATGTTTACGTTCCTGTAAGAATCAATTGAATTGCAATTTTGAAAGAACATTTTAGAAAGAAAAAGACTGAGTGATGAAGATGTGCAAAGGCTGATTGTTTTGAACAGTGTAAAAGTCTTAAAAAATTATGCTTGAAAATTATGGTGGCATATCTCTGTCCCTTGTGAGCAAGTTATTTTTCTATCAAATATGTTGACATGTAAGATAAATATGATGACATGCAAGATTGTTATGTCAACACGCAACATAACTATGTTGAAATGCAAGAAAATTGCATTCAAAAAAGAATTATAAAAAATCTAAAAAAAAATCTCAAATATCGCCCACATGTGACATCCAAATTGCTAGATGCTACTTATTTATGTCGACATGCAACTTATTTATGTTAACACGCGAGATGAATATGTTGACATGCAACTTAATTATGTCACCATGCAACTTAGTTATGTTCACATGCGACTTATTTATGTCACCATGCATTGTTTATGATAATGTTAAATAAAATATTGTATCATATGATACTATATTGTATAATATGATATTGTATCATATAAAATATTACTATATCACATGATATTGTATCATATGATATGATACAATGTTATATCAACTTATATTGTATAATATGATACAATATCATATTATCAAATATGGTACAATATCATACAATACGATATCATACTATATTATACAATATAAGTTGCATGTCAACATTACTTAGTTGCATGTTGACATAGATATATTGCATGTCGACATAAATAAGAAGCATGTGAACATACATGTAACTAAGTTGCATGGTGACATAAATAAGTTGCATGTCAACATATTTATCTTGCTTGTTAACATAACTAAGTTGCATGTCGACATAAATGAGTTGCATGTCGACATAAATAAGTAGCATGTAAACATAACTTAGTTGCATGGTGACATAAATAATACATATTTGATAAAAAAATAACTTGCCCACAAGGGGCAGAGATATGCCACCATAGATAATGATTTGCATTGTGAACATCGTTGATTCATATGTACACGCATTTTAATTATGTTTTCTATGGAATCCCACATACGACAGCCAACTGTCAGATGTCAACTGCTTACTGTCACTGTTACTGCCAATTAATTAACTGGATCTGTGCGTGAAAAGATGACCTTAAAATCATAATGTTAAAGATATATAGTATTACGTGTATTTCAAGAAAAGCTACAAAACCAACTTGTATCCCCGTATGAGAAAATTTCACGAGGTTCGCGAGAACAAAGTTGTCGCTAATATTTCTCGCAGGAAACCATGGAGTCTATTGACGTTTGTTCAAGACTTTATATCACAAAATTTTGTTATTGCGAACCATTTCATCACTATAGTCAATCGCGAAATACATGTAATGTCATCGCAAGTTAAAGTTGGTTTACAGTATTTTTAAATTTCTATGTAAGGCTGTTTAAAGTTAATAATATGTTTAACGTAACCCGCGCGCGTAGGTTTAGGAGAAATTGAGTTTTAGAAAAAACAACAAACTCCTATTTTAATAAGATCTTTACCAGTTTGATTTTACTAAATTATTGCAATCTGTATAAATTTGAAATGTTAAGAGCACATTATGGACTATATATATCGGATACTCAATGGGACTGTCAGGAAAAATCATTATTAAAGAGGTAAGCTACATGTAGCTTAAATACTCACTGTATTTGTATTAATGTAAATGGTTAAAATCATTTGTGTGAAAATTTTGTTTGTTTTTATCTTATCGCCTCCCTCGTAGGTTTGATATTTTGAAGTGACGTGAAACGTAGAATTGAGTTTGGACAGCCTATTAATAATAATAATAGTTTTATTTCCAATTTTGGGTCCAGAGGGCATACAAGATTACAGTTATTAGAGAGAAATGTCTAAAAGAGAGATTCTATATACAAAATAGTCCATACACATACATGAACATGTAACAGCCGGGCAAATGTACATCAGTGTGTCATAACATATTAACAATATACATATAATATGTAGTCATAAAAAGTAGCTAATACAGATACAAAGATGGTATCATGATCTGTTTAAGTATTACACTAGTTCATTTAGATCTCAAAGTATTCTGTCTTTTTTTATTTTTTTGAAAGCATTAATTAAAAATTCACTTAACTTTGTAAGTATTGTTTGTCTTCATTGGACATTAACCAGATAAATTTGTCTTTCTTTGTTAAAAGTATAAAATTTTTGTTAAATTTTGAGACATAATGGAAAAATGAATTTCTTTCTTCTTTATATAATGGACAGTCAGTAAGAAAGTGACATTCATCTTCTACACAATTTTGGTTACATAATAAACATGTCCTTTTGTTTCTTTCTAAAGGAATTCTTTGACCAGTATTATTTTTTAAAAATTCGTATCTACCTCTTTCAACTCGTAAGTCATGTGCACTTATTCTGAATCAACAAAGTGTTTTTCTTATTTCATGAGATTGAATAAACATATATGTTTCCATTGTAAAATTTTCTTTATACAAAAAATAAGTATCAAGTTTTCCAGAGTTCAGTTCCTATTCACGTTTTACTGTAAAGTAATTCAAGAAGTGTTTTCTTAAATGTTTCTTCACTTGTTATTTAAAACATGTGGTTGTACTTTTTACATACAGATAGTGAAATGTTAATTTTCTTACTAAAATAGACTACGCTTTTGTACCAAGAGTTTACATTGGATAGACTATCATTAATAGTTTCTTTATATGTATCATAGGCGTCGGAACCGGGGGGGGGGGGGGGGGCTAGGGGGTGCTTAGGCCCCCCTCCCCACTTTTTTTGCAAAGTTAGACCTAACCATAAGGCACATAGCATCGGAGCAAACAAAAATTGTCTTATATTTATATATAAAAAATTGAAGTATCAGGAAGCTGCCGCCGCACCCCTCTATTTTCGGTGGAATGTAAGGAAATGAAATGAAGATAAGGACATATTAGGAGTTATATTGAAAATTGCAGTTATAGGTATACTAACCCACCCCCCCTCCCCCCACGGATTTTGAATTTCATAAGTTTGGGAATTTTTTTTTTTTTGGCAAGTAAGATTTTTTTTTTATAGTTATACTACGCTACCCCCCCCCCCCCCACGGATTAGGAATTTTATTTATAAATATATATTGTCTCACTTTCTCATTTATGTAGTGTCGTGTCGTCCTTTGAATCTTACATATGTAAAAGTTATAGTTTTACCAGTTTTAAATTTATTTTTTAAATTGAATAATATCACTAAATAAGTTGGACATGTTAAATTTTTTTGACGTTGTACTTATGACGTCAAATACGCAAAAACATTTTTCGGTAAAGTAATCAGAAACATAAAATTAAATTGCAAAAAATCTAGCGAAAACACATATTTTTTTTACATAAATAATGTGTAAATCACTCTCTCTTTACGCATAGAAACATATTTGACTCGTCTAAATTGTTTAAAAGTTATTTGCAATTTCTCAAAATAACTATCTTTATTAAAATAAAGATCAAAATGCTAATTTTCCTATACATTTGAACATTAGAAAAGTGTCAAAACAGCACCACAAACAATACTAAGTTTGAGGCGTTATTGCATTACAATAGCATAGGCAAAGTTGATAAAAATTATATATATAATTAATGAATTGTAAATCCTAGGAAACGATTCAGCTATATTTTCTCGTGAGATTTTTAATGAGGTGAACCAACTAACCACTTTAAATAATCCCAGGCTGAGAAAGAATAAACTAAAATTCTACACCAGAAACCATTTCTCCATCAAGAAGATAATTATAAAACCCCCTCCCTTGTTCGGGATTTTTTTTTGTATTATTATTTCAAAGATCTTTTTTTAAACTTAAGCTGAGAAAAAATTAATGAAAATTCTACACCAGAGACATTTGTCCATCAAAACGATCATTAATACTTAATTTTTTAAATCGGGGAAAAGGAAAAATAATTGTCAGCTATCGGTGATTAGAACCGCAATCACAAGTCTAAGAGGAGCTAAGAAGAGCAGCAGCCATGGGTTGAAGTGAACGCCAATCAACGTTGGATTCCAGCTATTTTTGGTCAGTATGTTTTTCTTTATATTATTTCCTCCCCCCCGCCCCCACCCTCCTCCCATCTTGGTAAGGGAATTCTATTCACGGGCCTCAGGTTAGTGAAATAGAATTTAGGTTAGGGCTAGTAGTAATAACCCCCTTTGGACTTGGTTTAAATTTCATGTTCTAACCTATTCTCAATTTCTACTTGCGTTGAATATTTGATGCTATCCCGGTTGTGTAGCATTTGAATATTTAGCCGACAGGATGAAGTCTAAGAAGAGCAGCAGCAATGGGTTGAAGTCAATGCCAATCAACGTTGGATTTGAGCTTTTTTTGGTCAGTATGTTTTTCTTTATATTATTTCTTTTTCTCCTCCCCCTCCATCTTGGTTAGGGAATTCTATTCACAGGCCTCTGGATAATGAAATAGAATTTAGGTTAGGGCTAGTAGTAATAACCCTCTGTGGACTTGGTTTTCATTTCATGTTCTAACCTATTCATAATCTCTACTTTTCTGGTAATTATTTGATGATGCCTCCCCCTCCCCCCTTCCCATCTTGGTTTGTGATACTCTGTGCATTTTGGAGATGATGTAGGGTTAAGTTAAATTTAGGTTAGGTATAGTAGTACTGGTATTAACCACCAATGACCCTGCCACTCCCTGATTCTTGTCTTGAGATGTTTAATTTCATGTTTTTTTTCAATATTTGTTTTCAATTTCTACTTTCCGGTAAATATTCAATGCTGTCCTGTGTCGGTGGACATTGCGATTGAATTGAAATTTGTGAAATTTGAATGTGAAATGGTTGGTGATCATCATCATCATCATCAGCCTGATTCCAGCTTCTTTTTGAGAGTGTTCCCAATGGCAGTGATTCAGGCAGCTGATTTAGATGAGGACATCGACAGCATTAATGCCAAGAGAGTACTGGTCAATTGTCAATGGCACTCATCATTAACGTTTCCAAAAATGACTAATTGTTTACAATTAATAAAATGAATTGATGATACCATATATCTGGGGGGAAAAAGAATTGTTCTACCAGTAATTTTTATAATTAAAAAGATTCTAATAGCAATTGATTTCTGCATACACAGTATTTCATTCTGTTGATTCTTAAAAAAAAGTTATATTGTGAAATAATCAGATACATGTATATGGTATAATCAAAGTAATTGTAAATTTAAAATTTAATTAAATTAATTTATAAATTTTTGCCATGCTATGTTTTGGTTGTAGGTTGCCCCCACAAGCATTGGTTTGACAAATTGTTTTTACAAATTCTTTTTGCATTCAAATTCTTGTGGAGGTTGTTATTTCTTCTAATGAGACTACACGAGTTGGCCAGGGTGAGTAACCTATTTAATCTACTTGAAACTGAAAATTATTGCAAAATATATAACCATGCATTGTCATCATAAGGTGTAGAAAAACCATCATTTAAAAACGATTCCTGCTGGGTTTAAGTCTTTAAGATATTACTTAGGTCCTAATATACTTCACAAAACTTGCATGCATGAATGCTGCATCAGTAGATTAAGGTACCTCACTACAGCTAGACTTATACTTTTTAAGATACTACGTCACAAGATGGCGATTTAAATGTTTTAGTAAACTGTTTATATTGTTCAATTGGGTTGTATATCGTCATAGCTTGATCAGTGGTTAAAGTATTGCATGGGTTTCTGAACCGCAGATCTTGAGTAGCGGTAATCCGCCTGGAGCTTTTGTTAATGTTTACTGAATTAAATTTTTGAAAATGTAATTTTTCACCCAAAATTGCACATTTTTTCACCGGTTTGACTTAAATACTTCTTGTTTATTATGATATCTATCATAATAAAGTAATTTTTTGCTGATTTAGGAAATATTTCAAGGTATAGTGTGCCACCTTTAGTGCAAAATGGCTGAGCCTTAATTAATTCTTATATGTTGCGCAGTTACCGTACATTAATTTGTTCCTTTCACTTTCATTGTTATACATTTTTAACTATAGTTTAAAATGTTTCAATTTTGTTCAATATAAAATTTTAAATTTAATTTTAATTGTTCAATTTTGTTCATTATACATCATATACCTTAATTAAAGTTTCTTGGTGATTTAAATTATAATTAAATAATTGCTATCCATCAGTGCAAATTTGCATGTGTAATTTTCTAATTTTCTTCCAAATATCCTGCCACTGACTGGATACTTTCTTCTTAAGGTACATAGATATTGTATGATCCTAGTGGAATATTTTTTATCTCACTGAGACAAAGTCGGGGGGAGCTTATGTTATACCCTCAGCATCGGCATCCGGATCTGGTTAAAGTTTTTGGAACAGGTCTTGTAACTAAGTCATATACCTGGTACTTGTCCTACTTTCACCAAACTTGCATGGATCATGGTGCATCTAGACCTACTTATGAACTTATCAGACTGGGATGCTGAATCTGGGTCATGAATTTCAGATGCTGAGTGAGGTTACGGTTTTTGGAGCAAGTGTCCTTTGATAGCTATATCTAAGTTACTACTGGTCCTATCCTCAACAAACTTGCATGGATGGTGCGTCTTATGATACTTATGTACTTGACTGGCTTGAATGCTGAATCTTAGTTATAGGTTAGGAGCAGGTTCATATTTTTGGAGCAGGTGCCCTTTGATGACTATTTCATAGTTTTTACTGGTCCTAACTTCACCAAACTAGCATGGATGGTACATCTTATGATACTGATGCACTTGACACTGAGTCTGACCCATAGGTTTGGATGCTGGATGAGGTTAAGTTTTTTGGATCCAATTTAAGTTCTTTATAGAGCAAAATTTTTCTATCACTGTGAACCAACTTTTATTTGCGAGCGAAAATTTTTTTGCAATGTTCGCGAGGGCCTTATCATCGTGAATATTAGTCTTTGTTGTATGGTTGTTATAACAGTATATGAGTCTGGATAAGGCTTGGTCGAAAACATTAGTTGTTGCAAACCTGTTTAATTATCGGAAGTAAATCGCGAAATAAAGTCTCTGCGAATTAAAGTTGTTTTACAGTATTTTAGAAAAATTAACTAATTCATCTATGATTTTTAAAAATAATTTCCTTAATCTTTGTTCGGAGCTCTTCATTAAAGGAGATTAATATAGTCGAAAAATTGTCACAATTCTCTGTCTTAAGGTGCAAATTTAGATCAGAGGATGGTCTATCATGAAATTCCAGAATTAGGTCACATACCACTATTTTTACAGATAGCACACTTTAACAGTCTCCCTCGTAACATGCAATTGTTGCCTCCAGGACTTTGGGTAAGAAACTGCTTATTTTCTCCAGGTCTCTGTCAAACTTGGTGAACAGCTTTTTCACTACCATTCAACATCTGGATTTTAAGTCATTGCTATACACCTCTTGTAACTCCTGTTTTTCTTTTTTTTTTATAGAATGGAACGTTTCATCACTGTACAGTCTGCTTGGTTGCTGGCACAGAAATGTGATTGCCCAAGATGGACAGGGTCTGGTAGGCGCTCTACCTTCTACAAGGGATGAAAAGCCAGCATGGCACCATCCACTTTTGTGGCATTCATGGTAATATATACTGGATTAGAACATCTTGCAGGCCAAGCTCGGTGCCGATATCATTCCCAATCTCATGTTCCGAGAACGGAGCAGCTGGTCAGACAGGTTTGCAGTAAATTCCACATGACCGCCAGGACAGTCCACTTCCTTTCCTTTGCCATGCACCAGTCCAGCAGAGTTTGTTCAGCACAGCACAGACAGGTGTGTACTTTCTATCTGTATTAGTTTCTACTGCCAGAGAAGAGGCTTGACTGGCATTCTGACCTGGGGTCTTCTGACAAAACATGATGCTGCTGTTTATTCCGTTGAAATGTTGATGACATTTTCAGGGTGTCCTCTTGTAATATTAACTTCTTTGACTTTTTGTATCTTGTCATTCATGTCCAATTTGTTTAGCTCTGCCATTTTTCTGCTTGTTTTGCTCAGGGGTGTCTGCATAAATGATTTAATTGGAGCAGGTATGGCCAAACAGGTGAGGAGTTCAATCAGCTTCTTGGCCCCAAAGGCAGTGTCTTGAATGGCATATATTGCAAGAATGATGTTGGTTGCTAATGTATTACGGCCTTGTCCGTCGTGATGAATCTCAAGATACAGGTTTAATGTCGGAGGGTAAATGAACAATTTACACCTTTTATCTTGTACTTTCAAGAGATGCCTAATTTTGTTGCCTTAAGAACAGTAAAATTTGGCATGGGGCAGGTGCTTGAAGTAACATGATGAAGATGGGCTGTGCTGGTCATCATATCAATCATTTTCTCCTCACTCACTACACATTGTCCCCCTTCATATTCATTGCTGTTGGGATTTTGTAGGTATCTGCAGCTTTTCAGCTCACCTGAGCTGAAAGCTTAAGTAAGCTTTTCTGTCGTCCATCTGTCTGTCCGTCTGTCCGTCTGTCTGTAAACTTTTCACATTTCAACATCTTCTACAGAACTACTGGACCAATTTCAACCAAGCTTGACACAAAGCACTCTTAGGTAAAGGGGATTCAAAGTTGTGAAAATTTAGGACCACGCCCTTTTCAAGGGGAGATAATTAGGAATTATTGAAATTTTTTGAGAAATTTTCATAAAAATCTTCTTCTCAAGAACCATTTGGGCAGGAAAGCTGAATCTTGTGTGGAAGTATCCTCAGATAGTGTAGATTCAAAGTCGCGAAAATCATGACACCCCCCCCCCCCAAAGGGTAAGGTGGGGGCACAATGGGAGGTTAAGCTTTTACATAATACAACCCCTACACGCGACCCTGCGTCATGGAGTTTAAGTCATACCAAGAGTACAAGCGGGCAAAGCGACAATTAAGTTGACGTCCATCTGTTTTGGAAATTAACCAAATGCAGAAAGCCAAGAAGATCCCAAATCTACCCAGAAATCTGTGACAAAGAATGAGTTACTCACACAGACCCACAAAGTGTTGTGGAAACATTCTCTTCGTTCTATAGGAAATTATATACTCCGTTGGCAAAATATAATAGTTTCGATCATGCATTTAGAAACACATTTATTGACAAGTTCCGACATCTTACAATTGAATGTGAAGAGGATCCAGGGTATAACTTACATTGAAAGAAATAATGTCAGCCATAAATACACTCAAATTACGTGAAGCACCTGGATACGATTCTGTAACAAATAAATACATATTTCATGGCGGTGTTACACTAATCACTTGAAATTTTAAGTTGAGTTGTAGCATTATGCAATACAACTATATCCCTCTTTGTTGGAAACGTGGTCTTATAGTACAGTTCCTGAAACGTTCTACTTTCCCACTTAAAGGTTGAGCGAACGGTGAGCGCATGCTGAATGGAATTTGGTGAGCGCTTATAAATGGTGAGCGAATGCAGAGCGCAAAGGCGAGCACAAAATGAACGGTGAGCGCACAGTCAATGATATGTGAACATAAGGTGAATGATTTATTCGGAGTGCCTCGGGAATTATTATTACATTGTGTTTCGTCGGTAGTCAGGAAAAAATAACAAATAAACTACATGTATGTATTGTTATAAGCCTAGATATAAAATTATCTGACTGAATGATAAGTGAATGCTGAATGAATGGTGAGCGCGAATGCAGCCGAGCGGAAAGCGCAAGTGAACGCATGTTGAACGCACTGTGAATGAACTGTGAGCGCACGGTGAACAAACGGAAAAATGGGAAAGTAGAATGTTTCAGGGACTGTAACATTACACAAAGGAGGCAACAAACCTAAAGATTCCTGCAACAATTACAGACTCATAGCTTTATTACCGTATTTTTGTTATTATTTTTATGCCCCCCTTCAAAGAAGAGAGGGCATATTGCTTTGCTGCTGTCCGTCTCTCTGTCTGTCTGTCAGTCTGTCGGTCCACCAATAGTTTCCGTTCATTTTTTTCGCAGAGGTTGCAGGTATTAAGATTCAATTTGGTATACAGATTTATTATAATAATATCTAGTTCAAGTTCGATTTTGAGTATGATCGAGCAATTTTCGACAGAGTAATGCCCCTTGGACTTGGTAAAATTCCACTTATTTGCAGTTTCCGTTCATTTTCGTCGCAGAGGTTGCACGTATCGAAATGAAATTTGGTATATAGATGTATCATGAAAATATCTAGGTCAAGTTTGATTTTGGGTACGATCGTGCATTTTTGACAGAGTTATGCCCCTCGAACTTAAAAAAAAATTCCAATTATTTCATGCAGTTTCCGTTCATTTTCATTGCAGAAGTTGCACATACTGAAATGAGATTAAGCATACTGATTTATCATAATAATATCTAGGTCAAATTTAATTTTGGGTACGATCGAGCAATTTTAGACAGAGTTATGCTCCTTGAACTTTTAACCACTTAAATTCCACTTATTTGCAGTTCCCGTTCATTTTCTTTGCAAAGGTTGCACATATTGAAATGAAATTTGGTATACAGATTTATCATGATAATGTCTAGATCACGTTCGATTTTGGTTACAATCAAGCAATTTTCGACAGAGTTATGTCCCGTTTACTTAGAAAAATCCAATTAATTGTAGTTTCCGTTCAATTTCTTCGTGGATGTTTCCAAGGGAGGGCGGCATAACTGTTAACTTTCAAAAACATTTCTTGTTCAATCAAGTTACAGTATCCAAAGAAACTTCTACGGAAACACAGTGCATTGGATTGTCTGCACGTGGTAATGAGAGAAAGATATAAAACAAGAGGCCAATAGGCCTTAACGGTCACCTGAATACCATAGCCCATACACAAAATTGTCGAGGAGTCTCATAAATGCATTTAATTGAGTTTCATAATGGATTAGAAGATTATAATAATGTAATGACATCCACCTCCCTGCCTGAACTCTTTTGGAAAGGACTCTTAACCCTGTAGCTTAGCACAAGACTTGAAGCTCTTAACAGAGTGTATGACATACTGTAGAAGAGGTGCCCAGATTCCAATCAATTTATTTATCCCACGTATGTTAACTTACAAAATAGGTTTTATGTTTATATGTTTTTTATAGATAAACTAAAACAAGGTGGCTTGTATACTACTTATTACTTTACTATTACATGTAACAAGTCTATTTGTTTATCTTAAAAAATTTAAAAACTGGTTTTGTTTCAAATGATAAAAAACTTGCATAACTATTTTGATCATACAATTTTATAATTACATTCTATTTAATGATTTATTACTAAATATGAACAAGCCAAGGAAGAAAACTCCATTATGAAGAAGCAAGGGAAGATAACTCCATTAACTGTTATAATCCTCTTCCCCTGAACTCTTTTCAAATGCTTTCACAATATCTTATCAATAACTTTGATGGACAGCTTCATTATTTTTCTTTATTCAATGATTAATTAGTAAATATGAACAAGCTAAGGAAGATAACTCCATTAGGAAGAAGCAAGGGAAAATAACTCCATAACTGTTTACCCCCCCTTTCAACTTTTTCCATATGCTCTCCAAATGCTAGGTCCTGAACCCTGACTTAGGGGGTCATGCATTTTACAATTTAGGTAGAGGAGTTCATAACCATGCATTCAGTTTTTTGCCCACATTTTTGTGTGGAAGTAAAGATTTTTAAGATTTAATACATTTTTACTATATGGCTATATTGGCCCCACCCTAGGGCCTAAACCCCTGTCCCAGGGGTCATGAATTACAAAATTTAGGTAGAAGACTTCATGGACATCTATACGGGAGTATAGAAGAAGATTTTCAAAGATTTAATACATTTCTACTATATGGCCATATTGGCCCCACCTTAGGGCCTAAACACCTGTCTCAGGGGTCATAAATTTCACAATTTAGGTAGAAGACTTCATGGACATCATATCTATGCATTTAGTTTTTCACAAATATATATGGGAGTAGAGAAGAAGATTTTCTAAAATTTAATACATTTTTACTATATGGCCATTTTGGCCCCACCCTTGAGCCTGAACCCCTGACCCAAGGACCATAAATTTCACAATTTTGGTAGAGGGCTTCTTGCACATTATATCCATGCATTTAGTTTTTAACAAATATCTATGGGAGTAGAGAAGAAGACTTTCGAAGATTTAATACATTTTTACTATATGGCCATATTGGCCCCACCCTTGAGCCTGAACCCCTGACCCAGAGACCATAAATTTCACAATTTTGGTAGAGGGCTTCATGGACATCATAACCATGTATTTAGTTTTTAACAAATATCTATGGGAGTAGAGAAGAAGATTTCCTAAGATTTAATACATTTTTACTATATGGCCATATTGGCCCCACCCTTGAGCCTGAACCCCTGACCCAGGGGCCATGAATTGCACAAGTTTGGTAGAGGGCTTCATGGACATCATAACCATGTATTTAGTTTTTAACAAATATCTATGGGAGTAGAGAAGAAGATTTCCTAAGATTTAATACATTTTTACTATATGGCCATATTGGCCCCACCCTAGAGCCTGAACCCCTGACCCAGGGGCCATGAATTGCACAATTTTGGTAGAGGGTTTCATGGACATCATAACCATCCAATCATGTTTTTCCTCACATATGTGGGAGTAGAGAAGAAGATTTTTGAATATTTGGCTGTTTTTGCATATTTGGCCCCACCTGTGGCACCCTGGGGGTGATAGAGCCACCAATTTCACAATTTACATTCCTCTTACCATATAGATGCTTCACACTAAAAATGGAAACAATTGGCCATGTAGTTTTTAAGCAGAAGTTAAAAATGTAAATTGTTAACGCACGACGCACGTCGCACGACGTACGACGAAAACAGATAGCAATAAGTGACCTTAAAAAACGATGCATACAGTATAAAGCATAATTGTTGAATTAAACTAATTAAATAGTCACTAATTAAATAGTCAGTAATGATCTTTTTTAGTTATTAAAAGAATTTCTTTAGTTTAATCTATTAATATCCCCTATATAATATTGCAAGAATTAGCAGTATACATCGCGATATTTTCGCCCGATAAACCGATCTATATAAACTCTTCTTTTTCCCCAAAATTGTCTAGTTCGACCTATACTTAGTTGTATGTTGTCATATCTGTTTACAGAGGAAATAATGTATCATAGCGTGCGTGAGTGCGTGTGTGTGTTTATAATCATATGTTAGTTGTACGTCATATCTCTTTACAGAGGAAATAATGTATGATTGATCCATACATATACATGTATACTAAATGTTTTATTTTGTTTATGGCCAGAAATTAACTGAACTTAGAAGAAAAAAACCCAGCATTGTGTAAAACAAAAGATCTGTAAATTGTAATTTTCTTTTAAGTTGATGTGAAATTTGACTGAAGTCAGAGCAGTTAACTCAGCTTATCATGTTGAGGCCACTATCATATAATAAATCTGAAGTACCATAAAACTATAACTAAATAAATAATACTTGTATAAATAAGAAATTTATTTTAATTTTATTATTACAGGATAAATGATAAACACACAATTTGATAAAACTCCTTTGATGCCTTAATTAGTTAGTTTACACATTGATGTGAATAGAATAGAGGTTACCAGATTAATATATCATTTTATTTAGAAACCTGTGTTATTATGCAGTTACTGAGACTGAGTTACATTGTTTTATTTGGTGTTTATTAAACTTTACTAAAATACACCAGGGACGTATATACTAATGGGATTGACAACTTCTACATTCGCCATGTTTACTCCCTGTAAAATAAGTCTTTTTTATTAGAATTTTTATTTCCTTTTGTTAAAAGGGATAGGTTTTTCATACATTTTTATCATATGCTGTAAACTAATTTAGAAATAAAGAAAATAAACATCGATTTTTAAGTAATCTTGGAAATGGGGCAAACACGGGTCTCGGGGTTTTAAGAACTCCGCAGTGATTATGATCAGATCAGGGTTATAAAGTACAAATAACAATTTTAATTAAGATAATTTTAAGATAGTTTTTTAAAGGTTTTATAACGATATACCTGGTAACATGATAGATATATGAAGTTAAAAATGACCTACGAAATCACGTACCGCGCGTGATTTCGGCGAGACTTGCGAGAGGTGCCTATCCCGTTAGTATATACGTCCCTGAATACACAGGCCAGTACTAATTTAGATGTTTTTTAGATGAAAAAAAGTTAATGTATAGAAAATACTTACATTGTGCAAACATAAAACAACACACCAGAGTAATATAAAAATCGCCAATGATTATATAAAAGTACAGTATAAAGCATATGTATTATTATAGTCACTGTAAAAAATCAGTTTATCTGTCTTTAATTATGTTATGAAAGCAGGTTATGAAATGTACGTCAAGCATAATTTTTTTAATCACTCAGCAATATTTATAAAGATATTCATAAGAAGAAAAAAAAATTGCAGAAGTAAAGAAGAGTAAAAATCAAACATATCTTTCAAGTGTCATGCAGAATGTAAGACTGAATGACAAAAGAAATTGGAGGTCAAATAAATATGTTTAGGTCATGCAGTGACCCCTAATTATGGCAACACAATGGTCATGAAAACTAAAATAAAATTTTAGTAATTAGACTTTTGATAGCACGATATACCAAGGGTTCGTGAGGAGCGGTGCCGATCAGAAACCCTTGGCTAGCGAAGATGGTAATTAGTAACTTGTCCAACTGATTAGAAAAACTCAGTTTACGTTTAATTAGTATATTTTTGGAAAACAACAACAAATATCATTAATCATATTGCATTGACCATTATCAATAATTAACATGCAGACTGATAACATTTAGTGATGATTAGTAGAATTCAGGTACCCTCACTCAATTAATCCAGTATGAACTGTAATATAACTCAATACATCATCATGCAAGTGGTCATATCAGGTAGATGCATGCCATCGTTGGTTTCACTTGCAATACAAAAATAACAAATTTAAAGTAAAAAGGATTTTGCATGCTAACAATAGCTTCATTTACTCTTGTACACTTTTCTAGTGTGTCGCTTAGTGATGCCAGCTTGCAGTCAATTGTTTTGTTTCCACTCGATCATATGTATGCATCTCGATCACTGATGTTAATGAGCAAGCGAATGTGGAATAAGACCATTTTACACGATACACTTAAAGTACTCATAATTATAGATCTGATTTTTATTCTCATAGGTTGATTATCTGTATAATCGATACACGTTATTGTTAAATATTCTATATCTCTTTTACTTTTGTAAAGCAATGTTGTTACCATGATCTTTGCTGATTTGTAATGTGTTAACATTTCCTTGTATATGTATATTTATGGACTGGCCATTAGGGAGTGGTTGTGTGGAGGTACTCAGGTCTGTTCGGTGGCTCACTCGACAGCTCTCTTTCAGAGGATCAATCTCGGACTCCATTTGATCCTCCTTCAGTGGATCATTTTCAGACTCCATTTGATCCTCCTTCAGGGGATCATTTTCAGAATCCATTTGATCAGGGTTCAAGGTTAGGTTAGGTTCTACAATGTTGGTATCATTCAGTTTAAGACGAACCAGTCTTTCTCTGACCTGTACATCCACTTTCTTACGAATGATTTCTTCATGCTGATTTTGCATCTCATCAATTTTACTCTTGAGCTTTTTTATTTCTTCTTTCTGTTGAAGAATGAGCTTTTGCATGCTGTCTTTTTTTTCTCACACCTTTGAGCAAGATTTTCAGAGTTCATTCTACAAACCTGAACAGTGTCAGATAAAGGTTTTTCCCTCATTTTTAGAAATTGTCTTGTTTTTTCAAGTTCGTTCACCATTGCATTCATATTTTTATCTCCCTCATTATCGAGTGTGGCACTTGAACCAAACACTAAACTTGCCATCTTGTCAGGCAAATGTTTCAGTTCTTTTACCTTCTGCTCTAACTCTCTGATATAAGTGGCTTGTTTATAAGTGTCTTCTGCTTCTGGAACAACTCGTTGTTTAGAGTTTAATTGTTTTAAGTGAGTCCTCATCTTGTTGACATAGTGTTCATTTGCTCTTTTCTCCAATAAAAGAGCTTCAGTTAATGCCTGAAACCCCCCAGGTTTCTTCTTAATTATTTCAATCAGCTTTGAATTTTGTTTGGATCCATCACGGATTTGCTATAAAATCATTAAAAGAAAACCAAATTACACATATTCACATGTACATGTATGTTATAAAAACTAAAAAAAAGTTGAAAGGTTTGTTATAATATGATTTAATTAAGAACTAATAGAGGCCTTGAGTCTAATTCAAGTGGACTTGAGATTTACGCAGCTTTTTTATCATGCATTCAATCCTAAGGCAGTAATAAGAAATATTTGAAAAAATATGAAAACGATGTTCCACATAATTTAGAGGTACTAAAAATCTGATGGTTCACATGCTGTTGTCAAAGTCTGGAGGTGTGATGCGCCAAAGTCCAGTATGGTCAACATGAAAAATTATAAATTTCATTGTACGATAACCATCAGACTTTGGCTTCTCTTTTAACAACAAGCCATCAGACTTTGATGCAGACCATCGGACTTTAGCACAACCATCGAACTTGGGCAATGACCATCAGACTTTAGAGTTTTATACATGTATCCGCGCAAGACACAGAGAAATAACAGATCAGTGCTTGATTCACCTGCTGTACATTTTAAAGCAGAAAACAAATCCATCACATACATCGTATAGATCCGTTTAACTTAATTTAATACTTGCAGGTCTAATAAAATTGGTGAAAATTGATTGTTGCACAGTTTAATTATAAAACCTATGAACCTCTTGTTACTTTTTGCAGATAAATATATACCCTCATACCTTGATCATTTCTTCCTCCTTTCTAGATAGCATCTTCTGGTTATTTAGTTTCCGTAGAACATTTGGAGACACTAACACTTTTGATCTAATTTCTTTTGAACAGTAATTCAAGGCTGCTATCTCGTTGGGTTCCATCATTGGATGATAAGAGATTAATTCTCTCTGAATAACATAGTGGAATAATAAAAATTACCAATGGTTATAGTTTACCCTGATCATGTTTTATAATTACATGTATTTGTCTTATAAAACTACCTATTCTCTTCTTAGAAAGTAAATATATATTGTCTCTTATACCATGCAACATGTTGTCTGGCATACTTTAACATGTATTTTATGCAATAGCTAGTGCACATCTATTGATACGTAGATTTATGCATGTACATGACATTTAAATAATAGATTTTTTGTATCTCATTATGTTGCCATTGAATTTTGTTTAATCATTTAAAGCATAGATAAAATCAAATAGGGTCATGCAGATAAAAGAACACAATTAGATGTACTTATGTAAGATGTATTTTTAAAAGTCATGGCATTTTTTATGACACCAGGTCTTTAAATAGACATATTGGATGATAACTGCAGTAAATATATATATTGAAAGTTGACAAATTAAAAAAAAATGAATTAATTTGCATGAAATTTTCAAGTTAAAAAAAATAAACAGTATAAATAAGTCATTTAACAAATTGATGTGTTCTTTTCTCTCATCTTAATAGGAAACGTTCTATTTGACCTTGTTTTTTTGGGGGGGAGGGGGTGAAAAGTCCAAACACTATCAGGAAAACATCCTTTTTTTCTGTACAAAGAAATATTTACATTTTCAAGTGTCTTAAATTGTCTATGATGACACTACCCATCGATTTTGTAATGTATAGCCCAGTACATTTAAATATTAAATTGTACAAATGCTGAAAAGTAATTATATTAAATATCATTGAACATTTTAAGGTGATCAATTGCAGTCCGGCGTGATTGAATCTATCATTATGATAAAGCCCTTCTGATTTTATTGGATTTGATCACTGCGGACCATATTTGATCACCTTATGATACTAAAAGATTTTAATGATTCCTTATTCCTGAATTAGATTAAAAAGTTGATGTTAAATTGTACTAAATTCATCAGTATTCAAAACTTACCCAATTATCTTCTTCTTGGTACTTAAAGTTGTTTCCAGTATTCAACTACTGTATCATGGAGGTATGTCAGTTACCATTTTGAATATAAATCATGCAGTCACGAACAGATCTTAATATATATATATGAATTGAATAATTGGATCAAATCCAGAAGTTTTTTTTATATTTCAGTTTATAATTAAAAACGTGTAACAATTATTCCTGTCGAATGTAACTAGTGGTTTTTCCATTGTTTTGGTTTTTGTTGGTGAGGGATGTGTTTTATAAAACATGAAACAGTAAATCATTTACGCATTGAATTGAATACCACGCATTAGCGCGGTATGATAATTTCTCTGCACAGCCTGGTGTACGTGTTATAGGACCAACGACATCCAAAAATAAGCATTCAATGCTTATATTTATGGAACGCCAAATTAACATATATTCAAATATTTGTACCTATCTTCAAATAATTGTACCTATCTTCAATTAATTGTACCTATCTTCAAATCATTTGAAGATAGGTACAATTGAATTAAAGATAGGTACAATTATTTGAAGATAGGTACAATTGAATTGAAGATAAAATAAAAACTATACAATGAATTCATTCGTTTCTTTACAAAACTCATATCAATGTAAATCTTTGCCAACTGACACACCTCTAGCTATTGGTTACCGGTTTTTCATATCACATATGCATTTAATATGTAGCATGCTTTCCGAATTAGTTTTGCAAATATATGAAAGAGGATGGAAACATACTTATAACTACTTTTGATGCCATGCATATAGCAACTGTAATGAGATCCCAATATATCATTTCAAAGTTTTGTGTCAAGAACATGAACAATTCTTTGCAGGTATCAGGCACGTAGCATCGTCTTTAAAAGTTGAAAGGGCAGGGGCAGATTTATCCAAAAAAATCTTAACGAGAAAAAAAAACCCCAACCCCACAACCCCCCAAATCTAAATTTTCTGTATGTAAATTTACAAAAAAAGTTTGCTGCGAGAAAAAAAGGGGAGCCCCCTGCCCTGGCCCGCCTACCCCCCCCCCCACCAACCAATGCTACGTGCTTGAATTTGATTTTAAAGGGACTTGGACACGATTTAAGCTCAATTTTTTCAAAATTAATTTTTTCATTTTTAATGTCTAGAATGGTCAATATGGATGTTTTTAATGCTCTGTCAAAATTTGAAAGTCAAATATCGAGTTACAAGCGAGTTACATAGGTTAAAATTCTTTGTTTTGTAAACAAAGTATTGTTTACATATGTCTTAAATTGGTAAAAGTTTCAATATAATTTGATAAACTAATTTATGAACACATTTAATAAGTTTATCTTGTTTCCACAAGTTATTTTGTCAAAGAAATGGTAATTTCTTTACTTAAACAAATATAAGACTCGAGCTTTGTTTACATAACAACGACTTCTTTCCTCTGTATCTCGCTTGTAACACGACTTCTACAGTTCAAATTTTGGTAAATCATTCAAAATACACAGGTAAACTATTTAATACATAAAAATCAAAAGTAAAACTTTCATCTGAAATCGTGTCCATGTCCCAATATAAGAGAACTACGCAATTTAAGCTCGGGTTCGTTATTCAAAAAATACTAACCAATGACAGAAACACGGTAAGACAGTAGTCTCAGTTTTCAAAAAAGAATGTAAGGAAGATATATCTCATTTTGATTGTCTCAAAACCTGAAGTTTAAGCTAATAAAACTATGTAGTTATCAAGTGTATATCGATGGTTACCGAACATTCAGAAATCATACACTTAGAGATGTGAAGATCGGGGTGTGTACCTAAGGCTTATAATTGATTTCACTAGGTTTTGTTATAAAAACTAAAAAAGACATGGACGTATTTAACAAGCTTCGCAGCGCAGTAAGCAGTGCATTGCCAGGAAACCCTTTGTCTAAAGATTTTGACGTTTCTAACCACGTGGCATCAGGAGGGCCTGGATTATCCTGGAAGATTTACAATGCAATCAAGAGGACAACAAAACAGGTATTTTCAATCGGTGTTTTCAATGAGCATTTCGGTAATTCTATTTACCCGTTATACAAGTATGAAATTTGAGGGTAACCGTTTATTAAAGAATATATTTTTTTTTAATAAATGGCCGGGGGCGTGCACTAAAATTTATTTGCACCTATGTATTGGCACTAGCTGCAGGTCTGTAGCTCCCGGTCTGAAAAAATTTGGATGGACAACCTGGAAGCTACAGTGCCTCCCATAGTAAAAAACTGCAATTTACAGCGCACAAAAAATTGTGCTAGTTTTGGACTGATTAACCCTATTTCCGAACAAATTCTGTGGAAAAAATTAGTACCATTAAATTAAATTCTTCATTCAATTTACTGCTGATATTGGTACTTTACTTGCCTCAAACTTTCTCTTAAGGAGGTTGGATCCTGCGATCATAAGTCTCTAGGTTTTTTTCTGAAGTATTTTTTAAAAATCTACATACATAGCTAAACCAAAATTCAAAACAAAATTTTGGGGTCTATATGCTCCTTTCGGTGCTACAGTGTATTTAATATGACCTTTCTGCACTGAAAGTGCAAATTGCACATAAATCGCTTTTTCCTCAATAATTTTTAATCGGAATAAACCATGGCATCAAATACAAATTTATATTATTTAAAATTAATAAAATTAAAATAATCATAAAGAAAAAGTTTGCAATTTCTTCACCTAAGTGATATTTTGACCTTTTTGCACTGATAAAACGCTGTTTTTATCCATTAAAGATTCAACATGCAATAAAATTATTTAAGAGTCTCAAACTTTTTCTCAAATTTTAATAGACTTGTCAAAAATATCTTACAAATTCAGAAAATAAAACCAAAAGTATGGGTCTATGATGTAAATTTTGAGATATAGCATGAAATAAGCTAATTTTAGGCAAAAATTGGAGTTCATTTTTTCTTGACTTTTATGAAATATTAGTTAAATGTGCCAATATATGTCGATAGAAATATTGAAATATTGTTAAAATGTGTTTTTTGAAACAACACGAAGATAATCCAATGCATAAACTAGCTGGAAATTTGGTCTGCACTGAAAATAAGGGAGCTAAAATTACAGTACTCTAAAACAACTGAGTTATGAAAAATGTTCATTTTCTTCTAAAAAAACTTTCCGCCACAAAATATAGTCCCTTGCTTAACTATGTAAATATGTAATTTTCCCTTAACTCTTTTATTCAAAATAGTTTATTTGGCATTGTAAAATAGGAATTTACAAGTAGAATTAATATATGACACAGAATTTCCAGACTAGAGGTACCCAAAATGGCTACCCAAAATCAGAGGATCGAACCTCTTTAAACACACTACCGACCTCGGAAATTGAAGTATGTTAAATTCACATCGAGGTCGAGAGTCGTCATTTTTAAATGTAAACAAACTGCACCACTTCACTTTACAAGGCTGGTGATGGAGTTTAAAAGCATATCAGAGGCAAGTAAAGCGATGATGTCTGTAATAAAATGTCCGAGGAATTTTTTTGAATCAAATATTTGTATAGAAAGTGTTCGTAAATAAGGCTAATCAGTCCAAAACTAGCGCAATTTTTTGTGCGCCGTAAATTGCAGTTTTTTACTATGGGAGGCACTGTAGCTCCCACGTCGTCCATCCGAATTTTTTCAGACCGGGAGCTACAGACCTGCAGTTATATTGGCACTTGCATTTGCGCTCAAATACGTATGCCCCAATTTTTCTTGTTTTACAGTATTGTATTTAGATGCTTGTTCTTGTATGTATGCACACAGCCTTTGACATCTATTTTACCCTAAAACAAGTAATTTTTCTTTGTAGGAAGCATCAGTTTTTGTGTTTGAAAAGAAAAATCTGGAAAAATACTCGAAAAAGGACAGAGACCTAATTATAGATTCATTAAAGAAGGGTGTTTCACAGCTAACAAGGTTAAGACATCCAAAGATTCTGTCCATTCTTCAACCCCTTGAGGAGTCAAGGTAATGAAACGCAGTATAGAATTTAGAAATCATTGAAAGGTACTTGTAATGAACTGATAACTTAATTCTCTTACTCCTGAAGCATATTTGTATGTTATGATTTTATGCTAAAGATAAGATTAAGAAGAGAGAGATTTCATAAGATATCTATGTGTCATTTTTATCATGCAGAGATAAATAAATGTTAAGAATTTACATTGGGCGTAATGTCAAATTGAAAAATGCTGTTAGATTTAGTAGATGTTATGTAATGTGATTTCATTTCTATTCATGTGCATTAGTTTTTGTGGATGTAATAAAATTCTAGGACTAGTCTAGATCTTTACTGTTAGATTTCTTGTCATTCATCTCACTTCATCATACAATGTTTTAATAGATGACATCAACGATATTCACAAAAATTGAAGTTCAAGGAAATTTATGAAACCCAATACCAGTTTAGATATATATTATCATATATAATTATCCAGTTATTTTCATGATGATGTAATTTTTCGATTTCTTTGGGATCATTTTCACATGACAAAAAATATAATATATAGAAGTTACATTCGGCCAGTATTGTTTAATTACTTATTAAGAACTTTAAAAATTACAGAGAGGCACTTGCGTTTGCCACAGAGCCTGTGTTTGCTAGTCTGGCCAATGTTTTGGGGGACCACACAAATGTTCCGACACCAGTGCCCTCCGAGCTGACAGAATACAAGTTATTTGATGTAGAGATCAAGCATGGAATTATACAGGTTAATGCATACAATAAGAATCTTTTATCTGTACAAAAAACCTATTGGAGTATTTTAAATGACAAATTCTTTATATTATAAATTATAACAATTTAAGAGGAATAAGTGAAATAACATGCTGCAGGTAACATTCGATGGCTCAAGCTTCAATCTCTCAAAGTTCTTAATCTCTGTTTATGCAATTCATTGTAAGTTTTGAAAATTTACCAGTAATAAACTTCAAGTTTTATTGACATGTAAGATTGTCAAATTTAATTGAAACAAACAAAGCAAGTGTTTTCCAAGAATACCTTCAATTTAAAAAAAAAGTAGCATTTTAGTAGTTTATATCTTTGCTTATGTACAAATATTATCAACTTTTATAAAGCATATTTTGCTAAAAAATATAACAGGTAGCAGAGGGACTGGGTTTTCTGCACAAAGATGCCAAAATGATGCACAATAATATTTGTCCATCCAGTATCATTGTCAACAAATATGGTGCCTGGAAGTTAGCCGGGTTTGATTTCTGTGTTGCCAACATTAGCCAGCAGGATCAGGCTGTAAGAGACACAATACATACATTTATTTCAAATACTGAAACAAGATAAATGTGAATTTCTTTTTCAATAAAGAATTAAATGAATCTGTATATACACTATCTGATTTACTTGAATTTAAAAATACATGTACTATTCCAGTAATGAAAACTTTGAGGAAAAGAAATGTTCATTTTAATAAACACATGTGGTACATGTATTTGTATAACATATCATTTGCTCCAACATTTGGTCTTCAATAAGTAATACATTAAATAGATGGAAAATATACAATACAGGTACTCCATCAGCATATCATCTACAAATGTGATACTGTAGAATCAGAAATATTTATTGAGGATTTAATTTCGTTATTTTCGTTGGCAGTAATAATCAACGAAATTAAATCCATGATGAATTTTTAACCTAAGTATTGATAAATACAGAGTTGATACGCAATACATTTTAATGATTACAATATGACGAAATTTAATGCTAATGAAATTGTATTTGGTTTAAAACAACCAAATTTTTTACCAACGAAAATATGTGCTTCTACGGTATACAATTTTTGCCTTTACTTTTTAGACCACGTTTCCGTGTCACGAGTGGAACCCCGACCAACCCCCCATGACTCAGCCGTGTCTGGACTACATGGCCCCGGAGTACTGCCTGACCCTCAGCTGCTGTGAGGCCAGCGACATGTTCTCCCTGGGGGTCCTTATCTACTGTATATACAACCACGGCAAGCCTCTGTATGAATGCCACAATCAGCTGTCTCAGTTCAAAAAGTTCACGGAAGAGGTTGTTATTTTTTGCTCTTTAAGATAATTAAATGATATGATTAAAGGCCAAACATTTTACAAACGTCCCCCTTTTTACCTGTACAAACTTCAAAATGATACTGCTTGTTAATCAAGTTTGAAACAATAGCACCCAGTTTGATTGACATGATCGTACAAGCGTGATCTGGCCAGGTCCGTGGAATTCTGTTTATTAGCAATTAATAATATTATCTTTGATATCTTCCATCACGTATTAAAGGGGAAAATAAATTAAGATTTTTAACTTGAATAAAATTGATTATGAAAATTAATCATTTAGTAACTGAAATTACACAATTTATATTTGAACTTTCGTAGCACAATAAATTCCACAAAGATGAACAGCTCAAAAACATATTAATTAAAAAAACCCCCAAACATATGAGCTACTAAAGCTTTATTTACTGGTTCATGTAATACAGACAATTGAAATTTAATGCACGAGTTGGAAAACAAACTCGATTGTCATCGTGCATAACATGGCTAGCGCTGCCTTTACCTGTTTACATTCGATCTACATTCTTCCTAATCTCATATGGTTTTCTTATTCAGTTATTTGTTTATTAACCTATTACAGTTAAGGAAGTTCCGGGCATCTCTTTTGGGGAGTGTTCCTGAGGGTTTACAGCAGTATGTGAAACTCCTTCTGAACACTGAGCCTACGGTCAGACCAGACCCCAGTCAGCTGATGAAGGTAATCATTTTGTAGCTGAGACTCAGCCTCTTCAGAGAAACCTTGAGTCCTGCGACAGAAATTAAGAAAATTCTAGTGTGAACCCTGCCATATTGATTTAAGAAAACAAGCATATATCTTGATGGTTGAGATGAAACATTTATAGTATATGTAATACATATACATGTATATACTTATCTTGTCAGTATTCTTAAGCTTAATTTATCTATCACAGTAATCCTACTTATAAAAACTTGTATGTCCATCTCCTTTGTGAGTAATAAAAACTTGTATGTCCATCTCCTTTGTGAGTAATGATTACAACCAACTCTTGAACATCATTTACTCTATTTTGTTAGGTTGATTTCTTTGATGATGTTGGAACTGTGACTCTACAATTTATGGACACATTATTTCAACGAGACAACCTTCAAAAGTCCGAGTTCTTCCGAGGCCTCCCTAAGATCCTGAAAAATCTGCCAAAGGTATAGTGTGTCTTGTCAGTTGTAAAATATTAGTCTAAGAAACTGACATATGATTTGATAGCACTGTTGATTAAAAAGCAAACACATCAGCTATACAAATTGCTAATCTTCTGCCTCTCTGACTGATTTTTCAGCGAGTGAACCAGCAGAGGATACTACCGCCCCTGGTCAAGGAGAGCGTGAACCACGACATGGTCCCCTTCACCCTCCCCAGCCTCCTATTGATGGCTGACCAGGCCACAGAAGCGGAGTATAGAAGCATCATCTTCCCTGCTCTTGTCCCACTTTTAAAGATGAGAGAGCCTATTCAGGTTAGCCGATAGTTTTTCTCTCTTTGTAATTTGTTCTTTATAAAATTATGTATACTTTGTTCTATGGTTATAAATGTTTGCCTATGCAAGTACATAAATTATTTTGTATGTATGATATATTATCTAATAGTAATATTATATTTACTAATTATACATGTACCCCACTTAAAAAGTTGTGGGGGATGTAATGTTTTTGACCTGTCCGTCAGTCTGACAGTCTGACAGTCTGACAGTCCTTGGTTTTTTTTGTAAGAGCAACTCCTCTTAAACCGCTGCACAGAATTTTGTGAGACTTTGTAGGTATTTAGAACACAAGGTGTATATATTGCTAGGAATTTCCAATTCTATATTTTCTGAGATTTTTTGCCTTTTTGAACTTGGAATTTTGTTGTTGCTACTGACAAATGTATGGATGTGCATATTTGCAGGAAGTTATGATGGGAAGATTTTTCAGGAGTTATACCCCTTTATTAAATTATTTTGTGTATTTTTAAAATGCATACCCTGCCATTTATTATGTGCAGCATTGTCAATTATTTAGGAGCATGGGGTATGTGAGCTTGTTCACTTTTTCTTTTCCTTTTTTAAATGTTGAGATACGGTGTTTAATCAGTTTTAGATTTGAGTAATACATTTTTATGTACTTTAAAGATTTCCCTGATCTTCATGCAAAATATGAGTGTGCTGTTGAAGAAGACGCCTGTGAGTGACATGACCAATCACATTCTACCCATGATTCATCAGTCCTTGGAAGGAAACAACTCTCAACTGCAGGTACATCTTCTTGGCATTTGTATGAAAGATTTATTAGATATTAAACACTAAACAGGCTAAAACTTCTTTTGTGTACAACTAGGCCAGTATTAATAATTTATATGTTTGATGTACTCCGACCCAAATTTTTCATGGTGGGTAGGTAGATAACTTTTTTTTTTCTTATTAATATTCTTGCACATTGATAATCTGATAATCAAACTATTTTTGTTTTTGTTTTTGTTTTCTATACTAAGAAAGCTAATTAAACAAATACAATATTTATTGATACGTGTTTTTAATATGACATGGACAATCAATTTAAAAAAAAATCAAATTCAAAATGCTGAAAAAAATCATTGGGTAGAGGCAATTTTTGATGAATCAGTCTGAGTACATCAAACAAATCAATTTTTAATTTTTGACCTATCATCAACTTATCATCAGTTTAATTTTAATATTCATTGATTGGTGCATTTGTTAATTCCTCCTGTTTTAGGATCAACTCATTTTCATTTAAAATTATTCTATTATTTATTAATTGGTGCATTTGTTAATTCCTCCTGTTATAGGATATGTGTCTGGACATTGTTCCAACTTTTGCCGGGCTGATAGATTTTTCTGCTTTGAAGAAATCAATTTTGCCTCGAATAAAAAAGATCTGTCTTTCAACAAGCACCTTATCTGTAAGTATAGACCAGAGTTCTACAAAACAATGTATTTTTTTTCCCTGTATGTCAGTTATGATTGATAGCCCATCACAAGAGAGTTAAAGAGACATTGTAGCACAGTTCTGCATGTGTGAGTAAGTAAGAGCATTCATTACAGAAGTAACTATTACAAATTCACAAGATGGGTGGCACATATAATGATCTCAATTTGGTTGTCACAGAGTATCATCAATTCCCTTCACATTTCAAAGTTTGATGCATCTTGAAAAATAAGAAGCAGCCTTCCTTAAGGATTTGTTAAGAATTTTGCAGGGGACTTCTCAAAACTGTGCTATATCAGTGATTTTGCTATATCTGTGTTTGTACTAAATGAGTTTTACTGTATAGGTGAGAATGGTTTGCCTGCTAAGGGGTATTGGTAAGCTCCTTCCATCAGTGTAATTAACTGATTGTTTTAACCCTCTGTGTGTTACATGTATATAGGTGAGGATTAACTGCCTGCTGTGTATTGGTAAGCTGTTGGAGTACATGGACAAGTGGACCGTGCTGGACGATGTCCTCCCCCTCCTCCCACAGATCCCCTCCAGGGAGCCCGCTGTCCTTATGAGCATTCTAGGTAATTAGTGGACATGTTAATTTAACCCCCATGCAAAGGCAGGGGCTATTCTGTTTTTGACTCATCTTTCAATCCATCAGTCAGTCCTGGGTTGTTGCTGGGTTTTTTTGCCATCATGATTGCAACTCTTCTTATACCACGTACTGAAAAGAATTTTATGAAACTTTGTAGTTAAAAAGGAGTCAAGGACATACCATATCGAGTGTATATGTGCATTTTCACTGGAATTTTTATCTTGGAAGAGTCTTCTACTTGTGAAACCAGAGGGGACTATAGTCTTTATGGCTGTTGGTCATTCTGTTCCAATTAACTTTAATTTTTTTTAAAGAATTTTCAGCTCACCTGAGCTGAAGGCTCAAGTAAGCTTATATAATCAAATTTGTCTAGCTGTCATCGTTGTGGTTTGCATTGTTGGCATTGTCATTGTCGTAATCTTTTTGCATTTTCATCCTCCTCTCTAGAACGACGGGGCCAATTTTAACTAAACTTGGCACAAAGCAATCATGAGCCAAGGGGATTCAAAATTGTCTACATGCTCCTGGAAATGGAGTCATAATTGCATGTTTGTATCAAGACATAAACAATTGAATGCAGAAATTTTGCTTCACCTTCTCTTCCCTAAACCTACCTATTTTCTAGGAATCAAAATGCTGGAATTTTATGGGTGTTTTATTTATTATGAAGGGGGAGGGGGGCTTTCTTTTTTTATGAACAGAGTGAATCAGACCCCAATTCACCTGTATATGGCTATACATGTATGTATAATATGACATTGTATTATTAATTTCTCACAGGAATATATCAAGTCACAATGTCCCATGCCAAACTAGGAATTACAAAAGATCTGCTAGCTACCAAAGTTCTGCCATTTCTCATACCTATAAGTATTGATAGCAGTCTGAATCTTTCACAGGTAAATTTTCTTAGCTCTTATGTAGAGTCTGACGTCATTTATTACTTCAAAAAGAATAACATGTATATTTCTAAAAGATTTCTTCTAAAGTCTTTATTCTTTCTTCAATGTTTTATTACCCTAAATACTTTAAAAACACAGAAATCTCTATATTATGAATATTTTGATTTTAAGGAATATCATTATGTATGTCAGTATAGCAAATGGTTATTACTTTTTAATAGACATTTAAGTTAACAGATTATTATCAACGGTCTTCATAAATAATGATAACTAGTATACAACATGTATAAACAAAACTGTATATGTGATTGAAAAAACATTCAGTGACTCTCTGATTGAACTATTCATCTTCAGAAATAGTTTCTTAATATTTCATTAATATGTATTACAGTATTAGATGATGCACATTTTTAATCATGATTTAACTACCACATGTGCCTTTTACATTCATTATTGGAATACTGAAGTTTGATTTTGTGCAGTTCAATGCCTATATAACGACCATCAAGGATATGATCAGTAGACTGGAGTCAGAGCATCGCGGTAAACTGGAGCAGATCGACAAGATGAGGCAGGAGCAAAAGTAAGGGCTTGTTTCATTGGTTGATAAATACTAATCAAATTATTGGAGTTTATGAGGTCAATGATGCTTTCCAGAGATACCTGGTTATTTGGAGATCAATTTAAATTAGCAGAAAAATATTTACTTCCTCAAATTATTTTCACCTTTTAAAATATTGTGATGCATTTAGTGACAATAAGAACACTAAGATATTCCCTCCAAAAATTATTTTTTAATGATCAGTAAATCTTAATGCCACTAGCTATCATCAATATACCTGCATCATATGTGTGTTACATGCTTTAATTTTTAGTATTATGCTTTATATCAATGGTTTGAATAATTTGCTTAACAGACTTTTTTTTTATTATCAACGTACAGAACAATAGAAATTACCAAAATAACAGGACAAGATGAAAAGTCAGCCAAATCTGAGGAGCCAAAGACCATGGTTTGTACATTGTAGTTTATTATACCATTGTACATGTAGTTCTGTATACATGTAGTGACTTTACAATATTCAGCTATCTCCGAACTGATTTTTTTTTCTGTAGTTTAATATTAAGTTTTCATGATGTTTTTAACCAAATTTCTTTCCCTGTTTGGTTTATATACAGATGGATCAGTTTTTGAGTGGGTATAACGTTCAACAAACTGTGGCTAATAGCAAGCAGACTCCAGCCCTTATTCAAACATCTGTACCTTCTTCTGGCGCCAGTAAGGAAGCTGAATCTAAACCAGCTGCTTCTAAGGTATTATTAAAATCAATATATACCAATAAAAAAAATCAATATTTAGTAACAAGTCTTTTAATCTGTTATAAATGATGATGCATCTTCAATTTCAAAATAATGAATTAACAGCTGCTGAAATAAATTTAAAATTAGATGAAGCTGAATTTCATTTTGATAATATATAAAACACAATACACTTTATACACTTATTTTATTAATCATCAAATCAATTTTTTTTTTACCCAGAGTTTGTGTCATAATAGTTAATATGTTGATATTTATTTGTTGTTTAATTTATCTGCTATTACTTTGAAAATAAACTCTAGCAACATGTTCACAGTGTGAACACATAGCAGAAGCAGGTACAATGTATTATGGATGGTAAAATTCATTTATTTAAACTTATGATGCACAAAGTTACTTCATAGATTAACATTTATTGCAGACACTGACTTTAGAAGAAAAACAAAGGCTGGCTCAGCAGCAGGAACAACAAAGACGATTTAAAGAACAGAAACCTATAGCAATGTCCAGCAGTAAAGCTTCACCTATGGCCAAGACTCAACCAAAAGATCTATCAGCATCACTAATGAATTCCAGTCCAATGGGACAGCCGAGGATGATGGGAAATCAGGGAATGATGGGACAGCAGCAAAGTTTGAATTCAAATGTTATGGGCTTTTCACAAAGTGGTTTGAGCAGTACTGGTGGGTTCCCCAATTATTCAGGAGTTGGATCAATGGGTCCGATGCAGGGTTCTTCGGGATCTAGACCAACATCAGGGACAAATAACAAACAGTCTTTTGATTTATCAGCATTTGACTCACTTCTTCCCAGTGCTTCGCAACCAAAAATGTCCCTGAATCAAATGAATGGTAGTCAGTCACAAGGGACACCTTTTCCGATGAACAATTCTTCTTTCAATTCTATGAACAGTATGGCAAATCAGCCCATGAGACCGCAGACTATGCCAGGCTCAAGCATGATGCCTGGACAACCAGGAATGATGGGTAATCATGGCTTTATGGGAAATCAAGGAATGATGGGAAATCAAGGGTTTATGGGACAACAGAGTATGATGAGACAGCCTCCTCCTATGATGCAAGGACAATTTAATACATCCATGAACAGCATGAATTTCTCTCAGAACCAAGGATCCAGCAATGCAACAAAATCTAACATTACGAACAATGATATTTCTGATATATTTGGTTAGAGTTACAATAACATTTATCATAATTGTACAGTACTTTGGGGAAATAGCTTTTCATTTTGCTATTTTTAATTTGAATTCTTGTTGAATTTATAATATCAGGTAGTGGTAGACGTATTCATGGACCAGTTGTTTATAGAAAGATATTTTTCCACATTCCAATTGATTTTTGAAAATTGCTTATAGCACTTAAAATGACTTTGTGTGAATCTTGGTGTAGATTCTTTTCTATGTGAAGAATGATTTAATATTTTCCTGAATTGGTTCTTCATTTACATTCCTCATCTGTTTTTTATTGCTATTTGAAGCCTTTTTCTTCTCTGCAATGTATGTGTGCAATATTCATTTAATACTTTATGCATTAAAATGCATATTTATTGTTGTTTTAGTTACTCCTTTTAAGTCATCAGAGTTAATTCTGTCGATTTTAAATTTTGTTTTATCAATGTATGTGGTCATGAATCGGTCAAATACGAACGTACAAAAATGGAAGCACTGGTGGTAGTATTAGGCAGGCTTTTGCCATAGCATTATGAACTGATTAAGGAATTATGTGAAGACAGACAACAACATATCATTTCCATGCATTATGTGTAAAAGTTTAAATGTCATTGCCTAATCTTAATGATTTCTCAATGTTTACAACATAAAAGAAAGTTTAGTATTAATGAATCTCTCTTCATTTCTGCCTTCAATCTTGATTTGTTGTATATATGCAAGTTTCGAAGATTTTTATATGCACTGAGGGGCTTTGGTCTTAGAGTTCATGTATTTTCCAACAGCCAAACAAATGTCATTGTTAATGTTCAGTTAACCTGTAATACACGTTCACTTAGTACAAATTTCAAAATGAAATATTTATTAAAACTTATTTTATTTTAACTGTGATAATAAAGTTTCAAATATTTTTTTAAAGAGTTTGTTTTAGTTCATAATCTGCTCCCCCCAACCAACCCCCCCCCCCCAAAAAAAATAAAAAAGTAGAAGATTCAAGGAGACTGGATGGCCAACAAATTAATCATAAAATTCACACGAAAAAATCCAAAATGATATTATTGGGCAAAAACTATCATCTAGGAAAGAGAAATTCCAAATATTTGGGCTTTAAAATTTCAGTGTTTCCTTATATCTACATAATTATAAACTTTACAAAGCTCTTCAAGATTAGTATAATCTAAAAATGGCAGGACCATCCATCCATCTTAATTGCTGGTACGACAAAACATCTACGTGAATTATACCAATATTTCTGTGTGAAACAAAAAGATGAAGAGAGGATTTTTTGCGTAAAGTTTATTACGCTGTTACAAATAACAGTAAGTGTCGTTTACAAATTCAATAAAGAAATGAGTTTAAAAATACATAAAATTTTACACTATTTTGCAAATAAAAATAATGAGAACGTCAAGTATATTATTTCTGAATCCTAGATCACAGTGCAGCATTAGGATTGCCCCCTTATCTGAAATTATAGAAAATAGATATTAAGAAGATTACTGTTATATTTAATTCCTATTCAATTTAATTTTTAAAAAGTGAAGTTTTTCAAAGCTAAACAAAGACATGTATGTTCATCAATTGAATAAATGTTTATACAAACTTTAAATTTCATACTATCTGCAAAAAGAAAATAAAGCATTAGTCTCTTTAGGTATAAAAGAAATATAACCTTTAAATGCAATTTCTTGAATATGAATAAAATAATTACTAAATCATAAATTTATTAGAACATATAAAATAAAAACACATCTCAAATGAAAGAATTAAACATGCAAAGCACAAACATCATAGAAACACATATAAAGCTTCTCACATTCATCTCTCACTCACAAGATTAAATATAAGAACTGAAAATTCAACAACAAAATTAAATATTTCATTAAGAAATATAGGTAATATGTACTTAGCTTAAACAAAATTTCTTTACAAGATAATAAAACAATTTCAAGTTGTAAAAAGATTCATTATATATAAGTATACTTCATAATTAATAAAAATCAGACACTATAAACGTTTTTTATGCACAATTGTATATGTATAATACTTACTTATAATTGGACTGAAAATTAGTGAAAATAATTTTAAGAATTTGTTAAAATATATTAATAATTAAAACGAAAAAAGGAGGAGACAAAGTACGCTAAAAAATTAGTTAAAATTGTTCGAAAACTGTATAATAATTATTTACAGTTTACTACCTACAATAATGAAAATTCTGCTCTTATCAATAAATAAAAGAGGTTCTTACATGCAGGCCACGGTGTAGTTGTTAAACTCATGACATCTGTATCCAGGTGCACACACGTCCTGGGAATTCATAATGGAACACCCGTCAGTGGAATTGGTGATGATAACTGAAGAAAACGGTGTGACAATCAACACACTGACATGATTTGTTTAAATTTATACAAGAAATCATTCCAATAAAGCAGAAACATAATTTTATTTTGATCAAATTGTTTGGAATGCAAAGAAGTTTTGAGAGGAAATACCCCGATAAATTAGCACAACTACTTGGGGCAAGTCTATATTTAAGTTGAAATAAATTTGTTATGCCAATATTTTTCTACAATGTTTTAAAAATATCGATCTTGCAAGTTGCAAACTGTAACTTCATCAAACAACAACCGTCTGGTTAAAAGGTACATGTATTGTCCTATCATGGAACAATCAATTACAAATCAACAAGGTGGTGTTGTATATCATGGGTTACTTTTGTGGATGAAAATACACCATAATCAAAAGAAGGTGTTGCAGTTCCTATGCTAATTTTCCTTAAAGGAGTTGCAGATAAAAGGGAAAAATCAAAGTTACAGAATTCGATGTAAATCTTTTTTTGTCATGCAACTTTGTACATAAAGCAGTGTATAATTTTATTTAGAAAGTTTGTACTAGGCCTAACTTATTTAAGACCATGAAATAAATTTGAAAATGGTTACGCAGACAAATGTGACAGAATTCACGCTGTATAAAAGGGGAATCCTCATCATTGTGAAAAACTGCCTCCTTGAAACAAAATTAATTTAATCTTAACATTTATAGTAAGACAATATCATTTAATATTTATTAGCTTGATGAGATATTGGCGCTTCTGATTGGTCGAAAAATTTCTTTGATACCTGCATCAATAAAATTTTTGCCGGATCTACTTTTCTCAACTGTTCTGATTTAACACTATTTATAGAACGGGAATTTCCAAAATAAACACTGTCAACAAAATGTAAAGTTGTGTCTGTTTAATTGTCAGCAAACAAAATACAACTTTATAAATATAAAAAATTTAAAGTTTAGCCTTGAAAAATAAACACTACACAAAATTTAATTCACTAAATAGAAAATTAAGCGTCTTCTCACGATTTCGTCTGCTTGCGATCAACGATCAGCATTTACGGCGAGGCTGGCTGTTCCAATTCCAGGAATAATTATAGCGGACATACAGGCCTATACACTTCACGGTAACACTGCTGTTCAAATTTGGTAACGATGAGTTTTAAATTAAAGAGGTTCGATCCTCTGATTTTGGGTAGCCATTTTGGGTCACCTCTAGTCTGAAAAATATGTGTCCTATATTAATTCTACTTATAAATTCCTCTTTTACAATGCCAAATAAACTATTTTGAATAAAATAGTTAAGGGAAAATTACATATTTACAGAGTTAATTAAGGGACTATATTTTGTGGCGGAAGGTTTTTAAGAAGAAAATGAACATTTTTCATAACTCAGCTGGTTTAGAGTATTGTAATTTTAGCTTCCTTATTTTCAGTGCAGACCAAATTTCCAGCTAGTTTATGCATTGGATTATCTTCGCGTTGTTTCAAAAAACACATTTTAACAATATTTCAATATTTCTATCGACATATATTAGCACATTTAACTAATATTTCATAAAAGTCAAGAAAAAATGAACTCCAATTTTTGCCTAAAATTAGCTTATTTCATGCTATATCTCAAAATTGACATCATAGACCCATACTTTTGGTTTTATTTTTTGAATTTGTAAGATATTTTCGACAAGTCTATTAAAATTTGAGAAAAAGTTTGAGACTTTTTAAATATTTTTATTGCATGTTGAATCGTTAATGGATACAAACAGTGTTTTATCAGTGCAAAAAGGTCAAAATATCAATTAGGTGAAGAAATTGCAAACTTTTTCTTTATGATTATTTTAATTTTATTAATTTTAAATAATATAAACTTGTATTAGATGTCGTGGTTTATTCCGATTAAAAATTATTGAGGAGAAAGCGATTTATGAGCAATTTGCACTTTCAGTGCAGAAAGGTCATATTAAATACACTGTAGCACCGAAAGGAGCATATAGACCCCAAAATTTTGTTTTGAATTTTGGTTTAGCTATGTATGTAGATTTTTAAAAAATACTTCAGAAAAAAACTTAGAGACTTATGATAGCAGGATCCAACCTCCTTAACACACTTACATGATCGGTCATCAGAATAAGCATCGAAAAGCAAAGCTATGGGTAGTGCACCAACTCCTTCGGCGTATTCCAAGCGGCAGATATATCATTTATAAGATTATAGTACCTCACAGGCTATCTAGTTACCACAACATTTACAAAAGACGCTCATACATACCATTATTTGTCGACATATCAACTATTTCGTCCACGATCGCGTCTCCTTGCATCCAGTTGCATATTCCAGCGATCTAACTCACATCAAAACCAGTTTTAACGAATCTTGCTGCATAGTGAATAGCATCACAAGCCATCGCATGTAATTTCCGTTTGTTGTCAATTCAGCCGGTTCAGATTTCAACTTTCTATTTGTGTTTAATCCATTAAATTCAGCTCAATAGCCCTGCATCAGCTGAAGGCGCATCCATTTTGAATATTGTTGCTGTTACTGTTTTGTATTCATACGCGCGGCTTCATTTACATGATTTACATTTTTGATCAATGACACTTCACATTTTATGATTTGAAAATTTTTCATTAAATGATAAGAAATGAATTTAATAATTTTTCTATTGATCGACGTATCAAAGAAAAAATTGACCGGAAAACTTTTTCATCAATGCGCCTCGCTACACGCATTGATGAAGTTTTCCGGTCAATTTTTTCTTTGATACGTCGATCAATAGAAAAATTATTAAATTCATTTCTTAAGTCTTGAAAACTGCAATTTCCGATTTTTGTTTCAAAGAGGCATATTTTAAATAAATCTGACTTTTGGAAAAAAATCATGAATACCTTCGAAATCTAAAAACGATGTGTTAAATTTCCCATTTATAATTCCTGTCTAGATTAGTCGAGTGGTAACGCATATAGAATAAATTGTAACCGTCTTTTACATTTGTGACTGGGTTCGAATCCCGAAAAAGTTGGAATTTTTTCTTTTCTTTTATTTCTTTTAATCGCATGGAAAGGCAATGTATATAGATCATTTAAGAATGTCAGAATTAAGTTATTCAGTTAAACTCTTCTTAATATAATATTTTGCATGCGTGCCTATTTTTTCAACATTACTGTGTGAAGTCCACGTTATAAACTTGATAAATATTTTCTTCTGAACAAGATATTTTAAAATAATGTACTCGGTATGCATCAATGTAGAAAGTTGATTTTTCACCCTTTTCTATGAAATAACCGGGTATGCTGATTTCAAAGATACATGCACAGGTTGTTAAAAGCAAACAAAATTATTTTAAAAAGTTTGAATCGGTGATGAAGCAATAGGTTAATGAAAAAATGTACGGATAAAATTGTTCTACCTTTTTATCTAGACTTAGCGTTTATTTAGATGCTATAGAAACATAGAATGATTATTATTACAACTCTGACGGTTTTGAAGAGCCAGAATCAGATTTATTCATGTATCTGAAGAATGATATTTTAAACACGCTGGACAGTAGAAACCAAATTGATATATGTCAACATTCGAATACAGAATATATGGTTATCTTTCTTACTGTATTTGGTGGATGCCGTATTCGATAGAAATGCGCGTAAAATGTTTGTGTATTTTGCCTACATACGGAACATATCCGCTATGTAAATATAGTCGTCTACGTAATGTGTCTATATTTAGATATGGCTCTCAAGCGATACGGATATTTAAAGGTCCTTTCCACGTTAGGGAATTGTCCCGCTGTTTTGCAACACCTTCTATATAATGACCGTTCTTAAAATTAACAACTGTTCAATATTTTCCCAGTAAATGTATTTTAAAATATCTTAAAAAGGTAAAATATGTTTTAAAAAGCTATAGAAAGTGTCGAACTCTAGATCAATGGCTGGCGTTTTAACATATTGCGCTATGCGGATAGACAGAACGTTTAGGTATACTATTATTATGAAAATATATAAGAGGTTATAGTTATTCCTATTGTTTATTTCGAAAAAAACATATGTCACACTATGCAGGTTTTTTCCATACTCACCGGTGTTGAAGGATGCTGACGTCACATTGACGACCTCGCCGGAGTAGTTAACAAAGGCCAGACCGATCACAAGCTTATAAACGGTGTCCACAACCTGAACCTTGGATACCGGATCATCCGGAATAATGAGATCAAAGTCAACAATCAGACTTCCCTTTCTTTACAAATAAAAAAACAAAATTCGAACGATGATAGTTATGAAATAAAATATTCGCTAATTATTACATATTTTCTGAATTTCTGATGAGCCAGTTCCAATATTCATGATAATTTGTATGTTTGAAAAAGAATAAATGCTTATGTGTGTTACAAATTAGATATAACTAAATATAACAACTCAAAAATATTACACTCGTGTTAAATATAAAGTTAGATGTTTCCAAATTCAAAACAAGATTGTCCCGTACTCAATTCGTTACGCAAACATTTACCTTTCTAGTTGAATTCTATTTGTTTTAAAAGTGTTTGAAATGCATAAGAAGCATTGATACAGTATATTTCACTTAATATTCATTTTGTTTTTTTGTTATTGTTCATATCTCGTTTAGCCATAACGTACCTTATACTGTGTATAACGACTGTAGATCCTGGTATCGTGGAATAAATGTTTGTTAACTGTAAATATATAGATATAACTGTAGATATATAAATAAATAGATATAAACATAAATGGATAAATAGAGGTATTCAATGGATTGATACTTACCGCAATGTGTACTTTACTTTTAACCGTGCTATAATCGGTGCTTGAAGACAAATCTTCAGATATTGTTACATCTATTTTTAATTCCATTGTGAATTTCGTTAAATGTGATTCTAAAGGATAAAATAATTCAAGATCATCACAATATTTATGCACTGGTAATAACATATTCCGTAAAATGAGATTTTTTTAATATATAGAAAGAAAGATAACAAGTTTTCTTGTATGTCTGAACTTTCATCGAAATTTGTTATCAAATAGCATTAAGTTTCATTCTTTGTGTTGAGTATCTATTTATATCAATATCATATGAAAAAATGTTTTGTATTTGTTATTTCATTATGTAGGTGTACTTAGAGTGATTATAAAATATCAATAACAATAAATTTCGCTGTTTATAAAAATCCGCTTAGTGGCGTAAACTTCAAGACATTAGTTGTCAAGAACAATCAGAATATGTCAGTGATGTTTGCTCCAAGTCATAAGATGATCATACGAACCACTAACAAAAGTTGGATATTAAAATAACCCATATAATTATGTAAATTGAATATTGTTAATGGAATATGTTTAATAGAAGAATATCCTTATTTTGGAAAACAGCAATTGTATACCCGTGGAGCAGGTAGTTCCATTAAATTCCAAAGGACACTGGCACTGGAATCTATTGGTCAAATCAACACAGGTTCCGTTGTTCTTACACGGAGAGGAAGCGCACAGATCGACGTCTATAGTAGAGATAAGGAAGAGTAACAGGTACAATTTAGTAGCGATAATGCATGATATTATGAAAAAAAAATATGAATATCTACAGGGAGAAACGTAAAATGCATGTATCACTTATAACAAACATTATAGTAAGATTACATTTATGTTGTTTCATTCTCCAAAAACGAGAATTTTATACAATAATATCGGTAACTGATTTATCAATTTGTTTCAATGAATTCTAGAACACAATCACATTGATAGTCATTCACAAGGTCTAAGCAAGTTCCGTTGTTTTGACAAGGATTCGGTAGGCAGTCATTTATATCTATGTATGTTTAAAGACCATATTTTGAAAAAAAGATACAGAAATTTGTTGTTCGTTGATCGTTAATATTTGTCAGAATGCATTTTATTTGGAGCACTAATTATATAAGTAACAAAATAATGCATTGAAATTTCAAAAGAGAATACTCGTAAAAGCATCTACTTATAATTGAAGAATTGTATTTTTCTTTTATACTAATCAATATATTTTCGAATTAAAAACTTCAATAAATGTCATCGACTTCATTTTCAGCTTAGTTTATTTCGTTTCCGATTAAGAGTTAAATTAATCGTAATGAACGAAGAGCCTTATAAACATGTAAAATTTAATCCAAACATTTTGACATCAACTTGAATATCAGAACAACCTATAACTTACTGTTTGTACAGTTGGTTTCATTGAACCCTACAGTACAATTACATGTGTAATCGTTGATCAGATCTATACAAGTTCCGTTGTTTTGACACGGTTGAGATGCACACTCATCAATATATAAAGTGAGAAACGTACAATATGCTTATCATTACTTAAAACAAACATTAATTTATAATTGTGGAGACATCCATTTGGTATTTATTTCCGGAAACGAAAAGTTAGCATTTACTGTTTTCACAGTTTGTTTCATTGAATCCTGGAACACAATCACATTGGTAGTCGTTCACTAGGTCATTACATGTTCCATTGTTTTGACAAGGATTGGGTTGGCAGTCATCAATATCTGTGTATGTTTCAAGATCATATGTTGAGAGAGGATAAACGAATATTTTCTCTCGTCGTTATGATTTGTCAGATTGAATTTCATTAAGAGCACTAACATGTAGTAACCATAATACTTATGCATTAAAATTTCATAAAGACAATAAAATCATCTACTTAAAAATGCAAGATTTTTTAAATTTAAACTAATCTGTATATTTACTATATAAAGCTTAAATGCATGTTATCGATTGTAATTTTTAAGTTAGTCATTTCATTTCCGATATAAAATTAAGTTACTCGGAATGGACCAAGAGCATTATAAACATGAATAATTTAATCCAAACATTTTGACATCAATTTGAACATCAGAACATATCATAACTTACTGTTTGTACAGTTGGTTTCATTGAATCCGACTGTACAATTACATGTGTAATCGTTGATCAGATCTATACAAGTTCCGTTGTTCTGACAAGGTTGAGATGCACACTCATCAATATCTAAAGTGAGAAACGTACAATATGCTTATCATTACTTAAAACAAACATTAATTTATAATTGTGGAGACATCCATTTGGTATTTATTTCCGGAAACGAAAAGTTAGCATTTAAAGTGCTTACTGTTTTCACAGTTTGTTTCATTGAATCCTGGAACACAATCACATTGGTAGTCGTTCGCTAGGTCATTACATGTTCCATTGTTTTGACAAGGATTGGGTTGGCAGTCATCAATATCTGTGTATGTTTAATGATCATATCTTGAGAAAGGATAAACGAATATTTTCGCTGGTCGTTATGATTTGTCAGATTCCATTTCATTTAGAACACTAATATGTAGTAAACATAATACTTATGCATTAAAATTTTAGAAAGAAAATAAAACCATCTACTTAAAAATGCAAGATTTTTTTTTTGATTTAAAGTAATCTGTATATTTACTATGTAAAGCTACAATGCATGTTATCGATTGTAATTTTTAAGCTAATCATTTTTTTTCCGATTTAGAGTTAAGTTATTCGAAATGGACCAAGAGCCTTTTAAACATAAAATATAATCCAAACATTTTACCATCAACTTGAATATCAGAACATATCATAACTTACTGTTTGTACAGTTAATTTCATTGAACCCGATTGTACAATTACATGTGTAATCGTTGATCAGATCTATACAAGTTCCGTTGTTTTGACAAGGTTGAGATGCACACTCATCAATATCTAAAGTGAGAAACGTACAATATGCTTATCATTACTTAAAACAAACATAAATTTATAATTGTGGAGACATCCAATTTTATTTATTTTCGGAAACGAAAAATTAGTATTTAAAGTGCTTACTGTTTTCACAGTTTGTTTCATTGAATCCTGGAACACAATCACATTGGTAGTCGTTCACTAGGTCATTACATGTTCCATTGTTTTGACAAGGATTGGGTTGGCAGTCATCAATATCTGCGTATGTTAAAATATCATATGTTGAGAAAGGATAAACGAATATTTTCTCTGGTCGTTATGATTTGTCAGATTGTATTTCATTTAGAGCACTAACATGTAGTAACCACAATACTTATGCATTAAAATTTCATAAAGACAATAAAATCATCTTCTTAAAAATGCAAGATTTTTTAAATTTAAACTAATCTGTATATTTACTATATAAAGCTTAAATGCATGTTATCGATTATAATTTTTATGTTAGTCATTTCATTTCCGATATAGAGTTAAGTTACTCGGAATGGACCAAGAGCATTATAAACATGAAAAATTTAATCCAAACATTTTGACATCAATTTGAAGATCAGAACATATCATAACTTACTGTTTGCACAGTTGGTTTCATTGAATCCGACTGTACAATTACATGTGTAATCGTTGATCAGATCTATACAAGTTCCGTTGTTCTGACAAGGTTGAGATGCACACTCATCAATATCTATAGTGAGAAACGTACAATATGCTTATCATTACTTAAAACAAACATTAATTTATAATTGTGGAGACATCCATTTGGTATTTATTTCCGGAAACGAAAAGTTAGCATTTAAAGTGCTTACTGTTTTCACAGTTTGTTTCATTGAATCCTGGAACACAATCACATTGGTAGTCGTTCGCTAGGTCATTACATGTTCCATTGTTTTGACAAGGATTGGGTTGGCAGTCATCAATATCTGTGTATGTTTAATGATCATATGTTGAGAAAGGATAAACGAATATTTTCGCTGGTCGTTATGATTTGTCAGATTCCATTTCATTTAGAACACTAATATGTAGTAAACATAATACTTATGCATTAAAATTTTAGAAAGAAAATAAAACCATCTACTTAAAAATGCAAGATTTTTTTTTTGATTTAAAGTAATCTGTATATTTACTATGTAAAGCTACAATGCATGTTATCGATTGTAATTTTTAAGCTAATCATTTTTTTTCCGATTTAGAGTTAAGTTATTCGAAATGGACCAAGAGCCTTTTAAACATAAAATATAATCCAAACATTTTACCATCAACTTGAATATCAGAACATATCATAACTTACTGTTTGTACAGTTGGTTTCATTGAACCCGTCTGTACAATTACATGTGTAATCGTTGATCAGATCTATACAAGTTCCGTTGTTCTGACAAGGTTGAGATGCACACTCATCAATATCTTAAGTGAGAAACGTACAATATGCTTATCATTACTTAAAACAAACATAAATTTATAATTGTGGAGACATCCAATTTTATTTATTTTCGGAAACGAAAAATTAGTATTTAAAGTGCTTACTGTTTTCACAGTTTGTTTCATTGAATCCTGGAACACAATCACATTGGTAGTCGTTCGCTAGGTCATTACATGTTCCATTGTTTTGACAAGGATTGGGTTGGCAGTCATCAATATCTGCGTATGTTAAAATATCATATGTTGAGAAAGGATAAACGAATATTTTCTCTGGTCGTTATGATTTGTCAGATTGTATTTCATTTAGAGCACTAACATGTAGTAACCACAATACTTATGCATTAAAATTTCATAAAGACAATAAAATCATCTACTTAAAAATGCAAGATTTTTTAAATTTAAACTAATCTGTATATTTACTATATAAAGCTTAAATGCATGTTATCGATTATAATTTTTATGTTAGTCATTTCATTTCCGATATAGAGTTAAGTTACTCGGAATGGACCAAGAGCATTATAAACATGAAAAATTTAATCCAAACATTTTGACATCAATTTGAACATCAGAACATATCATAACTTACTGTTTGTACAGTTGGTTTCATTGAATCCGACAGTACAATTGCATGTGTAATCGTTGATCAGATCTATACAAGTTCCGTTGTTCTGACAAGGTTGAGATGTACACTCATCAATATCTAAAGTGAGAAACGTACAATATGCTTATCATTACTTAAAACAAACATTAATTTATAATTGTGGAGACATCCATTTGGTATTTATTTCCGGAAACGAAAAGTTAGCATTTAAAGTGCTTACTGTTTTCACAGTTTGTTTCATTGAATCCTGGAACACAATCACATTGGTAGTCGTTCGCTAGGTCATTACATGTTCCATTGTTTTGACAAGGATTGGGTTGGCAGTCATCAATATCTGTGTATGTTTAAAGATCATATGTTGAGAAAGGATAAACGAATATTTTCTCTGGTCGTTATGATTTGTCAGATTGCATTTCATTTAGAGCACTAACATGTAGTAAACATAATACTTATGCATGAAAATTTCATAAAGACAATAAAATCATCTACTTAAAAATGCAGTATTTTTTTTTTATTTAAACTTATTTGTACATTTTCTGTGTAAAGCTACAATGCATGTTATCGATTGTAATTTTTTAATTAGTTAGTTCATTTCATTTCCGATTTAGAGATAAGGTATTCGAAATGAACCAAGAGTCTTATAGACATGAAAAATGTAATGAAAACATTTTGACATCAATTTGAAGATCAGAACATATCATAACTTACTGTTTGCACAGTTGGTTTCATTGAATCCGACTGTACAATTACATGTGTAATCGTTGATCAGATCTATACAAGTTCCGTTGTTCTGACAAGGTTGAGATGCACACTCATCAATATCTATAGTGAGAAACGTACAATATGCTTATCATTACTTAAAACAAACATTAATTTATAATTGTGGAGACATCCATTTGGTATTTATTTCCGGAAATGAAAGACTTAGCATTTAAAGTGCTTACTGTTTTCACAGTTTGTTTCATTGAATCCTGGAACACAATCACATTGGTAGTCGTTCGCTAGGTCATTACATGTTCCATTGTTTTGACAAGGATTGGGTTGGCAGTCATCAATATCTGTGTATGTTTAAAGATCATATGTTGAGAAAGGATAAACGAATATTTTCGCTGGTCGTTATGATTTGTCAGATTGCATTTCATTTAGAGCACTAACATGTAGTAAACATAATACTTATGCATTAAAATTTCATAAAGACAATAAAATCATCTACTTAAAAATGCAATATTTTTTTTGGATTTAAACTAATCTGTACATTTTCTGTGTAAAGCTACAATGCATGTTATCGATTGTAATTTTTAAGTTAGTTCATTTCATTTCCGATTTAGAGATAAGTTATTCGAAATGAACCAAGAGTCTTATAAACATGAAAAATTTAATCCAAACATTTTGACATCAATTTGAAGATCAGAACATGTCATAACTTACTGTTTGTACAGTTGGTTTCATTGAACCCGACAGTACAATTACATGTGTAATCGTTGATCAGATCTATACAAGTTCCGTTGTTCTGACAAGGTTGAGATGCACACTCATCGATATCTAAAGTGAGAAACGTACAATATGCTTATCATTACTTAAAACAAACATTAAGTATTAATTGTAAAGAGACATTTATGTGGAATTTTGTCCAGAAACAAAAGACTTAGCATTTAAAGTGCTTACTGTTTTCACAGTTTGTTTCATTGAATCCTGGTACACAAACACATTGGTAGTCGTTCACTAGGTCATTACATGTTCCATTGTTTTGACAAGGATTGGTTTGGCAGTCATCAATATCTGTGTATGTTTAAATATCATATGTTAAGAAAGGATAAACGAATATTTTCTCTGGTCGTTATGATTTGTCAAATTTCATTTCATTTAGAGCACTAACATGTAGGAAACATAACAGTTATGGATTAAAACTTCATAAAGACAATAAAATCATCTACTTAAAAATGCAAGATTTTTTTTTTGATTTAAAGTAATCTGTATATTTACTATGTAAAGCTACAATGCATGTTATCGATTGTAATTTTTAAGCTAATCATTTTTTTTCCGATTTAGAGTTAAGTTATTCGAAATGGACCAAGAGCCTTTTAAACATAAAATATAATCCAAACATTTTACCATCAACTTGAATATCAGAACATATCATAACTTACTGTTTGTACAGTTAATTTCATTGAACCCGATTGTACAATTACATGTGTAATCGTTGATCAGATCTATACAAGTTCCGTTGTTTTGACAAGGTTGAGATGCACACTCATCAATATCTAAAGTGAGAAACGTACAATATGTTTATCATTACTTAAAACAAACATAAATTTATAATTGTGGAGACATCCAATTTTATTTATTTTCGGAAACGAAAAATTAGTATTTAAAGTGCTTACTGTTTTCACAGTTTGTTTCATTGAATCCTGGAACACAATCACATTGGTAGTCGTTCGCTAGGTCATTACATGTTCCATTGTTTTGACAAGGATTGGGTTGGCAGTCATCAATATCTGCGTATGTTAAAATATCATATGTTGAGAAAGGATAAACGAATATTTTCTCTGGTCGTTATGATTTGTCAGATTGTATTTCATTTAGAGCACTAACATGTAGTAACCACAATACTTATGCATTAAAATTTCATAAAGACAATAAAATCATCTACTTAAAAATGCAAGATTTTTTAAATTTAAACTAATCTGTATATATACTATATAAAGCTTAAATGCATGTTATCGATTATAATTTTTATGTTAGTCATTTCATTTCCGATATAGAGTTAAGTTACTCGGAATGGACCAAGAGCATTATAAACATGAAAAATTTAATCCAAACATTTTGACATCAATTTGAACATCAGAACATATCATAACTTACTGTTTGTACAGTTGGTTTCATTGAATCCGACAGTACAATTGCATGTGTAATCGTTGATCAGATCTATACAAGTTCCGTTGTTCTGACAAGGTTGAGATGCACACTCATCAATATCTAAAGTGAGAAACGTACAATATGCTTATCATTACTTAAAACAAACATTAATTTATAATTGTGGAGACATCCATTTGGTATTTATTTCCGGAAACGAAAAGTTAGCATTTAAAGTGCTTACTGTTTTCACAGTTTGTTTCATTGAATCCTGGAACACAATCACATTGGTAGTCGTTCGCTAGGTCATTACATGTTCCATTGTTTTGACAAGGATTGGGTTGGCAGTCATCAATATCTGTGTATGTTTAATGATCATATGTTGAGAAAGGATAAACGAATATTTTCTCTGGTCGTTATGATTTGTCAGATTCCATTTCATTTAGAACACTAATATGTAGTAAACATAATACTTATGCATTAAAATTTTAGAAAGAAAATAAAACCATCTACTTAAAAATGCAAGAATTTTTTTTTGATTTAAAGTAATCTGTATATTTACTATGTAAAGCTACAATGCATGTTATCGATTGTAATTTTTAAGCTAATCATTTTTTTTCCGATTTAGAGTTAAGTTATTCGAAATGGACCAAGAGCCTTTTAAACATAAAATATAATCCAAACATTTTACCATCAACTTGAATATCAGAACATATCATAACTTACTGTTTGTACAGTTAATTTCATTGAACCCGATTGTACAATTACATGTGTAATCGTTGATCAGATCTATACAAGTTCCGTTGTTTTGACAAGGTTGAGATGCACACTCATCAATATCTAAAGTGAGAAACGTACAATATGCTTATCATTACTTAAAACAAACATAAATTTATAATTGTGGAGACATCCAATTTTATTTATTTTCGGAAACGAAAAATTAGTATTTAAAGTGCTTACTGTTTTCACAGTTTGTTTCATTGAATCCTGGAACACAATCACATTGGTAGTCGTTCACTAGGTCATTACATGTTCCATTGTTTTGACAAGGATTGGGTTGGCAGTCATCAATATCTGCGTATGTTAAAATATCATATGTTGAGAAAGGATAAACGAATATTTTCTCTGGTCGTTATGATTTGTCAGATTGTATTTCATTTAGAGCACTAACATGTAGTAACCACAATACTTATGCATTAAAATTTCATAAAGACAATAAAATCATCTTTTTAAAAATGAAAGATTTTTTAAATTTAAACTAATCTGTATATTTACTATATAAAGCTTAAATGCATGCTATCGATTATAATTTTTATGTTAGTCATTTCATTTCCGATATAGAGTTAAGTTACTCGGAATGGACCAAGAGCATTATAAACATGAAAAATTTAATCCAAACATTTTGACATCAATTTGAAGATCAGAACATATCATAACTTACTGTTTGCACAGTTGGTTTCATTGAATCCGACTGTACAATTACATGTGTAATCGTTGATCAGATCTATACAAGTTCCGTTGTTCTGACAAGGTTGAGATGCACACTCATCAATATCTATAGTGAGAAACGTACAATATGCTTATCATTACTTAAAACAAACATTAATTTATAATTGTGGAGACATCCATTTGGTATTTATTTCCGGAAATGAAAGACTTAGCATTTAAAGTGCTTACTGTTTTCACAGTTTGTTTCATTGAATCCTGGAACACAATCACATTGGTAGTCGTTCGCTAGGTCATTACATGTTCCATTGTTTTGACAAGGATTGGGTTGGCAGTCATCAATATCTGTGTATGTTTAATGATCATATGTTGAGAAAGGATAAACGAATATTTTCGCTGGTCGTTATGATTTGTCAGATTCCATTTCATTTAGAACACTAATATGTAGTAAACATAATACTTATGCATTAAAATTTTAGAAAGAAAATAAAACCATCTACTTAAAAATGCAAGATTTTTTTTTTGATTTAAAGTAATCTGTATATTTACTATGTAAAGCTACAATGCATGTTATCGATTGTAATTTTTAAGCTAATCATTTTTTTTCCGATTTAGAGTTAAGTTATTCGAAATGGACCAAGAGCCTTTTAAACATAAAATATAATCCAAACATTTTACCATCAACTTGAATATCAGAACATATCATAACTTACTGTTTGTACAGTTGGTTTCATTGAACCCGTCTGTACAATTACATGTGTAATCGTTGATCAGATCTATACAAGTTCCGTTGTTCTGACAAGGTTGAGATGCACACTCATCAATATCTTAAGTGAGAAACGTACAATATGCTTATCATTACTTAAAACAAACATAAATTTATAATTGTGGAGACATCCAATTTTATTTATTTTCGGAAACGAAAAATTAGTATTTAAAGTGCTTACTGTTTTCACAGTTTGTTTCATTGAATCCTGGAACACAATCACATTGGTAGTCGTTCGCTAGGTCATTACATGTTCCATTGTTTTGACAAGGATTGGGTTGGCAGTCATCAATATCTGCGTATGTTAAAATATCATATGTTGAGAAAGGATAAACGAATATTTTCTCTGGTCGTTATGATTTGTCAGATTGTATTTCATTTAGAGCACTAACATGTAGTAACCACAATACTTATGCATTAAAATTTCATAAAGACAATAAAATCATCTACTTAAAAATGCAAGATTTTTTAAATTTAAACTAATCTGTATATTTACTATATAAAGCTTAAATGCATGTTATCGATTATAATTTTTATGTTAGTCATTTCATTTCCGATATAGAGTTAAGTTACTCGGAATGGACCAAGAGCATTATAAACATGAAAAATTTAATCCAAACATTTTGACATCAATTTGAACATCAGAACATATCATAACTTACTGTTTGTACAGTTGGTTTCATTGAATCCGACAGTACAATTGCATGTGTAATCGTTGATCAGATCTATACAAGTTCCGTTGTTCTGACAAGGTTGAGATGCACACTCATCAATATCTAAAGTGAGAAACGTACAATATGCTTATCATTACTTAAAACAAACATTAATTTATAATTGTGGAGACATCCATTTGGTATTTATTTCCGGAAACGAAAAGTTAGCATTTAAAGTGCTTACTGTTTTCACAGTTTGTTTCATTGAATCCTGGAACACAATCACATTGGTAGTCGTTCGCTAGGTCATTACATGTTCCATTGTTTTGACAAGGATTGGGTTGGCAGTCATCAATATCTGTGTATGTTTAAAGATCATATGTTGAGAAAGGATAAACGAATATTTTCTCTGGTCGTTATGATTTGTCAGATTGCATTTCATTTAGAGCACTAACATGTAGTAAACATAATACTTATGCATGAAAATTTCATAAAGACAATAAAATCATCTACTTAAAAATGCAGTATTTTTTTTTTATTTAAACTTATTTGTACATTTTCTGTGTAAAGCTACAATGCATGTTATCGATTGTAATTTTTTAATTAGTTAGTTCATTTCATTTCCGATTTAGAGATAAGGTATTCGAAATGAACCAAGAGTCTTATAGACATGAAAAATGTAATGAAAACATTTTGACATCAATTTGAAGATCAGAACATATCATAACTTACTGTTTGCACAGTTGGTTTCATTGAATCCGACTGTACAATTACATGTGTAATCGTTGATCAGATCTATACAAGTTCCGTTGTTCTGACAAGGTTGAGATGCACACTCATCAATATCTATAGTGAGAAACGTACAATATGCTTATCATTACTTAAAACAAACATTAATTTATAATTGTGGAGACATCCATTTGGTATTTATTTCCGGAAATGAAAGACTTAGCATTTAACATCAATTCTCTGTAAAGACCAAAAATACGTGGCCACGCACTATCATGGAATTGAATTTTATCTCTCTGACTTGAAAGAGTGTTCCATATGAAGACTCTCTGTGGGTACATTTTTGACAGTACATACTCAGTTTCCATAGCAACGACATTGAAACATTTTGCTTATGGCCAAAATGACATATAGAGTACCATCATATAAATAACTGGTATGCTCCCTAAATGCATGAAGGTTTGATCATGACATTGGTTTAATTTTATAAACAAGGAATCAATGTACATGTACACATAAATTGATTTAAGTGAAATGTACAGATAACAATCCCATCGGTTTGTGTTTCATAGATTTAGCTTAAAAAATAGTAAAAAACAGGCACACTAAATGATATCAATTTAATTTTAAGCAGGCAATTGAAAGCTGGAATAAACATTTTTTTAACAAGATGAGACCTTGGTCTAATAAATACAACAAAAATTGGACTGGGTATATTCACTGGCTTTAACATACAATTATTTGAAGTTATCGCTTTTCCACAAAATTCAATTTAAAGTTATTTCCCTTTGTTGACTCTTCTGTATTGAAGTACAAAAAAGACGTCACAACAACATAGTCTCGTTCAACCAGACGCTCGGCTGTCTCCGTAAATCTCCGACGAGCATAATTTTCACGGCAATAAAATAAAGTACTGTATATCACACAAATCCTTAACCGGCACACATTGACAACGATTCAAAATGAAACTAAATCAGCGCCCCCTATCGGTAGAGGTTATCAACGTGACGCTTTACCAGACTCTCTGCTCGTCGGAGATTTACGGAGACAGCCGAGCGTCTGGTTGAACGAGACTACACAACAACATGGCAAAAGCAGACGTGGGGAAAACATAGATCAAATGGGGTGGAGAAAGCATGGAATTTGAGTTTAAGTGTATTTAGAGTAAGTCTCTAATGAATTGCTGAATATGAAATGAACAATGTTCTATCGGAATTAAGCTTAATTACCGACCTGGGCTGTATTTAAACCTTTTGTAAACATGTGACTGTCTTGTACAATTAAAACAATTGTGATCAAATGAAACAGACGGATATTTCCTCTACTTGAGTTTCGGTAATCTGACTTACGAATCCAGCACTCAACCAAGGAAGCTAATGACCTACCAACCTGCAACACTTATATAGAATTGCAATACGACTAACACCCCTACCCCGGACTGATGGTGTGGAAGATGGAAAGAATCGCAGTGTGTAAAAAGTGTGTAAAATACCAGACTTATATCCCCATTATGTAGGATTTACTCATTTTGAGAACCCTCATGAACAAGTGAAAAAAACAGGATCATAAAAAGGCAGTTTATGGAGATAACATGCAGTCCATAGCAGTCCTTATTCCAATTGGTCAAGGTATGTATATTCACACCCAAATCAAATAAGCTTCAACCAATCTATAGCCTGTTCCAGCTTCCATCGCTTTTAGTTGATTTTCTCAATGAATACATGATACATCTCAGGTCTAAATGAAAAAGTAAATTTACAAAATCAGGCATCGGATTCCCCTGGCAAACAAAATTATCCCCCTAAACACCACTCTCCAATTATTTACAGAATCACCCAGGCACTTTCATGTTATTCGCAATGCGAATTCTCAGTGGTTATTTTTTTTAATTGATAATTTTAGGTTAGCTGTATATTGATACTTAAAGTAATAGAAAATACCCCCCCCCCCTGAAAAAAAAATGTTTTTCACCTTTTTGATTTGTTTACTTCTTTTGCATCATGTTATATTTCATACCTAAGTTGTTTTGGGTTTTTTATTTTTTGCTGATTTGAGCCATCTTAATTAAGCAAACAGTGATGAGTGATGGAAATAGAATTTCGAACAGACTTACTTAATTTAGATTATATAATATACATGTAAAGTTAACAGTATTAAAGTAAAGGTAAAGGTAATTTGGGAATGTTTAAAATGTTTCATTTTATTACAAATTTGCTGTAAATATATTAAAATATAATTGTAGGATTATGTGTATGCTGCTGAAATAAATGACTTTGGCCCTTATCACCACAACAGAGTATGTCAAAAGGAAGACATAGAACAGGAAATGTGAGTTGATAATTTTAAACAAAATTAAGCAAAAAGTGATGTCACATGTAGATATTCAAATCAACTGATAGTATATTATCTATCATGCAGGGCTCAACAGTAACACTTGTGTACAGTGTTTTCAATAAGTTTTTGAATAGAAGGAAAAAATTTTGGAACAGCAGGAAACCTAATCTCGGCGAGGGGTCTACCGTATATAATTTGTTACAGCGAGTGATTCTGCTTTATCTGTTTATCCGTGTAACTGTTTATTTACCTCGTTTATTTAGTGAGCAAGTTGAAACACAAAATTTCGTTTACGAGCGAATGGCATTGCTGTAGCAAAAAGTTGATGAGCATTTAACAGACACGTAATAAAACTGTTTCTTGACATTTTCCAAAGGTCTATTCACAAAATCATTTATATCTTTTTTGCCAAAACACCTGCACTCATCCTGCAACTTCGCTCGGACTTTGAAGTGTCCGCCATTGTTAATGAGGTATCGAAGCAATTCGTCACCGTTACATAACGCTCACTGAACTTCAATACATAAAAGTCCTACTATTACATCAATACGAAGATGTTTTTTCTCAAAATTACAATACAAATTATAGAAAGATTTTCCTCTTCGACATGGATATCCGATTCGATCGTTTGACATATGGTGGGAACCAGTTCATGTTGATCTGGGTCATTGACGTGTTACTATTTTGATACCATATTTTCAAACGCATGAGGATTTTGATATTAACTAAATCAAGCCCCTATATCAGCAGAATTTTTTCAAGACGGAAATCTCAGCCGGAAAATTTTATTCTACAGGCGGTTAATTTTGCCGGTTGCCGGCTCTTATTGAAAACACTGGTGTAGTTGCTGTGTCCAGCTGATTTTTTATTTGGACAAGTCAATCTACACAAACACTTGTCTGGCTGACAAGTCATTTTTCTCAAACAATTATAATATGATGATGGATTCATAAAATATCATGAAAAGTTAAACAATTTTTTCCACTGTAATAAAACAGAAAGAAGATCAGATCATACTTTAAGTATAAAAAAAAATAATATGAAATTTCAGGGAAGGTTGAAAACCTATATCCTAGCTATGTATATAGTAGCTAAGTTACTGGAATAAGTGTACTAAATCTACTTGTCAGTGTCATATCACTAGAACACACCAGTAGATTAAGTAGAATATTCTTCTCTGGAGTGATATTACATGTATATACAATAGTAAGATATTTTTTAAACATTAATAATTTTTTTTAAATATTCAGAAGATTTTTTTTTATACTGACAAATACCCAGTACTGATATACACTGTATTTGATAACAATAGCAATAAAGATAATTTTTAATAAAATATTTTGTGACAGTAAATTATGTGGAGACCAACCATACTCTTATCAATTTCTATCATTTATTTATGTCATTCATAATTCTCCTTCCTTTTCAAATTACAATTTATAGTAGCATTTACACAAGTAAGCAACTTGCCCAAAGAACAGGTTAATATTTTAGTTAATGTTGAGCCCTGTTATGCCATATCTAATTTAGTTGCAGCTGTTAATTAGTGCATACAGTATAGACTAAGATTCCAAGTGAAAATAACATTAATCAATATAACTTGAGATCTTAATTAAAAGCCATTTCATTTTGTACAACTACATGTAAACATAAACACATCAGGGTTTTGTTTCTTATTTGAAAAAAAAACAACAATCAGTCACATTTGAACATGTCTGTTTTGGTATTGTATGCAAAATGCATACATGTATATGATTTAATTTATTTAATGATCCATACATGTAATATTTTGCTTTTTCAACATTGCAGAGTGTTGAGGAAAATGATCAGACCAGTCCAGTGAATACCCAGACCAGCAAGACATACAGTGCTAGATGAACAAATAATGAACAAACTGAACTCGCTAAAATATTGAGCAATCCAACATTAATCGTCACTTTGTTGTGTATTTTCATTTTATTTTCATGATTGGGAATATATTTTGAATATTTATTTGAAGATTTATTCATTAGTTTTTAAGTAAGTGTTGATTTTTATTTCTGGAATTGCATTGAAAAGATATATCATTTTCCATTTGTGCTGATATTTGGAGTTATCTGCCCTTTGTCATACAAAAAAGTCAATTAAAGCCTTCTTAAAGTGGTAAAAATCATAAATGTTGTTATCTATTGAAGCAGTAAACCTATTTCATTGAAAATATCTAAAAACAGATTTTCATGGTATCATTATTTGTTAAGACTCATTTGATAGGGTTTTCTTGCTTGGAGTTATCTGCCCTTTGCAAAAAATATATAGAAACAATTCTTTTAAAGCCAAATTAAATTATTCTGATACATTTAATTTAACATATTTTGAAATATTTAATCAGTTTGTCATTTACTTAAGCAGAAAAGGTATTTTAAAGGTGTTTTATGATCAACTTATTGTTAAAAAAATATTTTATAAATATTCTTAGGGGGGTGGGAAGGGATGAAATTACCAAATTTTGGAAGTAAAATAAACGAAAACGAAAAAGATACCCGCTCTGGTTTTTATAAATAATATTTTATATAAGTATGATGTTTTAAAAATTGCAATTGATTTATTTTTTCTTCGCCTGCAATTTTTGAGAGACTTTTGATAATACAGGGTAAAAATTGAAATATTAAAATTTAGAAATTTTGGCCATATTTGAGCCACCAGCTTTGAAATAAACAAGGACATTGAGATTTTTTTTCTCTTGCATCATGAACATCTATATTTGTACTATGTATATCATGTGTGAAATATCTTGAAAATTTAGAAAAAAAACCTGTCCTGTGACTTTAAGTTTACCTTGTTTTCCACCTTAAAAACTGTGTATTTGGGCCCTAAATGAATGAAATTGGTTACCATGGCAACTAAGGTAATAGGCATTATTTTGATGGTGGGTAATATCATACCTTATGAGTATCAATCACCTGAGAAAGTTTCATGAAAATCTGAGATGGTGTGTGCCATGACCCTATAGTAATATTTTGGTCTTTACAGAGAATTGATGTTAAAGTGCTTACTGTTTTCACAGTTTGTTTCATTGAATCCTGGAACACAATCACATTGGTAGTCGTTCGCTAGGTCATTACATGTTCCATTGTTTTGACAAGGATTGGGTTGGCAGTCATCAATATCTGTGTATGTTTAAAGATCATATGTTGAGAAAGGATAAACGAATATTTTCGCTGGTCGTTATGATTTGTCAGATTGCATTTCATTTAGAGCACTAACATGTAGTAAACATAATACTTATGCATTAAAATTTCATAAAGACAATAAAATCATCTACTTAAAAATGCAATATTTTTTTTGGATTTAAACTAATCTGTACATTTTCTGTGTAAAGCTACAATGCATGTTATCGATTGTAATTTTTAAGTTAGTTCATTTCATTTCCGATTTAGAGATAAGTTATTCGAAATGAACCAAGAGTCTTATAAACATGAAAAATTTAATCCAAACATTTTGACATCAATTTGAAGATCAGAACATGTCATAACTTACTGTTTGTACAGTTGGTTTCATTGAACCCGACAGTACAATTACATGTGTAATCGTTGATCAGATCTATACAAGTTCCGTTGTTCTGACAAGGTTGAGATGCACACTCATCGATATCTAAAGTGAGAAACGTACAATATGCTTATCATTACTTAAAACAAACATTAAGTATTAATTGTAAAGAGACATTTATGTGGAATTTTGTCCAGAAACAAAAGACTTAGCATTTAAAGTGCTTACTGTTTTCACAGTTTGTTTCATTGAATCCTGGTACACAAACACATTGGTAGTCGTTCACTAGGTCATTACATGTTCCATTGTTTTGACAAGGATTGGTTTGGCAGTCATCAATATCTGTGTATGTTTAAATATCATATGTTAAGAAAGGATAAACGAATATTTTCTCTGGTCGTTATGATTTGTCAAATTTCATTTCATTTAGAGCACTAACATGTAGGAAACATAACAGTTATGGATTAAAACTTCATAAAGACAATAAAATCATCTACTTAAAAATGCAAGATTTTTTTTTTGATTTAAAGTAATCTGTATATTTACTATGTAAAGCTACAATGCATGTTATCGATTGTAATTTTTAAGCTAATCATTTTTTTTCCGATTTAGAGTTAAGTTATTCGAAATGGACCAAGAGCCTTTTAAACATAAAATATAATCCAAACATTTTACCATCAACTTGAATATCAGAACATATCATAACTTACTGTTTGTACAGTTAATTTCATTGAACCCGATTGTACAATTACATGTGTAATCGTTGATCAGATCTATACAAGTTCCGTTGTTTTGACAAGGTTGAGATGCACACTCATCAATATCTAAAGTGAGAAACGTACAATATGTTTATCATTACTTAAAACAAACATAAATTTATAATTGTGGAGACATCCAATTTTATTTATTTTCGGAAACGAAAAATTAGTATTTAAAGTGCTTACTGTTTTCACAGTTTGTTTCATTGAATCCTGGAACACAATCACATTGGTAGTCGTTCGCTAGGTCATTACATGTTCCATTGTTTTGACAAGGATTGGGTTGGCAGTCATCAATATCTGTGTATGTTTAAAGATCATATGTTGAGAAAGGATAAACGAATATTTTCGCTGGTCGTTATGATTTGTCAGATTGCATTTCATTTAGAGCACTAACATGTAGTAAACATAATACTTATGCATTAAAATTTCATAAAGACAATAAAATCATCTACTTAAAAATGCAATATTTTTTTTGGATTTAAACTAATCTGTACATTTTCTGTGTAAAGCTACAATGCATGTTATCGATTGTAATTTTTAAGTTAGTTCATTTCATTTCCGATTTAGAGATAAGTTATTCAAAATGAACCAAGAGTCTTATAAACATGAAAAATTTAATCCAAACATTTTGACATCAATTTGAAGATCAGAACATGTCATAACTTACTGTTTGTACAGTTGGTTTCATTGAACCCGACAGTACAATTACATGTGTAATCGTTGATCAGATCTATACAAGTTCCGTTGTTCTGACAAGGTTGAGATGCACACTCATCGATATCTAAAGTGAGAAACGTACAATATGCTTATCATTACTTAAAACAAACATTAAGTATTAATTGTAAAGAGACATTTATGTGGAATTTTGTCCAGAAACAAAAGACTTAGCATTTAAAGTGCTTACTGTTTTCACAGTTTGTTTCATTGAATCCTGGTACACAAACACATTGGTAGTCGTTCACTAGGTCATTACATGTTCCATTGTTTTGACAAGGATTGGTTTGGCAGTCATCAATATCTGTGTATGTTTAAATATCATATGTTAAGAAAGGATAAACGAATATTTTCTCTGGTCGTTATGATTTGTCAAATTTCATTTCATTTAGAGCACTAACATGTAGGAAACATAACAGTTATGGATTAAAATTTCATAAAGACAATAAAATCATCTACTTAAAAATGCAAGATTTTTTTGGGATTTTAACTAATCTGTATATTTTCTTTATAAAGCTACAATGCATGCTATCGATTGTAATTTTTAAGCTAGTTCATTTCATTTCCGATTTAAAGTTAAGTTATTCGGAATGGACCAAGAGCCTTATAAACATGTAAAATATAATCCAAACATTTTACCATCAACTTAAAGATCAGAACATATCATAACTTACTGTTTGTACAGTTGGTTTCATTGAACCCGACAGTACAATTACATGTGTAATCGTTGATCAGATCTATACAAGTTCCGTTGTTCTGACAAGGTTGAGATGCACACTCATCAATATCTTAAGTGAGAAACGTACAATATGCTTATCATTACTTAAAACAAACATAAATTTATAATTGTGGAGACATCCAATTTTATTTATTTTCGGAAACGAAAAATTAGTATTTAAAGTGCTTACTGTTTTCACAGTTTGTTTCATTGAATCCTGGAACACAATCACATTGGTAGTCGTTCGCTAGGTCATTACATGTTCCATTGTTTTGACAAGGATTGGGTTGGCAGTCATCAATATCTGCGTATGTTAAAATATCATATGTTGAGAAAGGATAAACGAATATTTTCTCTGGTCGTTATGATTTGTCAGATTGTATTTCATTTAGAGCACTAACATGTAGTAACCACAATACTTATGCATTAAAATTTCATAAAGACAATAAAATCATCTACTTAAAAATGCAAGATTTTTTAAATTTAAACTAATCTGTATATATACTATATAAAGCTTAAATGCATGTTATCGATTATAATTTTTATGTTAGTCATTTCATTTCCGATATAGAGTTAAGTTACTCGGAATGGACCAAGAGCATTATAAACATGAAAAATTTAATCCAAACATTTTGACATCAATTTGAACATCAGAACATATCATAACTTACTGTTTGTACAGTTGGTTTCATTGAATCCGACAGTACAATTGCATGTGTAATCGTTGATCAGATCTATACAAGTTCCGTTGTTCTGACAAGGTTGAGATGCACACTCATCAATATCTAAAGTGAGAAACGTACAATATGCTTATCATTACTTAAAACAAACATTAATTTATAATTGTGGAGACATCCATTTGGTATTTATTTCCGGAAACGAAAAGTTAGCATTTAAAGTGCTTACTGTTTTCACAGTTTGTTTCATTGAATCCTGGAACACAATCACATTGGTAGTCGTTCGCTAGGTCATTACATGTTCCATTGTTTTGACAAGGATTGGGTTGGCAGTCATCAATATCTGTGTATGTTTAATGATCATATCTTGAGAAAGGATAAACGAATATTTTCGCTGGTCGTTATGATTTGTCAGATTGTATTTCATTTAGAGCATTAACATGTTGTAAACATAATACTTATGCATTAACATTTCATAAAATCAATAAAATCATCTACTTAAAAATGCAAGATATTTTTTTGATTTAAAGTAATCTGTATATTTTCTATGTAAAGCTACAATGCATGTTATAGATTGTAATTTTTAAGTTAGTTCATTTCATTTGCGATTTAGAGTTAAGTTATTCGGAATGAACCAAGAGCATTATAAACATGAAAATTTTAATGCAAACATTTTGACATCAATTTGAAGATCAGAACATATGATAACTTACTGTTTGTACAGTTGGTTTCATTGAACCCGACTGTACAATTACATGTGTAATCGTTGATCAGATCTATACAAGTTCCGTTGTTCTGACAAGGTTGAGATGCACACTCATCAATATCTAAAGTGAGAAACGTACAATATGCTTATCATAACTTAAAATAAACATTAGTTTATAATTGTGGAGACATCCATTTGGTATTTATTTCCGGAAACGAAAAGTTAGCATTTAAAGTGCTTACTGTTTTCACAGATTGTTTCATTGAATCCTGGAATACAAACGCATTGGTAGTCGTTCACTAGGTCATTACATGTTCCATTGTTTTGACAAGGATTGGGTTGGCAGTCATCAATATCTGTGTATGTTTAAAGATCATATGTTGAGAAAGGATAAACGAATATTTTCGCTGGTCGTTATGATTTGTTAGATTGCATTTCATTTAGAGCATTAACATGTTGTAAACATAATACTTATGCATTAACATTTCATAAAGACAATAAAATCATGTACTTAAAAATGCAGTAATTTTTTTTTATTTAAAGTAATCTGTATATTTTCTATGTAAAGCTACAATGCATGTTATGGATTGTTATTTTTAAATTTTTTCATTTCATTTCCGATTTAGAGTTAAGTTATTCGGAATGAACCAAAAGCCTTATAAACATGAAAAATTTAATGCAAAAATGTTGACATCAATTTGAAGATCAGAACATATCAAAACTTACTGTTTGTACAGTCGGTTTCATTGAACCCGACTGTACAATTACATTTGAGGAGACATCCATTTGGTATTTATTTCCGGAAACGAGAAGTTAGCATTTGATTTGTATTGTAACCTGAAGCGGTAGAGGGGGCGTTTCAAAACTGATAATGTAGACATTTTTCATATTAGTTTATGAACGTTGTTTTAGCAGAAAGGTATTGATGATTATCGAAATATCAAGCGAATAATGGTGAAAGCAAAAAATCGGGACATAGTAAAGACACTGTGTGTTGAACTTTGCAAAAGACGAGATAACACCTCAGTCCTGAGATCCTGTCACCGTCTCGGCCTTGAATGAAATACTTTTGTTACTTGGACATTGTAATTTCAATTTCTTTGTGATTTTTCGCGACGCTTTTAGTTTTATAGGTTTGATAGCAAAATAATACTGAGTATCTGTTCCCAGTACCAGTATTGTTTTGTCTTTCTTTCAAAAGCATTTAGACAATAATGTAATGTATAATGTCATAATATATGATGAGGATAATGCTTTAATGTATAATGTTGACTAAAAGTCTTCATGTTAAATAATGAGGAATGAATGATAAAATGGTCATTAATGGTGGACATTCATAATGGCTTAACACTTTTAAAACATTCTTAACACATTTAAGAAATAAACAACGATTATTTAGTGAACATGGCGTTATGAATGTAATGTATTTTTTAAAATTTTTTAACTCACATACATTTGTTAACAGAATAAATAATATATATGTTAGTAAATCCTATTAAATGTTAATAAAATACATGTTTTAAATGCACTTAGTTTAGGGAGTTGGGGGAAAAAAACACATGTATCGTATAATAATTTAATTCTTGTTGTAACGCAGCATTGGATTTGATAGAAAAATTTATAGTTAAATTTGTATAATCTGGTTTGCATGTCACAAGATACGTCACAATGCACCAACGTCAAAAACGCACTAATCCGCTTGACGTTACGTATGAATTTTGAGATAGGTAAAGTTAGCTACTAGTAACTGGCTACTAGTAACTGGCTACGAGAAGTAAGAAAAGCTAGCTACTAGTAACTGGCTACTAGATTAATTAAAAGTTGGCTACTAGTAACTGGCTACGCGAAGTAAGAAAAGCTAGCTACTAGTAACTGGCTACGAGATGACAGAAAACTTGGCTACTAGTTACCGTTCAAGTGACAAAACATACATGGGATTTCTATTTGTGTTTTTAATATGTACATTGCACTATATAATCCACATGATTTATCATCTTTTGTGATATCGTCAGCTACAAAATGCCTTACAATATCTCATTTTTAACATCTTTGTCAAAACCTTTCAAATAGCTGTATAATAAAAAATATATATTTACAAGTGCTGTTAATATCAACATTTGACTAGGTTATCTACATGATTATACCTTAAAAGTACTCATATTCCTCTCATACTCTCATCAGTAATTGGTGCATTTCGTTTAAAATATCTCTATATTAGACAATATTGTCCATTTGACTCAAGTAGCTGTACATATAGATTGAAAATATCAACAAGTGTTAATAATTATAACAACCTATCATGTCATCCGCTTGATATTACAACAAAATTACTCAGATATTTCTCTTAATCTCGTCAGCTACCAGTGCATTTCTTTTCAAATATCTCTATGATAAAGACAATTTTTCAATGTAGTTCAAGTAGCCGTACATAAAGATTGAAGACATCTTCAAGGGTTGTTAATATCAACATTATATCTGGTCATCCACATGATATTACGATACAATTACACAGAAATCCCTCTTTATGTCGTCAGCTACTAGATAGTGCATTTTGTTACAATTATCCTTATTTTTAGAGTTTTGTCAATATATCTCAAGTAGCTGTATATGTAGATTAAAGATATATACCAGCCTTGCTAATTTCAACATTCTATCAAGTCATCCACATAATATTACGACACAACTACTCAGATATCTCCCACTATGTCGTCAGCTACTATTGCATTTTGTTACAAATATTTATATTTTTTGAGGGTTTTGTCAATATATCTTAAGGATGACGTTTACTCAGAATGAAAAAAAATTCCACTGATAATAATGAAAACCCATCTATTGAATGTTATAGACCTTTGATTGTAGTGTTATTTTTCACTTTCAAAAAAGTAGGTCAATGACCTAGTTTTTGAGTTAATGGCTATTGAATATATTTCAAAAAATCAAGAAAAATACAATAAATTTTCATACTACGATTGAGAATTTCTTAATTGTGAAAATATTAGAAATAATTAAGCACTTTAAAAAATAAAATACAGTTTATGAATGGTAGTGGCACTAAATAGCTATAAAGCATTAAAATTTCAGCAACAATTTTTATAAATATTCCAGTCCGAATTTCCTCTATCAGTTTTTAAATCCCTACCCATTTTTGATCAAATTTTACAAAAAATTGAATGATGATAACACAAAAACATTTATAGTATTAAACTACTTATATTGACCTTATTCTGTTGGCATAAAATTTATATGAGGTCAATGATCAAAATTTTGAGATATGGTGTATTTTATCGTTTTTAAGCATTTTTCAATATTTTTACAATTCGTGCCATACGATAATTTTAATGAATAAGTGAGGTAAACCCAACAGATATTGCAAAATTATAGAGACTAAAATATATAATATTAACTTTTAATATTAGAGTACTGCCAAAAATGTTTGAGCAGAAAACAAAATCTGCAAAATTTAGTCCGAATTTCCTCTGTTTGGCTAAAAGTCAATTTTTGTTTGAGCCTAATTCCATAATATAGTAGAAAAATCGAATGGTATGTCAATAATAATTTATTTCATAAATACTTTTTGTGCTTAGAACACATTTTACTCATGACTTTGAACTTTATAACAATCCTAATTTGAGAACTCAAACCCTGAGTAAACGACACCCTTAAGTAGCTGTATATATAGATTAATGATATGTTCCAGTCTTGCTTATTTCAACATTCTATCAGATCATCCACATGATATTACCACACACTACTCAGATATATGTCTTAATCTCGTCAGCTTCTAATGCATTTCGTTACAAATATCTCCATTTTTAACAGTTTAGTTGATATACCTCAAGTAGATGTATATATAGATTGAAAATATCTACAAGTGTTGTTAATTTGAACATTCTATTAGGTCATCCACATGATATTATGACACAATTACTCAGATATCTCTTAAAATCTCCTCAGCTACTAGTACATTTTGTTACAAATATCTTTATTTTTAAGGGATTTGTCAACATATCTCAAGAAGCTGTATATATAGAATGATAATATGTACCAGACTTGCTTATTTCAACATTCTATCAGGTCATACACATGATATTACGACACAACTTCAAATATATCTCTTAATCTCATTAGCTACTTGTGCATTTCGTTACAAATATTTCAATTTTTAACAGTTTAGTTCATATATCTCAAGTAGCTGTATATTTAAATTGAAGATATCCACAAGTGTTGTTAATTTGAACATTCTATAAGGTCGACCACATGATATTATGACACAATTACTCAGATATCTCTTATAATCTCCTCAGCTACTAGTACATTTTGTTACAAAATCTTTATTTTTTGAGAATTTTGTAAACATATTTCAAGTAGCTGTATATATAGATTGATGATATGTACCAGTCTTGCTTATTTCAACATTCTATCAGGTCACCCACATGATATTACGACACAACTACTCAGATATCTCTCTTAATCTCGTCAGCTACTAGTGTATTTCGTTACAAATATCCCCATTTTTAACAGTTTAGTTTATATACCTCAAATAGCTTTATATATAGATTGAAGATATCTACAAGTGTGGTTGATTTGAACATTCTTCAAGGTCATCCACATGATATTATGACACAATTACTCAGAATTTTTTTTAAATCTCCTCAGCTACTAGTACATTTTGTTACAAATATTTTTATTTTTGAGGATTTTGTAAACATATCTCAAGTGGCTGTATATATAGATTGATGATATGTACCAGTCTTGATTATTTAAACATTCTATAAGGTCATCAACATGATATTACGACACAACTACTCAGATATCATTCTTAATCTCGTCAGCTACTAGTGCATTTCGTTACAAATATCTCCATTTTAACAGTTTAGTTCATATACCTCAAGTAGCTGTATATATAGATTGAAGATATCTACAAGTATGGCTTATTTGAACATTCTATAAGGTGACCTACAGGATATTATGACACAATTTCTCGGATATCTCTCTTATTCTAGTCAGCTTCTAGTGTATTTTTTAAAAAATATCTCCATTGTTAGACAGTTCTGTCTATATAACTCAAGTAGCTGAACATACAGATTGAAGATATCTTGCATCTTCAGATTATCTTGTTAATTTTAACATTCTGTTATGTAATCAGAATGATATAACGATACAATTATTTAGATATCTCTCTTTATATCGTCAGCTACTATTGCATTTCGTTTCAAATATCTCCATTTTAAGACAGTTCTGTCCATATAACTTAAGTACCTGTACATATAGATTGAAGATATCTATAAGTGTCAATAATATTAAAATTTTTGTATGTCATCAGCATGATATTACGACACAAGTACTCATATCTCTCTTTATCTCGTCAGCTATTTGTGCATTTTGTTTCAAATATTCCATTTCTAGACAGTTCTGTCCATATAAGTCAAGTTGCTGTACATATAGATTGAAGATATCTACAAATGTTGTTAATTACAACATTCTATGAGGTCATCCACATGATATTACATTAGAATTTTTCAGATATCTCTCTTATGAGGAGTAAGAAAAGCTAGCTACTAGTAACTGGTTACGAGATGAAATAAAAGTTGCCTACTAGTAACTGGCTACCTACTAGTTACTGGCTACGTGAAGCAAGAAAATCTAGCTGCTAGTCACTGACGACGACAGGAAACAAAAACTGGATACTAGAAAAACTAGTTTCTAGTAACTGGCTACAAGATGAAAGAAAAGATAGCTTCTAGTAACTGGTTACGTGTTACTTTCTATCTGAATTTCACTATAATCATTTTACTCAATTTTTTGGTTTTCTATTAGAAATGCTACATTATAATATTATGTACATGTAAATTACTAATCATTATACATTTACATTTGCTGGTAGTATAAACGTCTTCTAAAAACATAGTGTTAAAATTTTGCAACACATCTTATTTTTTCAGACAGCTTCGTTTACGAGAACTTTCCTTAAATAAATGCTAGATTTTTTTCCTGCACAAAGATATGTACATATCTTCTACTGTTAATGATATTTAAACATTTTAATGCTCTTTGGCAATTCATGCGAGATATGAAGGTGCCGACATTGGATAAAAATACATAACCCGCGTAGTTTTTTTGCAATGATCGCCACCTTCATAATCAACATGAATCATGAAAAAAACATTTTATCGTGTATATTAACATCTTTTTTGTAACACATCAATAAATTGATTAAAAAAAGTAGGTAAAATTTACTAAAGTACTGTGAATGTACATCAGTACTTAACATCCAAATGATAAAACTATGAAATCTCGTCAGCTACTTGTAAATACCTATCCTCATTGTTAACATATCTCTGAAGTAGCTTCATATATAGATATCAGTTACCTATTAAAATGTTGATCGACATATTCTTCATGGTAATCCACAAGATATAACACTTATTTTATTCAGAGATATCTTGTACCCTCGATAGCTACATGCACGGGTACGTTTTAGAATGAAAAATCCCATTTTTTATTTCATTTCTTCAATTATTTCAAGTAGCTGCATATGGCCTTTATCTACTAATGATGTTCATGTTAAAATTCAGGGGAGAGAGACTTTTCCTCGCAGCAGATTTCTTACATGTAAAAATGGGATTAAACATAGAGTTCTTCCCATACTTTTTTTCTCTGCATGTAAAAAAGATGAAGTGAATGAAAAACAAATAACCAGTGAAATTAAAATTATAGGTTCACTTTGTCTCCCTTACCGCTTACTTATGAGATTTAAAAGGATATCTGAGTAAATATGTCATATTATCATGTGAGTGACCTTATAGAATGTTCAAATTAACCATGCTTGTAGATATCTTTAATCTATATATACAGCTACTTGAGGTATATGAACTTAACTGTTAAAAATGGAGATATTTGTAACGAAATGCAATAGTAGCTGACGAGATTAAGAATGATATCTGAGTAGCTGTGTCGTAATTTCATGTGGGTGACCTGATAGAATGTTGAAATAATCAAGACTGGTACATATCATCATTCTATATATACAGCGCCTTGAGATATGTTGACAAATCCCTCAAAAATAAAGATATTTGTAACAAAATGTACTAGTAGCTGACGAGATTTAAAGAGATATATGAGTAATTATGCCGTAATATCATGTGGGTGACCTTATAGAAAGTTGAAATTAGCAACACTTGTACTTATCTTCAATCTATATACAGCTACTTGAGATATATTGACAAAACTGCCAAAAAATAAAGATACTTTTTGCGAAATGCACTAGTTTCTGAGGACATAAAGAGAGATATCTAAGTAATTGTGTCATAATATCATCTGGGCGACCTTATAGAATGTTTGAATTATCTACGCTTGTAGATATCTTCAATCTATATATACAGCTACCTGACGTATATGAACTAACCTGTTAAAAATAGAGATATTTGTAACGAAATGCAATAGTAGCTGACGAGATTAAGAGAGATATCTGAGTAGCTGTGTCATAATATCATGTGTGTGATCTGATAGAATGTTGAAATAGCAAGACTGGTACATATCATTAATCTATATATACAGCTACTTGAGATATGTTGATAAAACCCTTAAAAAAGATAATTGTAACAAAATGTACTAGTAGCTGACGAGATTTAAAGAGATATATGAGTAATTATGCCGTAATATCATGTGGGTGACCTTATAGAATGTTGAAATTAGCAACACTTGTGCTTATCTTCAATCTATATATACAGCTACTTGAGATATATTGACAAAACTGCCAAAAAATAAAGATAATTTTAGCAGAATGCACTAGTTTCTGAGGACATAAAGAGAGATATCTAAGTAATTGTGTCGTAATACCATGTGGATGACCTGATGAAATGTTCAAATTAACCACAATTGTAGATATCTTCAATCTATATATACAACTACTTGAGGTATATGAACTAAACTGTTAAAAGTGGAGATATTTGTAACGAAATGCACAAGTAGCTGAGGAAATTTAAAGAGATATCTGAGTAATTGTGTCATAATATGATATAGGGGACTTTATAGAATGTTCAAATTAACAACACTTGTAGATATCTTCAATCTATATATACACCTACTTGAGGTATATGATCTAAACTGTTAAAAATGGAGATATTTGTAACGAAATACACTAGAAGCTGAAGAGATTAAGAGAGAGATCTGAGTAGTTGTGTCGAAATATCATGTGAGTGACCTAGTATAATGTTAAAAAAAGCAAGAGTGGTACATATCATCAATCTGTATATACAACTACATGAGATATGTTGACAAATCCCTCAAAAATAAAGATATTTGTAACAAAATGTACTAGTAGCTGAGACGATTTTAAGAGATTTCTGAGTAATTGTGTCATAATATCATGTGGGTGACCTTATAGAATGTTCAAATTAACCACACTTGTAGATATGTTTACAAAATCCTCAAAAAATAAAGATTTTGTAACAAAGAGTATTAGTAGCTGACGAGATTAAGACAGATATCTGAGTAGTTGTGTCGTAATATCATGTGGGTGACCTAGTAGAATGTTGAAATAAGCAAGACTGGTACATATCATCAATCTATATATACAGGTACATGAGATATGTTGACAAATCCCTCAAAAATAAAGATATTTGTAACAAAATGTACTAGTAGCTGAGAAGATTTTAAGAGATATCTGAGAAATTGTGTCATAATATCATGTGGGTGATTTTATAGAATGTTCAAATTAACCACACTTGTAGATATCTTCAATCTTTACTTGAGATTTGATGACAAAACCCTAAAACAATAAAGATATTTGTAACAAAATGCACTAGTAGCTGACGACATAAGAAAGACATCTGAGGATGACAAGATAGATTGTCATAATTAATAACACTTGTTGATATTTTCAATCTATATGTACTGCTACTTCAGTCAAATGGACAATATTGTCTAATATAGAGATATTTTAAACGAAATGCACCAATTACTGATGAGAGTATGAGAGCAATATGATTACTTTTAAGGTATAATCATGTAGATAACCTAGTCAAATGTTGATATTAACATCACTTCTAAGTATATTTTATTTATTATGTAGCTATTTGAAAGGTTTTGACAAAGATGTTAAAAATGAGATATTGTAAGGCATTTTGTAGCTGACGATATCACAAAAGATGATAAATCATGTGGATGATATAGTGCAATGTACATATTAAGAACACAAATAGAAATCCCAGGTATGTTTTGTCACTTGAACAGTAACTAGTAACTAGTAGCCAAGTTTTCTTTCATCTCGTAGCCAGTTACTAGTAGCTAGCTTTTCTTACTTCTCGTAGCCAGTTACTAGTAGTCAGTTACTATACTCTGTCCCGAGTTTTTGCTTCCACCACTTTTTGCTTGATAGTTCGATAATCATAAATACCTTTGTGCTCAAACTATGTTCATCCACTAATATGAAAAATGTCCAGATTATCTGTTTTGAAACGCCCCCTCTACCGCTTCAGGTTTCAATACACGTCCCAAAATAGAAAGTCTACGGAGATTTAGCATTGCATCAGCCATTTTTAAGCCCGGATGGTAACGTTGAAAAATTGTGCGAGGTGTCCCGAAAACTTCCGAATGGAGAAAAGATGTAAACATTTCCCATTATAAATCTCCGTAAGAAATTTGTTTTCGTTCCTGTGAACTTTTATGAGTGAAAAATGATATTTTGTCAATGAAGATATCTTGGATATTTTCCCTTTTATCGATTTCAACAGCATTTCTTTCACAGGTATGTGTATTTTTATTAAAGATCATCAAAAAGTGGTGGAAGCAATAACTTGGGACAGACTATAGTAGCTAACTTTACCTATCTTGAATTTTGAACATATTCATAACGAATTAACTCAATATCTACCCAGGTTATACCCGTATAACTTGGGTAGTCATTGAGTTCATTTCTTAAGTGGTTTAAACCCTGACTTATGTTATAATCTATATAGTCATGGAAAAGTCAATGGTGTCACACCTATATGACGTCATAGTACGCCAACACTAAGGTATATAAATCATGGTATAGTTAGGAAGAGTTATCAATTCTTGTACATTGAATTTTGTTCAAATAACTATAGAAATCAAACACTTTCGTTTTATTTGGGTACATTTGTATTTTACAATAATAAATAACATAAATTTTGCAATTGATTAAAAATAAATATGAATAAAAATTAAATACCCTGTATAGTATTTTAAACTTTTGATAATTTATAAAAACACTACATATTTTTGTTTTAGGAATATCCACTATAAATACAAGTAAAAATCATTAAAATTGTAGATAATACGCTGAGAGTCTGTGAGGTAAATGCGGTTACAGACAGAGAAATTGCGAATATAGACAAAATAAATGCAGCCCCACGGTGGGGATTTATAATGGAAAAGGACAATGGACACGCAAATAAAATGAAATTTGTTTTCCCTCGGACTGAAACGTCACACTTTATTGGTTAAAACAAAGCACGTGATTTCCTCATATATCTCTATGTAAGTTCGGTGAAAATTATTATTAGGAAATATGACCGTCATTGGCCGACGCTTCGCCTACTCATTTCGACATTTCATATTTATTTTATACAGAAACCTCATGCCGTAGGTTCTTGAAAGATTTAGAGTAGTTTCCCTTTGAAATTCTTTAAAATTAGAGTAGTTGCCCTTTGAATATTGACGTCACATTGTTGTGTCTGGAGCAGAGCAAAATAGCATGCATCAAAATTTGCTCGACTCTCTGCAGAGGAAAGGATAAAAACGTTTGAAATTGAATGGCAACAAAATCATTGTAAGTAAACAAGGGTGAAGCGAAGAATTTTAAAGAGGATTTGAAAGGTGAGATTGATAATTTTGAAGAGTTTAAATGCGTTAAATTAGACGATATGTTATGCATCTTGTACATGTCTTTGCGTAGATCATCGCTTTTTGTGAATAAATGTGTCACTTGATAGTCCTCGGAAAAACAAAACGCTTATTAGGTTTGTTACTGATTGACAACAGAAATATATGGGATTAATCAATCTCATAGATGGCTCTGCTTCGCCTCTCCATCTATGAGATTGATCAACCCAATATATTTCTGTAGTCAATCAGAAAAACCTTATAAGTAATAGTAGATTGTAATGCATACTGTTATCTATTTAAGGAATGAATTCAAAATGTATTTGTTTTATACGATATAACATGGTTTGGTGCAGTTTACGCTTTATAAACTGCGAAGCGGTATATAAAAAGCGTAAACTGTTTCAAAACATATAATATCGTATAAAAAATGAATATTGAGTTCATTGCATATAATTTAAATTTTTTACTCTTAATATTAGATAAAAACAATCATTTGACCTTTGAAAATGACGTCAAATTGTACAAATTTCAACCGTACCTTCAGACGCATTGATACGTTTTTGACGTTAGTCTTACTATGGCGTAGGCAACATTCGTTATACGATATAATTTTATTTAGCAAATCAGAAAGTGCGTTACAACCAGAATTAAAATATAATGAAAAGCATAATGTAATGTGTAAAGTTCCCTTTTTTCCATAATGACATACGACACAGTCATTTCAGGATTGGTGTCAGTTTGCATTAACCTGTCCGCAAGAATTTTTAGGCTATTACAAAAATGCATCATTTTAGGTTTTTACCAAAGTCGTATACCAAGTACTTTTTAGCCCCGGATACAACAAAGAAAAGTAAATATTTTTTTTTTTGCTTAATGTATTTTATTCAACAGTTAGGACGTGATGATCTGATAATTTAATAAAGATGTATCACAACAAATTAAATTGAAATAAATATTTAAACAGAAAAAGTGTTCTTTAGTAAAAATCAAGACCATTTTGTCCTAAGAATGATGGGTATGTATATTCATTGTAACGGAGTTCCATAGCAATCATTTTTTGGTGTTTTATGATGGATATTTGATTATATGCCTCATTCAAATTTGAGAAAAATGGTCTCTATGCGTGCCGAACCTCCTATACAAGTGTTTAAATGTTTACAAAGAATGGCTCTATAATAAGTGTCTCTCCAAAAAAAAAAACTGGTATAAAGATAATACAAATACCGTCTCCAAATGCGAAAAAAAAAATCGTAAAAGACAAAACGTCTTGTTAGGATATTTGAAAACACTAAATTTATAGTAATAAAAAACACAGGAAGACTACACACTTAATGACATCTGATTGTTTCTTTTGCGAATGTTAAGATAGTGATTGAAGAAACTCAACAAGAGTTATTTAATCTAGAAATTGACTTATAACTAGACTACAGTACTAGTGTGAGCAAGCAAGTATTTTCATAATGCTTAATTTTGATTGGAAATTGACACCTCCATACTATATCAATTAAGCTGCATCTGAAAAAATGCAAGTATGCTTCAGTTCGCAAAATGGATGGATGATCACAAGTATTATTAACCAAAAATCGTTAGGCCAATCTTATTACAAAATAATCTAAAGTATGACATGAAAAGAACAAATATGCAGGAGTAAAACTGAATTTCTGAAATCGCATTAAACTCTTTTATCATATAGAGAACATGTGACGTAAAAAAAAGATAAGTTTTTAAAATGGCTTAATTAATAGAATTGTGACCAAAAAACTATAAACGAATAATTGAGAAAAAATCTACTATTGATTTTTTTTAGATATGTTAAAAACTTCTGAATATATTAATCTTATTTATGTTATTTCCAGTTTGTAATGGAGATATATGATATATAATATTTACATTTGCAAATATGCTTCCTTACATGACCCTAGCCTATAGGATAGTGAAAACGTTCAATTCCGTGTGAACGTTTCCGTGACGTCACAATGATCATAGCACGCGCTTATTGCTTGTCGCTTGGAATATTGTAAACATAAAATCTCGGTTATTTTAACAGTTCTGAACGATTTGTCTTTTTCAAACGTAAATATAAGTAATAAACAGCAATGTTAAAAAGTTCACCGGGATATGAAGTTGGTTGGTACGTGATCAAATCTACTGAGAAGCCCTTCGGGCTTCACAGGATTTGATCACGTGACCAACCAACTTCATATCCCGGTGAACTTTTTAAATTGATGTTTATTTTTTTAAATAAAACACCCTGTACTTATCCAATATTTGTATAACATTGTAAATCTAAGCATTAAATTTTATAAGTTAAAATTCATTGTAATCTATTTCTGTATCACTGTCCGCCATATAATCATACACGTAATCTCTCACTACCGAGCGAACCGAAATTAGCACTCTATGACATGACCCTTCTTTCTACCACGTAACTCAAAACAATTACTGTAGCGTCTTCATTCACAGATTAAATCCAAATTCCTCCATCCAAGACTGTCCATGGTTTCTTTGTTTTGGCTTTAACTACTTATTTTCAAAAACACGCTGTTATATTTTTAGAAATATGGCGCCATATCAAGGCTCCATGTCCAGAGCATCACTAAGAACAGTGTCAGTATTTTCAATACCTTATTAACACTTTTGAAGTTAGTTTGAGTAACATAAACCAAATTCCCTTACGTAAATGTGCTCAGAAAAGTGACTAAATATGAAAGTTTGGGATTCACTAGAAACACTTCAGCATACATCGTAACTGAAAATGTTCAATAAATACACTAAAGGAAACGTTTTTGGCAACACATGTTTTGCACAGAACAAAAAAAGGAATACAAAAGTAACAAAACTATTTATCAGCATTGCAAACAAGTTTCCTTAATAGTGTTCATTCTTAAAACAAAACAGTTTAATGTTTTAAATAGGATAAAAGCAGCAAACTATCTATTCTTTGAGAATTAATACTGCGTCTGTGCACATAGGATGTATATTTGAATATGTTTTATAACAAAATTTGTTTTATAAATGTGGGGACATACACATTTAATATAAAAGCCTTGCTTGATCATTAGAAGCCTGTATCAGCAGGTATCAATTTTCAATATACGCTTTCTGTCTTATCATAAGTTTATCTGTTGCTTGCTTATTTGTAAGAATGCAACCATCTCCTATATACAAGAATACTGAATAAGTTTGGATGGAGAGTTTAATTCCGAGAGAAAGCAAATAGTGTTAAAAAGATTAAGACCGTGGCAAGACGAACGAGGACGGGCAAAATAACCCCAGTAATATCTCATCTGAGCTACTAAAGATGAATAGATTACCTGCAATATTTACTGTAATGCATCTCGATGGTGAGGATTGTCTACAACAGTTAAAAATATCAAATTTAAATCAAACACTTCTTTTATTTTCGAGTAATGTCATAAACTGGTACCTGGAACATTTTTAAATGCTATACACATTCAATAAATTAATGATAAAATAATAAATCATTTATTGATTTTTCTTAATGTTCTAGTACAAAATATTGCATAGTGACAAAATATATTGTTATTATCCATTAAAAGTAATCATATTTTAACTGCAAATACATTATAGCCTTTTATTAATGACTATTATAAAGCCAAACAATTTCAAAACACTCCTAACGCTAAGTGAAACGAGCAGATATCTACATGATTATTTCTTTCTTTCAGATTTGTTGGGAAGATTCTTCAAAATATAGAAGACGACATTCTGAGGCAAGCTGTTTTTGTATATGTAGTTCCAAAGTGGGGAACTCAGTCTTGGTTTCCAAAACTACTAAGACGGTTAATATAATAGTATAATAGAGATAAAATTTTGATTTTTTTTTTGTGTCAATCATAACATATTTTTTCATGGGCATGCAATTTTTCTCGCTAAAACGTGAATTAGGGAGCCATTTACAATTTAAAGGGAATTGTGGGTCCGATTCTGACGACAAATATGTGAAAGGTAGTAGCTTCTTCGCTAGCAAATGTCAAGTGAAGATGAGGCAGCAGTAGTGGCAATAATGTCATGTTGTAAATTTTGAATTTACCACCCGGTAAATTCAAAATTTACAACATGACAATAATATTCTCGCCCATGTGCAGAGAGCTTGCAATGTAAGCCCGTTGCGCCGGCGAGCTGCGTTCGCTATTTTTTGCGATATAGGGTCCTAATAAACATAACACCACTTTGATTTCAACATAGTTAAGGCAATATAATCGAAATCCATCATACAAAGGATACACTCATTTAATAATTATTCCACACTAAGGAAAAACCGCAAAGGAATTTGCTCAAATACGCAGAAGCAGAAAAAAAGATATACATTTTAACGATTACGAACATTTTTTTCCTCGCTGAAAACTAAGAGCATACAACTCAAAGATCGATTTAAATGATTATATGCTTCACTTTTGGTTATTTTACATTACCTTTTATTCGTCTCTGCTGAAAAGCATACTACGTAGGTTCCGATGAAATTATTGGCAGATTCCAGTGACATGGTAACCTCATACTCGCCCACCACAGGTTGTGAGATGGCTGATATTGTAAATGTAAGAGGTGACATAACATGGAATTGTGTTACTCTGAAAAAAAAAATTGATACACAAATGTCATGTAAATAACTGAATGAATGTTATAGTGAAAAAACCGTATTTAAAAATTTAAGACATTTTCATAATCAATCAACATCCATTTGAATTGTTAGAATATCGATATTTTTATAATATAATCTAACGGCAAAAAATATTACAATAACTCCTACCAATCTTAAAATTTCAAGGAACAATTTTTGAAACATTATTAAATAATTGTTTTTAAATACTCAGTATATTTTGTATTTTGTCACCTACATAAATGTAAATATTTAAGATTTTACTGACAGATAATATTGCAATATTTTTAATAAAGCTAGAACTGCTGCATAAAATTTAAAACAATATGATATCGGCTTTGAAATCAAAGATTGGTTATTTCAGATTGAAATAAGGTTTTATGATATGTTCTTTTTACGAGAGTTTTTAAAACTGATTTTTGATACGGACCTCGAACATAGTGAATTGGATATACTGGTTGCACAGATTTAAGGAAGTAAAGAACAAATACACTAAATTTAATACCCCCTTTCATTGAAAGCTGGAAACAAAAATTAACTTACATTTCATAAGAAAAATTGGATTTAGCTCTTGCAATAAACTGCAACGACCCGTTTTGAGATTGTAATGCATCTCCATTGAGAGGAGTGGGTGAAACAAAAGAACAGGAGTAGGAACACGTAACACTGGCATTAAAGTTAATGTTAAACTGTAACGGAACGCTGCTTAATGGAACACTGGAGGACGAGTTTTTAAAATCCTCAATCTGTACAGCCACCGCGTGGTAGCCTGGATTCACTGGTGTATGGACATAAAATGCACAGGCTGTCTGGGGAAAAATCATGCATATAATTTTTATAAATCTGTTGTTCAGCATGTCACGTTATATACGAGACACAGTCTTACATCATGTTAGAATTAAAATACAAACTTACTTCATTTAATGTCAGGAAAGATGTATGGTCGCTACAAATAGATGCACATTCATCTGATCCTGATGCAAAACGACAGCGTACATTATCTCCGTCAAAGTCCGCCACTAATGGATGTAAATATATGTGATGAATATCTTGGTATGGATGTTCTTGTCACAGGATTATTATTTAAATTACTTACTATTACTAAACTTGATTATATTCATTATACTTGCGTTCACTCTTTTGAACATTTTATGTTTTCATTTTCCATAGTTCATTTGTTTAACACGTCAGACTTTGATTCTTTCATTCATAGTATGGTTGTAGTACGAGTGGTCACGTGGTTGGGTTTAACGTGTGAGTCGGTGAATAAAAGGGTGTGGTAGGCTTTTTTCCGGGTTTATGTGAGTGACTGCAAATGTTTTATGCGATTAATTACTTTTAGCATGAACTTTTATAATTTCTTTTTTACAATATCACTCAAGTTAGACGGTTGATATAGATCTTAGCTCGTCGACCAGAATGATTGTTTATAATAGTCAATATTTCTGTAGTACGTGGTGAGTTATTTTACTTAGTTTTACGCAATTTAAATACTATATAATTGAGGTAAATTTAATAATCAAATGTATGGAATGAGATTGTTTTAATGTATAATTATATATTACAAACCAATTTACGAGCAGAGCGAAGGTTCTCGCTACGGAGAACAACACACAACTGCTTCATCATATATTAAACAACTATTTAACCATATGAATTAATTCTTACTTGTGTTTATTAAACAATAAAATTCTTTCAAAGAATGTATTACTTTTTTGATGTTTCAAAACAGAAATCGTCAAAATAATTCATAATTCCAGATTAGGGGTAGGGGGGCCTATTGTAGTTTCTCCGTTGAATGGCAAGATAGTGGCTATGAAATGTTTGTTTGTTATATATTACATTTGTTGATGTATTGAGGTTGATGTATGAAATTTTTAAGGAAATTCCATTGAGTATTTTTTATTTGCTATCACTTTCTGTTAAAATCTATACTTATAAATTAAGGCATTTTGCAAATAAACCACAAAATGCCTGCACCAGAGTACTTGCTTACACCTTTTGTATTTCAACACATGTGTGATGATGTCCGTAAGGTATAACTGAATTTTAACTGATAAGTTATTTTTGTGAAATTAATCAAAAACCTACTTTCATTTTCGATAAACAAACCTAAAATAGCAAAAATGAGAGTTAGGTGGTGGACACGCTTTGGCGGATCCAAGTCAGGGATAGAGACGATCAAAATATATATATACTTGCAATGAATTAATATTGAATGATTACGTAAAGAGTAAATATATCTAATGTGAGCCTATTTAGAGAATACATAGAAGTTAAGATTTGACAAATGTTGAAGAAATAAAATGAGTCAATTCGTTTCTTTATTGGCCGATTTTAGTTTTGAAACTCATTCGCTTAGGAAGCACGACCTCTGGTGAGAAAATGGGGATAGAACTTTCCAGAACGCGGTAACCAAGAACGCGGATTGACTAATTAACGAAAAGTGTAGGACGAGTTCATCATGCATCGCGGGCAGATACCTTGGATCGGACTTTTATTAATACAAAAAGTTAATAAATAAAAAGGAAGAATTATTGCGACTGTAGTATTAATGGAAAGAACTTTCTAGAGCGAGGTGCCAGAAACGGGTTGACTAATTGACATTAAGGCGGAAAGTGTAGGGCGAGTTAACCATCGGGCAGATACTTTGAATCTGACAACTTCGGTTAAAAATAATTATGTGCATGCAAATTGATAATAATGCGTAACCTAGCGTATTATATCATACCACGACAGATTGGTTGTAAAGTGTTAACCATAAACATTAATTTTTAAAGATTAATGATCAGATTATTGTATTCTACGTCTATATGAATACATGTTGTATGAATAAAACGGGGAAGTTTCATGGGGATCCCCCTCCCCCTCCAGATTGTTTTTATCTAAAATTCTTATTTGGGACAGTGATAGAAATTATATTAAATATTAACCTAAAGAACCAAATTTAGAGAGAGATACATTATAAATACCCATTCACTGGTTTGAAATAAATGCAATAAAAAATCAGTTTGTGTAATATTTCAATTATAAAAAATAAGATAAGGAAAAGATCGGACAAAGTATATACATTTTGTACAAAAATGAACAAAAAATATGGTTCGACATATTAAGCATTATATCATAATAATGTGCATTATATCATAATAATGTGTAAAGTGTTAATTCCCGCGCTTGCGCGGGTAATCATCTAGTTTAGAATAAAAAACTCCCAAATTCGTAGTGTTGATTTAACCATTTTCGCAAAATCATTATATTGCTATGTAAAAAAGGCCAATGTTGTAATTATTTTTTTAAAATTTATTTCTGTTCTTAAAATAATTGAATAAGATTTTTTAATAAATGCCATCAAATTAACCATTTCAGAAAATTGAAATTGTCAAATAAATAAATAAATAAATAAATAAATAAATATATATATATATATATATATATATATATATATATATATATATATATATATATATATATATATAATATTGAGAGTTATTGCAACGTTTGTGCTTATTATATATGTATATATCTATGCAATGTGTATCGTCCCGATCCTCTCAAATTGTCGTTTAACTGTATTCCATCTGTATCTCAAACGACCGTGTAGTGAGCGACCGGCGCGCTAGGTTCCCTTCGTCATCGAAAGCAAGATTTTTGTCTTGCCTAGATGGCCGAGTGGTTAGCGCGGTGGCCGCTCACTGCTAGGAGAATAGGTTCCAGAGGTCGTGAGTTCAAGCCCCGGCCGGGGCAGAGGTGGAGCTCCAATAAGGTGAATTTCTCTGTGCTTTATGTATATCTATATCATTCACTATGGGCAGGTATATGTCAATTTGAGAGTTATTGCAATGTTTGTGCTTATTATATATATATATATATATATATATATAATGCCAGAAAAAGGGGCAATTCAAATATATCATAATATCTCCCTCGCCATCTTCTTTCCCCATCTTTTTTTCAATCATTAACCTATAATATACATGTTTATGCACACCTAATACTGAGTGCAGCGAGAGGCGAACGAAGCGAGGCTTATTGGTAACACGTACATGTATATATAAGAAAATCAGTGAAAAATAAAGGTTGAATAAAGGGCACTAACAGCTGAAAAAGGAGTCAAATTTCAATTTATAATCATATGTATTTATAAGACTAATAGTATTGAACGAAAAAAATAATATTTGGAATCTTCGGCTCGGATATTTTCGAAGACAAACCCTTGTTTTATGCATGAAATATTACGTCATAATTGCGGACTGAACACGCGAAGTTTTGTATGCTTTGGCTAGACTGGCGGATACAAAAATGTGTGCGTTAATCTGTATTGTCTCTGTTTAAACTAAATAATCTCCAAATGGCCCAATGGTCAACACATTAGCATGTTGCGTAAAAAATAATTATCATTTTAAATTGAAATCGTTCTTCTTTTAAATGATTTGAATGCAATGAAACAATATGTTTTTTTTACAATCATTTTATTAATTTGTTAATAGAAAGATGTATATATAAACAATAAAATGCTTTCTTTGATGATTTATGCGGGTTATGAAGGTAGTGATCATTTCAGAAAAAAATTACATAACCCGCGTTAGAAAGCATTTTAATGTTTAAATAAATATAATAGCCCAGGGACAATTTGAAATAATGATGACAGTTGCCAAGTTCGAGTTCTGGGTGAGGGTAAAATCGAAAGATAGAACAAGTACTGACTTTATTATTATTTGTTTGTTAAAAAATCATGTATTTCGATTACTGATACTGCATCGTAGAGTTTGATGGCGTTAATTCTATCTTCAAATGTTACACACCATGATTAATATGGGGTTTTCAGTCTATAGCTCGGATTCTTGTCGGAAAAGTCCGATAATTCATACATTTATCAAACTTTATCAAAAACGGAGTTTACAATACATGTACATCATTGTCTTGATGATATGTAACGTCATGAAATGATAAAAATACGCATGACTTGATTTTGATAAATTTAAAAAAAACAATTTATCTTCTATACATTATAATGAATTTGAACTACAACGGAAAGCTGAAATACAATCAAGTTTAAAAGCAATTCTCTAAAATACAGGGATCGGTGCTTAAAGGCCAATGATCAAGGCGTTGCAATAAAATATGTCGGTGTCTGCAATCTGAAAATGCATGAAGTATTGCTGAGCTTGCGCAGTGTATAACGGGGAGAAATAAATAAGGATAAAGCATTGCATTACACCGATATTAAAACAACTAATTAAAATGAATAAATAAATATTACAGGAATACGGTAATAACAAAAATCAAGTTAATCTCGAATTTCAATGGAGTAAACATGATTTATTACAGTCTGTGCAATTTATTTTGCAATTTTTTTCTTCATTTCAAGGCTTCTATATTTTCACACAAAAACCGGACGTTTTATAGCATGCGTTTCATGATGTTATATGCCAGGGTGCATTCCTCGTTAATTAAATGAAAATGGAATCTCGATTTCTCAAGAAATGGTTTAATTTTTCTTCTATAAAATTTTTCTCCTTATGCGTGCTATGCTAGCCAGTTATTAAAAATATCGTAAAAATGCAAAGACATCAATAACGTCCATTCTTTTTCATGTCAGGTTTTGTAGGGATGCGCACATATATTTTTTTCAGAAGGCCTATTTTCGGAAATTTTACTTTCAAATTCTAAATATAATGAAATTGACTTATAATTTAAATTAAATATATCATATTTAAAAAGGCTTTTTTTTTTACCTGGAATGTGAACGTACTGATTTATTAAGCATGGATATATTATATTCAAAGCCATTGATGAAACAGGTGAGTGGTTTATTGATCCAATATCATTCCGCTGACTTAAATCTACAGACATTTTTAGACTCCAGGACGTAGCAGGTGTCGGCCAAACTAAGGATATCCAATCTCCAGAGGCAAATCTAAAATTATAAACAAACATATTGATTGCAATATATATCAACATACCTCTTGATTGATAGACAAATATATACATTTTTTTTACAATTTTCATGATATTTTAAAAGTATTTTGCTGGGTTGTTTGTCTAATTTGTATCATTGATATTTCAATATAAGGTCTGTTTCTTTTTTGGCATAATTTTGGTGATATAGACAGTGATATGGACCACTTTCTTTGAATAATTAAACACATCTTTTAAAGTCTTTTATTAAGCCACATTGTAATAAAAAAGATTAAATTCTGCTGTTTTGGGTTTGTAACCATTATTACCCAAATACTTTGAATAAATAGTTCCCGGGTTTATATCCCTCATTATAAAAACAAAGCTTTGAATAAACAGTTTGTTTCTTAAAAACACAACGTTATATACTATTACTTTTTTTTTTACAAAACAAGAATTTGTATGTAAATAGATATTATGCTAACATTTTAACGCAGTGCAATAATATAAAAACAAGAGGCCCATGGGCCACATCGCTGACCTGAGCAACACTAGGCATGATCAAATCAGCTAAATGGAGTACAAAATATCTAATACAGTCATGTAGATCCTGTATAAATAAAAATGCATTTTCCCCTAGGATATTCTTATGTTTATAATCAAGTCCCTCTTCTAATAGGATAATTTTATAGTTACATATCACATGTTGAGCAATTCAGTTTTCAACAAAATCGTACATGTAAACAATAGTTTATATATGGGACAGAAACCTACATCAAACTCTGAACTCCTTGTGAGGCCCAAGAATCATCCAGGGGCCAAAGTCTAAACAGTTTTAAAGAATCACCAATTTGTCAAAATGCTTGCATATAAATAAAACCATATAATTATTATAACATTTCAGATTTTGTGAATTAAAATGTTTTCCATTGTAAAATTGGATTGTCAATGTGGCCCCACCTTATTTCTCAATATTTTGATATTTTAGGAATTTGAATCTACTCTACCTAAGGTTTTTAAACCTTTCTCTGTATTTTTCTTAGTAAAAATTCACCCTTCCCCCATTGTGGTCCCAACCTACCCCCAGAGATCATAGTTTGAACAAACTTGAATCTACTCTAAATGAGGATGCTTCCACACACGTTTCAGCTTTCCTGACTGATTGGTTTCTTAGAAGAAGATTTTAAGAGATCTACTTTGTATATTCCTATTTAAAAACTCTACCCCTTATTGTGGCCCAACCCTACCCCCGTGGATCATGGTTTAAACAAACTTGAATCTACTCTACCTGAGCATGCTTCCAAACAAGTTTCAGCTTTCCTGGCTAATGGTTCTGAGAAGATTTTTAAAGATTTACTCTATATATTCATATGTAAAAAACATTAACCCCATTGTGGCCCCACCCTACCCCTGGGGGTCATGATTTTCTCAATTTTAAAACAACACTACCTGAGGATGCTTCAACATAAGGGCAGACGAACAGAAGGACGACAGACAAAATGTGATCAGAAAAGCTCACTTGAGCTTTCAGCTCAGGTGAGCTAAAAACTTTGACCATCAAATTTTTTGTTTAATTATAAACATACAATATATTTTTCAATATTTTATACACATGAACATGTATTAAAATTGTTTTTACAATGTTATTATAGAAGATTTTAACATTTTACAATAAATGTTAGAAATTTAAACTCTGCACTGTCAGATGTTTAAATTAAGGCATCCGATCCATAATAGCCCCAGATTCAATGAATCTGGATGCATAACAGATATGTATGGGCTTAATACTTAGTATACTTGGACATAATTTTCATGTTTAAGTGTCAATATGTAAGAGCAGAATGTGTCCTAATTAATGACCTTTTCCTTTTCTTGAAGAGTTGCTCCCCTTTGCTTTTAATTCATAAAAATTAATTCTAAAAAAATATATAATTATGGTATAAAATTTATTTTCAATAGTTTTTGCATTCCTTATGATGAAATGCATCTTTCCAACAAAGCATTTATTGATATTCTTAATATTTAATTTTTTATTATAAAAAATGTGCTTGTCCCCATAGACATTAAGCAATCTTCATTAATTATTACTGCTTAGTTAATAATATTTTTGAAAATTTCTCTCGGTAAATCCTTTTCTACTCTACAATGCTTTAAATTAATATCAGAGTATTTAATACATGATGGATATTCAAGGTTAGAAAATTAGGTGTTAATATGGATCGGATACCTTAAGATACTGTAGTGACCTATAAGTCTGCGAGCTCAGCTACAGGCCAATACAGGGGCTCGAGAACCACGAGGGATCAATAAGCCAGTATCCGGTTGCAAACTCATTTATTGTTAGATCGTACCAAGTTGTTTCGTACCACGCTCCTCCCCCTCATAATTTTCAAGAGATGTACAGTGCGTATTATATTTATGAAATAGTCGGCTGGGCCAGAAAAGTCAAGCCACTTCGACTATATGCAAGTAAAACATCATCAGAAGGGAATAAAAGTTCATTTGGAACACATCCTGGAAGAAAAAGCATAATTATACAAATATAAAAAAAAAACATAAATTCTACAGAGGGGGGAGCGGATAAGAAGGAAAAGATATTCAAATACATATAATTCTAATTAAAATTTCCAATGGCATAATGATTAATCGTCCAAAAGACAAAAATCCTTCATCCATTTAGGTGCCTGTCGTTTTCGAGCGGGTCTTTGGCAGATCTCCAGATCATTTGATGGTTCATTCTCATGTCCTTCATTTGTGAGGCCTACGGCATCATCTTCGTAAGAACTGGACTGCGGTAATTCCTCCTGTACTTGATTTTGCACTTTGGATTCCTTGTCATTGGGTTCTGGGTGAAGAACTGAATGTCGTTGCCTTTTAAGCCATAAGGGTAGATCTCTGTCTTGACAAAGTTTTAATCTGTCATGGTGGACCGCCTTGTTTTCCTTTTTCCCTTGGATTCTGTATAGCACATGATTAAACTTATAAACAATGACAAAAGGGCCTATCCATGGCTTCCTCAACTTCTTCGATTGGCCTACTTTGAAAGAGGTATCCACCATATATACCACATCACCCACCTCATAGCTTCTTGTGTTTGATTTTATGTCATAGGTCCTCTTCTGACGGAGTTGTGCTTCCCCCAAGTTGTCCCTCGCAGCTTGATGACACACTGAAAGAGCCTCCTCCAAATTTTCCACATATCCTGCTGGTTTTTGTCCTGATATCTTCCTTCCTTACATTATATCTAATGGTTGAGAGACTTCTCTCCCCAGCATCATTCTGTCTGGTGTGAATCCCGTTTGTCGATTGACAGTAGCACGGATTGCCCCAGCTATTTGTTGGAGGTGTAGGTCCCAATCTTTCTGCTGTGAGATGTTTTCCATATAACATCGGATGGCTTGGAGAACAAGACGATTGTATCTTTCGACCTGTCCATTCGAGCAGGGCCTGTACGGGGTGGTTCTCGTCTTTGTTATCTGGAGTAGTTTACACACTTCCTGAAATAAGCGGCTCTCGAAATTTCTACCCTGGTCAGAGTGAACCTGGAGAGGGCACCCCAATCGAGATACAAAACCTTCCACAAATGATGTTGCTACTGTCTCCGCTTCTTGATCAGGCAGTGCATAACACTCTAACCACTTGGTGAATTGGTCGACTATGATTAAAATGTACTTGTTCCCTTTGCCAGACTCCACAAATGGACCCATCAGGTCAATATGCACTCTTTCTAAGGGTGCTCCAGCATGGTATTGGCCAAGGCTTGCTTTGGCATGTATATTGGCTTTCTTGTTGACATTACATACTGGGCAGGTTCGGACATAAGACTCGCAATCTGAACTCATTCCAAACCAGATATACTTTGATTTCACCTTCTGTAGGGTTTCTGCTGTCCCATATGGCCTGCTAAGTTGTTGTCATGAGATCCTTCCAGAACACAGTTTTGTAGTGACTTTGGGACCACAAGCAATAGTCGGGACATAGAGCCATCTAACCACTCATAGAAAAGGATACCATTCAAAATTCGTAGTTGCGATGAGCAGTTCCAAAAGTATTTGACAGCTCTACTGGAATGGGACAGGTCCAGTTCAGTTGGAACATAGTTTTCTGTCTTCCATTTCATTAGGGTACTTGTGTTTAAATCTTGCATTTGTGCATCTCTGATTTCTTCAACTGGTAAGGCAGAAGCCCAGTTGCATGCATCCTTGTCTATGGTGTTAGGTGTTTTCTTTGGTTTATCGGTTTCTTGAAGGGTCATAACTGCTAGGGGGATTACATCATCAACATCCTCCTGGAAGCGTTCCCATTGAGCATGCATCCGTCGACAGTAACTGCAGCCCCCACAAGGTAGTCTACTGACATCACAACCAGCATTGTAACAGTCACAGGGCAGGTCATTTGTTGACATTCTGGAGAGGCCATCAGCGTTCTGGTGTTTCTTTCCACTTCGGTGCTGGATGGTAACATCATATTGTGATAACTCTTCTAGCCAGCGAGCTAGTTGCCCCTCAATATTTTTGAACCCAATTAACCATGCCAGGCTGTTGTGGTCTGTTCGCAAAATGAAAGGTCTGCCCAGAAGATAGTATCGGTAGTGACGAGTAAATGCTACAACAGCTAGCAACTCCCTCCTAGTAACGCAGTACTGTGAGTAGATGTCAAGGTCTTGCTGTTAAAACTGATTAAGACTTCCTTACCACACTAAATTTGGGACAGTTCTGCTCCAATAGCCATGTCCGAAGCATCCGTGTCCAATATGAACATGCCATCATCAGTGGGATATCCCAGAACTGCAGGGTTAGTCATTGCCTCTTTAAGGTAAATAAATGCTGTTTCCTTCTCTTTATTCCAGATAAACTTTGTCTTTGGCCCTGTGAGAGTGTACAGAGGTGCTGCTATCTGCGCAAAACTCTTTATATGCTCTCTATGGTAGTTAACATACCCAAGAAATGCTTCAAGGTCCTTCTTGCATTTGGGTGTCGGCCATTCTGCCATACATTTCACACTCTCGGTAGTGATGCTGACCCCTTTTTCTGTAACCAAGCGACCAAGTAACTGAAGCTCCTTCCTGAAGAGATGACATTTTTTTGGTTTTAGTTTGAGGTTATGGGTCCTAAATCTTTAAAATACCGCTCTTAGATTTATTAAATGTTCCTCAAAATTCTGACCTAAGACTATGACATCGTCTAGGTAAGCAAGGCATTCTTTCCAGTTAAGACCTTGTAAAACTAACTGTATCACCCGTTGAAAGGTTGCAGGGCTATTGCATGTTCCAAATGGCATTCGTACAAATTCAAATAGGCCATACCTTGTGATGAATGCCAACTTGTGTCTGTCATCAGGGTCTACCTCTATCTGATAATATCCCTGTGCCATGTCAAGCGTGCTCATAAAGTTGTTTTTTCCAAGAGTGTCTAGACATTCCTCCATGTTCGGGAGTGGGAAAGCATCTTTCTTGGTGACTTTATTAACTCCCCTAAAATCAATACAATACCTAACAGTCCCATCTTTTTTCCGCACCAGGACCGGTGCTGACGACCACTCAGAAACTGATGGAACGATGATACCTTTGTCCAGCATACTTTTCAGATGCTCCTCTTCCTCTGATTGGAATCCTAGTGGTGTGCGCCTCAATTTGGATTTCACCGGGTGGGCATTGCCAGTGTTTATCTCGTGTTGGATCCCTTTGAACAGTCCCAAGTCAAAGTCCCCTTTAGAAAAAATGTCTTGGAATTCCAGAAGAAGGTGTTGAACACTTTGACTTTGCTCGGAGGTTAGATCTCTTGTTGATTTATCTGCTAGGTCTATCAAGTGGTCTGGTAATTCGACAGGAAAACGTTCATTTGTCTTGTTGTGGTCTTGTAATTTGCCACCATTGGCGACTTGGTCCACTTCAGAAACAGTCCCAATCACTACATTTTTCTGAAGTTTAACTGGTCTTGTTGACAAGTTGCGCAAGAGGACTGGCACTTGATCGCTGTTATCAACTAAAGCATGTGGTGAAAGCAATCTCTTAACATTATGACATGGTTTGAAAACCAAGGTACTAGCTATATATGTGTTGGTCCAAATGGCCAAGAACCTGCACTGATGAAAATGGTTCAACTCTCACTTTTTGACTTAATTTCACTCTAGCTACTAGTATTTGAACTTGTTTACCTCCTGCATCTAGTAGAGTTGCATTCATCCGTTTGCCACCAAGGACTATCTGTATTTCATTTAGGCCAATGGTAGCGTTTTGTGCCTTTAGAAAATCCAGACCTAAGATGACGGGATCAGATATGTCAGCTATAAGGGCAGGCCAGGTGATGGGGTCTTCTTGTGTGTTCCCAATACAAATCTGAATGTTTTTACAGTAGTTAGCCTCAATAAAGTCAGAATTTCCTGCACCCTTCATGGTTACTTTTTCTCCACGAACTAAGGGTGGGGTGAAGGTGTTGGCGAAAGCTTGGCTGATAACTGTTATCTGGGCTGCCGTGTCAACAATAGCTTGAACAGGTTTTCCGTTAATAGAGATCCCTAGCATCAAGTTGTATGGATGTGTTTGACTGTTGTCATACATTCGTATGTCGTAACTGGTTGGACTAGTCCTGGTTTCTCTCCTCGGTGATCTAGGGGATGGGGAACGGGACCTGTGTGGCCTTTGGCATTCTCTAGCAAAGTGAACTTGTTGTCCACAGTTGAAGCACTGTGCTGCTTTGAGTGGTGAAGAGTTGGAAACAGAACTAGAAGTACTGTCTGTTTTCCGTGGTGGAGATTGTGACCTTGTGGAAAGTTGTTTATTCATTAGGGTGATGATTTTATCTACTTTAGCGTTGGTCGCTTCCAGCCCACTTTTGAGTTCAACTATTTCTTCTGAAAGTTTGTCTACTCTGCTTTGGGGTCGTATTGGTCTAACTTCAAATTCATTCAACAAGCCCAAGTCACTATCGAAGTCATCCTCTTCAAAACGAACCTTCCTCACCTCCGGCTTCTTAGCGCCTAAGATTAATCTCTGATTATTGAGTGCAGCCTTAACCAATTGTAAGGCTGTCTCAAGGTCAGGAGGATCTTTATCCATTGTTGTAAGTGCTGCTCTTTTATTTTCGAGGCCCTTCAGGAAAGTGTCAGTAGCTATCATTTCATTTACACAGTCTGGAGCCTGTGGATAACCTTCACTTACCATCTCCTGGATTTTTTCTGCAAATTCATCAACAGATTGGTCACCTTGCTTGATATCCTGGAGATTCCTTCTAATTGTGTGAGGGAGATCTCGCTCGCCAAATCTTGTTTTCATCTTTGCACAAAGTGATGAGAAACTGCTCTGTACTTGGGCTGAACATGTACAGTAATACTTTAATGCTTTGTCACGCAAAGATTCAACTAGGCGTTCTAGTCGTGGTTCACTGGTCCAGTTATATCTTGTCGCTATCATGTTGAACTGCACAATGTATGGATTCCATTCCGATTTTCCATCGAAGGTAGCCATCTTTGGTGGGGGAGGACCCATAGTTTGATAACTGGTCATAAAATTGGGCTTCTGTCCACTTTCCACTTTTTGTGAATTTCCATCTGTGGTTACCTTAGCAGCAGTGTTCCCACTGGGCGGGCCAGACAAAAGCCAGCCACAATTAGCTGTAGCACTGTCACTAGGTAACGAGGTGTTTTCCCTTTTAATGTCCATTTTAGGTTTCATCCATGGATTACCACCACCATAAACACCATGTGGGGCCAAATTACCGACAGCATTTTCATTTATTTTCAGTAACTTTTCTTCATATGTTTTTCTCAGGTTTTCCTCAAACTGTGTTTGCATGAGTTCGTAGTGTTCTTGCGAAGCCTTCATTTGCTCCTTAAAATCGCTCGACATTTTTTCCATTTGGTCATCCCATTCCTTTTTAAGTGCCTGAAATAACTGTGGTGGTGTGTCTAGAGAAACCTTTTCTTCATCCAGTTGAGTTCTTATGGTACTATAGGTGCCCTGTAGGAATTGGCGTATGTCATCCTTTGTTATAAAGCCCTTTTCCTCCCGTACTTTAAGGATAGCTGTGGCTCTATGCTGACCAATTCCTTCGAGTTCAATTAGGTCCTCATAAAACGCAGTATTCAAGTTTATAGCAGGCATTATTCTATGGATTTTAAATCCTCCTCAGATACATGTATGTCCAAAATGTCTTCTGGTAAAACTCTGAAACAACTTCTGTTAATGTCCTCAGTCAACCTTCTGCTCCAGATCAAGGCCAATTCTGTACCTGGATGGATCCCGTCGTAAAAAAAACCAGAAAATTTGTAAGAAATCCTTACACCGTTGTTCTTCTTCTTGCGATTGTCTGTGTCCTTGCGTCTGCGTGTTATGTCCTTATTAAATCGCAAAGTAGATTGTCCAATTTCTGAATTTATTGCACGAATATTTGCATTTAGAGCTTCCACTTTCCTGCAAATTTCAATGTCTTGGTTTTTGAATAAGTCTGGATTGGAATGACCTTTGTGCCGATTATATGCCACAATTGAGTAGCACGGTATTTCAATGAATTTCACTTTGATATCTTGGAACTTGGATACAATTGTTATGGCTCTTCGGTATTGTGCCGTAATGGTATCTACGATGGTATTGTCCCATCAGCGAACTTGAGTAATTTTCCCCTCTTTTCTAGTAATGTCACAAGTCCCAAGCCAAATATAAATCAGTGCTGAACCAAAGTCTCTGGATTCCAATCTATGTTCAAGTTGATCTATGGCCTTTTCAGTTTGCAGGCCACTTTGGCACTAAAACTCGACCAATCTCAGGGGGGTCTTATTTTTAGGAGCAAAACCTATGCTGTCTGACAGAAGAATTGGTGTGTGACACAGTGACCCTTGAGGTGTTGTTGGTGGCTTGCTGAGAAAAGCTTATATTTTTGGTCCAGACAATGAAATGAACAAAATAATATGCAATATGATTATATGAAGATTGAAGGGTTGAATACAAAAATAATATGACGTATGAAATTAGAAGTTCAAACAAAAACTCCAAAAATAAAATCTATCGCAATCGAATGATATCGCAAAAATTTGTATGCAATTGAAAATAAAATTTCGAATTGTGACAGCTATGGGTTTCCGTACCCAAGTTTACAAATTAAAAATCAACACTGGCGCTAAATGGAGAATGAGATAGAATTATACAATTTTAAAAATTATTGTCAAAAGTAGCGTAGTAATATTGTCACACTTGATAAATTGATTTCTCCTATATATACTGCGAGAAACCAAGTTTGACAAAACGCGGGAATGTCCGAGTTTCCTCGACACTATTGCCCTACGCTAATCAAAATACAAGAAAAATAAAAAAAAGAATATGTATATTTTTCAACTGGACGTAGAATCGGTCACTTCTGACACCAGTTGTAGTGACCTATAAGTCTGCGAGCTCAGCTACAGGCCAATACAGGGGCTCGAGAACCACGAGGGATCAATAAGCCAGTATCCGGTTGCAAACTCATTTATTGTTAGATCGTACCAAGTTGTTTCGTACCACAATACATAGCATTGTTTGTTTAAAATTCTATTCGTGTTTCTAATTTAGTTACTAACCGCAAACTAAGGGGTGATGGTGTTGAGTTTCTGGTATCAAATATGGTTTCTCCTTCAAAATTCGCCCAGTTTTCTGCCGAATTGCTTTCTGTGCAATTTGCATTCAATATTACACTACCTGTACATCCATCGATACAGTCCAATGTATTGGTTTGTGGGTTGGAACAGTAAGAGTAAACATAGGAAAAAAGGTGACGAACTAGAATCTGGATAAAAAATAAAAAAAAAACTTAATAATAAAAATCTAATCAATGCCTAGTGTTTTTCAAATGTGGTGGATATAAACTTCAACAAATAGTGAAACTGCTGTTTAAAGTCTGATCTGCAAACAATAATTTTCATCGAAAAAGTCTCTAACTCGATTGGCATGACATTATCAATCAAAATTGCTTTAAAACCTGATTATTTAGTATACGTAAAAAAAGAACTTTTAGTTTCAAAGTTAACTTAATATGATTGATGAAAGCACTGCAAGAAATCCCAATCAATTTAGTTATTTTAATTTGATTTGCTTTAAACTGACCAAAATATTCCAAGCAATACATTATTCAAATCAAGCAAATTGCAGGTGTTGCTAAAACGCGGAACGGAAAACGGAACGGAAAGCGGAATGGAACGGAAAACGAAAAAATATTATGATGTTTATCGCTTAAATATTGTATAGATTGGACACAAACTAGTTACTTTGTATCATGTATTCATATTTTATTAATGAATATTATCAAAAGGTTGCTTAATTCTTACGAATGTCTATAAACTAAATTATTGCATTCAATTTGCTTAATAAAGTACGAAACGGAAAAATGAAATTTTAAAATTATGATAAAATAAGCTATTATAATAACTTTTTAATCATTTTCCTTTTGTTATGTTGTAGGGCAGTTGGTTGAAGCGTTTGGTTGTGTTTTCATGATTTCGAAACTTGCTTGGGATTTTAAACTTATTTTTAAAAAATTCAAACATGATGTACACTCATCCACATTGAATTTTAAGTGATCCATACTCTTTTAAAGATTTATTAATAACATAATTGATATCAAAAACATGACAGACGAACAACATCCACTATCATTGTTACAAGATTTCGCTGCAACATCTGTTTGCTAACCTTTTCGTCTCGCTATTTTAAAGATCATTTAATCGAAAACAGAATTGTTTTATTTTATTGGATCACTTACGCTCTAGATGTCCTGCAAAGTCTTCTTTCTTTTTTCTAATATCGGCATTCGTTGTCTACATCTTCTACCGTTTTAGATTACTTATGTCTAGAGTATTTTAGGTATAACCTACGTGATTGTACATTCCTGCAACTTAATCCGAATAGAGCTGGATATGTTGTTTAGTTCGCTGAACTGTGACTAGTGGTCAAAGCATGTAATGTTAATTTTGAGAAAATCATACATTTTCTAAATAAATAAACTTAAATATGGATAACAGTTTTAACAATATTAAAACAAAATACATAAAGTATATCGTTTTCAGCTTGTTAACAACATGAATCAAGTAAATAACATTATATAACATGTTTCCATTCCGTTCCGCTTTCCGTTCCGTTTTCCGTTCCGCGTTTTAGCAACACCCAGCAAATTGCTGAATAAGTTGGTTAAATGTGATCTTCAGTTGATGAAAAAAGTGTTCTAGAGAAAAACTTTTAAAAAAATTTTGTTATTCCGTGGGCACTGACGCAAAATCTTGCGCATGAACCAGGCTAGCTCATGCGCAAGCTGAATTTTCCCCATGGCTACCCGCTAACGCAGGTAATGTATTTTTTCTGCAATGTCGCCACCTTCATACATGTACCAAAGAAGTGTATTTAAAGGAATTTATGTGATCGAAATACTTATAGTTGTATGTATTATAGTTTTACTATGTTATAATTAATTATTCATATTATGATAGTATGAGGATTTAAAGGGTCTTTTGGGGTTTTCATACTCATCCCGCTAAGTTTTTTTTCAGGCTATTAGCCGGATCCGAAATATATCAAATTTGGCTCCAAATCGGTGTGCTTTGGAAGTTTTGCCTACCTCCACCCCTTCGACCCCCCCTTACTATATATTATTTTTGTTGTTTGTTTGAGTTGAATGGATAACTTCCATTTGTAAAAGGTGTGGGATATTTTTTGGGCCCCACCTTCTGCTGCATTGTTGATTATTTACTAAATGTATGCAGTCTCACATTTTCATGTTTATATTCAGTATAACTTCATATGGCATTTTTAATAAATGCTCTTTACACAAGCCATTGTTTTTCTTAATCAAGGTAGCAGCAGAACAGAGCTGCAATTGTGCTTCAGGTTCTATTCAACAGTAATAGTAATGTAGGGTTTACCAGTATTTAAGAGCACATAATGCAGTTTATTGTTTTAATGAAGCCAAATATAGAGTGAACAATAGAATTAATTGTTTGAGTACCAGATAACATTGAGATTCACATCCGCTTTATAGCCACGCAAGCAAAGGGGAATGTAAATACTGTAGTGTAGCGACCTCGCGGTAAAACTTGATGTCTTCAAGAACTAATATTATTTGTATATTTATTAAGACATGTGAAAGAAAGAATTTTGGATTTTTTGCCTTATATCGTTTTCAGTTATTCTTTGACAAAATGAATGTATTCTTATGAAGAAAATCATAAGAAAATAAAGAAGTGTGAACTAACAATTCAATGGATATATAAAGTGCGAAATAAATCTTAAATGAAACGAATCATTATCTATCAAAGATGTTTAGCTAGGTTAGATATTTCAAATATCAGCTAAAAAACATTCAAAATGGTTCAAGTATTAAGCTTTTCTGATCACATTTTGGGTTTCCTTCTGAAAATTGTTTACATTTTTGTACCCTTTCACAAGAACCACTGGGCCAAATTAAATGCATCTTGGAACAAAGCAGTCTTATTAGAATTCTAAATTCTTAAAATAAATGGTGAAACCCTTTTCAAAAGGGAGATAATTACGAAACAGTGAAAATATTGTGTATGTCTTAAATCTCCTAAAAACCACTGCAACAGAAATACTAATACAAATGTATGCATATGAAAGCTTGTATTTTTAGATTAGATTCTAAATTCTTAAAACCATAATTACTGAACCAATACATACTAGGGCCCTAAGAGTGGTTTTAAGTTAAAAATAGAAATATAAGAAGAAATTTGTATTACTATGCAAGCTACCTCAGATAATGTTGATTCTAAACTCTTAAAAGTACGATAATCGAACCGATACTAGAGCCCCAAGAGTGGTTCATAGTTTAACATAGATTTATGTAGGAAAAGTGTTTAAAATTTTCTTGTCAAGAACTACAATTCTATATTTTGTGATATTTCTATGCAAGCATTCTATGTTTTAGTAGATTGTAAATTGTAAAATTTGTGACCTCCGGACTTATACTTGAACCCCAGGAGGAACTCAAATTTCAACATAGCATTATATTGGGAAAATGTTAAAAAAAATCTTTCCACAAAGAAATACATGTACGATGTTTAGTGATATCCTCTGCAAACAGTTAATATTAATATTACAATTTTGTTATCTTTAGTACATTGAACCTTTTTATCTATATTTATCTATTGTCAAATTCTGGAACATACATGTATGAGGATTTATATGAGTTTAACAATTTTTAAATTGAGTTTCATGATACAAAAAATTTTCTTCAGGTGAGCGATTCGGCCCATGAACCTCTTGTGTTCTTTTTATTTTGAAAAACTACTGTTTAGTCACTGTGTATCAACTTTAACCTGTAAAAGTGTAAATGTTCCAGTGGTTGAATGTCCGAGTTTTGAAAATGTTACAATTGCGGCTATATCAGTTTCATTTCCATAATGTTGTTGAAACATTGGTTTTTTTTTTACAACGAAATGAAATAGTTAATTTCTACACCCCTAACAATATTGTTATATAAAATAAAAAAAATAATGTCAGCAACAACCAACTCTAAACTTTAAAAAATGTGATTTTGTGCATTTAAAAAAGCGAACTATATATATATATATATATATATATATATATATATATATATATATATATATATATATATATATGAAAACGTACCTGGGTTTCATTTACCGCCTTCCATGTTAGCAGTCCTCCTCGAAAATGACTAGATAGCACAGACGGAATTAGAGCAAAAAACGCCAGTGTAGACCAAATGTACATACTGGTCTTAGGAAATATTCACGTATAATACATCTTAGTATTGTATACTACTCCTCGTAACTGGTCTATGCTTGGAAGCATCAGGAATTTTAAACTTCCTGCGTGGTTCTATTTTCTTTATACTGCTCTGGATGAAAAAGTTAACAATGGGGTGTTCAGCGCTCTATTCATGCAGTGATTATGCGTGACTGTAAAGATTTATAGAATTTCCAGAAACTTGAGTTGCTATTAGATACAGTTAGTGTGTTTATACAAACAAAAAATATATCACTGTATTTAAAAATAATTAATAGGGTTACCATGCAGAAATGCTCATATTACTTTAAAAACCGTCCAACATAAACGAAAAACAGGCGATAACCTCCTGTATAATAATCATATTCTTATTTAAAATATCACAATTAAATGTGAATATCTGTTGGTTGTTGATGTAATTGAGTTCTCATTTGAATGTTGATTTTAACTTAGACGCTGACCAATAGATGAAAGAAACAAATTTATTTTGATGAATTGATGTTTTATATTCCTTTCTGCTTTGGCCGTTTTTGTCATAATTATTGTAAACATGGTAATTACGGTAATACGAGATGAAGTTTACGTCTTCTTGGCGCTACGTCCTTTAGACGTCACAACTTGAAATATATACGTACAAACTTATTCTGGACCGTGCTTTACAGCCGTTAAGGAATTACATAGAAATGTAGGGGTATTTTATTTCTTAATATGAATACGATTTAATGTATCTAACAAAGAAGATGTAAAAAGTACGACTAGGCTTTCTCGTCTTGCACTGAAAAATAAATGAATGTTACTGCTTATCTTCATCTATCATTGTGTTACATGTCTAGTTATTTCACTGTGTCTTTTCTTTAAGGTACGCTTCGATAAACCCTATTTTGTCCAGACTTTTGTTATACCATATTACACCATAAAAAGAATTCAAAAAGATAAAGAAAAAAAAGATTTCAATCTTCAAACTTCCTGTTTATTTACTAGATCCTTGCCTTAGGTATAAATGATTGTTACATGAGAACTACTTTTTTCGTAAATAAGAAACCTTTCTTGTCTCTTAGATCAGATAGATATTGTTATCTCTAGAATAAATGTGTGAAATTGGTTATGTTAATTTCAAAAGATTAAATTCTTGAACTACGGTAAATGTTTTATTGTTATCGTGTGGAAATATATTTTCTAATGCTGTTCAAACTTTAACTTCAGAGAAACTTTGAGTATATTTTAGTAGCAAACTTTTGTCAAATTGCCAATGAAAACAAATCATGGATTGAAATCATCAGTGTAACTAACGTCTGATCAGTAATAATATACTTGTATGTATTTCATTCACAATTAACTTATTTAATCAAATAAGATATACATGAATATTTTGATTGTCATATACACATGCGTGTGACACGATCGGGCTTCCACGATTGCACGCGAACCTTCGTACATTGGCGTGCTAAACCATCGGGGTTTAGCACAGACCATCGGACTGTAGCGTGACCATCGGACTGTTTAGTCCCACCACATTTTGGAATCCTACATTTGTACTACATGTATTAATTCAAAAACAAACATGCTGTGATTCCAATTGCTAGCCTTGTTTCTGTAGTAAAGCCATCCCTTGGTGCATTTGTTTAAACCTTTAGTTGTTCTTTTACTCTTTTAAACCCTATGTTGCTATTGTACTATTTTACACTGTTTTGCAGGTTATATTTACATTTCTTCAGATAAGCCCATCTTATTATTACTTAATGCTAGGTATATGAAAAGTAGATAAGACGAGCAAAGCAACAATATCATATACTAGATCGTATAACTACAAGTGAAATTATGGAAGCATTTTTTGGTCTGGAAAAGTACAATCAAATCTGAAATATTTTACATGAAGAACAACACTATAAACACTGTTGTAAACTTTGATGTTATTTTTGTACAATGCACTTCACATATAATTAAACTACCACGTGTGATTTATACATTTACTATTAGAATACAGAGTTTAAGTTTCATATATTGCAGATATAACGACCATCTAGGATGTAATATATAAGTTGTAGTCGGAGCATCGCAGAACAGCTGGAGCAGCTCAACAAGATGAGACAGGAACAAAAGTAAGGGTTTATTCCCTTGATTTAAAACAAATAAAATATTTTCGTTATATTAATCAAAATTATAGAGGTAGTATTATAAATTAAAATAAAATTATAGATCTACGATGCTTTCCAGAAACTTTTAAAACAATAAAATTATTTATTTCCACTAATTTCTCAACAAATTGTTTCCCTCTTTTGAATCTTGATGACAGTCATGCATTTCATTCACGCTTTAATATTTAGTTGTTTACTTTATATCAATTGTTTAAATTTGTTTAACAAGTTTGCCGAACAAACATTTTTTCAAGCAACAGGAAAAGATAAAAAGTTAGCTAAATCTGAGGAGTCAAAAACAATGATCTGTAGTTAATTTACCGTTATACATTTACACGTACTAAGTATACATGAAATGACTTCATATTATTCGGTTAAAAGCCTTGTCTGATTTCTTCTGTATTTTAATAAAAAGTTTTCATGATATTTCTAACTAATTTGATTTCTTTTCCTGTTTTTTTTAATATACAGATGGACCAGTCTTTAGTGGGTACAACGTACAACAGACTACAGCTAACAGCAAACAGACTCCAGCCCTGACTCAAACATCTGTACCTTCTTCTGCGGACGGTAGAGAGGGTGAATCCAAACCAGCTGCTTCTTAAATATTATTAAAATAGCATGTTTCATTAAAACAATAACTAAAAGTTATTGTAAAGTCTTAATCTCTTTGAAATGATGATACAAATTCAATTACATAATAACGAGTTAGCAGCTGAAGTGAATTTAAAATAAGTTGGCGCCTTTCCTATGCACTCAACAAGACTTCTAAGTGTTCACCCAGTATAATGTATTTACTATATGAAATAAACACATTTATTTGTCTTGCCGTCAGGGTGCCTGATTTTCACTTAACTTTCAAATTGTTAAAAATGATGCATTAACCTTGACCTCAGTTTGCGACCCGAGACCTTGACCTTTGCGCAATGTCACTAACACTTCCGGTATGGTTCATTTTGCTCATACCTTTTGAATTGCTTTTAAGTTGCCGGTGAAAATGATATTACGCTTACGAAATAGAAAACTTATATCAAAATAACGTTTCCTTCGGATTGCTTAACATTTAAAACAATGTCGAGGTCAAAACAAACAGCAAATTTAATGTGAATACGATCTGTTATACAATGCAGACACCAATATTGCAACGGCTATTTCTGTGTTTTCAGTGATCATTTTGGCCATTGGTTTTCTTTATAAACTATCACCAAACATTAAAATCAATCACAAAATAATGACAATCATATTAAGCATGCGCAGAAAAATACCAATTTTATGTTTTGACGTTTCGTCACGGGTAAATGATTTCAATCGGTGTTGTTTTATTTCATCTGCACTATTGATGAGAAGATATACCAGTTACGACATGTTGAAAATTTCACATCATTTTATTTCATAATTTCAAAATTATTCTATTTATTAGGGTGAACACTTTATACAACCATTCCCCACGACAAATTAAAATCTAGGCTTTTTGATATCATCGACATTTGTTTCTTCAATTAAAATGGAAGTCGTAAAAATGCTTACCTTGTCATTAGAAATAAAAAATTATTTTGTTAAAAACCATTCTGATTACAGACACAAGTACGATCTGAAGTTGACATTAAAAAGATGCTGGAGTTTTTGATAGACAACATCTATGTAGTTTTTAGAAATCAAGTCTTCCAACAATCTGTTGGAATTCCCATGGGTACTAATTGTGCCCCATTGTTAGCAGACCTATTTTTGTATTCCTATGAAGCGGAATTTATTCAAAAACTTGTACGTGAAAAAAATAAATCAATCGCTGTGGCCTTCAACTCTACATTCAGGTATATTGACGACGTATTATCAATTAACAATTGTTATTTCCATACTTACGTCGACTCGATATATCCGAGTGAACTTGAAATAAAAGATGCTACAGATTCTGCGTAATCTGTTTCATATTTGGATATTTTACTGGAAATGGGCATTGATGGTAACCTTACAACAAAACTTTATGATAAATGCGATAACATTAATGTTTCTATAGTCAACTTTCCTTACTTATGTAGCAATACACCCTCATCACCTGCTTATGGTGTATTTGTCTCTCAGTTAATTCGATACGCAAGGGCATGCTCTTCGTATGAACTGTTTTTAAGGCGAGGCAAGCTACTTACAAGCAAGTTGATTAAACAGGACTATCAACAGTCTCGTTTGAAGTCATCTTTTCGTAAGTTCTATGGTCGATACAACGACCTCGTCATCAAATACAATCTTCCACTGGGTCACATATTAACTGACGTTTTTCATACTAATTGTTAGACCATAATTAATTACCTAATTGTCTACGGACTTTTCCCTTTTTTTCCCGATTACGACAAAGAGCACACGGCGGGTGTGACTGGTCAGCAGATGATGCTCACTCCTCCATGGCACCTGATCCTACCTCTATCTTTTTGGAGGTCCGTGTTGGTCTTCTTTGAAATTGTATTTCGTTATCTGGATTTTTGAGATGGTTGACGGTTTGTTATTGTCATTTTTTCATTTACATTACACACATATATTTAATTGATCATCCAATCACATGGTTCCCAGATTTTGTGTCATGGTAGTTAATATACTGATTTTTATTTACTCTTATTAATAATTTATCTGCCACTACTTTAAAAATTAACTCGAAACATATTGAGAGTGTGAACATGTAGCCGAAGCAGATACAGTATATTATGACCCTTAAAATGCGTTTATTAAAACTTATGATGTACAAAGTAATTACATAAACTAACAGTTATTGTAGACACTGACTTTATAATAAAATAAAGGCTGGCTCAGCAGCAAACACAGCAAAGACGATTTAAAGAGCAAAAACCTATAACGATGTCCACCAGTAAAGCTTCACATGTGGCGAAGACTCAACCAAAAGATCTGTCAGCATCATACTGATTTCCAGTTCAATAGGACAGAATGAGGGAAATCAGGGAATAATTAGACAGCAGCAAAATTGAACTCTAATGTCATGTGCTTTTCACAAAGTGATGCATCCAGTACTGGAAGGTTTCCAAATTATTCAGGAATTGGATCAGTGGGTCCGATGCAGGGTTCTTCAGGATCTAGACCAGCATCAGGGACAAATAGCAAACAGTGTTTTTTAGCTTACCTGAGCTGAATGCTCAAGTGAGCTTTTCTGATCAGAGTTTGTCCATCGTCCGTCTGTCCGTCTATCCGTCTGTCCGTCCGTCTGTAAACTTTTCACTTCTTAAACTTCTTCTCTAAAACCAATTTCAACAAATTCCTATGGAAAGGTAATTATAAATTGCAGAAATGAAAGACCGATCTTTATTCAAAACGGAGAAAACCTCGAAACTGTAGAAAAAGAGGGTTGCATTTTTAAAAATCTTCTCAAGAATTACTGAGTCAAACTTAACGTAATATAGCAAAATTAATACTTATGGAAGGAAAATATAAGTTGCAAAAATTATGGGCTAATTCTGCTTCAAATTTGAATAATTTATGTAACTAAAAATAAAGAGATAATAGCGGTCAATCAGTTTATAACTTCGGGTTCGGTATTCCTGAACGAGGTTCTTTGTTTTAAGCAGCCATGTTGGACGCATGACAGGCGGGTTAAACTGACAAAGAAGAATTTGGTTGTTGTGCAACACTTTACGTGCGAAGGGAATATTTGAAACATGCAAAATATATTTGTGCCAATTTTGTGAAGTAAATTGAGGTTAAATATTTCAATGCGTTGGCATTTTAAATTGTGACGATGGTTATAGCTTGTTTTGATTCTCGTTTCGTTTTCGTTAATTATGCTTTTTAACCTGATGGGAACTATCACCTGTATTTTTGAATGTTTACGTATCGAATCAAATACAGACTTTAGTAAATCAGACAGCTGATTGTTTACCGGCGCAAAATGAGCAAAATCTGATGCACTAACAACATATTATAAAATGCCTTACACTTTATTGGTAATTCGGTACGATCTCTACGTAATGGTTGATTAATGCAACGTGTTTTGTTAAGACGTCCAGCATTTTTTGTCTAAACGGAGATTGTTCTCGCTGCTAGAAATTTATAGGTATATATATATATGATGAAAAATAAATTGTACTCTTTCTTTGTTTTGTTGCATGTTTCTTCTGTTTTAATTACTAGTATTTACAATTTTCTATTTACTTACCATATTTGAGTGTCAAGCTTCGAATTATAAGCAAGATACAGAGCTTTGCTCACAATTCTCCGTTTGCACACAGAGCTGAGGCCATGCTTTTGTTCTTTTACATTTTAAATGCTGATTCAGAATAGGAAATACCAAGTTTAAAAATCGTAAGTTGAATGAAATAAACTCATGTGAACAAAAAAAAATTGACTCAAACCTAGCAGAATTGTAATCTCTGTATCTTGCTTATAATTCTACGATTGAAGCTAACAGTTTGATTGATCACTAGAAATGTCTAACTAAACGTTAAATACTTGTACAGAAAAGGAAGATATGCTATAACTACTTTCTGGGGCCCCCTCCTTATACGATGAATTATATGAAATCTACATCAACTTTGATGGTTTTTCAGACACAATTAAATATAAATGATCTCTTTAAAACAGTTTCCATAGTTATCGCTCTTAAGAAGATATTGGAGCGGAAAATCATCTTGGTTTGTAGCCATTTGTTGTTTTTGAATAAAGATGAATATAATGGGTGGGCCTTAGTAAAATAGAGTGATATGCCTGTCAATACATTGCAGTGGCACCGGAAGCAGTTGAAAATGGGGGGGGGGGGGCTAAACCTTATCAGAAATCTTGACAAGCAAAACAAAGGATTTGAGTAAGGCTATGTCTGACTTTGCAAAAAAAAAGGGGGGGGGGCTCACCCCACCCCCCGTTCCGACGCCTATGCATTTGTTTAAATAGCTCTTTAACATATCACATGACAACTTTTTTTATTCTAGTGTATTCATCGATCAAGTGAGTAAGGTTATAAAACATCACACGAGTTCACGCCAGGTAAACAACACTTGTTTATAATGCGGAAGACCAATTAAATTTTTGAATGTTTTTAATTTGATCGCATTGAGGTACAATTTTCTTACTTCACATATAGGATTTTTAAAAAAAAAAATACAATAACTATTAAGTAGTTAAAGAAGAAAATGTACCTTTATGCTCTCATATATTTTGATCGCTTTATAAAGTGTGTGTGCGTGTGTGGAGCGGGGAGGGGCGCAGAACTAAAATAAAGGTAATTGGAAGTTAACTGTTCCCGTACCAAAAATTAAATTTTATATCTTGCATAGGATCTTGTTTTCGGTAAAAATGGTATTTCATAAAGGTACATTGTCAAAGATTAAGTGTATGCAAAAATAAGTGTAAAATTTGGATACTTTACGGTATTTTTTTTTGTTATTCTACCGAGGGGCCACATGGCACACTATCCCTTTAACACCCATATAAAGACATTGTTGCTCAGATGAGCGATGTGGCCCCATGGGCCTCTTGTTTTTATGTATCAGTATTTGACTCACTTCTTACCAGCGATTCGCAACTGAAATTGTTCCTAACTCAAATGAGAGTCAGTCAGTCAAAAGAGGAAAATTCTCTGATAAACAATTCTTCTTTTAATTCTATGAACAGAATAGCAAATTAGCCATATAGACTACATACTATGTCAGGCATGATGCATGGACAACCAGGAATGGTGGGTAATAATGGTTTTATGGGAAAACAATGCATGATTAGAAATCAAGAAATGATAAAAAATCAGGGGTTTATGGGACAAAAGATTAAAATGGGATAACATCCTCCTATAATGCAAGGACAATTTGATACATCCGTGAACAACATGACTTTCTCCGAGAAACAGAGATTAAGCAATGCATAAGAATACATTAACAACAATGCTTTTTCAGATGTGCATGCAATATATGAACAAGTTAAATGTCATTTGTCTAATCTTTATGATTTTTCAATGTGTAAAACATTAAAGAAAGACTAGTACATGTATTATTGAATTTTCCTTCATCTCTGCACTCAATCTTGTTTTGTTGTAAGTTGTACACTGTAAATATGAATGTTCACTGATATAGGGCACTGGTCTAAGAGTTTAATATGTATTTTAATTCCCAAGAACGATGCAATGTTCATTGTTTGAATTCACTTAACCCCTAATACATATTCAATTTGTATACATTTCAAATTGGAATATTTATTAAAACTGATTTCATTTTAGCTATAACAAAAGTGCAATTATTTTAAAAACCGTTTGTCCCTTCTACATAATTTTCCAAAGAAAAAAAATAGAGGAGAATGTATGTTTAACAAATTAATCATTAACTTCGCCTGAAAATTCAAAATGATATTTTAGCAATACACTATTATTTATGAAAGAAAATTTTTAATTTGCTTTAAAATTAAGATTTTCATATACTTATAGAGAGTATGTCTCAGGATGAATACTATAATCTAAGAATGGCATGATCATCTTGCTAGTTCGACAAAAGTTGTCAGTGAAAAAATGTTTGTGAAAGAGAAATATGAAGTACGCATGGACTTTTTGCGCAAAGTTTATTATGTTATAAAAATAAACATATGTGTCAATCATGTAATTAAGTTACAAAATGTGTGAAGATATGACTTTATATTTAATTTTACAATATTTAAAAAGTACAATTCATAGTAAAAAAAAAACTAGATATAAACGTTATTTTTCCTGATTTCCGGTTTACAGTATAGCCCAAGGGTTGCTCTCTTATCTGAAACTATAAAGAAAAAAAATATATTTAAAAAACTTTTACATTTTATTCTTATTAAATTTGATTAAAATGAAGTTTAAAACTAAACAAAAGACGTGTATTTTAGTATGTTCATAGAATAATTGTTTATACAAACTTTAAATTTCATACAATCTGTAAAAAGAAAATAAGCATTAACATCTGTGTATAAAAGAAACAAATCCCTTTTAAAAAATACAGTTTTCTGACAATTAAATTGTTAATAATTGAATTATAAATTCATTAGAACATATAAAATAAAAAAAAAACCCATTTCAAATGAAAGAATTAAACATGTAAAGCTCAAAAATTAAAAGCACATGTAAAGCTCATCACATTCATTCATCTTTCACTCATAAGATTGACTACAAACTGAAAAATTCAACAACAAAATTAAATGTCATTAAGGAATAAAGGTAACATGTACGCAACAAAATAAACAATTTCAAGTGATGAAATATTCATTATGTATAAACACACTTCACCGTTAATGAAATCAGACATTATTGTCAATTTTTAAGCACATTTTCATATGTAAAACTGATTAGATTTCATTAAATAAATGTTTTAACTTCATACTTACTTATAATTGGGCTGTAAAAAAAGTAATGTTTTTAAAAAAGGTGTTAAAAGTAATAATTAAACGGAAATAAAGAGGGAGAAAAGTACGCTATACCAATAGAGAATTATTTTCGAAAACTTTATTTTCAACATTAACAGTTTACATCCCACAATAATAAGCATTCTGTTCTTATCAATGAATAAAAGCGGTTCTTACATGCAGGCCACGGTGTAGTTGTTAAACTCATGACACCTGTATCCAGGTGCACACACGTCCTGGGAATTCATAATGGAACACCCGTCAGTGGAATTGGTGATAATAACTGAAGGAAACGGTGTGACAATCAACACACTGATATGATTTGCTTTAATTAAGACAAGAAATAATTCCAATAAAGTAGCAACACGATTTTATTTGTTCAAGTAGTTTGAAATTCAGAAAAGTTTTGATAGGAAAATCCCCGCTAAAATGTTATAATTACTTGGGGTATTTGCATGGCAGTATTTTTTACAATATTTTAGAAGCATCGATCATGCACACTGCAACAACATCAAACAACAACCGTGTAATTATCAAGCAAATTTTCAACCTTCCGAAGACTGACCTTTGGAACTTTGGAATTTAAAGTGGTGTTTAACACCATGCAATACTTATGCAATATTCAAAACGCAATATACAAAATATAGTGACCTTTTAAAGTTTAATACAATATTTTGCCATTAAATAAATGCATTTATCTTAAGGTAAACTTTGTGTCAAAGCCTCAGAGGGGTTCGACGCACAATAATGACGGTTAAAATATATAAAAGGTTATAAAACTTTATTGTTCATTGTTAAAGGAGGTACTTTACATTATGCGCCCCCCCCCCCATTTTCCATACGTACTGGTGCCAGCAGACGAGTTGAAGGATGCTGACGTCACGTTGACAACCTCGCCGGAGTAGTTGACAAAAGCTAGACCGTTAATAAGCTTATAAACGGTATCCACGACCTGAACCTTATAAACCGGATCATCCGGAATGATGAGATCAAAGTCAACGATCAGACTTCCCTTCCTTTACAAAAAAATGAAATCGAATGATAGTTAAGCGGAAATCATTTCATGTTTCTTTTGAATTAGCCGGTGGGGTGTTATGTTCAATACATGATAATATATAAAAAAAAAACTAAAGAAGAATCTCATGAATAAATATTTACATTAGCAAAAAGGAATACAAGCCTTTCACTTAGATCATCAAAACACAATAAAACGAATTGTCGTAAGCAACAAAAGAAACGACCACAATCCATTTATTTTCATTAATCAAAATTATATAGTTTACATGTACATGTACTACCCCACATGTATTTGAAATAAACAAGATCAATTTTTTACATAAAATTAATTACCACTATCAATATTTATCTATTAAACACGATTTGAAAAACTTCAACTTAATAATAGATATGCCGAATTATTTTTTTGTTTTAATAAAAATATATGCATGGCATCAACACATATTTCTTTCTCGCTTGCATGTCGAGTCAAACGAAATATGGTTTTGGAATGATACATGTAACCATAAAAATAGTTAATGTAGAATAAAAATTAATTCGACTTAATCAATTTAACATACAAAAATATCACACTCATGTTAAATACACACTTCAGATCATTAGATGTTTTAAACTTAAAATAAGATCGCTCGTACTTAGTTCATGATAGAAACAAACATTTTACCTTTCCTGTCGAATTCTTTTGCTTTTAAAGGTGTTCAAAAATGCAAGGGAAACACTGATACAATTTATTTCACTTAATATGTATGTTAATTTTTGTTATTGTTCATAATTCTCCTTTAACCAAATGCTCTCTGAGCAAAGCTTCAAAGCCATTTGTAGACAAAGCGCCGGCCGGGTTGAACAAGACTAGTTAATAATTGTTATGCAGAATTATACGACTACCTAAATATAAAACTTAATTTTATATCATAAAACCAACTGCCATCTGGCAGCTTGTAATGATATTGAATTGAATGAAGTTACGTTACGATAAACATGACGGTATATAAATCACATTCAACATGAAATTTACATACCTTATACTGTGTATAACGACTGTAGATCCTGGTATCGTGGAATAAATGTTTGTTAACTGTAATTATATAGATATAACTGTAGATAGATAAATTAATTGATAGTAAGAAAAATGGATAAATAGAGGTATTCAATGGATTGATACTTACCGCAATATGTACTTTACTTTTAACCGTGCTATAATCGGTGCTTGAAGACAAATCTTCAGATATTGTTACATCTATTTTTAATTCCATTGTGAATTTCGTTAAATGTGATTCTAAATGATAACATAATTTAAGATCATCACAATATTCATGTACTGGTAGTAACAGATTCCGTGAATTGAGATTTAGTTAATATATAGAAAGAAAGATTACAATTTTTCCTGTATGTCTGAACTTTCATCGAAATTTGTTATCAAATAGCCTTAAGTTTCATTCTTAGTGTTAAGTGTCTATTTATATTAATATCATATGAAAAGATGTTTTGTATTTGTTATTTCATTATGTAGGTGTAGAGTGGTTATAAAATATCAATAACAATAAATTTCGCTGTTCATAAAAATCCGCTTGGTGGCGTAAGCTTCAAGATAATAGTTGTAAAGTATAATCAGAAAATGTCATTGATGTTTGCTCCAAGTCATGAAATGATCCTACGTACCAGTAACAAAAGTTGGATATCAAAATAACCCATATAATTATGTAAATTGAATATTGTTAATGGAATATGTTTAATAGAAGAATATCCTTATTTCAGATAACAACAATTTTATACCCGTGGAGCAGGTAGTTCCATTGAATTCCAAAGGACACTGGCACTGGAATCTATTGGTCAAATCAACACAGGTTGCGTTGTTCTTACACGGAGAGGAAGCGCACAGATCGACGTCTAAAGTAGAAATAAGGAAGAGTAACAGGTACAATTCAGTGGCGATAAAGCATGATATTATAAAAAAAATGAATTAAAACGTAAAATACAAGTAAAAATTGTAGTCTTTTAAGTGCAGGTCAATGACATAAGTTTGAAGTATACAAAATCTTTTTTTCCGTTTATACTTGAACATTGATAATACCTGTGATTATTATTTTACATAAAAGCATTACCTTTCAACAATAATATTGTTTTTTTTTAATAAAAAGTAAAACATCCTAATTTACCATCTGTGCAGTTCGTTCCATTGAACCCGTCTGTACAGTAACATTGGTAACCATTGATCAGATCTATACATGTTCCATTGTTCAGACAAGGTTGAGACGCACACTCATCGATATCTATAGGGAGAAACGTAAAATACATGTATCACTAATAACAAAATATTTAGTAACTTTACATTTATGTAGTTTCTTTCTCCAAAAACGAGAATTTGATACAATTTTATAGATTACTGATTTCACAATTTGTGTTTCATTGAATCCTAGAACACAATCACATTGATATTCATTCATAAGGTCTGAGCAAGTTCCGTTGTTTTGACAAGGATTCGCTGTATGTTTAAAGATCATATTTTGAAAATAGATAAACGAGGTTTTTTTTTAAAATCATTAATATTTGTCAGATTGCATTTTATTTGGAGCACTAAGGCCAAACCAATATAATTTCTTGTTATTCGGACAATTGACCTAAAAAAGAGGGGGCGGGCGAGCGATTGCATTTTGATATACAATATGTATATATAAACACATTTAAAATGACAAAAACGCGATTGTCCACGAACTTTTTGGACAACCCTCGTAAAACCATCTACTTTACAACTGAAGTTTAGTTTTTTTTTCATTTATACTTATCAATACTTGTTCTAATTAAAAGCTCCAATGCATGTCATCGACTGCAATTTTTAAGCTTAGTTTATTTCATTTCCGATTTAGAGTTAAATTATTTGGAATGAACGAGGAGCCATATAAACATGGAAAATTTACCCCAAACATTTTGACATCAACTTGAATATCAAAATATATGATAACTTACCATTTGCACAGTTGGTTTCATTGAACCCGACTGTACAATTACATGTGTAATCGTTGATCAGATCTATACAAGTTCCGTTGTTCTGACAAGGTTGAGATGCACACTCATCGATATCTAAAGTAAAGAACATACAATATGATTATCATTACTTAAAAGACACATTAAAATATACGTGTGGAGTAGACATCCATTTTGTATTTATTTCCGGAAACGAAAAACTCAGCATTTAAAGTGCTTACTGTTTTCACAGTTTGTTTTATTGAATCCTGGAACACAATCACATTGGTAGTCGTTCACTAGGTCATTACATGTTCCATTGTTTTGACAAGGATTGGGTTGGCAGTCATCAATATCTGTGTTTGTATAAAGATCATATGTTGAGAAAGGATTAAACAAATATTTTCGTTAGTCGTTAATATTTGTCACATTGTAGGTCTTTTGGAGCACTTTGTAACATACTTATGCATGAAATTTCACAAAGACAATAAAATCATCTATTTTAAAATGCAAGTCCAATTTTTTTCATTTATATAAATCAATGCATTTTCAATTAGAATGCTACAATGCATGCAATCGATTTGATGTTTATAAACCTCAATTTATTGGTTAGTTTCTGATTTAGAGTTAAATTAATCAGAAGGAACGAAGAGCTATAAAAATAAGTAAAATTTAATCCAAACATTTTGACAACAACTTCAATTTCAAAACATATCATAACTTACTGTTTGCACAGTTGGTTTCATTGAAGCCGACTGTACAATTACATGTGTAATCGTTGATGAGATCTATACAAGTTCCGTTGTTCTGACAAGGTTGAGATGCACACTCATCGATATCTAAAGTGACAAACGTACAATTTGCTTATCATTACTTAAAACACACATTAAAATATAATTGTGGAGGAGACATTCATTTTGTATTTAGTTTCAGAAACGAAAAACTCAGTATTTAATTGCTTACTGTTTTCACAGTTTGTTTCATTGAATCCTGGAACACAATCACATTGGTAGTCGTTCACTAGGTCATTACATGTTCCATTGTTTTGACAAGGATTGGGTTGGCAGTCATCAATATCTGTGTATGTTTAAGATCATATGTTGAGAAAGGATAAACGAATATATACGTAAGTTGTTAATGTTTGTCAGATTGCATTTCGTTTGGAGCACTTTGTAGAATAATCAGGCATTTATATTTCACTAAGAGAACAAAATCGTCTACTTTAGAATACACGTCCATTTTTTCATTTTTATTAATCAATGAATTTTTTATTAGAGAGCTACAATGCATGCGATCGATTTGATTTTTAAAAACCTCAATTTTTTTTGTTATTTTCTGATTTAGAATGTAATTAATCAGAAGGAACAAAGAGCTATAAAAACATGAAAAATTTAATCCAAACATTTGATATCAACTTGAATATCAAGAAATATCATAACTTACTGTTTTCACAGTTGGTTTCATTGAACCCGACTGTACAATTACATGTGTAATCGTTGATGAGATCTATACAAGTTCCGTTGTTCTGACAAGGTTGAGATGCACACTCATCGATATCTAAAGTGACAAATGTACAATATGCTTATCATTACTTAAAACACACATTAAAATATAATTGTGGATACATCCATTTAGTATTTATTTCCGGAAACGTAAACCTTAGAATTTAAAGTGCTTACTGTTTTCACAGTTTGTTTCATTGAATCCTGGAACACAATCACATTGGTAGTCGTTTACTAGGTCATTACATGTTCCATTGTTTTGACAAGGATTGGGTTGGCAGTCATCAATATCTGTGTTTGTATAAAGATCATATGTTGAGAAAGGATTAAACGAATATTTTCGTTAGTCGTTAATATTTGTCACATTGTAGGTTTTTTGGAGCACTTTGTAACATACTTATGCATCAAAATTTCACAAATACAATAAAATCATCTATTTTAAAATGCATGTCCATTTTTTTATTTATACTAATCAATGCATTTTCTATTAGAATGCTACAATGCATGCGATCGATTTGATTTTTAAAAACCTCAATTTTTTGGTTAACTTTTGATTTAGAGTTTAATTAATCAGAAGGATCGAAGAGCTATAAAAACAAGAAAAATTTAATCCAAACATTTTGACAACAACTTCAATTTCAAAACATATCATAACTTACTGTTTGCACAGTTGGTTTCATTGAACCCGACTGTACAATTACATGTGTAATCGTTGATCAGATCTATACAAGTTCCGTTGTTCTGACAAGGTTGAGATGCACACTCATCGATATCTAAAGAGACAAACGTACAATTTGCTTATCATTACTTAAAACACACATTAAAATATAATTGTGGAGGAGACATTCATTTTGTATTTAGTTTCAGAAACGAAAAACGCAGTATTTAATTGCTTACTGTTTTCACAGTTTGTTTCATTGAATCCTGGAACACAATCACATTGGTAGTCGTTCACTAGGTCATTACATGTTCCATTGTTTTGACAAGGATTGGGTTGGCAATCATCAATATCTGTGTATGTTTAAGATCATATGTTGCGAAAGGATAAACGAATATATACGTAAGTCGTTAATGTTTGTCAGATTGCATTTCGTTTGGAGCACTTTGTAAAATAATCATGCATTTTTATTTCACTAAGAGAACAGAATCGTCTACTTTAGAATACACGTCCATTTTTTCATTTATATTAATCAATGAATTTTTTATTAGAGAGCTACAATGCATGCGATCGATTTGATTTTTAAAAACCTCAATTTTTTTTGTTAATTTCTGATTTAGAATGTAATTAATCAGAAGGAACAAAGAGCTATAAAAACATGAAAAATTTAATCCAAACATTTGACATCAACTTGAATATCAAGACATATCATAACTTACTGTTTGCACAGTTGGTTTCATTGAAGCCGACTGTACAATTACATGTGTAATCGTTGATGAGATCTATACAAGTTCCGTTGTTCTGACAAGGTTGAGATGCACACTCATCGATATCTAAAGTGAAGAACGTACAATATGCTTATCATTACTTAAAACAAAAATTAATAAATAATTATGGATACATCCATTTAGTATTTATTTCCGGAAACGTAAACCTTAGAATTTAAAGTGCTTACTGTTTTCACAGTTTGTTTCATTGAATCCTGGAACACAATCACATTGGTAGTCGTTTACTAGGTCATTACATGTTCCATTGTTTTGACAAGGATTGGGTTGGCAGTCATCAATATCTGTGTTTGTATAAAGATCATATGTTGAGAAAGGATTAAACGAATATTTTCGTTAGTCGTTAATGTTTGTCACATTGTAGGTTTTTTGGAGCACTTTGTAACATACTTATGCATCAAAATTTCACAAATACAATAAAATCATCTATTTTAAAATGCATGTCCATTTTTTTTTTTATACTAATCAATGCATTTTCTATTAGAATGCTACAATGCATGCGATCGATTTGATTTTTAAAAACCTCAATTTTTTGGTTAACTTTTGATTTAGAGTTTAATTAATCAGAAGGATCGAAGAGCTATAAAAACAAGAAAAATTTAATCCAAACATTTTGACAACAACATCAATTTCAAAACATATCATAACTTACTGTTTGCACAGTTGGTTTCATTGAACCCGACTGTACAATTACATGTGTAATCGTTGATCAGATCTATACAAGTTCCGTTGTTCTGACAAGGTTGAGATGCACACTCATCGATATCTAAAGTGACAAACGTACAATTTGCTTATCATTACTTAAAACACACATTAAAATATAATTGTGGAGGAGACATTCATTTTGTATTTAGTTTCAGAAACGAAAAACTCAGTATTTAATTGCTTACTGTTTTCACAGTTTGTTTCATTGAATCCTGGAACACAATCACATTGGTAGTCGTTTATTAGGTCATTACATGTTCCATTGTTTTGACAAGGATTGGGTTGGCAATCATCAATATCTGTGTATGTTTAAGATCATATGTTGCGAAAGGATAAACGAATATATACGTAAGTTGTTAATGTTTGTCAGATTGCACTTCGTTTGGAGCACTTTGTAAAATAATCATGCATTTTTATTTCACTAAGAGAACAAAATCGTCTACTTTAGAATACACATCCATTTTTTCATTAATATTAATCAATGCATTTTTTATTAGAGAGCTAGAATGCATGCGATCGATTTGATTTTTAAAAACCTCATTTTTTTTTGTTAATTTCTGATTTAGAATGTAATTAATCAGAAGGAACAAAGAGCTATAAAAACATGAAAAATTTAATCCAAACATTTGACATCAACTTGAATATCAAGACATATCATAACTTACTGTTTGCACAGTTGGTTTCATTGAAGCCGACTGTACAATTACATGTGTAATCGTTGATCAGATCTATACAAGTTCCGTTGTTCTGACAAGGTTGAGATGCACACTCATCGATATCTAAAGTGAAGAACGTACAATATGCTTATCATTACTTAAAACAAAAATTAATAAATAACTGTGGATACATCCATTTAGTATTTATTTCCGGAAACGTAAACCTTAGAATTTAAAGTGCTTACTGTTTTCACAGTTTGTTTCATTGAATCCTAGAACACAATCACATTGGTAGTCGTTTACTAGGTCATTACATGTTCCATTGTTTTGACAAGGATTGGGTTGGCAGTCATCAATATCTGTGTTTGTATAAATATCATATGTTGAGAAAGGATTAAACGAATATTTTCGTTAGTCGTTAATATTTGTCACATTGTATGTTTTTTGGAGCACTTTGTAACATACTTATGCATCAAAATTTCACAAATACAATAAAATCATCTATTTTAAAATGCTTGTCCATTTTTTCATTTATACTAATCAATGCATTTTCTATTAGAATGCTACAATGCATGCGATCGATTTGATTTTTAAAAACCTCAATTTATTGGTTAGTTTCTGATTTAGAGTTAAATTAATCAGAAGGAACGAAGAGCTATAAAAACAAGAAAAATTTAATCCAAACATTTTGACAACAACTTCAATTTCAAAACATATCATAACTTACTGTTTGCACAGTTGGTTTCATTGAACCCGACTGTACAATTACATGTGTAATCGTTGATCAGATCTATACAAGTTCCGTTGTTCTGACAAGGTTGAGATGCACACTCATCGATATCTAAAGTGACAAACGTACAATTTGCTTATCATTACTTAAAACACACATTAAAATAGAATTGTGGAGGAGACATTCATTTTGTATTTAGTTTCAGAAACGAAAAACTCAGTATTTAATTGCTTACTGTTTTCACAGTTTGTTTCATTGAATCCTGGAACACAATCACATTGGTAGTCGTTCACTAGGTCATTACATGTTCCATTGTTTTGACAAGGATTGGGTTGGCAGTCATCAATATCTGTGTATGTTTAAGATCATATGTTGAGAAAGGATAAACGAATATATACGTAAGTCGTTAATGTTTGTCAGATTGCATTTCGTTTGGAGCACTTTGTAAAATAATCAGGCATTTATATTTCACTAAGAGAACAAAATCGTCTACTTTAGAATACACGTCCATTTTTTCATTAATATTAATCAATGAATTTTTTATTAGAGAGCTACAATGGATGCGATCGATTTGATTTTTAAAAACCTCAATTTTTTTGGTTATTTTCTGATTTAGAATTTAATTAATCAGAAGGAACAAAGAGCTAAAAAAACATGAAAAATTTAATCCAAACATTTGACATCAACTTGAATATCAAGACATATCATAACTTACTGTTTGCACAGTTGGTTTCATTGAACCCGACTGTACAATTACATGTGTAATCGTTGATCAGATCTATACAAGTTCCGTTGTTCTGACAAGGTTGAGATGCACACTCATCGATATCTAAAGTGACAAAAGTACAATTTGCTTATCATTACTTAAAACACACATTAAAATAGAATTGTGGAGGAGACATTCATTTTGTATTTAGTTTCAGAAACGAAAAACTCAGTATTTAATTGTTTACTGTTTTCACAGTTTGTTTCATTGAATCCTGGAACACAATCACATTGGTAGTCGTTCACTAGGTCATTACATGTTCCATTGTTTTGACAAGGATTGGGTTGGCAGTCATCAATATCTGCGTATGTTTAAGATCATATGTTGAGAAAGGATAAACGAATATATACGTAAGTTGTTAATGTTTGTCAGATTGCATTTCGTTTGGAGCACTTTGTAATATAATCATGCATTTATATTTCACTAAGAGAACAAAATCGTCTACTTTAGAATACACGTCCATTTTTTCATTTATATAAATCAATGCATTTTTTATTAGACAGCTATGTAACAACCGTTAATGATACAACGCCGCTTAATGATATAAATAGCATTAAGCGTTGCAATTGCAACGCTTAATGCTATAAATTCTTGCATTAACAGTTGACATCTTTAACCGTTAATGATAAATCGCCGCTTAATGATAGAATTGTATCATTAAGCGTTACAAATGCACATCAGCCTTAACGCTTAATGAAACAAGCAAATATCGACACCCTCAACCGCTAATGATACAAACTTTATATCATTAAGCGTTGCAGTTGCACCCTCTAATGATACAAAATTGTAAAAAATGAATGAAATAACACTGTTGTTAATAAAGCAATAAGATGTATATCTTGCGCAAATAAAGAATATTGATAAATTACTTAGTTGTGTATCCATACTGTATTCATACTAGATAAGAAAATTATATATGTAGACATAGTATAATCTAATTATTTTACGTAATGCGTTTAAACAAGAATGATTTTATATTTCAACAAACATTTTTCGTAAATCTACATGAAAAAATATATTATGATGTTATCTGAAACACTAGTACCCCTATTAATTAATCCATATTTTAAACATTTATTAACAAACTGTTTTATAATATTGATTACCTGAACAATGAACAAACTTTTGAATAAAAAAAGCACATGGTGCTGTGATCAAACAACAGATCTAGAAGCGAATGCATACACACTTTCACATGACTGTCTTTATACACAAGTAAATAAGCGCATTAAAACCTTGAATATGTAGATTTTTGAAACAACTGTGTGATTTTTGCGGGATTGCATGGGAGACCGGCTGATTAATTGAAGCGGAATGAAAAGTGCTACAGACAGGGCTTTTCTCGTCATTTAACTCACGGACGTACATGTATCAGTATTATATCATCTATAAACTAAAGAACTAGTTTTATGGATCGTGTGTTATCAAGGAGTACTTAATTGTATCTTTTAGTCTTTGATTATTAAGGTCTTACGTTTCCAACGGAATATCTTATAGGGATTGTACTGTTTATTAAGGTCTTCCGTTTCCGATGGAATACATTAAAGTGATTGTAATGTTTTTAAGGGTTCCCGTTTCCAACAGAAGACCTAATAGTGATTGTAATGTTTTTCTTTCTTTCTCTTTAAGGTTGTCCGTTTCCAACGGAAAACCTTATAGTGATTGTAATGTTTTTTCGTTCTTTCTTATTTCCCCCCTTATTTGTCGACAGAGTTTCTCAAAGATGGCTGAGTAGATTTTTATGAAATTTTCAAGAGGGGTAGAAAATGAAAATACCTCGAGGCGTTTTTTCGTTCCATTTTTTCAAAATTTATTTCCATTTGTCCGTTTCATGTCTCGCGACAAAAAACCTTGTCTCCACGAGATCTAGGAAACTATTAAAAAAAACTTGAACATCTACACTTTGTGAGATGATAGACCTATGTCTGTAGATGTGTTTAAACTATTTTGTTTTCTTCGTTGTAACTTCCTTTCGTCACCGGCAACACTTCAAAAATATTTTACGTTTTTTATTTAATAAGTAATGTATTTTGCATAAAATGAAAACATTAGTATAAATCTTACATATGTCATCTATATGTGATGTTAAATAAACAAAAAAAATCTATTTCTGGTGAGATATCTCAATAAGCTCAGGTACGTAGCTTTTTAAAAACAAATTTTGTACCCGCAAGATCCCAGAAACTGTAAGTGATCGAGATGCGAAACTTACATGGACAATAGACATTTGATTGAAGATGTGTTTAACAGTTTTCATTTTGTCGAAGGCTTCATACAAATGAAATTGTAAATGATTTTAACTGTTTTTCTTTGATAGTCTTAGTTAGTCTGATAAACAATAATGTGCGTTGGCAAATGTCTAAGAATCAATAATTTTTCTTTTTAACGAACACTTCCGTTTGTTCGTTTCCTGTCCCGAGACAAAAAACAACTTGTCTCCACAAAATCTCAATACGGTAAACACTTATACAACTAAACTCTGTGGGTTAATAGACCTACGTACGTACATGTGTTTACACTATTTTGTTTCATTCGGCGTAACTTCCGGTTGTCACAGGAAGAACTCCGAAATTTGATTTGTTGTGATCGGCTACGGCCGATCACAGTTGTGTCCATATGGGGCATCCGGCAAATTTTACTATTTGCGCACGCATTGCGCCTTGCACCACTTTATTTACTATGCAATAACAACCTCATATAAATCTTTAATTACACGTAGACTACTAAAAACGTTACTCTTATCCGTTCGCCTTAAAAATAAAACATTTATACAGTTGCATACATAATGATTCAAATAATGTTTTTCTTCACACATGCGTAAGAATATTAATCGGAAGTATAATTCGCCTACTAAAAGGAAAGCTTATTCATGCCTTGCTATTTCGGAAATCTACAAAACGATGCTATATATATTTTATTGCATGTAGCGTAGTGCTTAGCATTTAATATTAACAGAGCTGATCAATGACATTACATGCCGATCATTCCTTTAAAAGGAATACTTGTTTTAAATTGTGATGAAGAGAATATTGGCCATTTATTTTATGAATGTATTGTAGTAAACGAATTATAGACCGATGTTGCAGAATAGATTTTGAGACAGTTTGCATTGTTAATAACACTTGATAAACAATCAGTTCTCTTTAAAAAATATAAAAAAGACACATTTATATTTTAACTTGGTAGTTCTTATTGTGAAGCAATATATTTTTTCTTGTAAATATAAAAGTAACGCAAATCCAAATATGCATGAATTAAATAATGTTATAATAAAAAGGCTTTTGACCAAAAAATATGTACTAATGAAAAACTGTAGATATAACGAGTATGAAAGCTATTGGCAAAAAATATGTGATAAGCTGTAGTACTGTAGTATATATGATAAAATCGTTTCTTTATTGTGCTTTTTTTCTTTTTTGTTTTGAACTCTAATGTTGTTTTTTTCTATTTCTTTACCCTCTTTCAAGTATGTATGTAAAACAGGGACATATCACGTGTCTCACATATCTCTCTCAATTTACTTTCACTACATAAGGACTGTACAGTATGAATATCAATATAGTCAAAAGTTTTCCAATATGATTGTGTCATTTAATCTAGGAGATACTGTAAACGTATTATATTTAGCGTGTACGATATTTGGCGAAAAGTAGTACTTGAACAAGTTGGCGTGGATTTGAATTAGCGTATTCCTGAATGTGACTATTCTAATACATAATTATATGAATGGCATTTAGCGATGTACTTGATTTAGCGGAAGCCGCATTCAACCAAAAGCGCTTAATATAATACACAGCCAAATGTAGTACGTTTATAGTATGTCACGTATATACATGTATATGTTGTGGAGGTGGAAAATTCAATTTAAAAGAGTAAAAAATGAAGTCATCATAACCATGATGCATTTTGCATACAGAAAGTCGGGAAGGGGGGTTCCTTTACAGTATTACAGTGTACTTGACGGTTCGTTATAGATCTGATTAGTTATTAAGTTTATTTTAGAAAAAATACATCTGTCAGGTTAACAGCAATCGGTTTAATATAATGTCATTTGTGAATGACTGCAACATTGCATCCTTGTATAACTTGATTCAGCGATACCATTTATCATTACTTTTTAATTAGAGTAGAGTTTCATGCATGTGTTGTTTGTATATTAAGGAAACAATTTAGCAACTTCAATATCTAAATTTAAACAACGCAAAACGTTTTGTGTCCTTTAATGTTGGTTGGAATAAAACAAATTGATCTCTGCAATTCATTTTTTCTCAAACAAGTATTTAATATAGGTATTGGCCGGTACTGAGAGCAGTCTGAGTTTAAGTACAATGTACATTGGAAAAAAAACATGGTAATACAATGGCAGTATTATGTTCTTAAATAACTTTGGAGTTTAAAAGCAGACTTGATCAAAGTTTATTAGAATCAATGACTCATACATGTACCTGTAGTCATAAATATATTTCAATAGAATTATCACTATAAGACACTAAAAGCCATCTAGTGTGATGTTTCATGTGTATTGCACTTAAATCAGTATAATTCAATAAAATTATCAAATATGTTATTAAATATGAAAACAAAATAGAGGCCAAATATTTTTGTAGACGCCAAATTTAAGTCTAGGCCAAAATTTGGGGTCAAGCCTTGAGACCAAAAGTCCTCATTCAAAAAAATGTTTGTTTTTGTTTATTTTTTTGCCAGCTTTTAATTGAAAGAGCTGGCCACTTTGTTTATGGTTAAAACAACGCAGTCGAATTCCAAACCTATCCTCCCATGGTAACATTTTTAAGTTTACAAGTAAAAAATTGAATTTATAAGAAGCCTCCCCCCCGTCTTTGGAAGCAGATAAACAATTATAGGAAAAAATCCACCCCATCCGCCCCCCTCCTCCCGCATTAGGATTTTGAAAACTGGCGAAAAATGTTTTCCTGTTTTTCTTTTCGATTGTCCTGATTTCGGATTTAGCTGTCCTATCCCATTTAAACAAACGATGCTACGTGCCTGTACTTGCACAACTTAATTGACATATAATGGCGGCGATGCAGAGTTATCATACATAAATTTAGTGTAATCGTGATAAATCCAAAATTCCGAATTTCCATGCGAGTCGCTGTCTTATGAGTACCTGTAAAATTAAGCTGGTAGTGTGACGGTGTAATGTTTGGTTGGCAGACATTCAGTGTAGCTATTCAAAAATCCGCTTTATTTGTCGAAGTCTTGGTTTTTTTCTTCTAAAATTTTGCAATACGTAGTCATTTAGTTAGGTTTGTCATCATCTGCTATAATAATGGGGCCTATTTCGCAAAGCGGGGCATAATGCAAAAACTGAGCGCATGCGAGCACATCATAATGCATATACATCGGGGGGTGGGGGGGGGGGGGGGTGGGGGGACCCTAAAAAGGCTTGGCGTAGGGGCTCCACAAGGCACGCTGACAAATACTTTAAGATAAACACAGATAAACACAGACATCGCTTTGTTCTATGTAAAAGGGTAAAACGGGAGGCGCATACTTAGTTCTGTCTAATTTTCCATATGCTTTCGTTATCCCCTCCCCCCCTCCCCCCCTCCCCCCCCCCCTCCCGGACATTCGCAAAACATGAATGCTACACGTATCGCCTTTAATTTCTATAATTTCTATGTAGTTTATAAGTGAGGTCAAAATTCTACGGGGGTCAGTTTTCAACGTGTGTGTGTGTGTGGGGGGGGGGGGGGGGGGTTGTAGATATACAGGTCTGGAATGGTTTTTTACTGTAGAAAAACTCTACTTATCATATTAGAATACTGACCCTGGGTCAGTTTTCTCCGTAGAAATTCGACCCCCGGGTCAATATTCTACAGGGGGAACTTTTCGTCGTTACACCGGAACTCCTATATACAATTTTGATTTTTACATAGAATTGATCTTAAAAACTAAAATTATGATTATTGAGCAAATTGAAAAAAAAAATTAAAAGATTTATTTTCAATCATTCATACAATTTTGTATCATTAGAGGGTGCAACTGCAACGCTTAATGATATAAAGTTTGTATCATTAGCGGTTGAGGGTGTCGATATTTGCTTGTTTCATTAAGCGTTAAGGCTGATGTGCATTTGTAACGCTTAATGATACAATTCTATCATTAAGCGGCGATTTATCATTAACGGTTAAAGATGTCAACTGTTAATGCAAGAATTTATAGCATTAAGCGTTGCAATTGCAACGCTTAATGCTATTTATATCATTAAGCGGCGTTGTATCATTAACGGTTGTTACACATCTACAATGCATGCGATCGATTTGATTTTTAAAAACCTCAATTTTTTTTGTTAAATTCTGATTTAGAATGTAATTAATCAGAAGGAACAAAGAGCTATAAAAACATGAAAAATTTAATCCAAACATTTGACATCAACTTAAATATCAAGACATATCATAACTTACTGTTTGCACAGTTGGTTTCATTGAAGCCGACTGTACAATTACATGTGTAATCGTTGATCAGATCTATACAAGTTCCGTTGTTCTGACAAGGTTGAGATGCACACTCATCGATATCTAAAGTGAAGAACGTACAATATGCTTATCATTACTTAAAACAAAAATTAATTAATAATTGTGGATACATCCATTTAGTATTTATTTCCGGAAACGTAAACCTTAGAATTTAAAGTGCTTACTGTTTTCACAGTTTGTTTTATTGAATCCTGGAACACAATCACATTGGTAGTCGTTTACTAGGTCATTACATGTTCCATTGTTTTGACAAGGATTGGGTTGGCAGTCATCAATATCTGTGTTTGTTTAAAGATCATATGTTGAGAAAGGATTAAACGAATATTATCGTTAGTCGTTAATATTTGTCACATTGTAGGTCTTTTGGAGCACTTTGTAACATACTTATGCATTAAAATTTCACAAATACAATAAAATCATCTATATTAAAATGCATGTCCATTTTTTCATTTATACTAATCAATGCATTTTCTATTCGAATGCTACAATGCATGCGATCGATTTGATTTTTAAAAACCTCAATTTTTTTGTTAATTTCTGATTTAGAGTTAAATTAATCAGAAGGAACGAAGAGCTATAAAATCAAGAAAAATTTAATCCAAACATTTTGACAACAACTTCAATTTCAAAACATATCATAACTTACTGTTTTCACAGTTGGTTTCATTGAACCCGACTGTACAATTACATGTGTAATCGTTGATCAGATCTATACAAGTTCCGTTGTTCTGACAAGGTTGAGATGCACACTCATCGATATCTAAAGTGACAAACGTACAATATATTTATCATTACTTAAAACAAAAATTAATTAATAATTGCGGATACATCCATTTAGTATTTATTTCCGGAAACGTAAACCTTAGAATTTAAAGTGCTTACTGTTTTCACAGTTTGTTTCATTGAATCCTGGAACACAATCACATTGGTAGTCGTTTACTAGGTCATTACATGTTCCATTGTTTTGACAAGGATTGGGTTGGCAGTCATCAATATCTGTGTTTGTTTAAAGATCATATGTTGAGAAAGGATTAAACGAATATTTTCGTTAGTCGTTAATATTTGTCACATTGTAGGTCTTTTGGAGCACTTTGTAACATACTTATGCATTAAAATTTCACAAATACAATAAAATCATCTATTTTAAAATGCATGTCCATTTTTTCATTTATACTAATCAATGCATTTTCTATTAGAATGCAACAATGCTTGCGATCGATTTGATTTTTAAAAACCTCAATTTTTTTGTTAATTTCTGATTTAGAGTTAAATTAATCAGAAGGAACGAAGAGCTAAAAAATCAAGAAAAATTTAATCCAAACATTTTGACAACAACTTCAATTTCAAAACATATCATAACTTACTGTTTTCACAGTTGGTTTCATTGAAGCCGACTGTACAATTACATGTGTAATCGTTGATCAGATCTATACAAGTTCCGTTGTTCTGACAAGGTTGAGATGCACACTCATCGATATCTAAAGTGACAAACGTACAATATACTTATCATTACTTAAAACACACATTAAAATAGAATTGTGGAGGAGACATTCATTTTGTATTTAGTTTCAGAAACGAAAAACTCAGTATTTAATTGCTTACTGTTTTCACAGTTTGTTTCATTGAATCCTGGAACACAATCACATTGGTAGTCGTTCACTAGGTCATAACATGTTCCATTATTTTGACAAGGATTGGGTTGGCAGTCATCAATATCTGTGTATGTTTAAGATCATATGTTGAGAAAGGATAAACGAATATATACGTAAATCGTTAATGTTTGTCAGTTTGCATTTCGCTTGGAGCACTCTGTAACATAGTCATGCATTTATATTTCACTAAGAGAACAAAATCGTCTACTTTAGAATACACGACCATTTTTTCATTTATATTAATCAATGAACATTTTATTAGAGAGCTACAATGCATGCGATCGATTTGATTTTTAAAAACCTCAATTTTGTTTGTTAATTTCTGATTTAGAATTTAATTAATCAGAAGGAACAAAAGGCTATAAAACATGAAAAATTTAATCCAAACATTTGACATCAACTTGAATATCAAGACATATCATAACTTACTGTTTGCACAGTTGGTTTCAATGAAGCCGACTGTACAATTACATGTGTAATCGTTGATGAGATCTATACAAGTTCCGTTGTTCTGACAAGGTTGAGATGCACACTCGTCGATATCTAAAGTGACAAACGTACAATATGCTTATCATTACTTAAAACAAAAATTAATTAATAATTGTGGATACATCTATTTAGTATTTATTTCCGGATACGTAAACCTTAGAATATAAAGTGCTTACTGTTTTCACAGTTTGTTTCATTGAATCCTAGAACACAATCACATTGGTAGTCGTTTACTAGGTCATTACATGTTCCATTGTTTTGACAAGGATTGGGTTGGCAGTCATCAATATCTATGTATGTTTAAGATCATATGTTGAGAAAGGATTAAACGAATATTTTCGTTAGTCGTTAATATTTGTCACATTGTAGGTCTTTTGGAGCACTTTGTAACATACTTATGCATTAAAATTTCACAAATACAATAAAATCATCTATTTTTAAATGCATGTCCATTTTTTTCATTTATACTAATCAATGCATTTTCTATTAGAATGCTACAATGCATGCGATCGATTTGATTTTTTAAACACCCCAATTTTTTTGTTAATTTCTGATTTAGAGTTAAATTAATCAGAAGGATCGAAGAGCTATAAAATCAAGAAAAATTTAATCCAAACATTTTGACAACAACTTGAATATCAAGACATATCATAACTTACTGTTTGCACAGTTGGTTTCATTGAATCCGACTGTACAATTACATGTGTAATCGTTGATCAGATCTATACAAGTTCCGTTGTTCTGACAAGGTTGAGATGCACACTCATCGATATCTAAAGTGACAAACGTACAATATGCTTATCATTACTTAAAACAAAATTTAATTAATAATTGTGGATACATCCATTTAGTATTTATTTCCGGAAACGTAAACCTTAGAATTTAAAGTGCTTACTGTTTTCACAGTTTGTTTCATTGAATCCTAGAACACAATCACATTGGTAGTCGTTTACTAGGTCATTACATGTTCCATTGTTTTGACAAGGATTGGGTTGGCAGTCATCAATATCTGTGTATGTTTAAGATCATATGTTGAGAAAGGATAAACGAATATATACGTAAGTCGTTAATGTTTGTCAGATTGCATTTCGTTTGGAGCACTTTGTAACATAATCATGCATTTATATTTCAGTAAGAGTATAAAATCGTCTACTTTAGAACACACGTCCAATTCTTCATTTATATTAATCAATGAATTTTTTATTAGAGAGATACAATGCATGCGATCGATTTGATTTTTAAAAACATCAATGTTTTGTTAATTTTTGATTTAGAGTTAAATTAATCAGAAGGAACGAAGAGCTATAAAAACATGAAAAATTTAATCCAAACATTTGACATCAACTTGAATATGAAGACATATCATAACTTACTATTTGCACAGTTGGTTTCATTGAAGCCGACTGTACAATTACATGTGTAATCGTTGATCAGATCTATACAAGTTCCGTTGTTCTGACAAGGTTGAGATGCACACTCATCGATATCTAAAGTGACAAACGTACAATATGCTTATCATTACTTAAAACACATATTAAAATAGAATTGTGGAGGAGACATTCATTTTGTATTTAGTTTCAGAAACGAAAAACTCAGTATTTAATTGCTTACTGTTTTCACAGTTTGTTTCATTGAATCCTGGAACACAATCACATTGGTAGTCGTTCACTAGGTCATTACATGTTCCATTGTTTTGACAAGGATTGGGTTGGCAGTCATCAATATCTGTGTATGTTTAAGATCATATGTTGAGAAAGGATAAACGAATATATACGTAAGTTGTTAATGTTTGTCAGATTGCATTTCGTTTGGAGCACTTTGTAATATAATCATGCATTTATATTTCACTAAGAGAACAAAATCGTCTACTTTAGAATACACGTCCATTTTTTCATTTATATTAATCAATGCATTTTTTATTCGACAGCTACAATGCATGCGATCGATTTGATTTTTAAAAACCTCAATTTTTTTTGTTAATTTCTGATTTAGAATTTAATTAATCAGAAGGAACAAAGAGCTATAAAAACATGAAAAATTTAATCCAAACATTTGACATCAACTTAAATATCAAGACATATCATATCTTACTGTTTGCACAGTTGGTTTCATTGAAGCCGACTGTACAATTACATGTGTAATCGTTGATCAGATCTATACAAGTTCCGTTGTTCTGACAAGGTTGAGATGCACACTCATCGATATCTAAAGTGACGAACGTACAATATGCTTATCATTACTTAAAACAAAAATTAATTAATAATTGTGGATACATCCATTTAGTATTTATTTCCGGAAACGTAAACCTTAGAATTTAAAGTGCTTACTGTTTTCACAGTTTGTTTCATTGAATCCTGGAACACAATCACATTGGTAGTCGTTTACTAGGTCATTACATGTTCCATTGTTTTGACAAGGATTGGGTTGGCAGTCATCAATATCTGTGTTTGTTTAAAGATCATATGTTGAGAAAGGATTAAACGAATATTATCGTTAGTCGTTAATATTTGTCACATTGTAGGTCTTTTGGAGCACTTTGTAACATACTTATGCATTTATATTTCACAAATACAATAAAATCATCTATATTAAAATGCATGTCCATTTTTTCATTTATACTAATCAATGCATTTTCTATTCGAATGCTACAATGCATGCGATCGATTTGATTTTTAAAATTCTCAATTTTTTTGTTAATTTCTGATTTAGAGTTAAATTAATCAAAAGGAACGAAGAGCTATAAAATCAAGAAAAATTTAATCCTAACATTTTGACAACAACTTGAATATCAAGACATATCATAACTTACTGTTTGCACAGTTGGTTTCATTGAAGCCGACTGTACAATTACATGTGTAATCGTTGATCAGATCTATACAAGTTCCGTTGTTCTGACAAGGTTGAGATGCACACTCATCGATATCTAAAGTGACAAACGTACAATATGCTTATCATTACTTAAAACAAAAATTAATTAATAATTGTGGATACATCCATTTAGTATTTATTTCCGGATACGTAAACTTTAGAATTTAAAGTGCTTACTGTTTTCACAGTTTGTTTCATTGAATCCTGGAACACAATCACATTGGTAGTCGTTTACTAGGTCATTACATGTTCCATTGTTTTGACAAGGATTGGGTTGGCAGTCATCAATATCTATGTATGTTTAAGATCATATGTTGAGAAAGGATAAACGAATATAAACGTAAGTCGTTAATATTTGTCAGATTGCATTTCGTTTGAAGCACTTTGTAACATAATCATGCATTTATATTTCACCAAGAGAATAAAATCGTCTACTTTAGAACACACGTCCAATTCTTCATTTATATCAATCACTAATTTTTTTTTATTAGAGAGCTACAATGCATGCGATCGATTTGATTTTTAAAAACCTCAATGTTTTGTTAATTTCTGATTTAGAGTTAAAATAAACAGAAGGAACAAAGAGCTATAAAATCAAGAAAAATTTAATCCAAACATTTGACATCAACTTGAATATGAAGACATATCATAACTTACTATTTGCACAGTTGGTTTCATTGAAGCCGACTGTACAATTACATAAGTAATCGTTGATCAGATCTATACAAGTTCCGTTGTTCTGACAAGGTTGAGATGCACACTCATCGATATCTAAAGTGACAAACGTACAATATGCTTATCATTACTTATAACAAACATTTATTTATAACTGTGGATACATCCATTTAGTATTTATTTCCGGAAACTTTAATCTTAGAATTTAAAGTGCTTACTGTTTTCACAGTTTGTTTCATTGAATCCTGGAACACAATTGCATTGGTAGTCGTTCACTAGGTCATTACATGTTCCATTGTTTTGACAAGGATTGGGTTGGCAGTCATCAATATCTGTGTATGTTTAAGATCATATGTTGAGAAAGGATTAAACGAATATTTTCGTTAGTCGTTAATATTTGTCACATTGTAGGTCTTTTGGAGCACTTTGTAACATACTTATGCATTAAAATTTTACAAAGACAATAAAATCATATACTTTAGAGTGCAAGTCCATTTTTTGAATTATACTAATCGGTGCATTTTTTATTATAGAGCTACAATGCATGCGATCGATTTGATTTTTTAAACACCTCAATTTTTTTGTTAATTTCTGATTTAGAGTTAAATTAAATCAGAGGGAACCAAGAGGTTTGAAAACATGAAAAATTAAATCCAAACTGTTTAACGTCAACTTGAATATCCAGACATATCATAACTTACTGTTTTCACAGTTGGTTTCATTGAAGCCGACTGTACAATTACATGTGTAATCGTTGATCAGATCTATACAAGTTCCGTTGTTCTGACAAGGTTGAGATGCACACTCATCGATATCTAAAATGACAAACATAGTGTATGTTTATCATTACTTAAAACAAACATTAAAATATAATTGTGGAGACATCTATTTTGTATTTATTTACAGAAACGAAAAACTTAGAATTTAAAGTGATTACTGTTTTCACAGTTTGTTTCATTGAATCCTGGAACACAATCACATTGGTAGTCGTTCACTAGGTCATTACATGTTCCATTGTTTTGACAAGGATTGGGTTGGCAGTCATCAATATCTGTGTATGTTTGAAGATCATATGTTGAGAAAGGATAAACGAATATATTTGTGAATCGTTAATCTTTTTCAGATTGCATTTCATTTAGATCACATATATGTCGTAAATATAATATTTATGGATTAAAATTTCACAAATATAATAAAATCATCTACTTTAAATATGAAAGATTTTTTTTTCATTTATATAAATCAATGTATTTTCTATTTGAGACCTACAATGAATGCAATCGATTTGATTTTTGAAAACCTTAATTTATTTTTTTTTTAATTTCTGATTTAGATTTTAATTAATAAGAAGGAATGAAGAGCTTTGAGAGCATGAAAAATTTAACCCAAACATTTTTACATCTACTTGAATATCAAGACATATCATAACTTACTTTTTGTACAGTTGGTTTCATTGAACCCGACTGTACAATTACATGTGTAATCGTTAATCAGATCTATACAAGTTCCGTTGTTCTGACAAGGTTGAGATGCACACTCATCGATATCTAAAGTGAAGAACGTACAATATGCTTATCATTACTTAAAACAAACATTAAAATATAAATGTAGAGACATCTATTTTATATTTATTTTCGGAAACGAAAAACGTAGCATTTAAAGTGCTTACTGTTTTCACAGTTTGTTTCATTGAATCCTGGAACACAATCACATTGGTAGTCGTTCACTAGGTCATTACATGTTCCATTATTTTGACAAGGATTGGGTTGGCAGTCATCAATATCTGTATCATTGTAAAGTATATGTCATTTTTATCTATGTTAACGTAGCAACAAACTCTTGAATTCGGTTAGAACGAATGTAATAAACTTGAAAAGGCGTACAAGTTTTCATCAATTACCTCCGGAATTCACAGTAATACATCTTGACTCTGAGGATGTCCTGAAAAATTATAGCATTATTAATTAAGTAGTCACTAAAATATACTTTTTCAAAATTTAGATTGTTCAGGTTAAAACTATCCTGATAATTTGTTACGTGTTAAACTTACATTTGAAAAAAAAACATTGATGAAAATAATGATATTTTGATGATTGACAAAACATAGCAAAACTATGCTTGCATTAAATTGAAAATTGATTTCATAACCGTTCGTTACTGCAAATAATCGAACAGTATCAATTATAGCCTTGTGAATTATGAGAGAGAGAGAAAAGAGAGAGAGAGAGAGAGAGAGAGAGAGAGAGAGAGAGAGAGAAATAGCTATAATTTTTTAAAGAAATGTCGATTAGTAAGTAAACTGAAGGTTAAAAAGATGAAAATTTCATACTTTAAGAATTTTTTAGAATTTAAATTATTGAATACTAAACCAAGAAAGTGAAAACAGCATAATCTAAAAAAAAAAAGAGGACTACAGGTCTTGACGGTCACCTGAGTTATTCATAAAAGGTGGGGGCGGGGATGCATATGTCGGAGAAATCTCTGATTTTATACATGTCGGATAATATACATGTATACCCTCCAGGTGACAGAAATTGTAAAAAAAATTGTACAGGTTCTATGGACATCGTAACCATGTAATAAGTTTTTGTTTCCTAAACATTTGGGAATAGAGAAGATTTTTAACAATGTGGTTCTTTTTTGTGGTCAACGATGGAGGAAGATCAAAACAATTGATATACTTCCTTATTTTCTCACTTAATTTTGCATTAAATTTTTGTCAGCAGAGCTAAAGAACAGAATTCAGTCCTTTTTATCATATTTTAAAAACAACCCCCCCCCCCCAAAAAAAAAATAAAAATAAAAGATTGATCTCTTGCCCCATGAGGCAAAGGCTATCATAATATCTTAACTTTTGTAGACAACTTTATTCATTCTCCTTTCTAAATATGAATTCATCTATTGCATTAAAATTCAACAGTAGAAGAATGGAATATATTTTTTAAAAACATGATAAACTACCCCCTCCCCTCCCCCCCTCCCGCGATAGGCAGAACCCCTGCTTTACTTGTTATTCAATTTAATTTAAGAAGACAGCTTTATAGTCTTTCTTAATTTGCAGTCGGTTTCTATTCCATATCAGAAGAAGTTAAAATAATTTTTAAACCTTCTACACTTTAACACTATATGAGCATTTTTTGCCACATCCTGCACGGAACCCCTACCCTGGTATTCATTAAAGTTACAATTTTCATAGAGGGCTTTATAGTCTTTCTTAAATATTAAATTCGGTGCCAGTGAAAGTAAAGAATTTTAATACTACATGCTCAATTTGACCTCTCCCTAGAGCCATCCCCATTACCTTGGGGGACATGAAATTTACAATTTTAGTAGAGGGCTTTGTGGTGTTTTTGTGATCGGCTTCGGCCGATCACTGTTGTGTCCATATGAGGCATCCGGCAAATGCTTCCACGTGCGCACACATTTCGCTTGCATAAGTAGTTCTTATAAAAACTTGAAGTTTGGTTAAGTATTTATATAACATTTTACTCGGTTTTATTTCAATTCATTTACCTTAAGAGATGCAAACATACATAAAATACAGTTCGACCTGTTAATTCAAGAATGCACATTTTGTCTCACGCGTAAGAATTTCGATCGAAAGATTCATTCAGTAATGCAGTTGACCTCGATGAACTGACCTCAATCATAAGAAGATGCTCCATGAACTGACCTCGATCTATTGATGTTGCATAATAGTAGCTAGGAAGACGGCTTGATTCATAAACAAGGTTACGTTATAATGCGACCTCAATAGCAAGTTATGATGGCATTCAATGTTTTTCAGTCGCATTAAATTATTTTAATACAACTCATTCTTTGTATACGTGTTATAATGCTCTTTAAAGAGCCCTACTCAGTATTTCTGAAGAAGAAAATACATTAACATTTAATAATTACGTTAAAAATATAAAATTAGACAAGGAGTTTACGAACGGCTTTTCCCAAATTTATTTCAAAATTAAATTTGTTGACGGTTTATAATAATGAAATTATGGTGTACAGATTCAAAATATTCTATATTTTGTAAAAATACAGTGCTTTTTTTATTATTTTACATCAAACTGATCATGTTGATTGCTTCTAGCTATTAATATATCATTATTGCCGATCATTCCTTTAAAAGGAATACTTGTTTAACATGAAGTCAGTTTCATTATAGTTTCAGCAAAAGAAAAAAAAAGATTTTTAAATATTTTATGCATAAACACAACATGAACATTTCAGCACCGCCCTAGGGTCAAAACCCCTACCTCGGGGACATACAATTTAAAATTTTGGTAGAGGGCATCCTGGTCTACTTAACTATGGATTCAGTATTTCTCTCAGATGTGCGAAAGTAAAAAGGACAATTTTTGAAACAGGGTCATATATTGACCACTTCGGCTCGCCCCTAGGGCCCCTGTGGGACAATAGTCATAAAATTTACAATTTATGTTCCCCTTATCCCTAAGATAAATTATACCAAATTTGAAAAGAATTGGTAATCACTGATGATGAAGTTTTGAAGAAGTTACAAATGTTCAATTGTTAACACACGACGCATGACGAAGGACAACGTCGGACGAAAACCAATTGCAATAAAGCGACTCAGGTGAGCTATAAAAGCTGTAAAAGAAACAAAGAAAAGATCGACATGCTGAAGTATATGAGAAAAACATCTGATTCAAAATAAAAATATACTGGTAATATTGAGTGAAAGAGGGCTAAAGTAGTTGATAATGAACATGTATAATAAACTACTTAACTTTCTTTTGTTTCTGCTGAAAAGCACATTACATGAGTTGCATTGAGATCCTCGCTATTAGATTCTAGCGTGATTGTGACCTCAAATTCATGAGTCCCATGTTGGACGATGGCCGACATTGTAAAATTGAGAGGCGACATGATATGGAATTTGGTTACACTGAAATATATTGAGGTACATAACATTAGAAAGGTTTCGAGGTGTCTTTGACTTCATCTTTCATTGTTAGAGCTACCTCATGAAAAAAATATAATAAAAGTTAAATAAAATAAAAAATATACATTTTAAATAATGATAGAAATATCATATAAAGATAATACAATTGAATAAGAGAGTCTGATTGATCGACTTCAAACTGAAGTCAATAAAAAGAAAAAATTATATTAACCAAACGTTAAATATAATTTTTCTTCAGCGCCGATTTATCACATAAATTATTTTTTTTAACAAACTTGTGTTGCTGTTTCGATAGATAGCCTATGTTCCAATATATTTTCGAATTTCAATGAAAATTGTTTTATATGATGTTTGCTTAAAAAACTTATATCGATAAAAACGGGGTATTGCCTGTAAAGGTGACTAGTAAATGATTCAAGAGTGTCCTTTTTGTGCTAGAACCATTATGAAGTCATAATTGATTTGAAGAATCTTTTTCCAGTACTTTACGACTTTAAAGAAATTATGTAGAAAATTATACAATTTCTTGACATATTGTGTTAAAACATGGAAAAAGTAATCCCGATACCTATATTCAATTTGACATCATTTTAAAGAGGAGATCAAGAGCTTGACGTGTAATTCCGTTTTTGGAGAGGCTGTAGGCATTCTAAATATATTTTATTAGTCAAAAATAGACAAACCTCTGAAATTCGTTCCTTATTTTCTTTATATTTCATTAAAAATGACAGTTTAAACATGATTTTTCATTGTGTTTACAAAAACCTTTCGCCCCGGTACATCTTATCAAACAAAGCTATTGTTATGAAGCATCATTGAAAGAATTTATATCTTAATTTTTATAAACCTGTAGGCACCTTTGATTTACTAGATCTTGACCTTAATGTTTGGAAATATGACTATAATTGGTACCTCTTGTTCAATTTTAACGTTTTGAAAGAATAATTTACTTGGTAGGGTTTAATTACAATTGAATAATACAAACATTAAAATGATTATCAGCAATTTTTAATGAATCTTTATTGAATATTTAATCTAAGAGAATTCCATTTTTAAAAAAATGCATAAACACCTATAAAAACATTTAGCATATATTTTGAATAATATAATCCACTATTTTCAAAACTCTAATGATCTGTTGTGAATGGTTGCGTATTATTTAAAACGTGAAAAAGATTAATAATGAATAATTTATCGAAAATCGTAAAATTCAGTCTAGTGGCCGGTGTACGTTATTAATTTTTTTCGAATCATTCTCAGAAGTCATCATATTGTTTGACTAACCTTGTATTATTAACACGAGCTCTAGCATATAGTTGTAAAAATCCATTTTGAGTCTGTAATTTTTTCCCAGCAGTAGGTGTTGGATCGACAAAATATACGCTGTCGGGACAAATAGTGCCATTATCAACATTGATGATAAACTGCAATGGCACACTACTTAAAGGGACACTGGAGGACGAATCGGTGAAATCCTCAATCTGGAGAGCCACAGCATAATTTCCAGCAGTCACAATACTTATATTGCTATTGATAGTAAATGAACAGGATGCCTGAAAGATGAAGTGTGACTTTTGTTTCAAAAGGTAAGCAACAAAGCCGTCTTATTTTAAAAATTAAGGTGACAATAGATAGATAGATAGATAGATAGATAGATAGATAGATAGATAGATAGATAGATAGATAGATAGATAGATACAAAAAATTAATTACCCCATCAAATGTCAGAAATGATACATGGTTGCCACAGACATTGGCACATTCATTTGATCCTGATGCAAAGCGGCATCCAACAATATCTCCGTCAAAGTCTGCCACTACAAGTAGCAGATGACTGTATTGTTTACTAACTAATTTACCTTCTCCATGCAGGCTCTTAACATCGTTTTGAAAGGGCAAATTTGCTTAAATGTTTACTTTTTCTTTAAAAAGATAAAATAGATAATACTTTTCTTTTTTCGAGCTACTATGAATAATGAAAATTAAAACAAAATTATAAAAAGAAGAAAAATACTTGGTAGTTTTTTCTGCAATGCTCGATATCGTTACCTTTATGGAACACTAAAGAAAGCATTTTATTTTTTATATTTACATTTTACTCTCAATCATTCAAAAAATTGTCAATAATAAACAGTGAGTATGAAGGAACGTTTACTATCATTTTTGTCGATCAGCACGTTACACAAAAGAAAAAGCCAATTTTTCAATTTATGAAGGTTGCCAGAGTTACAGCAACTATCTCTAAGGTTAACACGTGTATGTTTGTGCTGTCTATGTAGCCTAAGTTTCGATCGATCGAAATAATCAATTTAAATCAACATCAAAAGTACGAAAACACCTTCAATGTATATTATGCATTATAGCTACATCAATTCCAGTTGATATTCAATTAGTTTAATTTTGAAGCAGTTTTTAAAGTAATGTGTATATTCATACGAAGACAGGTCATTTATAATTTTTTAGAATTTCATAATTACAAAATAAAATATCGCAGGTACAAGAAAACAAGTTGTACGAACGACTCATAATTTAGTTATTACGAGTCATAATAACGACATGATTCATTAGACATAAGTCATCCTTACTTGAAATATCAGTCGTATATGAGTAACTAAGTCGTACATTCGATGTATTATAAAAGTCGTTGGAATAAGATAATAAGTCGACCGTACCAGATGATAAGTAGTAAGTAAGAGATACTGTGCTGTACAAACAAAATAATTAAGGTCGTACGTACGAGGTGCTAAGTCGTAATAAGTGCATATTAATATAGATACATTGTATGACCCCATGTCTGAGATGATATCATAGAACTTAAAGACCACAGATCAAAATGCATCTTTTACCTGGAATGTAAAATGTTGAATCAGATGACGAACATGTCTGAGATAATATTATAGTAGAAGCCGCAGACGAAACAGGTGATTGGTTTATTTTTCCAGTATCACTTCGTACACTTAAATCTACGGTCATTCTGAGGCTCCAAGAACCAGAAAAATGAACAAGGGAAATCCAAGCACCGCCACTAAATCTGAAAACGCAAACTTTAATAAAGCAACATATGATAAGGAATGCATTCCGGATAATTATGCCAGTGCCAAGGTGGCATTTTTGCACCCGCTTAAGATGCAGTTTAGAAAAAATTCATTTATACCAAATGATGGACCATTCTCTATAGAGTATATAACCACTTTTGATTTTAGTATGTTTCACCTGACAAGAGAGATATTTACCTTTAAAAATTAATATCCCATTGGAAAATGATAATTCCCATAGGAGAAATGATTCTCCTACAGGAAATTTTAACAATCCTATAGGATTTTCTAAAAATCCTATAGGAATTATATTTTCTAGAGGAGAATAATATTTCCTGTAGGAATTTGCTTCAGACCGGTAGCTTTCCTATAGGAAAAAAAGATTCTCTAACGGATTATATCAAATCCTGTCGGAATTGAAATTCCTATAGGAAGTTCTTGTATTCCGATAGGAAATTTCAAATTTCCTATAGAAATATTGTTTTCCTATGGGAGAAACGTAGGAATTTATTTTTGAAAGGTATAAATCCCACCTGACAGGTGATATACAATGCTAATAAAGGCGGTTGTAAACTCTCAAAGCAATGGTCTATCATATAGCATATTTGAATTTTTCGATATATGCAGCAAAGATTGGCACTGGCATAATTATCCGGCACAGTGTTTATATATATATATATATATATATATATATATATATATATATATATATATATATATATATATATATATATATATATATATATATGCAACGTAAATTTAAACATCGGTTAACTGTCAAAGTGTAAACACCATCAAATCATAACATTTATCACAGTGCTAAATCCACAGTTCTGTAATTTTGAATTGAAGAAGTGATATTGAAGAAGTGATTACATCTTTATAAAGCAAAAAAAAAAAATATATATTCCGTAAGTGCTATACACTTATTTAAGACGATATTTTGTTTTGCTTTATAAGTATGCCATATACTATGCTTCTTGCACAATAGTAGCACCTTTTTACCCGAAAACTTGCTATATTCCGAGCGAGCTTTGTTACAACGCACTTTTTTTCAAAGTGCGTTGATATGGTCGACATTAACGCACTTTGAAAAAAAAATTGTGCAGGGTCCGGTTGAAATTGTTAAGACCCACAAATATGATATTTAAGCTATTTTTTAGCTATTCTGAATAGCAATTTTGCAACGAAAAGGCTTGTCGATAAAATCGCGTAGTTTAACAATTTACACATGAAGAACAACAGTTCAAGGGTTTATTGAGAATTGTACGTGTATCAAAATGCCGGTATCATATGAACTGCACTAATTAGCCGTCAGCTGTCTTTCCAAATTATTTTTATCATTTTTGGAAAAAATGATCAATTTATATGACTAAACTCTGTTTATATAAGTTAAGTTGACTTGGTCCAAAATTTAACGCATTTTGAAATTTTTTTTCAAAGCGCTTTGATTTTGTCTCAAATTTATGACACTTTAAATTTCTTAAAAATGCGTTATTTTTTCAAAGTGCGTTGCCACAGACCTTTTTCCCTTTGTTAACATTGTCTTTATACCATATATCTGGTTATTTTGCGATTATAATTTTGTTTTTGGCTTCATTGCAATCACTTTTACATCGATATCGCAAAAAGTACAATACGCAGAAATTTCATTAGGAATTGTTTGCAATTAAAACTTAATATATCGCAAAAAATGACTGACGCAAATATAAAAAGATCACATATTTAGCCCAGTATTGCAGAGAGGTATAACAGCGCTCTTTCCCTTTATTTGGCCTACAACTGTCTTTGGACGGGAAGTACCTTTTATTTTTTAAAATAGATATATGTATACAGGTACCTGTTGCAACAGAATTTTAGAAACCAATTTACCAATTTCATATTAGTGTTTCTAACCATTGGTTTGTCATAAATTCAGGAAACCTGTATCCAAAAATGAATACATGTACATACATGTAGAACTCTGTGACTTTCATCAAATGCAATGGTTTAAAACAGAGGTTTTGGAGGGTTCTGTTTAATTTCGAGGTGTTCATACTCAGAATAATACAGGGATATTCATTTGAATTGAAAACATCAAATTATATACATGAAGTTAAAACTTTTTATTCTTATCATGCTGTTAGTTAAACTATTTTTTTTTAATTTACAACCTGGTGGAATCGATCCAGCGACCGCAAAATCAAACACGCATATGTCTTATCGCTAGACAATGCAACGTATACAACAAACCTTCAAAATGGCATATGCAATTTTTTACATGAATGTTTTAAAAAAGTCACAAACAAAAATGTTTTTTTTTTATTTTTAGTACAAAGACCATGCACGTTAATTTTAAAACCAAAATGATTTAAAAAAAAACGTTTACTACAATACATGTAGAAATAATGCATGGTTATCAGGTTTCTTTGGTTTTAGAGTGGTTCAAATAGGCAACTCTGTAATTGTATATCCATCAATTGTTCATATGCCCCTCACAAAACATGATTCATTGATTTTATTGATGTCGTACAAGATAATTTCGACCCTTAAACCTGGTTAATGGGTGATCTGCATTTATTTATATATATTTGAACTGAATTTTGAACAATATTGAAAATGTCTTATATTTGCAAAAGCGCTATATTGTATGCAAAATCGTATTACTAAGTGCGCTACACCTATTTTTTGACACACAAAAAAAAATTATATATTTTTATACTTTCATGTTAAATACTGAAATCTGATTGGTTTAGACGCAGTTGATAATCCGTTTTCAATCGCAAATTCTCGGGCCTTTGCGGCAGGTTCGGAAAAACACCTCGAATGTATTAACTTCACCGGATGTTAGAATTTTATACAAAGAGTCGCTTCCCATTAAGATAAGTATCGGCTAGACAGCCTCATGTGTCGCTTTTGTGGTATATTTTAGGGTATATCATTGACTTTAATGAAGTCTAGCATACATCTCGACAGATAGTAAAATGTGTTGTATTTATATCAAGTTTTAATTTAAAAAGGGACATTCGATGTGTTTTTCCGCGCCTGCCGGAATGGCCCGAGAAGTTGCGATTTAATCCGTTCTATTACCCTCAGCGTTAGCAACACACTAGGCAACGAATTGTTACATGCGCGTAAATTATGAGTGTACGGTTCGCCGTAGAATTCACGTCATTTCTACATAAAAGCGGTAAAATTTTCTCTAAAATTAAGACATAATAAAAAAAAAACAGTGCCTGTTTGGGGGAGTAGCAGTTGAATTTGCAACCACTCGAAAACCATCGTGAACCTCAGCTTCGCGTCGGTTGACAATGGTTTTCTCGGGGTGTCAATTTCAACTGTTACCCTCCCAAGCAGGCAATATTTATATAATGTATATACAATAATAATTTTCTCCAATAGTAGGGTTTAAACTCGCATGGTTTCATTGAAGGTTATTTCAAAGATTATTTTGAGGAAAAGTAAAATTTTAGTTTGTTGAAGCTAAAATCTTTGCATTTGTTTATTTATTCGCAAGTATATTATGTATACTCAAACAACTATCGACATGTTTAAGATTTATCGAACGTATAGTATTTCATATAATTAAAATTCAATTTGTATATTAATAATAAATTCAATCTAAAAAAATCTACATAACTGAACGAAATGATTTCAACATAAATTTATCGAAGTTTTATTTCATTAGACCACTTTGTTTTTCAAGACCGAGCTACAGGTTCTGTTCCTTTTATCAATCGAAACTTTTCATTGAACACATTCACATAAAAATAGTGTCATTGATATAAAACGCTCATTCTACTACAGTTATTGCCGACATTAAAGAGATGCCGCGGACTTTATTCTCCAATATACCACGAACGTCATCAGTAAATTATCAGATCAGAAATACCTATTTGTCTCGCACTGCTCATGACACGTAAAAAGTTTTAAAACCATGTCAGTTTCACGTGTTAGGTCCAGTCAAAACGATGTGTATTCCCTCAAATGTTTATTTTCAAGAGCTGAATGCGGCTGTTCCTAGGACCTCCCTATCACATTTTCACTGCGTGTTTAAACATAATATATATATATATATATATATATATATATATATATATATATATATATATATATATATATATATATATTATATATATATATATATATTATATTATATTATATATAGCTTCTGAAGATTTTAAAATGAAAGCGCTTAAGCTATATTGAACGTTTTTCGCGTTTTCTTTTTTAATTTTTATATATATATTTATATATATATATATATATATATATATATATATATATATATATATATATATATATATATATATATATAAAACGTGTTAGTAGTTATAATCGTATTAAATTGCCCTTAAATATAAGGAATATGATTCAAAGATATTTTATAAATAAGTAAAGAGTATTAAAAATCCAAAGAAAAATTCTGTCGTCTGCATGTGATTCCTTTGATCGATACACATGTAAACATTACTAATAAAACCGTTGGGGTTACAAGGAACAACCGTCAAAATGACCTAGATCGTTTGTCTATAGGAGAAACGATCTGTAGAAATATTGGGCTGTTAGTAGAATAGAAATAAAGTTCTAGTTATCGTGAATGTGCAGGATAACCTCCTCCGTCTCGAAATGTTGTTTAGAAATACAACTTTTCTCGACCTCGGAGGTTATTCTGCAACATTCACGAAAACTCGTACTTTATTTCTTAAATGATGAGGTGGAAACAGTAGAGTGGAACCATGCTATAATTAGGCTTTATAATCAATCTGAAACATTGAAACCTTCTTTTACCACATGTACATACAAATCATTAATTGTTTTCTTATACTACTTCTAACTGACGCAATGTTTTGTACTTGATACAATATGTACAAGCATTATACTAACTGAAGAATGACGGATGTTGATGTAGAATCGATATCAAATCTAGTGACTCCTTCTAAATCCGCCCAATTTTCAGAGGTACTGTTATCCTTGCAATATCCTATCATTGTCACACTGCCTGTGCATCCACCAACACAACTCAATGTGTCGCTTTGAGGGCCCGGGCAATGTGAAGACACATAAAAAGTACGATGATTGATGATTACCTATAGAAGGTAAAAAAAAAGTATTCCTTTTAAAGAAATGATCGGCATAAAGCATCATTGGACAGCTTTGTTAATGCAATGCGATAGCCTTATATGATTTCGGTACATGCAATAAACACGATAAATAAGATATATTGAACCGTTTTTTTGATATCCGAAATAGTAAAGCATTAATAAACGTTACTTTTAGTATGCGAATTGCACTTCCGATTAATATTCTTACGCATGTAAAGAAAAAACCTCATTTGAATCATTTAATATGTATGTAACTGTATATTAAATGTTTTACACTCAAGGCAAACGCATTAGAATACCGTTTTAGTAATCAACATGTAATTAAAGATTAACATGAAGCTGTCATTGTATAGTAAATAAAGTAGTGTAAGACGCAATGCGTCCGCAAAAACATACAAAAAAATCACAAAAAATTAACATGAGTTTAGTTTGAAATATTTTTTTCAATAAAGTTCTATCATTCAGTCAACTTATAGGTGACTGAAAAGGTACTAAATGACAAAGATTTTCCATTAAGTCGCCTTTCCACACCTCAGTTACATGTAACATCCAGTTTCCTGAATGACAGAACTTCAAATTACATGTAATATATAAATACTCTAAATAAACTTTTAATTCGCACGATGATTCCGAAGTATTTATTACTCTATTCACTTTGGCAAATTCTCTTCATGACATAACGTAGACATACGTGCAAAAGCAATTATTGGAAATAAAATCAGCACTGCTTAATACTTGCAACTTTTTTGGATTGAATTTGTTGCTATTGTTGTTGGTGAAAATTGTAGGGCATAGAAAAAAAGTATATTTGATAAAATATAGAGATATCACATTCCTTAATTAAAATGAGATCCGAGTGTCTTTTTGTTGTGTTTCCTTATCCAATTATTAAACAATTATTTCCACACATTTTGTGCAATTATTATAAACTTTTGCAGTAATTCTGCACTTACTCGGTTGAACATTATTCAGATTATATATATGAATAAGAATATGTTAGATAATAAACTATTATAGTAAAAATTGGTAAGATAACTCAACATAAATAAAAGATGTCTCTCATATGCGTATTATAAACATGTATACTTTTTACATCAACTGACCATTTTCTCCTCTAATTCTCAAGAGAATTGGTTGTTATCTATACTGCTATCTGGTACAAGAACCATTTAAAGCTTAAGATATAAATACATAAATACCTAAGCTGTCTTTTGAAAATGACCTTAATAATTATGATATTTTGCCGTGTATAATCTAAAATGTATTATAACAAAGTGTCAGGTAGATAAATTACTCCTAACTTGCTCTTTGTGGCATTTTTTGTTTTATATGACGCCAACTTTTTATTTGTATTATTGTATTTAACTGTTATATCATACTCAGTATTAACAGGGGGATTATTAGCTGAAGTGTAAAGATTTTTGTAGTAAATTTTATGCAAGTTGATGTAAAATAATCTCCCCTTATATTGGTTAATTTCTAGTCATTTAATAAAATGACTAAATTTGCAATACATGTGTTGTCTCATCTTTTAAGCTCCTAGTCAGATCAGAAAGTATTACATAATACAGTATTATTGTTAAGTAATAACATTTATGTAAACTTTATGAGATTTCTTTTAATGTGATTTATTAGTATGTATAGTGCCTTCAGGGGTTAAGCATCAGGGGTTACACGAAATGCTTGTTGACCAATCAAATCTGTGGGTGAGTACGCGTGAAAAGTTTCAGCGTCATTTTGGCGGACTTTAGTGTTCAGTGTAATCGAACAGAATTTATCGTCAGAATTACCCACCCTCCATCCCCTGCATGCTCCCCTGTATATTGCTGTTTGGTATTTTTTGTTGGCATTTTTTGTTTTATATGACGCCAAGTTTTTATTTGTATTATTGTATTAAACTGTAATATCATACTCAGTATTAACAGGGGGAGATTATTAGCTGAAGTGTAAAGATTTTTGTCGTAAATTTTATGCAAGTTGATGTAAAATAATCTCCCCTTATATTAGTTAATTTCTAGTCATTTAATAAAATGACTAAATTCGCAATACATGTGTTGTCTCATCTTTTAAGCTCCTAGTCAGATCAGAAAGTATTACATAAATAATCTAAAATGTATTATAACAAAGTGTCAGGTAGATAAATTACTCCTAACTATAATAAATAATGTTAAATTGTTAAATGGCGTCTAAATTTTACTTTTATTGCCCATAGTTCTGTATAACGTACTAAAAATAATAAAGGCCCTTTTATCCCCTTTCAAAAAAATTATTTAGGTAAAACATTTTTAAAGAAAGATGTAAATATTTAAAGAAAAATCTGTCTTTGGTGGTTCATGCGAGATATGAAGGCAGTGATCCCTTTGTATGAAATTGATATAATCTGCATTTAATTTAGCAATTGTGGTAACGTTGTTTATATGTTTTTTTTTTAAATGTCAGGAAAATTGACCACAAATAAAATTTTATTGTCTAGAAAGAATGCAATGAGTCAGTGTGTTTTAAATAAATTCTAGACATCTGTAATTTTGCAAAAGTTAAGGACTATGGTTAATAAGCAAATTCTACCTTCATTGATCAGTGGGACATCACTATATAGGAGATAGAACTGCAATGATTGTATTAGAGTAAATACTGGAAAACTAATAAAATCTATCCTAAAGACTTGCAAACTGAATCATATTAGTTTCACTAGACTTTGCATATGATATCGGACATTTACGAAATAGATACATCGAAACACCGTATTGTCGACATTTACATAACCAAGCTTTAAGCCTACAATAATGCTATTAATTTCACTACATTCTGCTTAGTTAGAATAATCTATCTGTGTCTCGGGACAGGCCTTCACCACATGGCCACAGTTAAAATGCCTCCCATATACCCGTAATGTAGCAAAAAATAGCAGAATCGCTCCGAAACGACTTTAAAGAAAATTAATGAAGTTGCATTGAAAATAACAGTCAAATTATTCATAACAAACCATTTTGAGACTGTAAATACCTTTCATCTAAAAATTTAATCCATATAAATGAAGAATTCAACACTTTTTCACCAAAGGTTTTTACTCACTTCAAATTTACACACCATGTTGACATTCAGAACTCACGGGATTTTTCATATTAAATGCAAATGTGATATTGTGGAAACATAAACTAAAGAGCCTCCCATGATTTAGTATGAATGTAATGAGCATGTGCAAGATCGTAAAATCCATAAAATCCAGATGATATCGGGATTTTAAAAGGAATTTTCGTTGATTATTAATTAGTGAAGCTTGATTGAGAAAAAATTAAAAAAAAAAAAATTGGTAATCTTCAAGTACCAATGATGTCTAAAATATATATAACAAAAGACAGTACTCTTCCGATTTCTCGGTATTAAGCCCAAAAATTCGAGTCTATTAATATTTTAATATAGTAGTATAGATTAATGCAGATAACTACCGAAACGAATTCAACTTTAAGTTTTAAAAAATCATGAAGTGCTCTTTGGACAGAAATAACGCAGTGATCTAAGAATCCCTATTGCAAAATATGTAGGCTACTGCAAGACAAGGACTCAATTATGAGTGGAGCTTCAAACGAAATGTTGATATATATTGTCCGTTGTTTACCGTCACATTATTGCAGGGACAAATTGTAGTTTTTAAATATACCAAAAATTACCCCCAGTAAGTATACCGATTTCAAGCATGCATTTAATGACATAAAACCCTTTGTATTCAATATTCGACGAGGTTTAAGGTATTGCAGTTAATCTATAGAACTTTTGTAAGACAAATTTAAAAATCACTAGTGGGAATGAATGTAAAAAAAAAAACAGGCACAAAATCAACGATGGTGTCGATACCGTCACGTTACCATTACAAAATAAGGATGTTACATTTCATTACATTTTTTATTTATGCAAAGCTTTATTTCATTACATTCTCTATTCATGCAAAGCTTTATATCTCATGTGCGTTATAGATAACTTTAAACCCTGTTTTATTGTTAAGATAGATGTATTTTGTTTTGCAAAAAAAAAAAAATAAATAAATAAATTAATAACTAGACACGGTCTCGTTGCGAGCAACGAGGAGGTCCTCCGTCCGAGTTTTAGAAGGGAATATGACCTTGACTTTGATATTTGTCAACAAAACATGAAATTGAAATTGGTACAGAGTCATAATAATAGTCATTTTACATGTAATAAAATATTTTCAAAATAAATCACATTTTTTAGAGAAAAAAAGATTTTAAACTTTTTGGATTCTAGCCCCTTAAAACCCCTAATTATGTAACAATTAAGAAAACCTTTAAGTTCATGTGTAAATAACTGCAAGACTAACATTTTTTTCCTTATATATGTATAAATTTATCAGTTTATAGCAATATAAAGACATTGAAAAAAAATTGACTCCTCTTTGCCCCTTTTTTTGAGCGATTTTGGTTCCTTAAATTCTTAATTAGTACGTAACGCACGAGAAATTGTTTTATTATGTATGGATAAATAGCTGTAATATAAACATGTTTGCTTCTATATCATATCACAAAACATTTCTAAATAAACTACTATGAAATAAATTCTTTAGAGCCCATGTGACCCCTAATTTGAGGGACAAGCCCCTTTTTCTTATCAAATGAAAGGTCTTTTGGATATTAAACACATTTTGTTCAGCAAGTGTTTGAAATTCTTTACCATTCTTTAGTTATCTTGGAAAGAAAGTTTATGAGGCCGACCCCTTATCTCTTTATTGGGGTGGTTTAATTCTGATGGTTGAATATTGTAACGAATATCATTCCAAGCATTTTCTTCTCTATATTGCTTTTTAAAATAGTTGTCCTTTTGAGATATAAGTGATCAAAGTTTTGGACTTCTGGCCACTTAAAACCCCGAATGATGTAACACTTCAGAAAATTTTAATGTTTTATAATGTATGGTTAAATAACTGTGAGATGAACATTTTAGCTTCTATAACATACCACAAAATATGTCTTAGTAAAATAGATACATGTATAAGCGATCAAAATTTTGGACTTCTGGCCCCTTTAAATACCTAATGATGTAACGCTTGAGAAAACCCCTTTTTGAAAACTCTTTATAAATACTTAGGACATCATGCAACGAACAATTTAAATCAAAATTTCAAAAAATTTGAAAATTAAAATTTAATAAATATTTCCGAAATGTGCTTATTGGGGGGACCGGAAGTGACGGACGTTAATCATTCAACCTAAGTGCACCCTCCCAAATGTAGATCTTTCTTAAACCATTCTCAAAATAGTTGCTGGAACAATGAATTTTTTGAAAAAAGATGTTGACGAACGGATGTGACATCATACGCGAAAAGATGCATATGCATAACTTTAGATACTGACTTCTATCTGTGAAATTTTCGTGAAAATCCTTCAAATCATTTTTGAGATATTGGGTTTTGAAAAATTTTGTGGAAGAAAAAAACCGAAGAAAAATAATAGGTCAAATGAAATTTAACTTAAACAATAATGTATTCCGTTGGAAACGGAAGACCTTAATAATAAATAAATAAAAAAAAATAAAAAAATAAATAAATAAACAAATATAGGGAAAAAATTTGTCAGTAACTCCCTTTTACTATTCGAACGACAATTCATTAGGGGTTTTTGTTTCATCAAACGTTTGAAATTTTCTGTAAATTATACAATTTAATTCAATTGCAATTCAAAGTATTGTAGATAATTTCCAATCAGTATTTCTAAGTAAACGCATCAGTTTGACATTCATCGTCACGTGACGTCTCAAGCTTATTAGGGTGGAATAACACACCTGGAAAAACTCACTCAAATTAACAGTAAATTACTTGATTGAGAAAGATATAATGATGAATAAACTCAACATATGTCATTTAAGCGAAAAATTTGCAGTTTGGAGATGAAAAATTAATATCTAAAAATGCATTCAGTAATTAATTAACATCTAAAGCCTCTGTGGTATTCGAACTCGGGAATGTACGGATCACAAGCCCGATACTTTATCCAGTCGGCTGGAGTAATTTACATGTTAAAATCCCTGTAATTAAACAAAATGCCGTTCCGATTACAGGTCAGCCATTTTGTGATGATTTTCCACCTTAAAACAAGATGTCGACTCGAAAGCGTGGCCGGACCGGCACGTTACATGTAGTAGTGGGCTAATGCATTCAGAGACAAAACAAAAAAGTTAGACAGCAAGCAAATGAAGGGAAAATCTTTATTGGGAACGACTTTGAGTACTGGAATCGAGTAAGGGAGGAGTAAGACTGCACCACCTGTACACCATATATATAACGAACACCCTATCGAACATCATAAAGTCGACACTAATAATAATATATTCCAAGAGACGCGTACGATTTTCTATTTCTAAAAATGAAAGTTTTATGGAGAAGGATGTGAAAAACGGGAAAACGCGCTAGCGTAAATTGGAATTCTTAGAAAATTTAAAGTACAACTGTACATGTACACTGTAATGATCCATACCCCACTACATAAATAAAATGCGTACAGAATTTTTTTCACATTTCTCAAATATGTATCTTGGGATATATCCTTATTAAATTTTACCCAAGACGTATGGATAATTACCTTAACAAATTATATGTCTGCCAGGGTTATTTTCTGGGTCAAAATGTGCGTATCGACAGTCTCGTTGCTGTATAGAAAACAACGCTGTCCAGGGATGGAAAATGCTGTACATATTTACAAGGGACTATGAGGTTCAGAGAGTAATCTATTCAAAAGGTCGGGTACACTACCTTATATGGATAGCATTATTTAACATGTGACAATATTTACGTCAAAAAGGTTCTCCAATCCAGTGAATGAGTCGCAAAGCATGACGGTCTACAACGTGTTTACTTTTCAACACATACACGTGGTTTGTGGCTGTTTTATACACAATATTTAATTGCTTGCGGGAAAATTTGTACAACCTGATTTTTACTTTAGAAGGTAAAAAAGGAAAGATTACGTACCGTAGACATTGTTCCATACTCACGTTGAAAAATACCGTTGTTTTAATTTATCAATTGTTGCTTCAAAGATCGATCAGCATCAATAGACTGGCATACATACGCATACAAGTACAAGCAAATTTTGATAAGGAAAAACTGCATAATTGTTTATTGGTGACTTAATTATTGTACACCATTAATAAATGCAGGTAATTGTACATTTTTAACATACGTAAATAGCCACGATAGTAGAAATAAAAAAATATTCAAATACAGAAGTACAAGTTATGTATCGTGTAGTATTTTGTACACTAAGCATTCTGATGAGTGTCCCTAAAGAAATTTCAAAATTCTACTAATGTTGTCCCAAACCTGGGGTATCACTTGATAAACGTACTCACTGCCTCTAATATAATAGGGCGTATATCTCTTTTGAACTTTGACAATGAGGTATTTAGATAGGTTGATATAAGGCCTCATAGGCAATATTTTTCAAATGTGAGCATAGACATGATTTTCCATATTTATTTCATTAATTCTGAAAAATAATTGAAAATGAGTTTCCAAAGGACAATTCAAAATGGTATATATTTTGAATACGCTTTGTATACACTGAAACTTGTAGTAGCCCGCAATGCCTTGCAACTCATTCACCTGATTGGTTTGACAATAAAAGTTAACAGATAGCTAATTTTGTATGCAAATTTATGCCGACGTCACAATATCTAGTGGTCTCGACCTGTTCAAAGTAACACGACAGTCATTGATACTGATTATTTAATGAACTACATGTACATATTGTAGTTTTAAACATTGTCATGTTTAAAAACAAAGATAATGTCTGCAGCAATTATGAACTTGTTTTAATTGTGATTTTATGCGTAAAAGTAAGCCTATCTTGTACATGTATGTCTTTTTGTTAAATACATGTACCTGAACACATACCTGGGTTTCATTTATCGCCTTCCATGTTAACAATCCTCCTCGAAAATGGCTCGATAGCACACACGGAATTAGAGAAAAAAACGTTAATGTAGGCCAAATATACATACTGGTTTTACATGTAGAAAAATGTTCACGTATTTTGCATTTTTATTCTTTACTCCGCCACGTAACTGGTCTATGCTAGAAAACATGAAAATGTTTAAGCTTCCTGGTTTAGTTTCTTTATACAAACCTGTTCTGGATGACTGAAGAATCTACAACCCTCTATTCAGGCGGTTATTAAGCACGTAAAATACATATTCAATTTCCTAAGACTTGATTTATCAATATAGATTCCTTGCGTGTTTTTAAATAAACAGAAAATATTAATCGTATTTAAAATAATCAAAGACTAGGACTGCCGTGAATAAATGATCCTTATTACGAAAGACGAATAGTGCGCCACATAAAAAAATATTTTTATCTCGTTATTACGAGATCTTTTCTCGTAATTACGATTAACAATTAACTCGTAATAACGAGATCGTTTCTCGTAATAACGAGATCTTTTCTCGTAATAACGAGATATTTATCTCGTAATAACGAAATCTTTTCTCATAACTACGATATAAAAGTATTTTTTATGAGAAAAGATCTCATAATTACGAGAAAAGATCTCATATTAACGGGAAAAGATCTCCTTATTACGATTTAATTATCTCGTTATTATGAGAAAAGATCTCGTTATGACGAGTTGATTATCTCGTTATAACGAGAAAAGATCTCGTAATAACGAGAAAAGATCTCGTACTTACGAGTTAATTATCTCATAATTACGAGAAAATATCTTGTTTTAATAACATACATAGTCATAGTAGATATTATTTGATTTCATTGTGAAACAATACATTTATAATAAGTGTTCCTTGTTCGTCAGATCTTAACCTCCAAGTCGATTGGTTCACCCTTTCAGTCTATTGTATTCTTTCCAGAAATGTTGATTCAATTTTGATTCTTTTTAAATAACAACAATCATTATTGATTAATTTCTACATAAAATGATCGGATTAACGTGATAATTAACTTGTAATAACGAGATATTTTCTCGTCATTACGAGATAAAAAATCTTTTTAATTTTTTTATGTGGCCCTATTTGGCTTTCGTAACCTATACATGCATATGTTTTCTTAACTACCTTTCAACAAAAACCAGTGATACCCCGCACTGTATTTAATGGTCAAATTACGATATGCACATTGCTTCAATTGTACTTGTTTACCGTAACGAGTTGTTTATAAATGTATGGGCAGCGGATAGGGCAAAAATTACATTTTTACAAAATCAATGTTAATTTAAATTCAAGAATGCAAGATAATATCATCAATGACCATAAATGCAAAACCAACAGTCTTCTTTGCAATATAAATATACATAAAATCAACCAAAGGTGTCTTTATACAAATCAAACAAACAAAAAGTAAAACCAACAGACATAAATGCAAAACGAACAGACATCAACATAAAACAAGCGGACGCACAAAAACAAAACGCCAGCTGGTGTGTTGGAGAAACGCGGTGTCCAGTCAAGTCGTCCACATACCATCTCGTACATAGTTCATGTATACAAAAAGTCAACTCATATACAAAACCAAGATTCAAGTCCTCTACAAAAATTTTACTCGTACACAAGGCTTTAAAATGTTTTATGTATTGTGGAATTCAAAGTTCGTATGCAAAACGGAAAATATACTTTAAGATAATTAAAATTAATTACTTTATAGTGATTTACAGTTGTATTAAATAATTGATATTTTAAAAGAGAAAAAAATGTGAATTTTAATGAAGATTTCAAAGATATAGGAATTTATCACAAAAATATCAGTTTAGTTAATTGTGGTTAAACATCGTAAAAGCAAGTTCTGAGCAAGCAGTAATTCAGATATTCACTTTCATAGTTTTGTCTTTTATCTAAAGATTGTGGAATAAAAAAACAAATTAAGGTATATCATGTAGAATTACTAAGTTTCGGAAATTATACATTCCAATCAGCTTTTTATTCAAACATCGTGTAATTATCGTTTTGAGATACCAAAATTCTTTGTCATTAGCAAAACTGTTAAGATTTTCGTTCCATTAAGGAAGAAAGAACACCAGTCACTGAATGTTTACTGTCCCTACACATGTATTGTCCTAATACACAATATTTTGAATTAAATTAGTCAATACAATAAATATATTACCAATTTAATCCATATACAGTGCCATGTATATTGTGATCAGTTAATTGGAACTCTTTCCATAGGTGGGACCACGCCGCTGTAAATACTATTTTAGAAAAAGAATGCGGTATGCAGAGATTGATTTCAAGTTTTGAATGTATACTTCACTATTTGTTTTAAAAAATAGAAACCACACATTTTAGTTCCAAGTTCCTTACCCGCGATTCAAAAGCTTATAAATGCGTGCACTTAAAGAAACCATTTTCCCCTTCTTAGCTATATTAGTGTTTGGTTCAGAAACTTGAAACTTTTTGAAGAAAATTGACCCAATTTACCCAATAAATGTATTTATATGGGCATGACATGCAAATATTTAGTGAAGGGAATTATCGGGCTACGACGTTTTTTACCGGTAGATGTAGCTTGATAGTGCATTTCAACAAAATATTTATCGGCAGTACCTCTCAACTGGTAGACGAAGTTAGCAACCTTGATGTAAATATGTATAGAGGGGGGTATGATTTTTTTTCCAAATATTTGTTTTATGTCATTTTTTGCAATGAATGTATACATTAGATTGTAAATATGTCATAAAAGGATAATTAAATGAAAAAAAATTGAGTAAAGTTCTGGGGGTCTAGATACTTGGGGGTGGAGGGATAGAAGGGGTGGTCGGTCCTGTCCTCAAGCACCTGTGTGTGAAACATGATTTAATATACAAAAAATGTTGTCAAAGATTAACACTTTCTTCTCTGTTTTGTTTAAGAGTTGATTTTTTTTGTTTACGAGATGACCTGTGTACGAGATGGTCTGTATAAGACTTCACTGGACACCGCGCGTGTTGCTTCCCCAACACGCCACCTGGCGTTTATTTTTGCGCGTCCGCTTGTTTTATGTTGATGTCTGTTCGTTTTGCATTTATGTATGTTGGTTTTACTTTTTGTTTGTTTGATTTGTATAAAGACACCTTTGGTTGATTTTATGTATATTTATATTGCAAAGAAGACTGTTGGTTTTGCATTTATGGTCATTGATGATATTATTTTGCTTTGTTGAATTAAAATTACCATTGATTTTGTAAAAATGTATTTTTTTGCCCTTTCCGCTGCCCATATAAATGCCACTGAATTCTCACGATGGATCATTTGAATATTTAATTAGACCAGGAGCATAATCAATATCATCATATAAAAAGCACAAACTTTATGATTTATTAAGTCATATTTATTTTGGCCATTTTCGGTGTTTTTGGCCTACATTTAGATCTTTTTGGCGTCATAACATAAATATAGACTACAGTATTAATATTAACCCTTGAAAATGCAGTCGTAAGGGTATTGCGTGGAAATAAGGCCGTGGTATTGACATTAAAATATTTTTTATTTGTAAACATTGATACATTTTGATAAATTTAACGGATTCAAACATATGAATGTTGTGGGTTTTTTTAAAAGGTGATCTACAGGCAATCTGTATGCATATCATTTGTCTCGAATTGGGAAGAAAAAAAATTCCATCGTCCATATATGTTACTTCTTATCATCATCTTCTATTGTGTTACGTTTAAATTTGTGTTTTAGTGTTAACTTTAAAGGTACGCCTCACCTATAACACCATGGCAGGAATTCACTCCTCAATTTATATCTTTGTTTACTAGGTAAATGCTTAAAATTGGTACTTGAGACCTAATATTTTTTATTAGAAGGATTGTTTGCATGTTCTTAAATAAGAGGCATGTTTCTTTTTGTCCTTTAGATCAGATAGAAATGATATTGATATCACTAAAGTAAATGGATGAAATATAAGTTGCCTTGAACTCAAAAGATATTCTTGACCTAGCTATGGTAGATTTTGTACTGTAATTGCGTGGAAAAATATGTTCTCATGCATACTGATTACTGTCCATACTTTAACTTCAAAATTTTAGTAACACATTGAAGATATTTAAGAGGCTTAATGAATTAAATGAATTTAAAAAATTTATATATAAATGTTTACGTGAAAATTCAAAAAGTCATGTTTGATAAAATAAATTTTATTGGGAATGGTACACAAACAATTTAAGTATTACAAAAATACATAACATTCATTTGATGGCCAAATATTGAACGATTTAAACATTTTAAAATGGTGATTGTAATTTCGGCTGTGATGTATCTACAATACACCTTTAAATGTAAAATGCCACTTCTAAAGGAGTGTTAATTTCCGAATATATCATTCTTTATCATACTTCCGCAAACAGTTTTCATTTTGCGCTAAACAAAAGAACACACATGTATCTTTCATCTTAAATGTTTTTAGCCTACAATTTTGTCAAAATGCTCACGCGGGCCAATATATTTCATAGCATTCTCATAATACAAATAAATGTAAACATTCCAGTCCTGTGTTAATCATAGTAGATTTATATAATTCATCGTATAAAATGATGCCGCTGACTTGAGTTATAGGATCTCCTCCTTTGTCATGGAAAGAATACATGTACATGTAAATCTCAATGTAATTTTGCATTGTGAGGAGCTTGTGGATTCCCACGATGAATCTTACCAAAAAACAGGTATTGCCAGAAAACATTAAGGTGGAATAACACACCTGGAAAAAGTCACTCAAATTAACAGTGAGTTATTTAATTATGAAATATATAATAATAAATAAACTGTACATATGTCAAATAAGCGATACATTTGCAGTTTGGGGATAAAAAAATGAATTTTCTAAAAATTCTATTCATTAAGTAACAGCAAAAGCCCCTGCGGGATTCGAATTCGGGATGTACATGTACTGAACACAAGCCCGGCACTTTATCCACTCAGTTATGGTGTACATGTAAGTTACATGTTGCTGTCGATAAAATCCTTTTAATAAAACGAAATGTCGTTTCGACCAGAGGTCAGTCATTTTGTGACGATGTGTTGTATTCCACCTTAATTGTCCCCCACATTTTACTCACATTTGTGAGATGATACAGCATTAATATTGAAGCACAGTTCCAAACACTCTACATATTGTGATTTAAATTCGTTAACGATTCTTTGAAATTAGACTGGAACTGACGAATTTTTTTTTTTGCCCCATGTCTCCATGGAAGAAAGTTTTACCTCGGGTGCCACATAGAAATTTGGATTTTTATGAAATCCCGATATAAAACGATATAAACATAATATGGTATGAATTACATGTAGTTGCAGTATTGTGTTTAGAAACCATTCAGATGAGTTGATTAAGTTATGTGAAATGAAAGGGTAATAAAAATTTCTCGTACATGTAGGTTGTCCAAATGAATATTGTCATCTTCTATCACGTATTTCAAAGTAAAAAATAATCAGGATATAACAGCATAATGATATGGAATTTGTAGCAGTTAAAGTCTGTTGGATGAAATGAAAATTTTATAAAAATATATACATATGCATGCGTCACAGTGATACAATTGGTTATAAGTTAGTATTTTGTAAATCATTTATTTACTCATACATTCCTACATACAATTTATTATTAACTCATTCATGGTTTACTCGTGTTTGACTGGTATTCGTGTTCTGTCACGTGATTGTGTATTTTGGGTTGTGGTTTACCTTATACGGTGATAACTACATGTATTATAAATTTGGAAGTGATCGAGCAAGTGTGAATGATAGCACTTTATTTAGAATGCAATGCCCCATGATTTTAAAATATAACTCGTCTGCCATCAGACAGCTACGGTTACAAGACTTGTCTGTTTATCCCGGATAGGCTAAGTCTGAAATCATCACCGGTTTCTGACTATAACTATTAAGTTCTTTTTGAAGACGAATTTGGTAAGAAATAATTTCCTTAATAAATTGTATTTATCTTAAATTCAAATGTCTAATTTATACAATAAATATGTACGAGTCAAGTATACAGAAGAAAAAAAAAATGTAAATTAATGATTTAAAAACAATGAAAAGAAAAATATTTAATAAATTATTATGCATGTTATATAATTATATGTATATGATATAATATGATATAAATATATTTGATATAATATGGATTAGAGGACTTAGATTGTGATAAATATTTCTGATGAAATAAACATAATTATGTTGCATGCAGCCACTCGGGTCTTAAATTCTTTGCGGGTATTTAGTGTATCCGGAAACAGGCGCGAGATTGCGAAAATTGTAAACATTGCTTCACACGTGTTGACATCAACTTGATCAAGAGCAACTAGACATGCTAGACATGTCCACGAAACTTACTACGAAATCTGAAGAGCTTGACAGTTCCTCATCAGTGGAATATACTACCGAATCTCAATCAGATTCTTCGGATTATTACAATCATGGTAGGAAATTTCCATCCAAACAATGTCACATCTCATGGAACTGGGCATTCACTATGACTAATCCAGTACTGATCTTGAGATTTTAATGCCCAGTGTTAATTAAACAGATTACTCGGAAACCTAAACAGTCAGGAACTGATTCAGAAATTTCAGAAATACATCAATGTTTAATCGAATTGACGAAAGATTGGTGGACATTCTCGTTTGACTTTGAATCTCTGACAGGAAAGGGTGTTGTAGAAACGCTGACAACGGCAGAAAAAGTGATTAAAGTGTTTGAACAAGAAAATTACAACATTATGGAAAACCTAAATAAAACAAGTCTGGAGGATTGGAGAAGGTAAATAAAATGTTTCGCCCAACCTCTGTGAATTTCTATTGAATATTTATAAATTTGTTTTAAATTAAAGATGAAATAAATTTTAAACCATACTCCAAAAACTACATGAAAGTACCTTGATTTCATCCATGACAAGTATCATGCCAGATTGAATTAAATTCATAATTTCATATAGAATCAATGGAATATATATTGTTGCAAAAAGTTACATTGTATTACCAAATCAACCTCCAAATAGGAATAAAATACAACATACAGTATTACTTATATACATGTAAAAAAAACTTGCATGTAATAATTACATTTACATAAATTTAGAGTATTACAGGGATCGATATTAACGGTTGTGCGATTGCCCGGGGCAAGAAAAATCTCATTTTGGGCAATTAAGTGAAATGATAAACTTGTGTGTCCGATTGGCGAACTGAAAATTCAAATAGATCAAAATATCTAACTTCAAGTGAAAAAAAAATTTGTAAATTTGTAATCATAATAAAAACCTTCACTTGCTTTACTTTCTGAAGGTTTCAGTGTTGATTTTAGATCATGTACATGTATGTAAGTCATTCCATTTTAACACTTATCAAATTTAATTCTACTAAGTATTGTAGTACTTAATTACCTTGCTAGTTGAAATAAAGTATGCCCTCATCTCATAATTACCGGTATTTTACATTCTTTTGATAAAAGAATACTGTATATACTTTAATACTGTATAATTATCAAGATGTAGTTTCATCTTATTTGCTTACGCACAGAATTTATTAGATCAAATATGTTTGTCCTGTGACTTATCCTGATCATGATACAAGTCGATTGCAACCATAAATCATGAATTTTAATTTGATAAATATATTAAGATATTCTGAGAATTAGTTTACTAATGACTTTTGAAAATAAATAGGTGTTGACTTGAAGAGGTATGCAAGGTTTAATGATTCCATGTGATGAGTTTTTCTTTCAATCCTGCTCACAAGCTTTTGTGCTTCAGTGTACATTGATTCTAACTAGTACACAAACATTCTTAATTAAATACAACCATATACACATTCAAAAATCATTAAATAAGTACTGGCATTATAGTTTTTACTTATTTTCATCCAGTACGTACATGTATGTAATTATAGTTTTTCATGATTGGAGTAGAATAAATTTAATTCTTGTACTGTTTGTTTAGACCCGGGAATACTTATTCTGATATCCTGCAAATTAAAGACAGCACTGTCCGTGGCACACCAGACATCCGTTTTATGACTTTACCACCATCCTCCTCTGGAAGAAAGAGTTTGGAACTTATTGTTGTCACAGAGGTAACTTACATATGTAAATACACGATAGTTCACTTAATTGTTTTCATTTACCATGTTTTCCTGATTTATTCTGTTTCTGTACATGTTAACAGTATACAAATGTTATGAAATATATGCATCATGAAATAATGGATGTAATTTAATGCTAGCTACCAAATTGAACCTGCAAAGATATTTGTTTTGCAACCAAATGGCCAAATTGAAGTAGACTGAACTTTCTGCATGCGAGGATCCAGAAAATTTTTCCAGGGGGGTCCAAAGGATAATTATGTTTGCCGAGGGGAGGGGGTCCGAGGCATATTTGCGATAATTTTACTATGTAAATTTAATAAATTTTCATTTTCCAGGACCAGGGGGGGGGGATGGGGGGGGGGGTCTGGACCCCTCCCCCCAAACCCCCCTTTAGATCCGCACACGTTCTGAGTAGTTTAATTAATAAAGTCCTCTCATCTGATCTTTTCACTTTAATTATTGATGTTGAATCAATGCTCTTCTGTCTGATCTTTTCCACTTTAAGATTATTATGAAGATTGCAGTGGGGAAAAAATCTGATGAATTGAATTCTTACAAAATCAGATTTCTAAATGCCCATCATTTGACCAGATTTTATATTTATTTACAACTACATGTGAACATGCAAACATTTTATTAAAGAGAATTGTAAGGAGCAATATGTCAAAGGCTTTTAAAACAAAAAGAGTTAAATCATGAATGAATAGATTCTTTAAAGTGACTTTCTGAGCAGAATATATTTTATATCTGTTAAAATGTTTATGTAATGTGTAGACTTTGATGAACAAAACTATTGGGTTATCTATTGCTAACATCTTACTCAAGCTGGACATACCTGTATTGTTAAGAGCAGTATGTCTTTTGATTGAATTCTCAAACTCTATTTGTTTTTTCGTACTTTAAGGTAAAGCAGTATGATGCATTTAAAGGAGATTATGTAAAAGCGGAAAATTTCAGTTCAGAGAATTTATCACCGAATGTTTTGGCTCAACATGGGATACAGCTCCTCATGGAAGGAGAGTGCTCCTTTTTCTTTCCAGAAGGAATAATAGGAATTCTCTGTATTGGTACTAGATGTGTGAAAATTTTCTACACTTTTTTTTGAAAGGCTAAAGAAATACTTATGATTTTTTGAATTTGATGATTGTATAAATTAAGTCCTTATTTATGATAATGAACTGTATGTTGTAAAAATTGATGCAAGTTAATTTACTTTGTTTAATGAACTATCACGTTCAATTTATATAAATAGCCATTAATGGAGTGGTATTAATAATCAAATATGTTTTCATCTCGCCTACTTTGTACTAGCTGGTACATTGAAGCTGGTTTCAGTGTTGATAAAGTAATCACTTGAGACATTTTTCAATTTAGTAAAATCTTCTAGGCCTTTTAAGTTGTTTTGCAGTAACAATTTATTTTTACTGTTTTGCAGGTTATTTTGACATTTCTTCAGATAAGCCAATCTCATTATCACTTAATACGAGGCAAGGGAAAGGTGGACAAGACAAGCAAAGCAACAATATCATATACCAGACCATATGATTACATGGATGGTAGGGATCGAACTGGAATTCTAGAAGCATTCTTTTGGTTTGGACAAGTGCAATCAAATCCGAAAGAGTTTACATGAAGACCATGCAACATTCCATATAAAGTTGTGAATTTGTGCCAAAAATATCAATAAAGACTTTTTAAAGGGTTTCATAGTTTATTGATTTTTTTATAATCATGATAAGGAAAGAAGGTTTATTATTTTTTTCAAATTTTGAATAATTCAAACATAGAATAGAAATGTATATAAATGTACTTGAAGTTTTAAACAAAAGGATCATATACCCTAGCGGCTAGCCTAACTTTGGAAAAGGAACCAAGTACAGATCTTGATTACTAGCAAAATACATGTACATGTTCTCAGCATGGTTCTCATAATGGATTAAATGCCCCAGTCTAGTTTCTCTCTGGGTTTACTAACGATCTAAAGATGATCATACAACATAGTGTATTCTAATCTTTGTTTCATGATAAATATTTTGTAAAATTTGCTTTTGAGCAAAAAATAAATTCTTGGCAGATGCAATTTGTGCTCAAAATATGATCTTTGATAATCTTTTTGATTTTGTAAAGTTCCTTGGTCAGTGTTGCTCAGGTGACACCGCAAAGTGGCTCATGGGTCTTTAACATTTAAAGATTGCAATAACTGACTGAAGATGACAAAACCCGTTGACTAATTAACATGTAACATATTTAATAGTCTATTACTTAGAAAAAGTTTAAGGCATATTAAAGGGGAGACAGAACACATCACGTGACTTTTTCATAATTTATTGACATTGCCTACGTTATAGTTAGTGATTCTAGAATTTATATACAATGTTCTTATAAAAATGTGTATAATTTACAAAATAAATCTATGAAACTGAATCATTGAATTTTTAAAAACTGAATTTGTCCTAAAATTCATAATTTTTGACAAGGGGGATAATTCAAACCTAATTATCTCCTTTGGAAGGCAAGAAAGTGCCTATATAAATATTGATTTATGTTTTAGAGAATATCATGAAAATAATACGCGAGAAAACTAAAAAATATAAATTACACGTACATTTTTGCTGTTGCACTCTGTCCCTCTAACCTAACGTGCAATAACTTTACACATATTTCCCCGTAAACCACCAAAGTTCATCACTATACAAGGGATAGGTAATCGTAATTAGTAATCGTAATCAGCTGTAATCGATTACAGGTTGCTGAGTAATTATGGGTAATCCGTAATTATCCATTTTTATAATTACAAGTATAATATATATATATATATATATATATATATATATATATATATATATATATATAGATATAGATATATATATATATATATATATAAAAACCACAAAAGTTCTCCATTATATTAAATTGACAAAACGTTTCCATTTTTTAAAGCAAACACGACTCACCTAGGCCTAAACCATATCCCAAGATATCATAATAATGTTCAAATATTGACCCCTAAAGCCCCTTCACAATTGACGCACAAGCAGAAGCGACAAAATATTCGTGCGACCGAAAAAATTAGATGTGGTTCGTAAACTGTTGCCAAAATAATCGAATATAAAAAAAAGTACTCGTACGAAACTCGCACGATTCAGAGCGACCGTTGTGCGATGTAAATGCATTGAATCTTGCGATATACAACTGTATCTTGCGTCTATATGCGACTGTTGTACAATGAAAACGAGTGTTGTAAGATAATGCGATAGAATCGCACGAATGACGAGATGATCGGACGATTAAATGCGCGTCAATGCGCTCCCCGTTCGATCATGCGTTTCATCGTACGAATGCTCGTGCGAATCAGAGGGGGTATATATACGGTTCTGAGTAGAGTAAGTTGAATGCAAGGGAATATACCGCTCAACAAGATGACAAAAGCAACAGCCAAAATCAAGGTCAATTGTGGCCTGAAACAGATATGCTTATACAATGTATTCTGTATAAGGGAACTATTCGCCCCCGTTTTATTTTCGCTCATTTCGCTCTTTTTGCCAGTTAGCGGATTAAGACTTGGAGAATTCCAATGTCTTATATTATCTCTCTTTTACCACAACATCGTTGGAGCGAATTCAAGACGAGCCAAAACCGTATTAAAGTAGAAGCGAAAATGTCAATGGGCGAAAATCCCCTGTCAAGTATATACTAGTGGCAAAACATGGGAACTGAAACCGATAAACCTTGCAATGATAGTAAAACGTTACAAGATTACATGAGACACGTTGAGCAACAGTCTCAAGATCGCACAAACCAAAAAATTTCGATCGCAAAGTGTTGTAAAGTGTTCGTGCGCCAATTGTGAAAGTGGCTTTATATGATAGCTTATGCTATACCCCTGGCGTCGGTGTCCGGAACTGGTTAACGTTTTTGGAGAAGGTCCGGTATTTAAGTTACAATAAGTTGTACTATCTTCACTTGCATGGATTGTGTATCTGGACCTACTGATGGACCTGAAAGACTTGGATGCTGAATCTGGGCCTTGAATTTCAGATGCTGGAGGAGGTTAAGGTTTTTGGAGCAGGTTAAAGGGGCATGGTCACGATTTTGGTCAAAAATTATTTTTCCTTTTTTAATGTTTACAATGATTCAGTAAGACATTTTTAATAGGCAACCAAAGTTTGAGTGTCATTCGTTGAGTTATAAGCGAGTTACAGAGCTTATAATTCTTTGCTATGTAAACAAAGCTTTTGTTCACATTTTGAATGTTGAATTGAAAATTCCAGTTTTAGACCTAAAATGAATGTTTCAAACGTTAGGAACTGTTTCTTTATGCTTAAAATGAATAAAAAGATAAACAAATCAGCTTAAAAAAGATTTTTTACTGGTATATTGAACCTTTGTAAACAAAAACAGGACACGAGCCTTGTTTACATAACAAAGAATTGTGAGCCCTGTGTCTTGCCTATACCTCTACGACTGACTCTCATATTTCATTTGACCATTAGAAATGCATTCCTAAAGCATTGTAAATAATAAAAACAGAAAAATAGAATTTGGCCAAAATTGTGACCATGCCCCTTTAAAGTTTTGGGAGCAGGTGGCCTTTGATGGCCATATCCAAGAAACTACTTGTCCTATATTCACCAAACTTGCATGAATGGTTCGTCTTAAGATTTTTAGATTAAGTTTCAGTTTTTGAAGCAGTTGCTCTTTGATGACTATATCTTAGCTATTACATGTAGATGCGTGGCCTATAGTGGTAACACGGAGGTATTTTTGATGATTTTGTGGTTGCTGGATCGAATCCACCAAGTAGTAATTTTATTCACTTATAGAGAGATTATAGAGAAATTTAGTTACATGCATGTGTACAATCTTCTGGATTTGTTTTTAAAATTATCTTGCTTAATTCAGTCTGAGTATGAGCACACCCAATATAAACAGATCGCTTCATTACACTATACATGTACTCTCTTTACACTTAGATCCATTGCATTTTGCTTGAACTTATAACGGTTCAGAATATCAACTTTATACATGTATATTATTCACAGAGTTTCCCGAATTTATGACAAATCAGTTGTTACAGACACCATTATTAAATCAATACATTGTATCTAGGTTTCGAAAATCATATTGCGACAGCTATGTACCTGAAGCTATTTTTAGTAACAAGTACTTTCCGTGCAAACACAGTTGTAGGCGAAATAATGGGAAAAGGCGCTATACCTCTTTCAGAGAAAAAGAGAGAGACGGGTAACAAATGAGATAGATTAATGAGATTGAAAATGTTTGTCAATGTTTGTTTTTAGAAATCTTTAAAGAGATATTTATTTGTTTATTTTGTTCTGTAATACAGTTTGTTTTAAAGCCTTTTGTCAAAATGTTCTTCTGTCCTCTGCACTTAGATGACTGTTAATGGAGAAGAGACTGAAAGAGAGAAAGTACATAAACAAGAGGGAAGTGATATCAATTTGACATCAAATTAGAATGAATGTATTTATCCATAATTGATTTCCGTATGAAGGGGCTATAACCTATGTAGTTTACTTGACGTATAACCATCACCTCCATCTTTCGATACATAATATATAAACAAACAAGACATGGTATATGTTGCTCTTTGCCACCAGCGTGACTTTAATTGTTACATAACATTGTAACACATTGCGTAAAATAATATAAAATAATATTACGTAATACTACAATTGAAATTTAATTGAATAATGTCACAATTCTGCATTTGATCTTAATATGATGTAATTATAATTAATTTCCGAATATTAATTAATAATCATATACCAATATGAATTTTATTAATTGGCTGTATTGAGAAACTGAAATCGAAAATTGGTTACGTAATCTCGTCAAACAAATTCCTTGTGGTCTGAAAACGCCATGTACATCTACAATAAAATACATGCATAAAAAAAAAAAGAAGGGGGACAAAAAAAAAAAAATTGAAAAATGAAGAAAATATAAAAAAGTTAACACTGGAAAGGTGGAGGGGATGTGGTGGATTTTTAAAGAAATGGTCCGAAGGAACAGAATCGGTATTCAAAGGTGTTACCCGTGCGGCGTCCTGAAAGAAAGTGAATTAGCGCGTCTTTCTAAACAAAGAGAGTCGCTAGAATTCCCGCGTTTAATTTCATTGGTCAAATGATGACACCAACATTACGTGACCAAAAAGAGCACTCTCTACTTCTAGATAAAACACATTAAAAAGTGCGATAACTCGTAATGCGAAAAATTTGTAAAATCAATATATATAAAGCATTTTAAGTAAACTTAAAATTCCTTTATGTTAATGTATGATACTTGCGATTTTGTTTCAATCAGAATATAAGAAAATATTAGATTTTAACTGCTTTTTTGGCCTTTGGTATTTGACATATTTCTATTCATCTGTCTGTCTGTCTCTCTTTGTAACTGTTTCTCTCTCTCTCTCTCTCTCTCTCTCTCTCTCTCTCTGACACACTCAACTTTTCCAACTACATTAATTTCCATGCTTTTAATAATCTCTCTCTCCCTCTCTCTCTCTCTCTCTCTCTCTCTCTCTCTCTCTCTCTCTCTGTATTTGTTTGTGTTGCCCTTTATGTTTTTCGCTGCTATTTTGTAAGTATATAGATTCCCAATCCGAATTTGAAATATATCGATATAGATTAAATGTTTTTGTGTAATACTCTTTACCAATTTACTAGCTATCCCCTTTTCTCTCTATCTGATTCTATTTGCAATTTTTTCTCCTTTTTTCACAATCTAAAACATAACACCCTTTTTAACATGTTTAATTTATGAAGTTGTATTTCAGATCTGAGTATAGTGTGGAAACATTTCTATTGCTAACATTGCTGAGAATGATGTTTGCCGTTTTTGTAATGTCAGTGAACAGAGCTGAATGTACCGTTCATGTTTTACGCTCAGCAAGAGCTAAACAGTTTAACAATGACTGAAAATTATTCCTACTTATAATCGTCAACATGTTGTGTTTATAGTGTTTTGAAGATTTGCATATTATCAAACAATGAGAAACGTTTGTAAAACGTTGAGGCAAGACTAAAATTTGAATTGGGTTGAATTTTTGGGTCAGCGATATTTTTCCCGAATTAATTTTATTATTTCTTAGAGAGGGCTTACATGCACATTACATGTTACCTGATATTTTCATCGCCTTTTCTCTTTTTGAGAGAGAGAAAGAGATGTAAAATGCAGACGAAGAAAGTTTTTTATTAATACATTTTATTTCATTTCTTTTATTTATATCCTATCTTTAGATGGGAGTATAAATGCATCAAAATAATTTATTATCTTCATTTACTTTTATACTTTTATTTATATTGAAAATCATTTAACAGAGAGAGAGAGAGAGAGAGAGAGAGAGAGAGAGAGAGAGAGAGAGAGATACAGATAGAGAGAGACAGAGAGATTGTAATGAAAAGATAAATTTAAGAGAAAAGGAGAGAGACAGGTAACAAATGAGATATATTAATGAGATGGAGAATGTTTGTCAATGTCTGTTGTTTGAAATCTTTAAAGATAGTTTGTCTATTTCGTTCATTACTTTTATACTTTTATTTATATTGAAAATCATTTCACAAAGAGAGAGAGAGAGAGAGAGAGAGAGAGAGAGAGAGAGAGAGAGAGAGAGAGAGAGAGAGAGAGAGAGAGAGAGAGAGAGAGAAGATGCCGATTAAAAAAGTGTTGCATTAATACTTTATCTTTCATTTTTGAAAGTCTGTATCCATCTTTAGATGATGATATACATACAACACATTATGATTAGTTTTTTGTTTTACTTATCACGGATAAAGTGAGAGAGAACAAGGATTACCATGAGGAGGAAAAATGATTAAAAAAGCAAGAACAGGTTACATTTGAGATAGATTAATGAAATAAGGAAAAAGTTTAATAAATGTCTGTTGTTTGTAATCTTTAAAGATATGTAATTGATTTGTTTACTTTTCTCTGTAGTCCTGTTGTTTTTTAAGTCTACTTTTGGAAACGTTAACTTTTCTGTTAATTCAAATCATCTATTTGTAAAATGATACATGGAGCATATTACATATAATGACATATCCACAAATGTGGGAATTAAATTACACTTACTTGCATATTGTCCAGTTTTCTGTAAACCGACGACTTTATTTCGCGATTTATATGAAATGAACTGGTTTGCGAGGACTAATTTTCGCGACCAAGTCTTATACACACCTGTTTTTTCATTACAACTATATGGTAAAAACTGGTCCGCGGCGAGAAATATTCACGACAATTAAGCTCTCGCGAACCTCGCGAAAATTTCTCGCACGCGAATAAAAGTTGGTTTACAGTATATCGAAACATTTTTTGGTATATGTATTAATTATACATGTACCTATTGCGATTAATGTGTTTCATTGACGTTTACTACTTGTTGAAAAAAAATCCTGATATTTTCTTTAACGAGGCTGGGGGTGGCTGCCATTTTAAAGGGACCTGGACACGATTTCAGATGAAAATTTTATTTTTGATTTTTATGTATTAAATAGTTTACTTGTGTATTTTGAATGATTTACCAAAATTTGAATGTTACAAGTCGTGTTACAAGCGAGATACAGAGGAAAGAAGTCGTTGTTATGTAAACAAAGCTCGAGTCTTATATTTGTTTACAAATAATGTAAAGTAAAGAAATTACCATTTCTTTGACAAAATAACTTGTGGAAACAAGATAAACTTATTAAATGTGTTCATAAATAAGTTTATCAACGACACAATTCAACATTTGATTGAAACTTTTACCAATTCAAGACATATGTAAACAATAACAAGACTCGAGCTTTGTTTACAAAACAAAGTATTTTAACCTCTGTCACTAGCTTGTAACTCGATATTTGACTTTCAAATTTTGACAGAGCATTAAAAACATCCATATTGACCATTCTAGACATTAAAAATGAAAAAATAAATTTTGAAAAAATTGAGCTCAAATCGTGTCCAAGTCCCTTTAAAGAGTGTTCATCTCTACACAAAAAAGATTTTCACTTTAATGCTTATAACTCTTACATTGTACTGAATTTGTCTTTTGAAAGAAATAAATATGATGGTATTGAAACATTATTTAAAGAGTCAATTGATGGTAAACCAAGGGTTACAAGATTCAAAAAAATAATTTCGGCTGTTTTTCAGCATTTTCTAACTTTTCAAAGTGAGGTAACTTGTAAAACTCCAAATATTTTGTTCAAATATTTTCCTTTTTTTTTTAAATTTTACCATCGAATTTTTATTTTAATGCTCAATCTTTATTACACATGTATTGATTATTATTATGTTAAAATTTGGAAATAATCTTGTGGCTAATTTTTTTGTTTTCCATATTTGCATTTTTGTGACATATACATGTATATATTTTTGGTAAAATTGTGATATTTTACTTTATAACAAATAATGTTAAGTTTTTATTATTGTGGTAATTTTTTGTGATGTTATTGGTATGTTTTTTGCCTTTATTTATATTTCCTATATTTTTCATAACGTGCAATTTCTTCAGATGCAATACATGATAAAATTAACGATGATTGTGATGTGGTCTTTCACATTAAAATGTAAATTCAGATTATGTGAAACATTTCTGCAAATTTTGTTAATTTTGGAGAATTTTTTTTGACCCCCCCCCCCCAGCCTCCTTAAAACAAATGTGATATAAAGATTTACCATCATAAACTTGACTTCGATATTATTGTCGTACATGTACATGCATATATGAAGCAATCAAAACAATAATTGACACTGATTGATATGTGTGGTGTTTTATATAACTCTTTGCTAAATAAAATTTAATTGAGGAAACAAAAGTTAAATTGAGGAAAAAAAGAATATTAAGTGTTTCTGTCACAATTCACAATCACTGTACAAAAAAAATTGTTCAATGTATTGTCTTCTTGTCCATTACTTTTTGCTTGGCCACTCAACTGTAAAACAAACAAATAAATCTAAATAAATTTAGTAAAACCCGATTGTATCAAATCAACATACTTAAAGTCATATAGATTTAACTGATATAACAAATTAATTTCCTGTCTTCCAATTGTAAAATAAGCAATGATTTCGAGCTTAAAGATTACTAATTCACAGGAAGATTTTTATGTCAAAGTTAACCACATAAAAAAATAGCACATTTTTAAAAAAAAATATTTCTCAGATTGATAAAAGTGCATCTTTTTCATCAAAACAAGCAGGCTGATTAGACCAATGCACATTATATTAATATATATTAAAAATCTAGTTCAATAACTTTTCTTTTTACCTTGTCCAAAGAAAGAACCATACGCTTCGCTGTCATCAAAAAAATTACGTTTAGGTATTTCTTTGCGAACATTTATTTTCTGAACGTCTGGATCCCTTAAGCTGATTCTAGAATACACATGCAACATTAATTAATAGTTTTTATATATGCACACATTCTTACGTCAACCACCAAAGTAAAAGGTTTTAAAAGAAATTAAAAAATAAATTAAACTCTTTTTTAATGTTTTACACGGTTCCTATTGCACAAACTGTTCTCCTTTATAAGCTGTATGTGCCTTACAAGTGGAAATATCGTATTAAAAGCATTATATTAAATATTTTGAAATGAACGAAGAACACATAAATATAGAAATAACATTTAAATAAATGATAACATAAAATTTATACTTTGCTATTTTGAATATGTGTAACCCTTTGAAATTAAATATACTTGCAAACTTACTTCAGATAATTTAAAGTTTGAAGATATATATATATATATATATATATATATATATATATATATATATATATATATATATATATATATTATTCGGTCCGTATTGCGTGTAATAATTTTGTTTTATATTCATGAGTTTTCTTTCTTCACTCATTCTTAAAATAAGAGATACTTTAAACTACATGTACTGATTTATGGCTTGTTGTGCTTAAAAAAAAGCCCACTTACACTTGGACTTGATTTGCTGTTTTCTGATGGTAGATCCAACAACCCAGCATGGCTATTACGATTAGGGTGAGTGGAATACTTACTCCAAGATAAATTAAAAACATTGACGAATCTAGAAAATTCAAAATCATTGCGATAAAACTATTTGCTTGCCAAAGCAATTTCCAACAATTTGCTGATGATCATAATGATGGCGATGATGACGTTTGTAAACATTAATTTTAATTTCATATTTAATGTTTAAAGGAGAGTTTTCTTACTGCTATAATTATATCATTTATCCAGAATCCATAATTCCAAATCATAGTTTGGACAATGAAATAAATCACATTTGGTAAATACTAAAAATATTTTACATGCACATGTATGTGCTGGTTAATTGGATTTAACTGAGAAACAAACATTTACCTTCGTCAGATGAATCTTTGCTGTGAATATGAAAATATTATACGTTACAATAAGTTGAAGATATCGGTACTTTGCACAATTTTCGTTGAATCCAATATATATTCTGTGTCAATACTTACACACAAGTTGCTACCCCAGAAGAATCGATACATTTTTTCCCTGACGAACAAGAAGCCCCAAAACTTTTCAACACATAACATGGGGAAGCAGAAGGAGATAGGCCTAAAAAATAAGTGAAGAAAATTTGATGAACTATTATTCATTTTTATTAACTCCATTTTACACTTTAGATCGTATGTTGTAGGAAATTGTCATTTGCTTAATTACTTAAAGCAAAAAGAAATTTGCTGATTACATTCAATTTTACTATAATATGAAGTCTCATTTACTTAAAGTGGCCTGACTACTTTGAAACAAGAATTTATAAATAAACTCCTTACTGGTCAGCTGAAGGCCAGACTGGTCTTTAATGGTGATAGTCAGTATTACTTGGGTCTGTTGTAACACGGTGATGTTGGTTTTACCACTAAGAAGTTGGGTCATGCATTTTGCGAGGTCTGTCTTAAAACTGTCCGAGTTGTTAACGCTCCCAATTATTTCATAGTCGATAATTAGACTCCCAAATCTTCAAATACAAAGTTGATTCAAAGTTTACAAAATAGTAAATTTGATATGTAACAATATTATATGTACCGGTAGTATGTATAACTTGATTAAATGTTTTTTTAATGCAGAGGGAGTATCATAACTTACCTTACAGACAAGACTTTCACTGAAGAGAATCCATTGACATTTTCTTCTTTGTAAAAAGCGTTCAACTATGAAAATAATCCCTTACGCATTAAAATCCGCAATCTAATTACTTATGATTAATTCAATTAATCCAAAAAAATGAATGATATAATCATTACATAATAAAAATAAAAGATATTTCTTCTCACCGATTTTTCATATTCTTCCACAAACTTTTCGGAGTCTGCGAGGAATTCCTGACGCCCGATGTTTGTCTCAAACCTGGCCTCAACCTTAACCTTTGTTTCTATATCACCTTTTAAAGAATATGCCAGTTTATATCACATGAGTGGTACATCATGAAAATGAATATTAAATTATGAATGACAATAAGTGTACAATTTGATTTGTAAATACAAGATTGTAATAGCTGTATTTATGTATATTCATAACTCTTACTTGTTGTATGTGCCGGTTTAGGCTCTGTAAAACAAAAAATTCGTCATTAATTCTTCTAAGAAATATTTGAATATATAAAGACAATAAAGACGATTTTTATTTTAATTATGTTGTTATTTATCTCTTTAAGATCAAATGCGATCCATGCGAGCGTATCTAGAAATTATAACTTTGTTTGCCGAGAAAGCTCCCCCCCCTTTGGAGTTAAAAGGGACGGTTGAAAAAGTTCTCCCGGGGTCCTGACCCTCTTCCCAATTTGATCAGCGCATGCAACGTATGTCTAAGCTATATCATGACTGTTGCGTAAATGAAGGAAAACAATACACTTACCAATACAGTTATTTAGGTCTATTCCCCCATAACGACACTCGCAATGGACAGAGCCAGGGGTGTTCACACAGACTTGTAGCTCCGTGTCTTCACATTCCTTGGTCCCTCTCTTACACTCGTCCACGTCTACATCGCAGTCTCGCCCCTCCCACCCAGTCATACAGGTACACACCCCAGAGGAACCATCGCATGTTTCTGTATAACTTGTATTACATGTACACGTTTGAGTACACTGCTCTCCGTACGTGTAGTCTTCGCAGGCTGTGTAATTTTTTAAAAGAGAGAATCATAAAAAAATGCCTTTAATTAAGTTCTTCTACTAAATTGTATGGAATTATGCATAAATTTGAGAATTTAATGAGTTTCAGCAATTGAATTTGCAAGTATATAAACGTACTTATATTTCTACAAACACAAACTCGAATACACATTATTATTTAGTCAGTATATGTAACTGTTATTGGTGCGTTTGAGACTGGACTTTATTAAAAATTACATGATATACACAATATCTGATGAATAAAATATGACCATTATATCTAGATATATTCCTAATTTTACTATTTTTAGTATTTGTTCTTGTTGAGTAGCAAAATAGATGTGGAAAATTTAAGAAAACATTTAATTATAGAACCTGTGCATTCATGACCATCTCCTTTGAACCCTTTATCAGGACATTTGCAGGTATAGCTTCCAATTGTGTCCGTACATATGGCATGGTGTGAGCAGGTATTGCTTCCATCAGAACATTCGTCAATATCTGTACAAACATGTGAAATAATTCAGAGGTTGTAAATCCTATGTTTGTAAAAACATTTGAAAAAACTGATAAAACAAAAACATAAAATTTATATGATATAGAAGTATACATATTTCATACTGTGACAATCCATCAGTGTTGTTGCGTTGAGAATGAATCCATCCCTGCAGAAGCATCTAAAACTGCCCGGTAAATTCTCACAGTCATGGCACTTCGCTTGCTGGCATTCATCTATGTCTTCACAGTCTTTTTCATTTTTAAGTTTATATCCATCGTTACAAGCACACGCATAACTTCCTTCTGTGTTCACACATTTCTGTGGACATATGGTTGAATCTTGGCATTCATCAATATCTGCGTATATAAGTAAACAAAAAATGCGTTTACAATTGACAACAAAACAAGTTTTGAAAAAACCAAAAATGAATCTAAGGATGATCTTTTATACCTATACATTGGTCATTGGATTTGTTAAAACCTGGTGTACAGTCGCATCTATAGGAGCCGGGAGTGTTCAAGCAGAGTTCGTGATCTCCTTGGCAAGGACTCGTTAAACATTCGTTCACATCCTGCTCACAAGTTTCCCCTGTCCATCCTAACTTGCAGACACACCCATTTATGTGGTGGCATGTCTGGGCGCCACGCCCACATTTACACGGTGTCTCACAGTTTTCGCCGAAGAAATGCTCGTCGCATGCTTTGTGATAATAAAAAGGGATATGAAACGCAGTGTCATTAATGTTATTTATCAATTAATTCTATGTCTTAAGTTCAAAATAATTGCATGATAAATTGCTGTATTATCATTGTGAGCAGTAAAGCATTAAGGTGAAGAAAATACAAATAAAATAAAAGAATAGATATTACTTTAGGCAATATAACAATTTTGAAACAAGGCACCTTCGCAAGATATTCCATCGTTCTGAAGTCTGTATCCAATGGCACATCCACATTCAAATGAACCATCTGTGTTTGTACAGTTGTGGACACAGTGGTTATTACTGCTGCACTCGTTGATGTCTAGGAATTAATAATTAAAAATATGTATCCGTATTCTTAAAGTTCGATATGATATCATGTCTCATTTCAAAAGCTTGATTAATTTTTCCAGTCCATACTAAATTATTGGAGCTAGCAATACATGTATATAGACGGAAATTCAGCAGGAATTAATAGCATTAATGTGATATTTTCTTAAGTTACCGATGCATGTTGACCCGTCGCCATGAAGTTGGTAACCAGATTCACAGAAACATATCCCCGACTCCGGGTCCAGACCTTGTTGTCGACACGCATAACTACAGTTGAGGCCAGGGAAACGGGCACACGTGTCCTTAACTGGAATGCAAGAAAAAAAATAATAAGATTCAGAGAGAGAGAGAGAGAGAGAGAGAGAGAGAGAGAGAGAGAGAGAGAGAGAGATGCATGCAATTATATTTTTTACACTGAAGCCAACCTTTTTCGCAGGTCTCTCTGTCATCTCGTAATGTGAATCCAAAGTAACACGCACAATTAAAACCGCCATCTACGTTAATGCACATCTGAGAACACCCATGGACGCCCGTCTCACATTCGTTTATATCTAATATAAAATCGAATGAAAGTTTATTCATGACAATCATATTTCTTTTTCGTTTTATTGATATTAAGTCCCAAATCTTGATTTATTACACATTTGATATAATGAAGTTGCATGATAATGGAGGAAAAAAATGTAACCTTCACATGCGCCGTTTTTCATCTGAAATCCTTTCTGACATTCACAAGAGTAATTGCCGTGTGTATTGCGACAGACTGTGGTGAACTTTGGACAGTCGTTCAAACCTAAATCAGCGCACTCGTCAATATCTGTAAACAGAACAGTTTACTTATTTGATTTAAATGTTGCGTTAAAAACATACAGTGTATTTCAATAGAATGATATCCCACAAATTGAGATTATATTTTACATAAAAAGTTACTAAATGAAGCTTCACTTTCAAAATTTGAAATAAAAGCGGACAATCTTAAAATGGTCTTGAAATTGTCTATAAGCTCCCTTAAAAATAAAAACCCACCTTCGCATTTATTATCCACCAATGCGAAACCATCTCCACAACTACACGAGTAGGACCCCTCGAGATTCTGGCATATTTGGTTGGAGCCACATATAAATGGATCTGTGATACACTCATCGATGTCTATGTCACACTTCTCCCCAGTCCACCCCGACAGACAGACACACCCGACAGCTACGTCACATTTGTCTCCCCCGGGACCACACTCGCACACTTTGCTGCAATTTTGGCCATAGTCTGGAAGTTCACAACCTGTTAAGCGCAAAACACAAAGTGAATCAACTTTCCAACATACACTATCCATTGATATATCTTTTCTTCTATCTTCCTTTTTCAATTTATTTACTGTATTAATACCAGACATTATTTCACAAATGATATACAGTAGAACACGGTTATAATGAAGTCCAAGGGACGGTCAATTTTGCTTCGTTTTAAGCGTTATTCGTTATATCCGTCAAGTTTACAGCATATAATAAAGTCACGGGGAATGAAAATCACTTCACTGTAAGCGTCAATTCATTATAAGCGTGTTCGCTATAGCCGTGTTTTACTGTATTTCATGTATGATAAAACAATGCGCCGCAGGGAATAACTACACAAGAAATATCAAATAAATTTTGTACATGTATCTACATCTAAAAAAAAAAAAAGCATTAACATAAAAAATTGCTTTTGTATTACATGACATGACATGTATTTGTTGATTCGGGAATTTTTCAAATTAAAACCCTTTTCACTATACAAGAATACACTTTACACTATAGACTGTACAAGAGAATCAACGCACGAATAAAAGAAATAATAATCAAGATATAGATCTAGATCTATCGTGCTTTCAGTATACATTTTCTTGTTGCATAGAAATATTCTCTTTTCACCTGTACAGGATGTTTTGTCCTCATTTAGAAAATAACCAGGTCTGCATGTACAGTTAAACGATCCTTCGGTGTTGACACAGCCATGCTCGCATGGTGATGTAGAAAGCTCACACTCGTTGACGTCTGAAGAACGACATAATATGTTTAAAATACTGTTTTAGAAAACGTATTAAGTTTTGTGAAATCGTAATATATGATGTAATTTCATAAAGAATATTATATATATATTTTTTTAATTAGTCAAGCAATTCTGTGGTTGAATTAGTGAAAGGTGAATGATACTAGTATATGAATGTGTTCAATCACGATAAAAAAAAATTATGAAATAAAACGAACTACACGAGCTAGCAAGAATTATTTTACCAATTTCAATGCAGTTGTAATGTTCATGTACATACCTCTGCAACTGATTCCATTCACAGCCAGTTGGTATCCCAGTGGACATTCACATTTAACTGTTCCTGTTTTGTTACTGCAGGTGTATTCACAATTCTTGTCAAAACCCTTACAAGGTTCACTATCCGCTTTTAAATAAAATTCCAAAATTCAATATATATCTCAAACGGTGTCACAGTTCAAAATTTGCTTTTACAAGTAAATGAAATATATCGCCGGTAGAAGTAATATCGGAAATAAAAAACACTGTTTGACAATATAAAACTGAAAATTGAATACTTACTCAAAAATCAATATTCTAGTTTGTATATACTAAACTACATTTATCTATGTGAATACGCCCTGTAATTAATTGGTGGTTATTTAAATTGATTGTTTACATTTTGTAGGGTTTTTTTTGCAATAATAATTTGATATATATTTTTGACAATCCGTTAATTCGAATTTCTATGCGTTGTTAAATGGAGACTATTTACCTGCTTTCTCACACGAACGTTGGTCTGATTGTAAGGTGAACACCGAGTAACAGCTACAGGTGAAAGAACCAGGTGTGTTCTGACAAATCTGTTCGCATCCCGATGTTCCAATCAGACATTCATTAATATCTGTAGATTATATAATAAAATTTGCAGATAGATACATAAAATACATAAGATAATGACAACAACAACGTGCCCATAGTTTCAAAGATAACATTTCTTGATTCTAGATGCAGATCTATAGCTCCCGGTCTCAAAAATTGACGACCTGGGAGCTATAGTTTCGTGTTAAAAAGTGCAAATGCATTTGTTTTGGACTGATTAATCTTATTTCCGAACACATTCTGTACAAATATTTGATTCCAAAAAAAAAATCCTCGGACATTTAACTACGTTACAGATATTGTTACTTTACTTAGTTCTTCCTTGGTTCATGCACTTTTCTCATGCATTTTCTAATACCTTTGCAATAGTTATTCGTTTTCTTGAATCCTGGAAGACATTGACATATATATCCGCCCTCTGTGTTCTCACAGGTCTCAACTGAGGCGTTACAGTTATTTCCATCCGCCATTAAACACTCGTCTATGTCTGAAAAAAAATATAAACCTGTGTTATTCAAAATTAAATCTAAAAATAATGAGAACACAGTTTGACACTTGACCAAATATCATACATAAGATGAAAAAATCAAAAGCATATCATTGAAATACTATCTGAGAATGTTATAACGTTTTAAGTGGTGTAAACCAAGTTTTATTTGTGTGGTAGAAAAGTTCGCAAGAACCACGTAATCACGAATATCTCTTGTCGCCAAATCGTGACTTTTAAAAACTAAAACTGTTTAAGATTTTTCTCAATGAAAAAAATCGCTCCAAATAAGTGTACCACTACCAATCTCGTAATGAAGTCGTAGAAAATAGAAGTTTGTTTACAGTATTTGTTTACAGTATTTTACCAAAACAGTCATCATCGATTTCGTCATAGCCCGGGGGACAAGCTGAACAGTTGAAACCGCGACCAAGTACAGACTCTTCTTCGGGACTTAGGTCCGTGCACTCTCTGTCTAGAGAACAGGGACTCTCCAGACAGGCATCTGTCTCATTGTCACAGTTGTCACCTAAATCAATTGATTTTGATAAAGTTATTAACAGAACTGAAATGCTACATTGAATTAAATCTCCATAGAAGATTATTTTTTGCAAAGCCTAGTTTTGTCCTTGTACATGTGTGTTTTTGAGAGAAAAAAACCCAACAGAACAAAGAACGACGTTCTGAGTATTGTAGTGATTAACCTGGTACAATGTAATAAAATGTGTACTTGTATTTTGCTTATTTACGATATGTTGCAAAAAAAATGATTTGTATGAAATAGATGTTAAGCGCTGACAACATACCAAAATACCCTGGATCGCAATCACATGCTACTTTGCGGAATTTATTTTCCTCTGAGGATAGCAAATTGTCAAAATCACAGTTTCCATGGTTACTGCATCCACTACACATGTTGACAAAAACGTCCAGAACTGGTGACTGCACACCCATATCATCTTCCGCAAGTAACCTAAACCCACGAAAGAATCAACTAGTTATATTGGTAAGCAAAAATAAATTTCTTTCCCTCTTTCTAGATTCATGGAATACTTCATGTTTATCAATCATATTTTGTAACTGAAAGAATTTTGTAACGGTTCAAAAGTTCACACGAATTTGAAATAAGTTTTCTTATTCTAAAATTGATATTTATAAATATATATTGATGAAACCATAGTATTTGTAATTGATGGATTCAAAAGTAGCAAAAACATTAGACAATCTAAGTTAAAAAAATGTAAATTATATTTTTTAAAATATCGTAAGTTTTTAAAATTAAAGGTGTGTAATACTGGATTTCGGAAACGCTGTCATTGGTGGGTGTCCATGTTGCAATCCCTGTCTGATTGTCAAGGACAAAGTTGTCGGGTTGTTTCAGTATGACGTACAATGGGTCTGCTTGACCATCGTCAGAAATGTTAAATTTGATCTCCGCCGTCTGGTTTACTTGGACGTTGATGGTAGTATTCCCTGATATTTGCGGTGTTTCATTTTCTAATGAAATATATATTTGCATAAATATTTTGTATGTCATTTTAATTTTGAATTCAATCAAAATCGTCATTTTTTAAAATTAGTTTCATTGAAGTCCTACGTAAAACAAACGTCGTGTAAAAAAACACACATTCAATGTTTTATCAATTTAATTTGGAATAAGTAAATTACTACATGTTAATACAGTTTTATATACCTAGCTCAGCAGTATTCTTTTTAGCTTTTTCCTCTGATTTCCCGGATGACAAAGCTAGCTCTATGTCTCCCGTCGCCAGATAGTCAGACACACAAGATGGAGACGGACGTGGACCGCATTTACTTTTGGCATTATTTAGAAGACTTTCATCAACTTCGTCCACAAACATGGGAACAAACTCGGGGTGAAAAAAATCTTTGAACGTCAGTCCGTCCTCATATTGGAATAGAGAACTCTCTTTTACTGACCCTTTTAAGAAAAAAAATTGCAACTTTTTATAACTTAAGCATTGTCATCAGTTTTGAAATACATTTTAAAACAATCGATCGATATGGTATTGATTGATATATAGACGAAAATAATTAAATGCGTCACACCAAAAACATAGTATAGAAACTTCCAATGGATGATTTATACAGTTAATATATTCATATACGTGTTAATCTAGATCCATGGGGATTGTTTTGGATTGCAAGTTACAAGTTCGTGTGTGTGTTATTTTCTTGATGTATTTTTACGAGTAAATATTAATTGTATGTGCAGGGATGAAGGGTACTTACTTAATACCAACTAGTATATAACTGTCATATGTGACACTAAACCAGATGTTCAAATGTTGGTGAAAAAACATAAAAAGAAGAATAAACTTGCAGTGCTGTCCGAAGTTGTAAAAAACGTCTCTTTCTGTTTTCGTTGCGTTCTCATCTAACTCTGTTCCATTTGGCAGCATAAAATCATTGCTTTCTATGTCGTCAAAGTTTCCCATCAATCCGGATGTCAGCCCTTTGTATTTTTTATTTACAAGTGTTTCACAAAGCAACAGCCGCTTCTCAATGCTTATCTTTACTGTGATCACTAAAATTCAAATTACATATGGCGTTTTGATAATTTATACAAAAAGTAAGGAATACAAATATACAAAACACCAAAGACAGGGGAAATTATAACCTACAGGGCTTGAGAAATAAGGCGGAAATCTTTTCCCCATCCCAACGAATGGAAACATTTGCCGTCAGCAGAGTGTAGTTTGCGTTTTCAAACTGCTTCGTGAGATCTCTACCATTTGCCTTAATAACCATACCTAGAAGGAAACAAAATCGGTCATCTCAAGGAGAAAAAAAAATGATATCAATTCAAAATGAACGATTCTTCTTTTGAAACGACATTTACTTTTCTTGTCATGTGACATCTCAACCTGCATGTTGGTACCAGTCTGGTCTCGCGCTACGAAAGCACTAAATACAGTAGCATTTGATTTCCCGCCATTTTGAGCAGCAGCGAGCTCAGTTCGTGCTTGAAGTTCAAATGTTGTTGTACTTGTATTTATTTTCAGCAATGTGTATTCCCCGTATCCATTGAATGTATACAGTTTACCATCAAGTGTTGTGATATGCGGATCACCAAACATTCCAGCTTTATAACAAAAAATACCATGCGCATATGATTAAATGTAGTAGCAAAACATATATATATATATATATATATATATATATATATATATATATATATATATATATATATATAACAACGTTTTCAGCAATCGATAAAAGTAAATTACCCCATGCACTGTATATTAGCAATAACATTTGATTTTTATTTTGTGTGAAAAAATGACAATAACAAACCGTCAGCCATCTCAAAAATCCATAAAACGAAATACAAATTCAAAAGCAGAGCAACACGGACCTCCAAAAAGATAGAGGTTGGATAAGGTGCCTAGGAGGTGTGAGCATCCTCTGCCGACCGGTCACACCCGCCGTGTGCTCTTTGTCCTTTAATATTATCTCTCTCTCTCTCTCTCTCTCTCTCTCTCTCTCTCTCTCTCCTTAAATGAATTTAATACCTGGGGCAAACGGTGATCTTCGATAACATCTTGGAATCGGACGTACGTAATAATACAAATCACACTGATGTGTACTGCAACAAACACGTTTAGGATTGAAGTCATAATTAATGTATTTGTGTTGGTCTAAGAAAGGACTGAATTGTAAAGTGGTTCCAGCTAACGGCATCGATCTTTCCAGCGGTCCTAAATTTTCAGTATTAGCATACATCTTGAAACAGCATTCCTAAAACATATACTGAAAATTAATGATTCAAACAATGACAAACGTTACCCATGCAGTGCCAAAAATATATTGAAAATTCTTACAGCGTTATCATCAACCAATACGGAGGCGAAGCACAAAATTCGATTTTTCCTGTCAAATCGGCTGATGGCAAAACGAGGATCAAATCTGAGGAACCGAGTATCGCAAGGACATTCAATTTCATTGGCTAAAAGCTGGTCACGCATCTTACTATCTCGGTTATAGTTATACCATAATTGACACGCTCTTGCATCTCTCTTTGCACGAACCCCTTCGGTCATTTTGTAAATCCAAAGACCTCGAACGCCTAAAAAATAACACAAAAGTTAAAAAACTAAATCAAATGAGTCAACAATTTGTAAAAACTCCGGTTTTAACTAGCTATGAGTGATCATTTAAGTTAAATACCTCTATTTCCAGGCATAACTGTCATTCGGAACACACCGTCCTTGTTCGAGAATGAGTTCTGCACAATTATGTTGTTGTACCGATATCCTACGGAGATTTTACGATTCTTCTTAGGCTGAAGATTCACATCAACGTAATTATATACAACAAAGGTATTGTCACCGTCAGAGATAAGATAGCATTGGAAAGTAACTTTCTGTAAAAAAAAAAAAAAACCCCAAACACACCTTTATTTAATCGATCACTACAAAGTACTTATTAAGTATTATGTGCTATTCAATGAGACATAAAATTCTTATACGAACACGAAAAGTAAAGACAATCGAATTGTATTTATTGATAACTCACCTCTTCTTTTTTCATTCCGTTTACTGTCATATTTTCCCATGTGACTTTCACAAGCCAACTAGCTTTAAAGTTTCCAAAGTCTTTGAAATGTGTCTCGATAATATTGTCTGCCTGTTCCATGAACATGACATCAAACTTATTTGCTTTGGGTCCCCTTTGAAATATTATTAAACGTGTGGTACAGTGTACGAAAACAATCTTTAAACAAATGCAAAATGTAATGTCACAAAGCATTAATATTGTTACCGTGTAATGCTCAAAATAAGAAAAGAAAAAGAAACAGACCAAAAAGGCATAATGATTGGTCAGATACCTTGAATACGTGTTATAGTACACCTTTCCAACTTTTCCAACAGAATGTAACACTGTCCAGAAAGGACAAAGTATTCTTTCCCCCGAAAGTTTAGAAGAATCCAGTTCTTGTATATTCGGACTGTTGAACTTGTCTCCAAGTCCAATTACGCCATTAGAACCGATCTGAACAAATATCAAAACAACCAGTTTTAATCTTCCGAAAACACAACTACATGTAATAATCCTTCTCCTTTAGAAACATAAAAATACATAGAATGTATGAAAAATGACAATAATAAACCTCCAATCATCTCAAAAATGATTCTGAATAATGTATCATCTCTTTGATCCAAGTGCGTAATTGTTTGTACCAGTACATGTTTAGTTTGTAGTTGCAAATACACAACCTATAAATTAACAATCAAATATTCAATGTTCGTTAAAACGGTATTTCAATGGTTGAACTTACAAATACGGAGTTAAATCCGTCATCAGATCCATCCCCGACGTAAACAGTTATCGGTGATTTTAGAGATTCACTTGTCTTTTGGCCTTTTGAAATATAGTCATCATATGCATCCCCATACGGCAGGTATATCTTTCCAGAATATTTAACTACAATTTCGCAATAGATATTTAATGTTAGCATTTGACAAAGTTATAACTGCTTATAACTTTTTCTTGCGTCATATGTATGGAAAATTTCCGTGTATACATTGTTTTAAATTCTTAAGCTATTCATTACTTTTTAAAATATTGAAATATTTTATATAATAATTTGGTTAATATGATTACATACTATCAGTTGTTTGTATTGAATTTACAGATGGAGGACTCTCTTTAGATCCGTAGGTTGGATAATTAATCGTATATCCATAACTTATTGCAGTTATGGTCACGTTATAAACCGTTAGGGGCATCAGAAGAGAATTCCATTGTATTTCTGGTACATATCCTCTCGTGTATTGTGTCTGATCGCCGACGGTCACTTTGTATCGGTTCACAAAACTTGTCGACGATTTTTCCCACTTCAAGTACAAGTGGTCCGCCGAGAAATTGCTCTGGCTCCGAATGATCGCTCCAGGCTGGGTGGGATCTTACGAAAGAAGAAGAATATAAATTAGATCTATAGCTTGTTTTAGATTTTCCTCCTTTTTATTAATTTATAACATCCTTGATCGAACTTTTCTCAAAAGTACGCTATATATAACGCTTCTTGTTTCTGTTTCTCTCCTATTTTTTTTTAAATGCATAGACAAGTATACCAAATTACAATTGCGATATAATCTCAATTTGGTTTATTTGTACGGCTATACAACTTGTACAAATAGGAGGAAAACCATGATAATATTAATTACGATATTTTGCATAAAAATAATGCTAGGTTTACTACTAGTACATGTAACTAGTTACTATCAATTTATAATTTTACCCAAAATGATATATTTTGAAGACTCTTCTACAAAGATGTTCTCTTTTGGATTTTGTAATTCAGCGAGTGTTCGAACAGTTGTCCAGTACATTCTCCCTGGTTGTAATTTTAAGGTGCACGGTGATTTGTACTTGGTTTCCATTCCGACAAAATCAGTACCAGACCTTTTTTCGTAACTGATTGTTTGTTCTCTCCAAGAAACTTCATAACCTTTTACAAGATCTTGATCCCGAGATGGCTGTTTCCACTGAAGCTCAAACCCAGCTCCGAAGCCACATGAAAAGCTTTTGAGGCCAATTGTCTGTCCTTCTAGGTAGGATCCTAGATTGGATTGTCAACACACAGAAGTATATATGTAAATATCAACAACATAAAAACATTAGTTAAGAAAATGTACTCGAATAAACATTTTATTTATGCATCTTGAGATAATAAGAAACAATTTGAATGAATTAATGACTCTAACCACATTTAATTTAATAACATTGACATCATCTACACCATTGTGTTAATATCCATGGTAACCAAATTTTCGTCAAAATTTCTAGTTCTATCGCAATGCTTATTATACATGTATGTAACGAATAAAAACACTATCTGTAACCAATGACTATATAAAGAAGACACAATTTTAATGATTATAGAGTATATGGTTTGTGTGATACTTACTAGGAAAACAACGAGAATTTCTTTGGTATTTCTGGGAATTACAAATACACTTGCCAGACTCGCAAATCATGCTTGAAAGGTAGAGACATTCGCGGCTATAATTACACGACGCATAATATTTTAAACCTGTAAAATATGGAGAGAAATAATCTGTTACATTTCAAAAAGTTTGCAAATTAAAAACAAATTATGGTTTACTGTTTAAATGTGGTTTTCCAACCCTGACATTTTGTAATACTTTATTTTTATTAAAATGATATATCTGAAGTAAATGTAAAGTAAAGATACTAAAGTCTTTTAAATGATTTTTTTCTAAAACGAAAAAAAAATCATACTTCCGATTAAAGATAACGTTCTATTGTAGCTCGTCCCCCATCCTTCAGAGTTTCTTGCTAAACAACGGTAAGAATATGCATTGTCATTTTCAAAAGTAACTCTACTGATTTGCAATTGAGGATTGCTACTATCGACTGTACTGCCTTGAAGTCTGCTAAGAGTAATATCTATATCGTCTGCTGTCGTTCCACGAACCTTTTGCCATTTCACTTCAAGAATCGGCGGGAAATGAGATTGAAGCTGAATGGACGCGTTTGCTTTTAGATTGGTTAAGTAAGGAATTTGGTAGAAAGGAGATGAAGACAGAATAACCTTTGGAGTACCTGAAAATAGTACGAAACAGTTTTAATTTGTTAATTCATTTAAAATTGAGTTTATAAAATGCTATATAAATAATTATAAAAAAATATGTTGATACTATGCACATAGTAGATAAAGCTTGTAAATATATAATCTACTTACGAATCGTGGTTATTTCTTCGGTGTACAGAACACTTCTTTTTTCGTAGTTGAAACTGTACCAACTAATAGCCTGGATTGTTACATTGTACTTTGTTCCAGGTTCCAATCTCAAAGTCCAATCAATGAAGTTGCCAATTGAAAACTTTGAACCTCCATTTAAGGTTACTTGGTAATTGCTGACGGAAGTGTTTAACAAAGGAAGACCCCAGTGGAGATGTACTTGCTCAGGATGGAAATTACTTCGACTTCTGTTAATGGCACCAGGAGGCAATGGTTCTAGGTACAATTAACAATAAATAGAGAATAATACATGGCAAAATCTGTATCACATCCCATATCAATCCGAGAATCCAATATCAGCCCGCGAGGGCCGAAGACCAGAGGGCTGATATTGGTCGGTTGTTTTAATTTTATATTTGAATTTAGAAAGCTTGTTTTCATTTTTATATGGAGAAAACCTATACAAATTTTTCTTTATAGCTAAAAACCGCGTACTAAGTAGTGTTTTCGTCGTTTAAATGTACTGCGACGTTATCTTTACTGAAATGTTTCAATCGTGCATGGCGTGATAGTTTCGAATTCAGATATGCACAGTAAAATATAATAAGATAGGAAAAAATCCGAATAAAAAGTGCAAAGGTGTTCCGAAAAGGTGAAATAAAGGGCGTGATAAAGGGTGAAATAAAGGGTGATGATACGGGGGTTGTGATGAAGGCGCGTGCCACTGTTCATATCAGGGGTGCAAAAACCCTGTATTTTATTGCAAGCATATTATGAATATATTTTATTTTAATCAAATAAAACCCTACTGCTCTTAGGAATTAGAATAAATCATATTCAAAGCGAGAATTCTGAACAAAAACCATACCTACAACAAGGTGTAAAACTTCACTCTTAATGTAAATCGTCTTTTCGACATCGTTGAGATATACAATGGAAGTAATTTTCGCATAAAATAAATGCCCAGGTACAAAATGGGCGTCGGTAAGATATTGATTGTCTCGATTTACAGATTTGTTTACACTGAAGGATCCATTGTTCTCGGAAATTTCAAGGAAGTATTCCTGGATAAGATTGGCGCCTTGTAACGGGTCTTTCCAATTGACCGCCATGGAAGTTGAGGAAATATTACTTGATGTAAATACTGCTTTAAGAAGTGACTCTACAATTAATTAAAAATATAAACTTTACATGATAGATTGCTGCACGTGTAAGGGGAAACATCAAAAAGGCATACCCCCGTTATGTAAATGTTAACTTACGAGATAGGCATTTTCTCTCATGGGCGTAAGCATAAGAAGGGTCACAAAAACACTTTTTGTGTTTTTCTGAACAAATTAAATTTATTCTTTCATTACATTCTCTCGTTAGATCGCAGGCTTCGCCATACTGTAAAACTAATAAAAAAATGATATAAATAACGATGACTTTATATATTATAAAAAATTGCCAATTAATGATTAAGTTGTTAATTACTTACTTCCCCGGACCTTTCTTAATTCTACCTTGGTACTCGAGCACCAACCGTCTTGAATCCTAACTTGAAATCGATAAAAGCCTTCATCGTCAAATTTAGCTTGATTGATAAACAGCGTCAGATTAGGCAATAGTGTACTTCCCATGTATTTTTCTACGTGTATATCAATGTTTTCTGATGTCCCATTTCTTATTACTTGCCACCTTGCCTGTAGACTGGGTTCAAGTTTTGCCTCATCAAAACCCTTGAATATTGCTCGTGTTCCAAAATCGGTTTCCAAAAACGAAGGCGTCAGAAGCATGAATGGACAGACTGTATAAAACAAGAGTTATATAGAGTCTCTAATAAAATAAAAACACTCGATGAGTTTATGAAATGAGAATAAACGTTATAGAACATTTCACAGCCAATTTACTTTTGAAGTAATGAGCTAAAGCCATGAAGGGTCAAAATCGGCCTAATATTCAAATTTAACAATATTGCCAGGAAACAATCTCAGGTCAATGCACTTCACAAAAATACAAGTCTCGGCTTGGTTTGGTCCCTATCAATAGTGTAGGACGCATGGAAAGGGCCCGTGTTTCACGTTGGTTTACCAACGCTTTATGACGTCATATTAAATACAATGGCATAAGTTTTTTTTATAAATAAATTCAAACTACTGAAATAATATAAAATCAGTGCACAATTACACTGTAAAATTCAATAAAACCCAAACACCTGAGTAAAACATTTTACATTCATATACATTTCATGGATTATTTGAGCTTCAAAAATGTTTTTTTTAATCTAAATTGATAGAAAATGTTGTTATCTTGCAGAAGGTTAATATGATATATAGTATTCAGTCTTCTTATTTTATTTTTAAGTCAATAAACAAGTGCTAAAACGTTAAAATCTATTTAAACCTTCCTTCAAAAGCTGATAAGTACAATGATAATGCACGGCGGAGCCAGACCTTTTTTCTACCGATTAGAGCGACGGGGGGCATACAAGAAAATTATTATGTGAATCGCTTGGAGTTTCAGACAAAGTGTGTACACAACATGAGCAAAGCGTATCGTGTTAAACGGTTTTTTTTTTCATGCAGTACCTCTTTAAACATTTACATGGACAGTAAGAACAAATATAATTTGCGTAGAAAGTCTTTCATACTTTTCATACCGTTACAAGATTCAAATAGACAATGTCAATCCAATTGATATATGCAGTTTGAAGATATGACTTTATAGACATTTAATTCTAAACCAATTTTGGGTAATATTTTACACGCCATGTTGTTATTAGCTTACGACAAGCATCTCCAAAGCTTGAACATGTATTTTCCTTCGATAACTGAACTTATTTTGTTATGAACAATCAGCAAACATATCACTTGGATATCCCATAAAACCCGATTTAGCTGAACATGCCAATTAAGCTCTGTTTATATTTTTGGGGGGGAGGTGCTGGGTTGTGAAGTGTTTCGTTGTTGTCGGTAGTCATTAGAAGTAATTTTAAAGAAGTTTGAATATTAATTTTGATGAATTTTACATTTTAAATCATTGGAGAATGTGCAAATATTTGAACTAAATTATTTCCATAAAATTAATCTGTACTTACTCAATGCGATGGAACAAAAATCCCGAATAATTACAATCAATGATTGTATCTAAAACAATATTAAGACTTATCCTTTGTTGCAAGTTATCAACTTAAATTTAAATTTTTAAATTGATTAAATTAAATCTAAACAGCAGAAAATTAAACACTAGAATAAAATCCACATCTACATGGAATTGAACATACTTAGGAATTCCAATGAATGGAAGTAATTTAAATATTTTTCATAGACATGCCGTTATAGAATCTGAATGTTAATTCATTCATTTCTTTTCAAAAAACGTATAGACAAATCAATACGCGTTGTTCGAGTTATAATCGCCCTTTTTGTAAACATGCAATGACCATGGCGACACGGTGATGAGTGTTATATAATAATGGAATTTATGCAGTTATCATAGCTTAAAGGTTTACATATTATTAACTAATCCTTTAATTTCAAGAATCATCGTATTGATAAGTTAACTTTGGCCTTTTAATACAAAATCCACGGTCATAGCCGAGCTATAACAGCACTATCAAGGAAGGAGTCTTCTGGTTATCAGACATTCTTCTTATATTAAGAAATTCATAAAATTTTGACACAGTCAAACAAATCATATAACCAAATGATTCTATCAGTTAATCAAATTTGACCTTTTTGTTTCCTCATTAAGGTCCGGTCAAGGTGACTACCTTTTTCCTCAACTTAAAGGATGATAAAAATAAATGTAGTTATCTGCAGTTATGTAGATATCTGTTTAAGATATGAAATTTCTATTCTTCGATGAAATGAAAGAATATCAGAATGTCTATCAGCTTACACTATTAAATTGGAATTAATATTTAAACTAAAATTCTGTTACGTCATACCACTTCCGGAATCATATGAGATGCGTGTTGCGCATGTCCAAATCAGTGTGTTGTTGTCCTAAGGAGCGGGTGGACGTGGTCCTATACGCTGATAAAATTTAATCGCTACGAGGTAGTGATACAGTAATTTTTATACAAGTTAAAGTTAAAGATTCAAATTATATACATGCTTGTAGTGAAGCTACTACAATAATTTTTATATTTTGTTTGATGGTATAAGCGACAGTGTGTTTGCACTATCCGTTCAAAATGACGGATGCTATGGTGAAGAGAGGGAAAACCTCGGAAAAAGACAACGGTCGTACAACTACAACTAGAAAGTCTAGTGGGAGCACTAAAAAATCAGCTCCAGAATCTGATAAAAGTGTTATTGGCGGGGCCATAACAAATTATACTACTTCAAGTGATACTTGTAGTAGGCCTAATGAAAGTTCGTCGTCAAAAGTTGTTACCGGTGTGACTGGTATAGACGATATAATGAATATTCTTGTTAATATTCAGAAAGAACAACGTAGTCAGAGAGAAGATGTTAGAACTCTGCGTACGTCAGTAGACGAGTTATACAATTATACCGAAGATAATTATGCAGATTACTTCGATGTCGAGGAAACTCGAGTTAACGAAACAGAAATAGATACGAACAATAATATTGGTTCCTCGGATGGGAATCAAAATAAAAGCGAAGAACCGCCTACAAAAAAAGGCAAAAAGGGACAATGTTTTTGCTATAGCTGCAAAAAATTTCAGAGTGAATAAAACTGTTGATGATAAGGTTGGTGATGAACTGGCTACTATGATAAATTCTTTATTTCGTGAAGGAATATCGGACAAGAAGTTTCAAGATCTTTTGAAAAATGTGAATAGACCCGAGAATTGTAATGCATTGACTAAAACACGTGTGAACCAACTTATTTGGGATTTGCTCTCTCCAAGTACAAGATCTTATGACAGTTGTTTACAGCAACATCAGAATTCTGTTATCAAAGCAGCATGTTGTGTTGTCAAGATTCTAGATACTTTAGATAAAATTAAAAGAAATGAAGAAAATAGTGATGACATACAGGAATGTATAGAATATGGTCTTGATGCTGTTGGGCTAATGGCTAAATACAATAAGTTGACAAATATTAAGCGAAAAGAAAATCATAGAAATGATTTAAGTCATGAGTATCATCATTTGAGTTCCTCCTCTGTCCCATATACTGATTTCCTGTATGGAGATGATGTCCCAAAAAGTGTTAAAGAAATTCAAGACATCAATAGAGTGGGCAAACGCATTGTTCGACCTTACGGAACAAATTACAGAGGTCGCTATGTGAGAGGTAGATCTACTGTACGAGGAAATTCCTTCAGAGGAAGAGGTCGGGGATTCATCCCTCGAGGAAGAGGCACATCAAATTCATATCAAAGTGGCCCGTCAAAAAACTTTAAGACAAGCCTCGGGAATCAGAAAAAGAGCACATGAGTGATGTTGATAAGGTTAGTTCATTTGAATTTCAATCAATACAGATATATGATTCTGGTGCTCAAGAATTTCTTGGTGGTAGATTAAGTGAATTCATAACTGAATGGCAGAAAATGACTTCTGATAATAAAATTTTGAAAATTGTACAATGCTGTGAAATTGAATTTGATGAAAAACCAATTCAATTAAAAATGCCATATCAACAAAAGTTTGATCGTACTCAAGAGATGTATATAAATGAAGTTGAAAATTTATTATTAATGAAAGTCATAAGAGAAGTTCAGCATATCAGAAGTGAATTTATTTCGACAATCTTTACCGTGCCGAAAAAAGACTCCAATGAACAAAGGGTTATTTTGAATTTGAAAGAACTGAATAAATTTATTGCCTATCATCATTTTAAGATGGAATCATTTGAAGCAGCATTAAAATTGGTCAAGCCAAATTCTATGATGGCTTCTGTTGACTTGAGACATGCATATTATTCTGTTAGAATTCATGAAAAAGATTTCTTCGATTTATTTGGAAAGGAAAAGTTTATGAGTACACTTATTTACCAATGGGAATTTCTTGTGCACCAAGAATATTTACAAAAATCATGAAACCTGTTTTCTCTGTTTTACATCAAATGGGTTTTCAGAGCACTTCGTATATTGATGATTCTCTTTTGGTTGGTGATTCAAAGGATGAATGCATTTCAAATGTGACAGAGACAGTATCTTTAATGAAAAAGCTAGGTTTTATTATTAATTGGAAAAAATCAGTGTTGGAACCCAGTTAGGTCTTTAGCAAGTTTAATTGGATTACTTGTATCATCTTATAGTGCGGTTGATTTTTGACCGTTACATTATAGAATGTTAGAAACAGAAAAAATTAGATCTTTGAAAATGCACAAAGGAAATTTTGATGGACAAATGAGAGTTTCTAAGAATATGAAAGAAGAATTAAATTGGTGGATTTCTAATATTATGTCACAAAAGAGAATCATCAATAGGGGTAATCCTGATATGACTATCACAACGGATGCTTCTAATGATGGATGGGGAGCAGTCAAGGAAGATGTTAATATTAGTGGTAGATGGAAAGATAATGAAAAGATACATCATATCAATTATTTGGAATTGATGGCTGTTTATTTAGCAGTAAAGTCATTTTGTAAATCTTTAGAAAATTTACATTTGAAAATTTGCTCTGATAATACAGCAGCAATAGCTTAAATTAATAATATGGGAGGAATAAGATCAGAAGAGATGAATGAGTTAAGTAAACAAATATGGCAGTTTTGTTGTGATAGAAATATTTGGATTACTGCAGTTCATGTACCAGGCAAAGAAAATATGGCGGACATTGAGTCTAGAAAATTTAATGAAAATATTAAATGGATGTTAGATACAGAAATATTTCATTATTTAATCCAAAAGTTTGGAGAACCAGAAATAGATCTTTTTGTTTCTCGTTTGAATAGACAGCTAGATATGTATGTATCATGGAAACCTGATCCAGATGCATTTTGCACTGATGCATTCAGTATGTCATGGTCAAACACATATTGTTATTTGTTTCCACCATTTTCTTTGATCAGTAGATGTGTTCGGAAGATAAGAGAAGATCGTGCAGAATGCCTTATGATCATTCCACTATGGCCGACACAAATTTGGTATGCAGGACTTTTTGAACTTTTGATAGAAATTCCACTGATTCTTCCACACAAAAAGAAAATACTGTGCATTTCTCAAACAACCAAGTGTCATCCATTACAAGGTCAGTTGAAATTGACAGTTTGAAGATCAAGGTCTTTCAAGACAAACTTGTGAAATCTTGCTTGCGTCCTTGAGATATTCAACAAAGAAACAGTATGGTACATTTATTAGAAGATGATTACGTTTCTGTAGTGAAAGGGAAATTAATTCATTTCAACCATCTGTGAAAGAAGTATAGAGTTTTCTGACAGAACTTTATGAAAATGGTATTGGTTACAGTGCCATAAATACGGCAAGATCGGCATTGTCATCATATGGAATCCAACATTCTGTAGTATCTATTGGATCAAACAATTTAGTTATTCGTTTTTTAAAAGGTGTATTCAATCTTAGACCTGGAAAACCAAGATATTGTGAAACTTGGGATGTATCAAAAGTGCTTACATTTTTGAGACAATTGTCTCCTGTAAAATTTATCTCACTCAAAGATCTAACTTTGAAGTTAGTTATGTTTATTGCTTTAACAAATGCTACTAGATCCCAATCTTTGCATTTGTTAACTATAAGTGATATGTGCAAATGCAGTAAGTCGTACACTTTGTTTTTTAAATCTTTGTTGAAACAAAGTAGACCAGGTTTTTTGTGTGGAAAATTAGAATTGTTTGCATACCCACCTGATAGAAGGTTATGTGTTGTATTAGTGTTGAAAGAATATTTAGAACGTACAAAAAATTTAAGAGGCTCTTGTACAGATTTATTTATAATTATGTAAAGCCTCATAAAGCTGTTACAAGGGAAACCATAAGTAGGTGGATTAAAATGGTTATGTTGAAATCAGGAATAGATGTTAACAAGTTTGCATCACACAGTGTTAGATCAGCTTCAGTTTCCAGAGCAGAGAAGAATTCTATTTCTATATGTAATATTCTAAATGTTGCAGGTTGGTCAAATGCTAAGACTTTTGCAAAGTTTTACAAAAGACCCATAAAGAAAGATGCAGACTTGTATCAACATGCGATCTTGAAGCATTAATGCTATTATGTGTATTGTTCTTGTCAGATGTATATAAACTTTTGGGTATGTGAAGACATTGTGTTATGTAAAGTATCAATACTTTTGATACATGTTATTGAAAACATGGAGTTATGTTAAATATGTTGTCATGAAATATTTGAGCATAATAAATGGTGGAGGTTTTGTTTACAGTAGTTTGTTACTACTCTAAAGTATTTATAAGTGAAATTTCTGGAATTCACTTTATTCAGTGTTTTTGAGTATCGCTTTGAAGTCTCATATGATTCCGGAAGTGGTATGACGTAACAAAATCCCCCAACTAAACGAGTCTTACCTTGGTTAAGGCGAAGTTTGGTAGGGATTCTGTGAGTCATATAACCACTGAAGGGATCAGATGCCCACCATTTGTATGGAAGGAAAATTTCCTCCCAGTTTTGTTGATTGTTATGATAAGTGAGGGCATAATATATGATGCTTGATTGGATACTCAAAACACTCTATTGGCTGTTAAGAACTGATTTGGACATGCGCAACACGCATCTCATCTGATCCCTTCCGTGGATATATGACTCACAGAATCCCTACCAACTTCGCCTTAACCAAGGTTAGACTCGTTTAGTTGGAGGATTAATATTGCTTAGCCCGCATTTCCTCTAATTTTCTATTAAATTTTGAAGATATTTTGATTATTTTCTTCTGCTTCCAATATTAAAATATTTCTGATTTTTACATATTATGAATACCTTACATAAACATATAAATTAACAGAAAAACTCATATATATTGAACATTTAATAAGAGAGAAAATCCAATTTTAGTATGTTTTTTTCACACAAATCTATTTATAGAATGAGCGCTTAAAACGCTCATAAAAATTATTAGGCAGATCATATTTTGAAAACTTATTCTGAAACCCAAGTACCTTATCATTAGTTAACATTAGTTGAAAAAAACATTAATGTTATTATTTAAAAAATGCAAAATAGACTCATGAATCTACAGTAATTCTGTTTTGCAAAATTGTGATATTTTCCTACGCCAATGTTTCGCCAAAAATATAGTCCTTGTTAGATACTAAACTTTGATTACAATTTCTATCCAAAGTTGTATGATTGTAAAAAGGAAAGAAAAATATGATACTTTAATTTCCTTTCATCTTGATTTAATGACCATTTAATCAAATTTACTTTTGACAAGTCGAAAACCACAAAAGACTCCTTCCTTAAGACTACGTAGCTGCATACTCTCAGTGTTTTTCGTTTTCAGTTAAAAGTAATGAAAGGAAAATCAATCAAACATAATAAAATTCATATTTGTGCATTTCGAAACATTTCTGTAATCAGACAAGCAATATAGAGACATTATTATAAATATATTTGAGGGGTATTCCCCATGATTCCACTGTTCCGATGAGTGTGAAGCTGATAGTAAAGTTGATTTTAGATGTGGCCACACCTCTTGAACAAAATAAAAGTATGCAATATTTTTGCATTTTTCTATTCCATTCTAAATGACATATATTTAATTTTGTTCGACGGGTGTGGCCATCATGAAAATTTGGAATAAAAGCGATAAAATTGATATTTTTTCAGCGAAAAACACTAAAGCGCGCGTGTTTAAACGTCTACAGTACAGCTATGACGTCATAGCAGAATTTCTTTGAAGTGCATATTTTACGCTCCATGAAAAAAAGGCCGATATTGGCCCTTCGTGGCTTAAGCTCTTTGATAATTATTTAAAATTCCATCTGTTCGTTGGTACATGCGCGCGTACTGCATGTAGATTAAACAAGAACAATGCTTTTAAATGCATACTTGTTGCATTAGCTGTGATGGTCGGATTTGTTGTTGTCACGCCTTGAGCTAACATCATGAAATTGGCATTTGTTAGGATACAAAGTATCAAAATCACCGAGAAAACAAAAGTTTTCCCGGTATCTTTGAAGTCTTTTAGAGACTTCATGTTGTTACTTCATCTTTGGATTGGATAACTTAAGTAAAAGAAAATATACAGTGCAAATATTGAATTAAAAAAAAGTTAATTAGGCTTTACTTAAGAACACTTATATTTCATAGAAATTGTATCTTGTGTGTAATATCATGAATGAAAAAAAGACAATAACAAACAGTCAACCATCTCAAAATTCATAAAACAAAATACAATTTCAAAGCAGAGCAACAGGGACCTCCAAAAAGATAGAGGTAAGATCAGGTGCCATGGAGGAGTGAGCATCCTCTGCTGACCGGTCACACCCGCCGTGTGCTCTTTGTCGTAATCGGGAAATAAACCGGAAAAGTCCGTAGACAATTAGGTGATTAATTATGGTCTAACAAGTAGTATGAAAAACGTCAGTCAGCATGCGACCCAGTGGAAGATTGTATTTGCTGACAAGGTCGTTGTATACGAAAAATTGACTTCAAACGAGACTGTTGATAGTCCTGTTTTATCAACTTGTTTGTTGCTTGCCTCGCCTTAGCCTTATAATATGTAATATGTATAGTGTATAGGTCTACTATATGTTAAATACATGTATCATATGTTGTTAAACTATGTTATTACTAGACTGATTGGTCAACTGAAATGAGATCAAAGTGATAGAAAGGCAACAATGTGGTCTATTATTTTGTGCCCGAAGATTTACTCAGAATAATATATGTTTACTTTGTACATTATACTTGTTATAGTATTGCTTAATTATCAGCGTTATTTTTTTTTATTAACGAAAGATTGGCATAAATTGATTATAAAATTTGAAAAAAATATATTTAGTGAAATATTTATTTAACAAAAATTAATTACAACCCCCCTCTACACCGTCCCATAAAAATTAAAATAGGGGGAAAATATTTGAATGTTCCTTAAGCAAAATCATTTTGACAACAAATGATTTTTTTTATTTATTTTTTTTTTAGATTTGTTTTACACCAACAGGTGATGTGCTTTGAAGATGTAGAAAATATTTTTTTCGTAGGCAACTTCGAATTTTGTTTTACAAATACTATTTTAATTTGTTTCGAAAGTGTTTAAAAACTTGCACATAATGTTTAGCCTAAAAGATCTAAAGATATTCAAAGGAAATTCAATTTGACAGCAGATAAATTTAACATTGTTAAAAATGGTTTAACAACTTTAATTTTGCCATGCGAATTACCTAGTACTGCATATCAATGAGACATATTCTTACCTTGCTTGTGTCATTCTATCTTGTTCCCCGTCCACCCATTGTACTTATAGACAGCTTGCTTAAAAAATACCTTTAAATCTGGCCAATGAACTGCTAGAAAGATAACGTTTTAATTGCAGAAATCTCGCCATGTATTAATGCATATGTATAAAAGTATAAGGGGAAAAATATGAAAAAAAACACCAACCAACAGTGTGGATAAAAAAGGAAACAAAATGTAACCATATTTATATAAATCTTATTTAAAGGTTCCATAAAAGACAGACGAATGAACCTTTCCATTGCAAGATACAATACTAAGCAATCAATTATTAGTTAGGACATCGGATTGCAGTATCGTGTTATGTGTTACTAAAAAAATATATTTAAAAAAACTTTAAAAAAGTAATAGGATCTCATTTAGGTGCACTAATTAACCTCCGGACAATTGCGCTGATAGTGTTCCCAAAGAATGAGCAGGTAGATGGTATGTAACAATCACAATCGTTTATCAATTTTTGAATCAGTTCCATCTGTATGATTCAAGGTGTCACCACCTTTATTTGCAATATCTATAGATACGTATTTGTTTCGATGCAGTTAGATTTATTACCAATCTAAAAGACTACTTTTAATATTAAATTAATAAAAACTATTTTACTCACACTCCTCCCCCATTAAACCTCACACAAAACGAAAACAAAAAGTACCCTTTTTCCGACTGAACAGTTTTGAAAAACTTTAAAGTAATGATTACTAAATTCAAGTAGTGCGTGATTAATGTAAAAGAAGAATATCTATTATCAGTTTATAAATCTTGGAGGGAACAACTATTACAACTACGCAGTATGGGGAAATGATGATGTAAAACGAATTAAAATAATATATATCTCTAGTTACGCGTACTCGCAATTGTACACGTTTAAATGCTTTTTCACTTCTGATCTATTTCTTAGATAGGATTTTCCACAAGGAATGTACGCAAATCAAGTATTAAAGCCTCCTGTATCAATAAAATGGAAATGTGTTTCACTACCATGCAAACGAATGACGTAAATATTCTTATAAAATTATATCCTTCCAAAAACCATTCAGACCGTTAAAGCTTGAGATCCAAACTGATTCTTTTTGCAACAAATTGTTAGTGCATGCGGCTATCAAACCATGTCAAATATTACTTTCTCTGAAACTGTTTTGAACCAACCGAACATAATATTAACCAATTAAAAATGATTTGATACTAAGGTTAATGCTTTTAAGGAATTTATCAGTTTTTTTTTATCCAAATATGCTCACCGTAAAATATTGATTAACAACCGTTAACATTTTCTGAATATTGCATTTCAAATTCTCCATCATTAAAACATATTGAAGGTTTCCCTATATGTTTTATATGAAAAAATATGGAAAAAAAATATATATTGAAATCTATAATATGATCGCGTATAAACTTAAAGCGAATTCGTGTAAAACATGAGAGTTTAGACGTTTGATTTAAATAAAATGACCAATTAATTTGTCTTATGTTACTCAAATCAAAGTTAAGTGATATAACTGACGTAGGCAAGATTTTAGAGGCATTATGATTTCTGTTAATATCATACATTATGGTTAAAATTGGGGGACTTAAAATTTATGTGAATAAAACATTAGGTCCCCTCATTAAATAAAAACGCTAACCGGAATATACATATTCTCATGAAGCTTTGATTTTAAGTTCGAGTCCCAAGCTGATAAGGATGACAAAGATTTTTCTACGTTTAACCTTAAAGCAAGGTATATCAACATTTTCAAGCTGTCATATTGTAATCAATGGGGTCACAGAGAGAGAATCCAAACGAGGGTAGAGATGATCAGTTCTGATAACAAACAAAATAATTTATGTAAGTTTTAAAACTGATTAAAACTGATTACAGATCCTTTTTAAGATAAAAACGGCAACATTTTCATTTTTTTGTTTAAAATAAGATTCCGATAACCCTAAAAGCTTTAAAACACACTGAGAAGAGCTTTTGGATGAGCTCATTCAGCCAATCAATAAAACCACTGTGATTGTAGCGGGGTATTTAAGTCAACCAGGAAGTTTGTATATATTACATAAATGTGTCTGTGAGGGCAAATCAGGATTGATAATGCAAAGAGATAACCTTTTATTCGACAATATAGCATATTTTAAAAAAAATGATTACATATGCCTAAATCCTTAAGGGTTTTTGTTAAAATTAATGTTGTTACGTTTCAAACTTTATTTCTAAATAATATTATTAAAGAACTAATGTCAATTAATTTTAAGTTTAAGATTTTAAAATTATCTTTAAAATGATTTTCATCATCAAAATGCATGCACTGTAACGAAGGAAGATGATAAGTAAAATATCTAATATATTATCGAATATTATTATCGAAGTAAAATAAAAGTTCTTTTTGTTTATAAAAAAAACAATGTTAATGGTGTTACGTGACGTTTAAGCAAACTAAAATGTATTAGGTAATTTTAATATTGATTCAAATCCTAAAATAAAATCAGGCATCGCAAAAATCCGAAATACTTTCGTTGGTTAATATATGTATAATAGTTTTTCTAATGACGGTTTTTAAATATACTTGTCAATTAGCAAAACTGAAACCACAAGCTGTTTTTTGATTTTATCAATCTGAAAAACAAATTCGAGCTATTCTCAATTTTATAAAATATGGCAATGATGAGTCCCGAACGAAGGGGATCACATATCGTTATATTTACAATAACCAATGTTTGAGGCCAACCTTAAACGATTTGTAATGTCGTGGTCATCGTATCAAATGTCTTTATCATTTAATCTTTTAACGATTATATCTAGAACTATCAACAAAAAATGGAAAAATGGCAGGAACAACATTTAAAGAATACTTATTAAATTGGCATTACTAGCAAGATACAATGGATAAGAAGCATCGGATAGTTGAACTTGATTTTTGTAAATAACCAGTTTCCGCCGGCAATCAGCTCATTATTGTTAGTGATGTTAATTCTAACAATGGTTATCATATCAATTACGTTGACTCTGATATTGGTTTGCAAAGAACTTTAGACACCCGACATAATACTGTAGATATAATTGCACGAATGATATATTACATGTACCTTGTTTTTGGACATCGAAACACCACTAGAGTGTCCCTTATGCACTGTTAGCTTTAACATACAGTATATGGATTAATGTAAGGACGCGTGTTAAGTTTTAAAATACTATGGATAAAATGTACCGTAAATTGATATAAAGCCATTCGAGTTAATGACTTTTAAACACAACGTCAGTTTCCATAAATGACAAGTTTTATAATATTTTCGGTTTTGTTAATTAAACATAACAGTCTTTATTTTTCTAGATGATGATCTTGTCAACACTTTGTCGCTAATGTATTTCGGTATTCTTAATGTTTTATCAAAAGTATGTTTTAGTTTAATATAAACAACACCATGTTTGCTTAATACTTTGTGTTTCCTTTTATGAAAATAAATAAGCCGCAATATTTCTTTTTATTGTACAGACGTTCTGAAATACATGTAATGAAGTTCAGACCCTATAGCTATGTTACATGTTAAAGGGCGAAATATAATAAACTTTACCGTATATATGTAAACAAAATTTATAAGAATAACATATCATCATATACAAGTGCCGATTTTCACATAACCAAACGGCAGTGAATTGATAATAAGATATCAATTTAACAAGTACCAAATATAAACGTTCTTATATAAAGTACAATCAGGTACAAAAAGGCACTGTTCACTTTTTTTGTAAAACATTAAGTGAGCTTCTTATGCTCAGTATATTATCAGGAACATGCCGATTCTACGAATGCCTTTATTTTCCGATGACTGACTAAAACATTTATACAATTTATGAAGAATTTCCATTTGCACAACTTAAACGTTAAGTGTCATTTATAAACCCAGGCCAGGAACCAGAAGTTTTTGCACGTCGGGGTGAGGTATGTGATACCCTACGCAACTCCACCCAATTAATTTTTTAAAAAATGATTTAAAAATCTAGACTGCACACCACTGAAAACATACAGCATCTGTTTTCAAAACCAAGTGATTTATCGTAGATAGCTTACAATTCATAGAAGAGAGTGATGTAGACATTATTCTACTACAGTTATTGCCGAGATCAAAGAGATGCCGCGGACATTATTCTCCAATATACCACGAACGTCATCAATAAATTATCAGATCAGAAATACCTATTTGTCTCGCACTGATCATGAAAGTACAACTTCAAACCGTAAAAAGTTTTAAAACCATGTCAATTTCACGTGTTAGTTCCAGTCAAAACGATGTGTATTGCCTCAAATGTTTATTTTTATCAATGCGGCTGTTCCTATGACCTCCCTAGCACATTTTCACTGCGTGTTTTTACATAAAATATATAACGTGTAGTAGTAATAATCGAATTAATAGCCCCTAAAATATTAGGAATATGATTCAAAGATATTTTATAAATAAGTAAAGAGTATTAAAAATCCAAAGAAAAATTCTGTCGTCTGCATGTGATTCCTTTGATCGATACACATGTCAACATTAACTAACAAAACCGTTGAGGTTACACGGAACAGCCGTCAAAATGACCTAGATCGTCTCTCTATAGGAGAAACGATCTGTAGAAATACTGAGCTGTTAGTAGAATAGAAATAAAGTACGAGTTTTCGTGAATGTTGCAGGATAACCTCCTCGGTCTCGAAATGTTGTTTTGAAATATAAAAGCCGAGGCGTTATCTTAAATATACCATTTCCCGGCAACAAACACGTTTTCAAAAATAAAAAAAATATCGCAGATAACAATTTTTTTAACAATTAACATGTCATGTACATAGTTTTCCAAGTTAGTCTATTCTTTTGAATAATAAAAGCATTACGCATTTAAGAAAGTATGATTAATTTATAAAATCATTGAATTAGTTGTAATAAATATCATCAGGATATCAGCTTAAGAATATAGGATTTTGTAACTAAGGAATCAAATTCCTAATATCTATCTAATCGTCCCTCCCAAGAGAGAAGAGCCAGGAAGAAAATTTTGTAAACGTGACTGAGTAAATACATTGTCTCTTTAAATTATCTTAGGGGGACAAAAAACCTTCACGAAATATCGTCCTTGTAGTAAATCATTAGATAAAACAGTTTAAAAAGGCATAGTAGGCACATATTTCCTTTTCAAAATAGCTGTGGACGTGCGGCTTCGACATCGAGTGATATTATCTGTACTCTGACAAGTGTTGAGCCATTGTTTTCTTTTAAAATACACTTAGCAAATACAATGTCATTTTGAATTTATGATGCTGATTTGTGTACGAGTTTGCTCTCTCACGCCCAACGTTTCACGTCACAAGTGCATTTTCAAGTGTAAAATATACAATTGTCGTTGAAATGATTATTGGCTTTATAAACACGAATGCCGTCCAAATAAAGTATAATATCAGTTGTAGTGATATTTTGACGTAGCTACGATCAGAAGATCCTTTACAACCGTACAACCGTCTATAAAACTGATTTATATACTTATATAGTTCTATATCATCCATGCACAATGATTTAATAGACAAATTTCGTAATAGTACACCACACACCGGTATGCTTCATACACACAAATACGTAAACTATATTTTAGAACCCCAAAAGTTTTCAAACAAATTAACAAAGACTCATTAGATAATGAATAATATATATTTTATTCACACATAATTTTATATAGGTATTTGACATATTTAGAGACCTTTAGTTATCGTGAATATCACTGTCTATTGACTAAGTAAATGTTTGTACCTTCTTTCTTGACTGTAACCCAGTTGTTGCCTTTCTATGCGTTTAAGATACGACACTATGCAAAAGATACGACACTGCAAAATAATCGATGCATTGAATCTAAATGTTCATTTCACAGAGTGTGCCTAATACTTTATTATTTTTTCACATAAAAAAGAAAATTAAAATAAAAACTATAGTAAGCGAAATTACTCAATATCGAAAAGCTGTCGTAAATACTAGTATATTTATACATATTAATGTCTTAATTTAAGCAAATGTCACCAATAAAATTAAAACAATGATAAACGCATTTCAGCAAAAACATTTTTGCATTGTTGTCGGTTATTGATAAATTAAAGCTTATCCTTTCTATATCATTCATCACAAGCATATAGAAAGTAAAATTTGAATGTTTCTGGGTATATTTGTAAAATATGGATATGCATGATAAATATAAAATAAGTCAGTTGATATTACACATACATATATATAAAATGAAAATTAATATCCAGCAAGGATCACAGATACAATATATCTACATAACTGTTTCTTTATTAGTTGATTCTAGTGGTTGGTCGTTTGATTCGAAACTGAAGAAAAAGATTGACAATGCAAATAAAAACAGGAGAAAAGTAGAAAATCGGGAATTGGCATACTGTTTCTGTTTTCATTTTTCTCTCGCTATTTCTCATTTACTTACTTGTTCTTGACGATTCAAAAGATCGTTAATAGAGTTCCAGTAGTCTGAATTGTCGTAACCTTTGAAAAAAACAACAACTCGTGAAAAATTTATATGTCCGAAAAAGCAATAAAAATGATTTCCATTGGCCAGGGGTCACATAACTCAACAGAACGACGCTAGCAAATTGCCAACGCTTTATCAAGTAGCGTTATGGCTTTGAATAAACGAATGAGCATAAAAAAGATTGACTCAGGCGTCAAAAGAACGGCCGCAAATAAGCTTTTTGGTGTACAAAAATATTTAATAAGAAAAAGATAGAGTTTTTGCATCACATGAAGAATCCGTCACAAACGGACCGAGCTTTATATATAAGGTTTTATTTGAATCACAAGGTGACCATCTCATACAAACAAACAAATAAACAAACATTAAAAATATAAACGGAGAAGAAAATAGGCGCAACCTCTTGGTGGATTCTTGCGATGAATCTCTCCATATGGATCAATCGTACAATACTGATCCTGAAAACTGTCCTTACTGTGATTAAGATATGAGTAGTCATTGTCCCGTATAATTGCGCTGAAATTAAATCAAAACAAAGCTTATGTATCTGTATAAAACATAAAACAAGAGGCTCATATGTTCAACAGTACTATATACATGTACTACATGCTCATATCAATCGTCAGTTTGATGCAAACAAAACATGTTACCCAAATGACATAAGGGATTTTAAAAAATCGCTATTGATATCGCAATGTTTCTTTTTTTTCTTGAAGTATGTCAAATTGAAAAAAAATACTGTACATGTATTAAGTACTTGCTATTTGCAATAAAAGTATATTCAACTGAAAAATTAATTGCAGCGAGTCTACAATCCAATTCGATGTTAATGACGCGATAAAACATTCTATCTCCCGTCCACCTATATTTCATCATATTTTACAAAATGTTTGTAACTTTGCAGCATTACTCTATAAATCCACCGCATAGCCAAAGCAACGCTTTTTTACGTCTTACTTCTGATTCACACATTGTTCTTTAACAATTGTGGGATTCACAAATACAAATTTCAAGTTTATTTTGTCATCAAAATTATGTAAATTAATTTAAATATTCCGAACTTAAAAGTTTAGTATGTCATTAAATTTGCGTTAATTGTTCTAAATAGTCCGAACTCTGACAATGTTGCTTATTCTCAAATAAAATAAACAAGAGGCCCATGGGCCACATCGCTCACCTGAGCAACAATAAACATAATAAAATCAGCTCTATGGAGTCATATACAAAATATCTGAACAATGTCGTATAATAGATTCTGTATTAAAAAAAAATTCCCCTGCTAATCTTATGTTTATCATTGATCCCCTTTGTAACAGGGTGGTTTTACAGTCATATCACATATTGAGCATTGCAATTCTCAAGAAGATGATCAGACTTAAACAACTATTTATATATGGATTATAAACCTACATCAAATTTTGAACCCCCCCCCCCTTTTAAACGATGAAATTAAATTAAAATGCAATATGCAGTTCCAGTGTACAAAAAAGAGTCTATTCTAGATATTTCAGATTCTGAACTCCATTTTACAATTAATGACCAGCTTTTTCTAGAGACACTTTTGATGGAAATTAGATCTGAAACTATCTCATATGCAAGTTACTTAAAAAAGCAAAGGACAAAAAAGGAAAAGGTGTTACAAGAAGAGCTTTTAGAATTAGAAAAGGAGTATGAAAAACATATAGATAGAATAAATGAAAAGAAAAAAGGAATTAGAAAATATAAGAAACTATAAGGTCATGGGTAGTTTGGTGCGATCACGCTCTAAATGGATAAATGAGGGAGAAAAACCAACCAATTATTTTCTAAATTTGGAAAATCGTCACTTTACTAGTAAAATTATTCCAAAGATAATACTATCAGAAAATAATAAACAGATAGAAATAGTTAAACAAGAGGACATTTTAAATGAACTGGAAAAATTTTACAAAAAATTATATGCAAATAATTTGATGATAGCAGAAAATACAGATATTTCACTAAGTGACATTTTAAAAGAGTATTCTGTTCCTAAATTATCAGACAATGAGAGAAAATCAATTGAAGGATATATAACACACAAGGAAGCTTCTTTGGTATTAAAAAGTATGTCAAGCAATAAAAGTCCAGGCAGTGATCGGTTTACAGTTGAGTTTTTAAAAATGTTTTGGAATAAAATAGGCTCCTTTGTTGTTAGATCTTTAAATTATGGATATAAGGTAGGAGAGCTATCATCTACTCAGAAACAAGGAATTATAACTTGTATACCCAAGGAGGGAAAGAGCAAATTCTCCCTTGGTAATTGGAGACCTATCTCATTGCTCAATGTTATATACAAAATCGGGTCAGGATGTATAGCAAGCAGGATAAAAACTGTTCTAAACAAAATAATTAGTAATGATCAAACTGGTTTCATCTCTGGAAGATATATAGGGGAAAATAATAGACTGATCTATGATCTGATGAATTATACAGAAAATAATTATATTCCAGGGGTATTAGTTATGATAGATTTTGAGAAAGCTTTTGATTCTGTAGCTTGGGAATTTATACAAAATACACTCAATTATTTTAATTTTGGCCCATTTATCTGTAACTGGATTAAAACTTTTCAATTTAATGCTGTGTCCTGTGTGTCCCAGGCAGGCATTTTATCAAACTTTTTTAAGCTTGGACGGGGCTGTAGACAAGGTGATCCAATATCACCTTATATTTTCTTATTATGTGCTGAAATATTGTCAATTAAAATTAAAAATAATAAAATATTACAGGAATCAAAGTTAATAACACCCAATATTTAATATCACAATATGCAGATGATACATCGATAATCCTTGATGGATCGGAAAAATCATTAAGGGCAACCATGAAAGAAATAGATGACTATTATAAGTTATCTGGTCTTAAAATAAACCAAGAAAAAACTCAGATTGTGTGGATAGGGAGTAAGAAATATTCTGCAGAAAAAAATTGTTCAGAAATGAATTTTCAATGGACAACTCAATTCAAACTTTTGGGCATATATTATGATGTAGATTTAGATAAAATTATAAAACTTAATTATGACAAGAAACTTGTTAAGATAAAATCTATTATAGAACAATGGAGCAAACGACAATTGACTCCAATTGGAAAGATAACACTGGTTAAGTCTCTTTTAATTTCTCAATTGAACCATTTATTTATAGCCTTACCAAACCCAAAGAGTAATGCATTAAGAGAATTCTATTCTATTCAATTTTGTTTGGAATTCAAAATGTGATAAAATTAAAAGACAAGTATTTACTCAAAGGTATGAACATGGTGGGTTAAGGATGGTTGATATAAATTCCTATATTAAAGGATTGAAGTCTACTTGGATTAGGAGATTAATTAAGGATAATAATTCAAAATGGAAAACATTGCTGGAGAATACTATTAATATAGAAAAACTATTAAATACAGGTTCAGATTATATTCTGCAAATGCATGAATTTTTAAGAAATGATTTTTGGAAGGAAGTTATTTTAGTTTTTAAAGAAATCCAAGATAAGTCAAATGTAAAATCTTGGCAGGATTATTGTTGCCAGCCATTGTGGAACAATAATAAATTTAAGATAGGAAATCAGTCCTTTTTTTTTTTATAAATCTTGGTATGTAAAAGGAGTAAGATATATAGTTGACTTGTTCGATGAAAATAGCAACTTTTTAGATTTTGAAATGTTAAAAAGAAAATTTAATATTCAAATGAATTATTTAACATATATGGGAGTAAGACAAGCTGTACTCTCAGATTTAAGAAAATACAACTTCATTAGAAATGAAGTTTTCAAACCTTTTATACCATTTAATATTAAACATTTGTAGTAACAAAAAAAGGTTCAAAACCAATGTACGATTTATTAAATCAGACAAATATAACACCAGTGGGAAAGGAAAAATGGAGTAAACATTTTGTTATTACAGAAAAACAATGGATTTCAATCTTTCAGCTACCTTTTACTATTACTTCAGATTCTAAATTTCAATGGTTACAGTACAGAATAAACCATCATATATTAACTACAAACAGTTTTATGTATAAAATTGGTAACATTGATACTAATCTATGTACCTTTTGTGAAAATGTTGAGGAAACAATATATCACTTATTATGGGAATGTCCAAAAGTACAGCATTTATTAGCAGAATTTGTTAGAGTGTGCAACTCTAAAGGCATAGAATAGATTTTGATAAGAAAACTTTTATTTTTGGTGATTTAAATGGGGTGAAGTCAAAAGTGTTAAATATTGTACTCATCATGATAAAAAAATACATATACAGAAGTAGATGCCAGAAAAACCAATTAACAGTAAATGCCCTTATAAATGATTTAAAACAGTTATATAAAGTATTCCAATTCTGTGCAAAGGAAAGAATTGAGATGGATAGGTTCAATACAGACTGGGAAAATTGGACCCCTGTGATTAACTCACTCTAGAATGCCCTCTCTCTCTCTCTCTCTCTCTCTCTCTTCTCTCTCTCTCTCTCTCTCTCTCTCTCTCTCTCTCTCTCTCAATAAAAATGTGTTCGAAAATGTTAATTTTTTCTCCTTAGTTTATGTTCATTATATATGCAATGTAGATGCAATTGTTTCATAGTAGTGTTAAACTCACTCTGTATCCTTGAAAATTTAAGATGTATGCAGAAGCAATTGGATTATCAACATTTGTGTATCATATAATTGAATTAAAAAAAAAAAAAAATGTTGAACCCCTTGTGAGGTCAAAGAATTGTCCAGGGGCCAGAGTCTAAACAATTTTAAAGAATCAACAATATGTCAAAATGTTTGCATATAAGTAAAACCATATATAATTACATTTAAGTTTTTGTGAATGATTTAAATGTTTTCCTTTGTAAAATTGGAATCCCCCCCCCCCATGTGGTCCAACCCTACTCCTGAAGAATATGATTTTGACAAATTTTAATCTACACTATCTGAACTGACTGAAGCTTTTCTAGACAATTTATGTTTAGAAGATGATTTTTATAGGGATGATTTCCCTATATATTCCTATGTAAAAATTGTCACCAAGTGCTTACGTTAAAGTGACACGTGCGGCGAGGTACACGCCCCTTTTTTATAACAAAAATTGGTTTCATTTGAACAGAATCAAACCGACTTTGATAACTTTTAAATGCAATTGTTGGATAAAAATCATCCACTTTTCTCCAGTAATTTTTTTTGTTTTATCATTCGATTTATTTTATGATTGTGCTACATATATATCTATTCTTATTATTTTGTAAACAACAATTGTAATAAAGTGACAGAGTTTGCAAATTCCAAAACAACATAAGTTTGTTAACGACTGATATGATGGTTGAATTTTATCGGATTCTAAATTGAAAACGGGTTGAAAAGAGGCCATGAATATAAAACAAAAAATCCATTGCAAAATGTATTTACATTGTACATATAAATATTAAAATCACTCAATCGTATTTCACACCTAGAACGATTATCGTCATCAGCTGTATATTTACTCACCTATCTTTTTTCTGGGCAGACTTTCTTTTATAGCATACATATATGATTGCAAGAGCAACAGTTGTCATCGAGAGCGGAATTGTGACTCCGAGAATTATTAGAAATGTCGACCAATCTAAAACGCAACAAATTTACTTAATTCCATGTAGAAAGTATAACAACCAACACAAAGTGTAAAGGATTCCCTATCACAATTTTGGAAAGACTTAACTTGTTTACCTGCTTACAAATACATTTAAATAACTAAATTAATTTAAACCCAGTCTAATCCTTTAGAATAAAAGTGATGCATATTAAATGAGAATAAAAATTATTAAAATCAACCTAAAAGATTTTTAACTTTTAAAGTATAGAAGATACGTATACATGTAATTATGATAAACAATTTGAATATTTTACACAAACCTGTCGTTTTCGATTTTCTGAAATAATTTAAAAAATATTTTGAGAATGCAGATGTAGATAGATATAATCAGAAATATCATATAACGGTAATGATAAGCATTCAATAAATATGTATATATATTTTAACAATTGCAGGTAATTGAACACATTTCTCAAATTATTACATTCAATTTAAATAAGGATATACCATTTTTTAAGAATTCACAAGAATGCTAAAAAGAAACCAAATAAAGTATATTTAGAACATTATGTACTATGAAAAGGAAATTCTGTTAAATAGCCCACTTACTTGTTCACACAAACAGCCTCTTCTTTTGAAGTAGTACAATTTTCATTCTCGTTACATATTTCAGAATATACAGCACAAGGGTTAGTGGAACTATTTAGATCTGTTGCGAGATTTAGTATTGTAAATTTAACATTTTATCAGTGTTACATCAAAGAACTATAATCAACTGGTACGATTCAATCCATAAAATTGTATTAGTTAATGGTCTATGCTTATAATATGTGTTTTCCACAAAGTTAAGAAAAACAATAACAAGAATTTGATTAAACAATTGAATTTATTTGGTTTCTAGGAAATGACACATTCTTATGATTTAATATTTTGATTAATAATTTCAAACAACAATATCACCAGTTAACCACTTAATACTATAGGTATTTCACTATCAATCACTTACTTGTTTTGTTACCGTTTTCATAAACATCAACGTTTTTGACTGTCGTTGAATGGTTGAACAGTGTTATGCTTTCCCTTTGTTGCAGTATTTTAATCATGCTGTTTGCTACATTAAGTTTCAGACTTTGTTGTGAGCCATTGGCAAATATCTCATGATCGACGATAATGCTTCCAAATCTGAAGTTCCAACGTGTATTACTGAGACATGACACAATCTTTTCATGCATTTGTAGTAAAATAACTTCATTTTTTTCCCACTTACCTCAAAGACAGAACCACTACACGTGTGATATCTTTAATATGTTTCTCGTAAAATATTTCCAGCTAGACAAATGAAAAGACAATAATGTAATAATATTATAAATGTTGGATACTTAAAGAAAATTAACAGTCATTATACTTTGATCTGTTTGCCAAAAACTATTTAAAAGAGCTTATTCGTGCATCTATTCAGATACATGTACATACTTTTGATTGAATTTCGCTTCTCCATTCCTTGCTTCTATTAAGAACCTCTTTTCTATCATAGGTAAAATTAAAATGTATCTCAACTTTTACTTTGTATTCGCCATTACCTATCAAAAAGCAATGAAAAACTATTGTATAATTTATGCTAATTTTTCCAAGCAAAAAAATTGCAAATAGTGTTGTTTAATCAATAATATAAACTAATCAATAACATTGAAAAAGAAAATTTTAAAAAGCAAACTAAATTTGGATATATAGTTATCACAAATAAACCGTCTTTAAATCATAAGCTTACATTTTGAAGAAAAAAAAATAATCGAACTCTTGATTGAGTATTGTCTCTAAGTAAAATAAAATGCCAACTATCGATTGAGTAACAACAATTTATTGTAAAAGTTAAATCAATTATATTCAATTTAAAAATATGTTTTATTTTTTTTAAGTCTATGATTTAAAATAAACGTTGCATTGATTTACTTACTTGTATTTTCAGGTGGGTTCGGCGCTATAGAGAAAATTATGAATTCGCTTAAAACAATTACACATTCATATTTGTTTACATGCTTTACTAGATTAATATCGTAAAACGATATGTTATTTTCTTTAAAATAGAGTAAAATGTAAAAATGTGTACTAGCCTATGCAATCACTAATGTTTGTTCCTCCATACTGACATTCACAATAAGCTGACCCCGCAGTATTCACGCAGACCTGATGGATTGTGTCATTACAAGAAACCGATCCATTGCTACACTCATCGACATCCTCTAAGCAATTATTTCCATTCCAGCCTCCCATACATTCACATTCTCCAGTCACATGGTGACAAGCCAGGGTATTGTTAGGAACACATGTGCAACTGCTTGAGCAATTATTCCCAAATGAAAACTGCTCACACCCTATACAATATGTAAAAATGTACATAAACCATCTTTAAATTTGTTAACATTACTGAGCTGACAAACACATACTACAGGTATGTATTCATATTATTTCATGTTTTAACTTTTTATTAATCAAATATACCTGTGCATATTTTTCCGTCTCCAGTAAAACCTTGGTTACATGTGCATGTATAAGCACCGTCTGTATCATTACAAGTCGAATTTTGTGAGCAATTAGATGTCTCTTCACGGCATTCATCGACATCTTTTAAAAGCAAATATTACGTTATCGGGCATATTTCAGAATATATGATTCGGATAATAATCAATGTTTATTTTAAGCAATAACTAAACGTTTATATTGATGGCAGTATGCATTGGTGCAGTAACAGTTTTATTCTTTGTTTAAAACCACCAAGAATTCTCAGAATTATGTACAAGAAACGTCAATTAAATTCGGTTATGGCAACTTTTATCATTGAATGTTATAGTGAAGATTGAAAATAAATGAAAACTATTTTCGAATGTAAAAAGATGTTTTTACAACATATATATTTTCATGGTCTTGCAAGGGGTGTTTTATATGCTTGTATTTGTTTTTATTACCAAATGACACTTACTATGACAGTGAAACAATGTTGTGCTGTTCAAAACATAACCGTCGAAGCACGAACAATCAAAGCTTCCTGGTGTGTTCGTACAGTTCTGACATCCGTCAACTATGTCTGTTGCATTGCATTCATCGATGTCTTCACAGTTTGTGTTATTAACTAACGTGTAACCATCCAGACAACTACATTGGTAACTACCATTAATATTGCTGCAGTTGTGTTCACAGATGGAATATATTACACATTCATCTATATCTATGACCAATGTAAAAAAATCGACTATATTATTTTCTGATAAAAGTGTCCCTCAAATAATTGTATATAACAAGCACATACCTGGCTTTCAACAATTAATTTCTTGAAACAAAGCAAACTAAGCAAAGCAAAATGAATTTACCTATGCAACTGCCATTTTCTGTTTGGTTGAACCCTTCTTTGCACTGACACTGATAGGAACCAACACTATTTTTGCATTCTTGGAATGCATTGTTACATGGATTTTCAGTGTTATTGCATTCGTTAATGTCTATGTCACAAAATGTTCCTGTCCAACCGGATTGACACACACATCCACTAATATGGTCACACCTTTCAAAACCTTGGCCACATTGACATTGTTCTTTACAATTTTCCCCGTATAAGCCTGGCACACACACTTAAAATAAAATAAATAAAATTATTTGTTAAAGATAATGAGAATCTCATTTTCAAGTATTGTTGTATATACATCATATTATAATATAGTATACTGTTAAAGATAATTGATTGTAAAAAGATCATAAATACTTTTATTCGATTAAAAAAAAACCTCACCAAATTCACAGTAATCTATGTTTGAAGACAAACCAATTTCATCGATGTAAAACATAAACATAATAGTGCTTGCAAGTTGGTGTATGAATATAGAGCACAAATCTGGAATAATATATATTTTATTATGTAAAGAGTTTACCTTTACACGAAATTTCATCATTTTCTAAAGCGTATCCTGTATTACAAGCGCATTTAAACGAGCCATCCATATTTGTGCAATTATGTTGGCATCTGTTCGATTCTTTGCACTCATTAATATCTGAAATGTGGGAAATACACAGTACTACAAAAAAAATATTTCCTGTACACAATGTAATTAAAGGTAACAATTGTAAGTTGTTCGAAATATATGTACATATGTATCTCTATATAAAATGGTTGTTAAACGTGAAAATCCACTTTTCTCACCAAAATACGTACATACTACTGCATGTTCAAAGATATTAATATAACATTTGATAATCATACCTTTACAAGTACTATTGTCTATATCGAGGCTGAAACCAGATGCACAGAAACAATATCCTTCATATGAATTTCCAAACTTTTCAAACCGACACCCATAGCTGCAGTTCAGTTCCGGGAAAATATCACATACATTGTCCACTGAAAATAGATTAAAGTGTTTATAACTCTTGAAACACTGTTAAATACTCAATTTATTACTGTGTATTTAAAAAATTAAATCCACACCCTTTTGACAGGTTCTTCTGTCTTTGTCATGCAATGCATATCCCATTTCACATTCACAATTATATCCGCCATCGGTATTAATGCAAATGTGATCACAATCTGCAGTTGCAGCTTCACATTCATTAATATCTACAATAGCAAAATAAAATTTTCAAGACAATGTAAAGCATTTGTATCAAATGATTTCTGTCGTTCAAAATAACACAAGCTAATGAAATTTTTGTGCAAGTTGTATTTTTTACATTTTAAATTATAAGAATATACATGTATTATCTGTTTAGCACAAAGTTATAAGAAAAATAGGCATTTTACAATCTAATTTTTTTTACATGGTAACCCTTATAAGAATCTTCTTTAATTGTAATGACTGATCTTGCCATGCCACATGTTACGGTTCAATCTGATTAAAATCAGCCGTTCTGGTACGCTACCGCTTTCGAGAGCGGTAGCGTATCAGAATGGCTGATTTTAATCAGATTGGTTATGGTTGGGTTAATAAATACCTTTACAAATAGAATCATATCTCTGAAATCCTGACTTGCAGTTGCAAGTATAATTTCCGTGCAGGTTTTGACAATTAGTATCATCAGGACACTCGTTTAAGCTTACATCATCACATTCGTTTATATCTGAAAATACAAAATCTTAAACACTCAATACTGTTCCTTCTATGCCAAATAAAAAAAAAATTGGACTCGATTTTGTGGTTTTTTGTGGGTTTTACAATGGGATAAAACTGTCTCTTGTTTCAGGTGTTAAACACACTGCACTTAATCTATTTTGTTACAATCGAATCTTTTTACACTAGCCCTAGTTAATCAATTATCAGCAAAAAATAGTTTGAACCGGGGTTAATACACTTGAACTTGTAAATGCCAATACATTACATGTAGATTCCGCTTCACACAGATTTTAATAAATGGCGCTGATCCAAATTAACCGCTTTAAAAAGTGTACATAAAATTACGCTTTCTTTCATACATTCAAAACATGAAATACTTCTTTAAACACCGCCATTTTTTATAAAATTGAATTGCAGTGGCTTAGGCACATAAATGAAAACTGTTTTTTTTTTCTTTTTTTAGAGGAAGTGGGCGGGAGGGGGTCGCTACAATGTGTATGAAAACAAATAAAACGTATACACCAATGAAAGAAATTGACATTTTTTGGTATTACTTTTACATTTGTTTTTCAAATTAAGTTGGTCTTACTCAAATATAATAATATATATTTTCAGATGGTATGGCATGTTTCCATGTCATTGCCACATACGTTTACTTAGATCAGGTGTTAAATCTTTTTACCTTTGCAAATATCACCATCCATTCTGAATCCGCTTTTACAATTGCACTGGTAAGATCCTTCTATGTTCTGGCATACTTTTTCATTTCCACATATGGTTTTATTATTACATTCATTGATATCATCCGTACAATTCACCCCTGTCCAGCCAGCTTTACAGACACACCCAGTCACTGGGTCACACCGGTCCATACCTTGTCCACAGGTACATACTTGGCTGCAATCCTCTCCGAAATATGGTTCTACACATTCTGTGTGAGAAACATATCAAGAAATTTTAAAATATTTTAAAAGAAAAAACCTTGGTGGGTTTTAACTCTAAAACGAAGATTACTAGAAAATTGATACATGTCATTGGTATAAATGAGAAATTAAGTCAACTGCAATTTATCAATTTATTTAATTTATCAAGAGATTTTCGTTTAATTGAAAAATATCAATACCATTATTTCAAACATTATCTCGTATAAATAGAACAAAATTGACATCAACAACTTAAAAATCATCAAAACAATGCACCTGAGCATGAGATTTTATCTTCATTTAGTTGGTATCCATCACTACAATAACACTGGAATGAACCATCGGTATTTGTACAATTTTGTTGACACGGTTTGGAATCACACTCGTTGAAATCTAAATTGTACAGAAAAACAAAAGTTTTGTTAAAGTACAACAAACATAAACTTGTATGTACAAATCCCAGGTATTCTTTTATATAGCATGAACTGTTTTATTGTTTCTACAATTCACATTACCGATGCAGTCTTCTTCATTTTCAGCAAGTTGATAACCAATCGGACAGAGGCACTTCTGGCTAGCCATATCACAGGTGTAATTGCAAGTCTTGTTAAATCCTTGACATGTATTTTCCCCTGGATAAAATATGTGTAACAAATGTATTCATCAAAAGACATACATATACGTATCGATTTTAATGAATGAAAAACAACTGTTTAAATTTTTTTTTTTGTTGAAAATCCTTATCCTCCTTGTACAAAGGTTTTCTAAATATAAGATTTAAAGAAATACCTGTTCTTGAGCAGGTTGTGTTGTCACTATTTAAAGAAAACCCTTTAAAACACTGACACTTAAACGATCCATCTGTATTATTGCATATTTGTTGGCATCCAGATGTCTTTTCTAAACACTCGTCAACATCTGTTTCAAAATAATAATGCAAGACGTTTAATAATGAGCGCGATATATTTTCTTAGTCAACTTTTTAAAATCATAGTAATGTTTCACGATAAACTTTTTAAAATAATATACATATATGTCTGTAAAATCCATATAATGCGCCTTTTTATTATATTGTATCTGGATTTTTTTTCTTTTTTTTTACTGTTTAAACGTCAACACGCTTCAGTTTTGATGAATTTGAATAAATATTTTACTGGCAATAATAACAATAGAAAATTTAATGTCTTCCGAGACGGCAACTATTACTTGGTGGAAATGGGGAACACATTTGCTGCCGAGGGTAAAAATTAGACTTGCTATTATACATGTATATTTACATTCACGTTCTTTCCCCCTATGAAATTGCATTGATTGATTTGAGTGATATTTACGCATAACACAGAAGACCCAATCACCAAATCTGGTGCGTATGAATACATACAGTCTTTCTTCAGTGTTTCTCGAAGAACATGACTGACTCTCCTCGCGACTTCAAACCGGATAACGACCTGACATTATACTTACGCTGATTAATATTTCCTTGATGTAAATATTTTTTAAGAGTTAAATGAATTCAATTGATTGATTTCTTAGTATACCAAAAGTAAATTCATCAAATTACAGAATAAAAAATAAAATTGTGTTATTAGAATTTAAAACACTGTGCACTATTTTTGTCAGCATTATTCGGCTGTTCCAATTGCTCTTCCGTTAATTGCGCATTGCTCGTTGAATAAGGCCGATATTTTAAAAAATAAATCATATTTGCGGAAAGAGAATAAATGTTAAAAAAAGTAAATATAAGCATTGAGTCATTATTTTTTTAAAGATGTGGTCTCATAACTGCAACGGTGTGTGCATACAAATTTTCATAACGCGCGCTAGCGCGTTATTCAATTTGTATGCACACACCGTTGCAGTTATGATACCACATCTTTCCAAAAATAATGATTCAATGCTTAAATGTATCTGAACAGTCAGTAAATTAGTTTTTAATAAAGTCGAAGATAACTTTGATAGTAAGCAATACAGAATGCGTTATTGCTAACTAAGTTCGACTTATCGAAGTTTGATGAATTTAACAATCCGTTTAAAAGTTAACACCGAGTGTTTGCGGTAAATAGTTTAAAAATATAGTCTATAGTAAAAAGAAGGTTAGTTTGTTGCTATTTTACAAAGAAAAGTTACACAAAGGTGTATTAAAAAAAAATAATTCATATAACATATAAACCATCAACGAAGAACACTCTTACCTTTACATGTGCTGCTTTCTTTTCTGAAGCCCGGTAGACAAATGCAGATATAACTGCCATCTGTATTTTCGCAAGTCTCTGACTGAGAATTGCAAGACACCGTTCTGGTATTTTGACATTCATTTATATCTACAATTTAAAAAAAATACCTTTGTGCATTGATTGCTTCATTAATATAATTTTGCAAAGTTCCCTGTGTTTATAACCAATTTTGCTTTTCTGTATTACCTTCACATTTATTTTCTATATCCTTATACCCCAAGGGACAATCAGTGCAGTTAAAGCCTCGGCCAAAGCTAACTTCCTCTTCCGGTGTAAGATCCGTGCAGTTTCTTAGTAAAGGACATGGTTCATTTAAGCACGCGTCCGTATCTAGTTCACAGTTCTCACCTAAAACAATTTTCTTCAAATCAATATATCCAATCATTAAAGAAAATCACAATAATGAACTCTTCGATTAACCCTTCTTACCCGAATATCCTACTTCACAAACACAAACAGCCAAATTGTATCGGGCGTTATTTGAGGGTATTATGTTGTCATAGTCGCAGCGTCCGTGGTTATTGCAGCCCCCACATAAAACAATTGAGACATCAAGGGATGGTGATTCGGCTCCAATATCGTCTATCACACTTATACTAAAAATTTTTTTTTAATCAATCTTGTATATATATATATACAATATATATATATATATATATATATATATATATATATATATATATATATATATATATATATATACTAGATGATACCCCCCCACAATTAACCCCCCCCCCCCCCACAATTTAACTTCATACGTATACATTATTTATTCATATAGACTTAGAAATAATGTCTAAGGTTTACTACCAATCTGTCGTGGTATAAAAAAGTATGAAATTCAAAACACGCTAGTGTATGCATATTTATTTGCATTTTTTAAACCAAAGTTGTCATATCCAAAGTATTTGCCCGATGGCTAACTTGCCCTACACTTTCCTCCATGGTGTAAATTAGTCAAACCGCTTTCCTGGGCAACCCTTTTTTGAAAATAAATTCTTCCGATCAAATCTAAAATTGCATCAAATTGTTTCATTTTATTTATTAACCTTTTTGTATTAACCAAAGATGTCCCATCCAAGGTATGAATATCTGCCCGCGATACGTGATGAACCCTTCCTGACGTTAATTAGTCAAACCGCGTTCTTGGTTACCCCGTTCTAAAAAATTCTATTCCATATCAAAACTAAAATTGCACATTCAAGAAACGAATTACCTTATTTTATTTATTCAGCATTTGTCAAATCTTAAAGGACATATCGCATGTTTCTAAAGTATGGGACATTTTACATTTTTTGCCTTCCTTGTGTATATATTAATTACTTCTAACAGTTTGTTTATGTATAATCCAAATAAGTTCCTAATAAATATATTCACTCTTTACGTAATCATATGATATTATTTCATTGCAAAGATATATTTTAATGCTAACTCCCATTGAAGCATGTCCACCACCTTACTCTCATTTTTGCTATTTCGAGCTGGTTTATCGAAAATGAAAGTAGGTTTTTAATTTAATTCTCAATAATTACTTATCAGGTTAAAATTTATTATAGCTTACGGACATCATATTACACGTGTTGAAATACCAAAGGTATAAGCAGTTACTCTGGTGCAGGCGTTTCGTAGTTTATTTGCGAAATGTCTTAATTTATAAGATATTAAAAACACATACTTGTAAGATATTAAACATGATTTGAGTTACAGAAAAACAGTAATATGATGTTGTAAATTTTTCATAAAGATATGTATATGTAAGTGACCACAGTTCTGAAAAGACGGCAGAAATTTACCTTATTTCTGATACATTGGTAATATCTGGTATCCATGTAGCAATTCCTGTTGTTTCATTTAAAGTGAAACCAGGTGGCTGTTTCAAAATTTTATACAATGGTTTTTTGTCGCTGTCATCAGAGGCGTTGAACTGCATAAATACAGGCTTACCGACTTCAACATTTATTGAATTTGTTCCAAATATGCTAGGTGTTTCGTTCTCTATTAAATATAAACAAAGAACTGAAAGTACTAGGGGAAATAGATTTTTATTCAGGCGTGAATAATTTCTGTTTCAGGCAAAGGGTATTCAACATAAGTACAGATGGGTATATCCCTCTAATTATTTTTTTAGAATCGGTAGGACAACAAAGTATTGCCTTTAGGCAAAATAGTTCCTATACTTGCAGAGTGTATAAACATTTATTGAGACATTTTAAATTAGAATGCTTGACATATGTCAGAAAAGAGGATTTGCAATTTTAAAAGCAAATGTCAAAACTGAAATATCATTCAAAGGAAGGAATTGAAATTGTATGATGTACATCTTTCCAAAACTGTAAAATTTCCTTCTTTTACATTCATTTTATATACGAACGCATTTTGCCGGAAAACGAATCTGACAGACTTCACACCACGACACAAGAGAGAGAAAATTTGATGAGCTTTCATTCAAGAGGCCCCACTTTGCTTAACGAAAGTTAGGGCCGGAGCTATGAACCCTTACGTTAACATTACCGCCTATGGAAAATGCATTAGGGGTCTATACATTGTACCCAAATAATGTGACCCATGGCTTAGGATTAAACACATCCAAAGTATTATGGAACAGTTTCAAGAAAAGAATTCGGTTTACTCAACAAACAAGAGAAGTTTTGTGAATTTTTATAGCCAGAAAATGTCCAGATGAATCATTTCAATTGTTTTTGTAATAGTGCAATATAACAGTTACTATCAGTTAGCCAAAAGTCTATTAAAACAATGAATTAATATGAAAAGTTCCAGTAAACGTGCATTTTCAACAGACAGCAAGTCAGACATGCATACAAGGTAATTGGAGAGGGGTTTCAAAATATTATCAAAGATGGGGTGGGGGGGGGGGTGTCATAATATCTTAAACCACCTGTGCAATTACTAAAGATTAAAAACAGGAAGGAAATTCAAAAGTGTGGCCATAATATGTTATAACCCCTCTCCAATAGCAAAACGAAAAATCAGAGTACGGGGGTGAGGGTCAATATATTACAGCAAAACTAGTACTATTTTGAACCCTTTCTCAAATACAAATGTAAAATTACAGTATGGTTCAATATTATGCGGCTATTTAATTATTGGAACCTCTCTCCAACGGCAAAGGAAAATTGGGGGGGGGGGGTCATTATTTTGAACCTTCTCTCCAAAAGCAATGATAACAGAGGGAGGGGATTTGAAATTTGCGGGCATACTATTTTGGACCACACCCCCAATCCAATGGAAATAAAAAATATGAAAGGGTTTAATATTTCGCCGTCATAATAAATTAACACCCCCTTTCTTCAATAGCAATAGAAAATGGGCGAGAGGGGGGATAGGGATATAAAACTCTTCTTTCAGAATTCTTAATATGTACAGTGAAAATCGTCTAAAACGAGATCCTTAGGACCAATGGATTTACAAGTACTTCTCTATATCCATAATTCGTTTTCTCCGTATATAACGAATTCGTAATAATAACTATACTCTGTCCCAAGATATCATGGATTCACATTTTGCTTAATTAATTAATATTTATAAATACCTCAGGGTTCAAACGATGTTCATTCAAAAGTATGAAAAATGTCCAAGATTTCTCAGTTAAAACGCCCCCGTTAGCTGATCAGGTTTCAATACACGGCTAAAAAATGTGATGTTTACGGGGATTTTGTATTGCAATAAGCCCGGATGATAACGTTGAAAAATTGCGCGAGGTATTCCGAGTACTTCCGAATGGAGAAAAGATGTCAACATTCCCCATTTATATAAATCTCCGTAAGAAACTGTTTTCGTTCCTGGGAATTTTTTCGAGTGAAAAATGATAATGTGGCAATAAAGATATCTTTGAAATTTCCCCTTTCATCGATTTCAATTGCACTTCTTTCACAGGTAGGTATGTGTATTTTTAGTAAAAATCGGCCAAATGTGCTGAATAAATATCTTGGGACAGACTTTAGAGCGAATTCCCTAATAATAAATAAATAATAACTTTTGCTAATTGAGGCTTGGAATGAAAATATATATTCCATTCTTTTGATACCTTTAATACTGTTAATCGGATTTTAAATTGAGGAATTTATAAGAAAATAAATTCATTCAAACTATTACGTTAAGCGGTAGTGCATACTTTTTAAACTGTAAAGAAATTCGATATAAAAGTGTCCATTTTTGTCATTATTCACCTCTACGGGATTCAATATCAGTTCGCTATGTCCGAAAATTCCTTACTGTATACAGAAAAATATTCGCCCCGTTTTATTTTCACCCCTGTCGCCCTCGTTTTCAGTTAGAAAATTTAAGACGGGCAAAATCCAATGTCTCATTTTTTTTTTATCTGATTGTAATTGTAATCCCAAAATTGTACATCCTAACATGACATTCTTTTGAACATTAAGAATTTTTGAATACCTCAAAAACATAAAACATTATAATATGAAACTGTCAATTCCAAAATCTCTAATATCATCGGTATGTATTTCTAAACAAATTACACTGGTTTTTGTATATAAAGAATTTAGTAGAGTCTGCGCCAGTGCCGGCTCTATATTTAGATTTAAGAGTACATGTATGTACATGTACTTGAATTCAGACGTCACTACTGTAGAAGCGCTTTCGTCATCAATGACAACGAACCATGTTTGTGCATGTCGGGAAGCCAGCTTATTGTATTGAAGTCTGTCGTATGACTATTTTCTTCTACAAAAACCATCTAAATTTTTCATACCATTTAAAATTTAAATATTTATGTGATTGTTTATGACATCTCCAAATAAACACCACTTTTTAAGAGATAAACAAACGATACTTTAATATCACCATAAACCTGATAATGTATGCAAAATTAACTCCCTTTTTAATGTCTGCTTACCTGATGAGAATAACTGTCAAAAAATAAATACAAGTTAATGCTGTTTTGGCGACAAAGAGCAAACTAAACTTCCAATAAGCCATTCAGGTCTGATATTTGTACAAATCAAACAATCCAGGATATGCCTAATTAGTATGCACATTAAAATATTTTCTAATCTTTAATTATTTAAAGTAAATAATTATATATTATTTAATATGATTAAACATATATACTTGAATATTTCATGTTTATATTGGAGTTTTGCTGTATTACACTCCTTACCAATTATCTGTTTATCGGACTGTGCCGATGCTTCCTCAGTTCCCGATGACTCTGCCAGAGCAATGTCCCCAGTTGCCAGATAATCGAAGATGCAGGCTTGTGACGGATTTGGACCACATTGCTTTTTAGCATCTTCCAACTTGTTTTGATCAAGTTCATCCAAGAATATCGGCTCGAAATCAAGGTGAGTATAATTATGGTATGTTAAGTCCTTGTCGTAGTGGAAAAGAGAATTTTCGTTTACAAGCCCTTAAAGCAATGAAAGGAAATCTGTTTTAAAAACTTATTGCCTATAGCATATAATGAATCTTTTTTCTGACGCACATAGTACTTAAAATGCACAAACATATCTAGCAAAATTACATTGATGGATTTTATTTTCTTAAAATAAGTTTTTCGGTCAAAAGATATCTTACATTGTTGGCCAAAGTTGTTGTATATTTCCCTCTCTGTCTTTGTGGAATTTTTATTCAAAATAGTTCCATTTGGAAGTATGAAATCATTTGTAGGGTTTCCATCGAAATTCCCCATCAATCCTTTTGCATGACCCCCGTATTCGCTGTCAACAACTACCTCCGATATCAGAAATCTCACCCCCAGGCTGACCTTAACAATGATGGCTTTACAAAACAAACATGAATTATATTTCTTAGTAGATATAAATAAAATCATAATCTATTAAAATCAATCGCGTCAATAAGTTTGTATAATTTTGTTTCAGACTTATTTTCAAAATAAGAATATATATATATATATATATATATATATATATATATATATATATATATATATATATATTAAAAAGATGATAACAATTGAATATCATATAAGAAAAGAAATCAATTTCGTCATTGTTATTGTGTATGAAAAATATCGTTTTGAAACAAGACATTTGCGGTTAAGTTCAATTTCATAAAACATTAGTGAAAATAGAACATACTATTAGGTTTATAACAATTACTTGAAAAAAGCCGATTTTGTTGTTTAATTGTGTTTAAAAAAACACATAAAACCCCTAAAAAAAAATACCCCCTCCCCCCCCCCCCCCAAAAAAAATACAGAGTAATTAAAAAAAATTACAAATCCTAAAACATTTTATATGATACCAAACAATCTACAGTATAAATCCCCAACTCACTGGTTTCTGAATGTTTCTAATTCGAGTATTGATCCTCTTTTCAACGTTTACATGTATATATAACAAGAAGATGTTAAAATACTTACATGTTTGTAGGAATGAAGCCGATAAAGTTTTATTTTCCCATCGAACAGACAGGTTTTGCGTCAGATATACATAGGAAGTGTTTTCAAACTCTCTTGTCAAATCCCTTTCATTCAATCTAACAAGCATTCCTTTTAAAAAGTACAAGAAAATGACTTCGCATATTACTTGTAATATTGTAATATCTTCGAGGAAAATAATTTGCACGTGAAAAAAATGGAATTTTTTTCATAATGTACAATGAAAGGTTTTTTTACTTGTCTTATCCCGAGACATTTCTATCTGCAATTTTGATCCAGTCTGATCTTTTGCCACAAACGCACTGAATATGGTGGCATTTATAGTCGTGCCATTAGCTGTTGTTGCCAGGTCTGTCCTTGCCTGGAAGTCAAACTGTACTGGTTTCTTTGATATGTTCAACATTGTGTATTCTCCGTATCCATTAAACGTGTAGTTTAACCCATCAAGTGTCACGATATGCGGGTCTCCGAAATTGATTGCTGTTTATGAATAGTAAAAAATAGTATGAATTTGATAATAACTGAGGTCATATATTTATTGCGTCAACCCTCGTGAGGTCCACTCAGAGAATATAAAGGCGAGGTTAAACCGGATGTTATGGGGAAAATTTAACTTGCGCATGCGCTAGCCTGGTTCCCGTGCGGAATTATGTGTAGCTAAGGAAACCAGGCTAGCACACGTTTATCTGAATCGGGATCGGTATTCTATTCCATATGCACATGTGCAAAAGCGCTGCAGTTGTAAAGTGGTCGGTGAGTTGTACAGAAACGAAGTATTCCTTTTAAAGAAAAAAATCGGCTTGTGATATGAATTGTCAGCATCATGGAATACGTTAATGTAATGCCAAACTACAGCATGCATCAAATAGCATTAATCGCGATGTTTTGTTATTTTCTGAAATAGTTTAACTATAATACTTTTGTATAGTAGACGAGACTAGTGTATTACCTGATTAAAATGTTTTACGGATTTAAGTATGATTGAATAATTTTGTGACTGTATATGATATATACATGATTGAATATTGAATAATCATTTCACAGTATAAAAGTTTAAATCTCAATTGCAACAAAATATGAAATCCATTTACACAAATCTGTCACTGCATAGTTATCAAAGAAGGGCGAGGGTAATGTTTGCGCACATAATGAAATCCACCGAATGTCTAATACTACATGTATACATGTAGTTTTAATTAATATAATTCATTTTTATGTTTAAATTCTGAGGAATAAAGGTCAGGGCTATACGTGATACAACGTTCAAATTAAGTGTTTAATGGCATTATATTAAGGCATGCTACTATAATATTAATCATAACACTTGCAATTAGAGGTCTCCCCTGTAGATGTCTTAACATATATTAAAGCAGGGGGCTAGGGTCTGCGGAATCTCTGAAACACTTTCACGCTTTCGTTAGAAACACAGGCAAATGGTCCATGTATTGCAATCCTAATGTTAAAGGACAGCCACTTGTGTTATATATAAATTAGTCATGGCAATATTTAAAAAAAAGATTTTCAAATGCAAAGAATTTGTAATTTTATAATATTTGGGCCCTACAATTTCTAATTTTACAATAAAGAAGATGCAACTGAAATTAAAAAAAAATATTGAAATATTATTGAAGCAATTTGTACAAAAAGTATGTTTAATTTGATATAATTGTTTAATATACCGGGATTAAATGGAGATCTCAGATAACACCAGGGAATAGGGCGGACCTCATAAAACCACTTGCAGTGTTTGGTTTTTATGCAGCAGGCTTCTCTTGGTTTAAAGTCTTCAGTGGAATGTTTTCGTTGTTCGAAAAACGGATTATATTGCAAAAGAGTTCCAGCGGATGGTAAAGATTGTTCCAGAGCACCCAGATTGTTGATCGACCCATGCATTCTATAACAGCATTCCTTCAAAACAATAATTTCAAATTGTATTTGTTCTGCTTATGTCAATTTTTTTATCAGTGTTTGAGCACTCGCATCTTCCCAAGTCAAGGGTTTCTGAAGCGCTCCAATCTACAGAGTAGAGCGAATCAGAAACTCTTGACTTGGGAAGATGGAGCACTCGTGAAGAAAATCACATTGTAAGAGATTTTTAAATTTTAAAAACTCCAGTCATTTTTAATCTTCATTTTTGTGATTGATTTAATGAAATGCCACTAGAACATATTACTGATATCTAATGTATTAAGATTAATAACAAACGGTGATAAACTATCCTTGTTCCCATGCATACTCTTATGAAAAACTGAGTTGTATCGTATACGATGAAATTTGTTGATCTAGACCAATTAATTTACTGGTTTTCTCTAGTTATTCAACTATTGAAATAAGGTAGAGAGAACACGGTGCGAAAATAATTCTGATTGCAATAAAAAAAGATCATTATAATAAAACCAAACGGTTACATTAAACTAAGCGCATATTTATATAGAAATACATACTGCATTTCTCCCGACAATCATGGAAGCATAACACAAGACTCTATTGATCCTATCAAATCTACTTATGGCATAGCGGGGGTCAAATCGGAGCAGAATGTTATTACATGGACATCGAATTTGACTCAATACTGACGTTAGTTTGGTGTATGTGTCTTGTTCCTTATTTTTGATGTACCAATCGAAACATTCCTTTTCGTCTTTGTTTAATGGAACGCCTGTTGTCATCTTATATATCCAGAAACCTTTCACTCCTAAAAAATATACGTTAAGCAATTGCCTGTATATTATTTAGTATGGGTTGTGTATATTTCAATAAATTAATTTCTACTTAAAGAGTGTAAGTGTGGAGTTCATTTATTTATCCAAAAGTGTATATAAATTATAGTTTTACAAGCTAGAAACAATTAAAAAATGAATTTTTTTTTAATTTTCATACCTCTGTTACCAGGAATTTCACTCATTTTAAAGGCCATGTCTTTGTTAGATAAGGAGTTTCTTTCGAAGTTCGTCCCATATTGGTAACCAATTGTTATTTTCTTATCTTTTATTGGATTTAAATCAACGTCAATGTAATTAAAAACAGTGAAAGTAGTTTGTCCATCCGTAATCAAAAGACATTGAAATGTCACAGTCTGAAAAATAATACTTTAAAGTTATAGGGTTTCTATATAAATTATATTTGTGTTAACTGTACTTGACATATACTATATACAATATAAGGTTCGGATTGAATTTATCTATAATTAAAAAAATCATATTATTTCTTACATATTATTTTAAAATCAACCTTACCTTTATCTTATCACCAAAAATGGTCATGTTTTCCCACGTAACCTTGACAATCCAAGATGCCTCGAACTCGGAGAAGTCAGCAAATTGAAGGCGTACTATTGTATTAGCCTTTCTCAAAAATAAGTCGTTCTCAGCATCAACTCCCCTTCATAAAGGATGAACATTTCACTTAAGATATTTGTCTTGTTAAAAAATAAAACCGATTACAACACCTTAAGAAATATGCTTGTGCAAAAAATGAAAGGTTTAAATGTGGTTTGTTAGGAATAGTTTAGGACATGTACAAATTAAAGGCTAAGCACATTAAACCTTTGATATGTCTGGTAGTAAATGTTGCCTTTGGAGTCAACTGTCAACAGATCTACCCAGAATGGACAAATGATGTGTCTACTCTCTAGAGTTTCAGAACCGATATCATGTATTGTAATGCTGTTGAACTCTTCTCCAAGACCAATCACGCCATTTGATCCGATCTTCAAAGAAATGGATCATAATATAGTAACCAAACAAAGTGTATATGAATCGAAAACATTAAACACTCATGTGAAATTAAACGCATTAGAATCACAGATGAGACTTTAGATTACATCTCAAAATACATGTATCCTACCAATATCATTAGTTACACTATGGTCTGACTTGATATATTATATAACACCTAATATTGGTAATTATAAAACATTCAATATTGATTTAATATAGTGCAACAATGAACCGATTCTCTACTTTTAAGCATTATGTTTACTCAGAATGCAAAAATATAAATTTGTACTATATAAAAAAAACCCCAAATCAATGAACTACAATTAAGATTAAAGATTTGATAAATTTTGCGAAAGCTATTTAAAATTACTATTTTTAATGTAATTAAGATCTATTGCTAACAAATAATATAAACACTCTTAAACAATATACACAGAGAAAGACTTCTATGCTAATTAGTGATTAAAGTTTAGCTATGTAGCGAGACACATTTTCTGGGTTTTTTTAAAATTTGTGATTTTAAAAAGAAAATACCACTAAAACAGCGTATTAAAATATTTCATGATTTGTTAAGACATGTATGTAAAACGATTCATGGAGGTCAAGAACCGAGAGTATGTGCCAGGAAAATGTAAATTTTATGTGTTTATGCTTACATACATGTAGTAAGAGATTAATAGTTACCTCGGTCGTCAATGAACTAAGCCTGTCTTGTATAATCTTTAAAAAAGAAAATTAACCTGAACAAAGTTAAATCCTCCTTGTGAGCTATTTCCTGCATATACAGTAGTCGGGGATTTCAGAACTGTACTTGTGACGTCATCTCCTCTGAGTACCTCATCTCTTTCTCCAAAAGGCAAATAAGAATAACTCTCCTCATTACCTACGATAAAAGTTGTAATGATTGAACATGTCTGTATTCCGATAAAACATCAATAGAGGATAATAGATCAGGGGATCAGATTACATAATTAAAAACAATTTTTAAAATACACATTTGAATTACAAACAGATAAATATTAGCAGTGTTAAATATAAAAAAAAATTCTCTGATCAAATTCATGTTTTAAAAAAAAACATTTACCTGTATCTGTTTCTATCCAATCGACGAAGGGCTTACTTTCTGCTGATCCATACCAAGGACCACTAAACAAATCCCCATAACTCACTGCAACAATTGTTACATTATACAGTGTACCGGGAGTTAGCTTTTTGTTCCAGTAGATCTCTGGGACACTTCCAAACGTTTGTTGTTGATATCCATTAATCACTACTCTGTAGTGATTCAGCGTAGTATTACCACCAGGTGGATTCCATTTTAAAAACAAATGGTTCGCAGAAAAATTACTCATCTTTCGATCAAGTTTTCCTGGTGGCAGTGGTTCTGCATTTCAACAGTATATATATATATATATATATATATATATATATATATATATATATATATATATATATATATATATATATATATATATAATTTGGATATAGAATATTAATAATATCATGTCAGACATACTTGTACTTCTCATCTTTTCATACAGTCACATAGACTACATTGCCAAATAATAATATCAGTATAGTATTAATAGTATAGTATCAGTTAAATCAAATTTGCTCATCTTGTTTCCGCATCAGTTTCCTTTTTTCTTTAACTTACAGGATGATAAAAAAATTGATGCATTTATATGTAGTTATGTAAGGATCTGTTTAAGATATGTTTAATTTTTTAAAGTTGGAATATATTTTGATTAATTCTATGAATCCAATATTGAAAAATTTCTGATTTATACATGTCAAAAAGACTTTACATGGAATTATTAAATTGACGGAAAAGCTAATGTATTGACTCATTTTTTAGATAGAAAATCCGTTTTAGTGATTATTTTTACCACAGATTCAACTGTAGTTGTATAGAATGAGCTTTTCAAAATTCAATTTGATTGGAACGCCACATTTTAAAAATTAATCAATTAAATATCCTGACATCTAAGTATCTTATTATTAGTTCACATTAGTTAAAAAAATCAAGCATTAATATTATTGTTTTAAAAATGCTTGATGAGCTTTTTAATCTACAAATAATTCTGAATTACCAAATTATGTGATATTTTTCTACGCCAGTGTTTCGCCAAAAATATAGTCTTTGTTAGATTCTAAACTTTTATTACTTTTTCTATGCCAAGTTGTATAATAGTATATTAGAAAGAAGGTAAATATGACCTTCTGATTTTCTTTCATCTTGGTTTATTGAACATTTAATCAAATAAAGTCTTCTCATATTTTGACAAGTCAAAAACCAGACAAGACTCCTTTCTTAAATTAGTTTTGTGATTTGGTTTATCAGGGTGGTAGCAAGAAATGCATATCTAGACTTATTCGGATATTAATAGCTAGTCCGAAATATCTGACGTTTTCCTGGTTTTGATATTTAACTTGTCAGGATAAATACAGACGGCAGTCTAAGATTGATTTCAAATATTTGCGAGTTGAATCAACTTAATATTAATAAACCACATTCTATTGAACTGTGGAGATTTCTTTTGATTTCTAAAATTTCGCGAGAAAATAGATCTACTAAAAATTCTTTATCGGCGTGATTATCAAAATTTTCAGTACAATAATACTGAAGCGGTATTATTGAGTTTTATAATCATTTTTAAATGCATTCACAATCGAGTCGAGAATACCGCTTCCAGTTTGAGGCGGCGAATTTCCAGTTTTCGTATTGGCGCCAGTTCTGACATTTTTCTGGCAAGAAAAATATCAAACTTGGTTTTTATTTCTTACTTTTATTAAGGTTTGTTGTAATAAAAAAACGTAAAATATATCAATCCTCACCCATGATAATTGTTCGAGATGTCGAATAAACTTCAAATGTTTCATCAGGATCAGTAAGGGATGCATTTGTAACAATATAAAACAAATAGAGACGCCCAGACTGCAAAGTACATTTTGTACTATATTGCGTGACGACCCCTACAGAGACCATTTCTTCAGAAAACCACATGTTATTGCGCAATGATTCTCTTCTAACATTGTAATCTGTGATAAGATCGAAGTCCACAGTCGGGTGACTCCATCTTAGAACTGCTTCACATGTGTCGTTGTCAATTTCCTGTATGTTTACTCGCAACAAGTGATCTGAGATTTAAAAGACGTATATGTGGAAGTTATTTTCATTCATACTTGCAGTACATATATCTACTGGTGTTTATAATTTAAGGTTAAAATGGTCGATATTTTAAAATGCAAATGCGTTCACAATTAAAGCCATTTCTATAATAAAATCAATATTTATGACAAATTTTTGAGAAATTATGCAAAAGAGAAACATTTACCTTTACATTGAAATTAATAAGAATGTAGATCTTTTAAAAACAATGAACTTACCTGAATAACATGTACGGTTTTTATGGTAATACCACGAATAACAGAGACATTTGCTTTGTCGACACGTTAAATCTTTTCCCGATATGCATTCTGCATTTCGTGAACATGTTTCTAGAAAGTTGAGGCCTATTAAAGTGAAGAAAATACATTGAGGAAACTACAATGATAGAATGATTGTAGCCAAAAAATACCAAATAACCTAGACACAATCCAGAAAGAGATTTTCCGTTCGATTTTTAAAAAAGTGAGATAAGGTAAATAGGTGTAAGATTTTTTGCTTCTAAAACATATAACAAAATGTGTGGACTCTAAGTTTTCCGCATTTGCTTTATGACAATCAAAAGCACTGGTCTATATTAACTTTCTGTTTTTGTTCTACATTTTTGCCATAATATATTTTAGGGAAAAACATGAAAAAAATCATAAAGTTTTCATAAGCTACAATTTTTTTTCAGCTACCGAGCTTTGATATTTTTCAGCGGAAGACCCTCATTACCTTCCGTTATGATATCAAATTGCAGTATAACACATAATATTAGACTTGATAAAGCAATTCTTGCAAAATTAATCATAACATAGCATACGTACTCCCTTCCAAATACAATCTTGTATGGCTGCTGGTCCATGATCCTTCTGAATTGGTTGCTACACAACGGTAGTAAGCCCAATGGTCATTGTCAAAATCCACTCTGTTGATGACCAACTTCGGAAAAACTGAATCATCTGTACTTCCATTGTATCTGGTGTCAGTGATATTGATATCTTGACTGTATCTTTGCCATTTAGTAGACGTCGTAGGAGGAAAATCGGAGACGTTTAGAACTGTTGCTACCATTTCAAAGTTCGATAGAAACGGTATGGTATATGATGAGCGAGGGAGGGTAACTTTAGGAACACCTGATATATAAAAGTATGACTGATATATTGCCTGATATATATTTTAGAAACCAACTAAATTTGTCAAATGTATGAACAAAATATCAAAGAAATACGTTAATTTTAGTATTATAATGATAACAAAACACATACGCAGCGTCTGTATTACGCCATTGTATGCAGGACTCCATTTCCAATAACTGTTATAGTACCAACAAAATGCCACAATTTGAACCGTATAATTCCTGCCTGGTTCCAGATACCTCGACCAGAATAACGAGGTCGAAGATGATTCTAATGAGTACCAGTCTATTGTAATTCGATACATATTTACATAGGAGCTGTTTTCAGATCTTGCCCACTTTAAATAAAGCGTCTGTGGATGAAAATTGCTGGAATTTGTGTCAATAGGTCCTGGGGGGTTTGGATCTATTGTAAATGAAGACTAGTAATATAACATATTAAACTGCTATTTAATATAAATAGTGATTTGAATAAAAAGAAAACAAAAACAAACCGAAACACGCTTTTATACGCCATGGATCATTATCTAAATTAATAACGATTCAACAGATGACCAGAAAAATTGATAATTTCTTACCAACAACTAAATAGATTGTGTTAGGTTTTACGGTAAACGTCTCTTCGGGGTCGCTTAACAAAACATTAGAAGTAATATCGAAATAGTACAAAAAACTTGGCGTAAAAGAGGACTCGAATGTGTAATTGGTTTGTAATTCTACGGACGCCTTGTGGTTGTATGAGTAATATCTCTCCCGGAGTGAAACGTTGTATGACTGCACAAGATCTGCGTCCTGATACGGATGATCCCACCGCACTGTTATATTGGATGTTGTTACTTGCGCATTATAGTACACCGCTCTTAAGTTGGACTCTGGAATGAACAAAATTTTACACGCTGTCAAATTGAATGTTAGGTACGTTATCAAAGAAAAGGAGTTATTTTCAAAAAAGTGCATGACGTCATGGTAGATTTATACATTGTTTTGTAAAGTACATTCTCAAAATAATTCCACGATCTTGAAACACAAAAGCTTAAGTGGTTGGTATCTGATGTACATGTAGTTATATTTCCTTAATATGACATAATCATTGTTCGAATCGTAATTTCAGTGAAATAAACCATATATTAAAGAAGTATCGTTTTACTTACTAAGATAACAGGTTCGATTTCGGTGGTAATAGTTACTGCTGCACATACAGCTATTGTGTACTGATGAACAAACCAGATTGCTGCGTTGGTCACACTCCTTTGTAGCGTTGCACGGATCGTAAAACTGCAAAACTTGTCAACAGAATGCAACAATTGAAACAATGGCACATTATCTATACATATAATGTATGCAAATATATTTTTTATTCAATACCATCATATGATTGTTAAGCAAATACTACGTTTAATATTTTTATTCGTAGCAGAATAGTACATGATATATATGTACATGTACCATTATGCTAATTGTTTATGTGATACAATTTAAACTTTCGTTTTAACACTTTTTTCTCTCCCCCCCCCCCCAATCGTAAAGAAAAAAAGTTTAAATGTATGCTCGTTGTTGTTGAAACCATTCTAGGCACGTAGCATTGGGGAGGGGGGGGGGGGCAAACATGTTTTTTATATTTTAAAACATATAAAAAATTGAATCATCATGGAGTACGTTGCCCTCCCTATCACCATTTTTGGGAGTATGTAAAAAATTAAAGTAAAAATAAGGAAAGATGGAAACTGAAGTTTTAGGATTATGGGGTAGTTGAAAAAAAAGAACCCCCCCTCCCACGGATTAGGATTTTCATGATTTGACAATTTACCTGTTTTTTGGCTTGTCAAGTTTTTATTGATGAGTCTGCCCCCTCCTTCACACTTTCAACAACGACGATACGTGCCTGCATTCAAAGTCTGCTTACCATGCGTTCATTATTCACCGCTTAACCGTTAAGCTCGTTCACCGTTTACAGAGCGTTAGATGCATGCTCACTGTTCATGATCATTGTGCGTTTAGTGTGTGCTCAATGTTCATTGAGCGTTCAGTGTGTGTTTGCTGTTCATTGTGCGTTTAGTGTGTGCTCACTGTTCATTGAGCGTTCAGTGCATGCTTGTTTACTGTTTGTTGAGCATTCAGTGCGTGTTCGCTGTTCATTGAGTATTCGATGTACATACAAAAAGTGCATGTAAACGTTCAATTTTCGTTTTCTTTTTTAATTTATTGTTCCACTTATCTAAAGTTATTCTCTTATATATCTTTCAAAATCTTATTTTTGTATTTTCATTTACACGATTTTATGGTAGCATATCAACTCCATTAAAATATTTAATTGTCTCTTTGCTGTTCACAATTTAGTCAAACTAAACGTGTATTTGATAATCATTCAAGTTGGAAGTAGAACAGTTCAGGCATCTACATGTAATATAATAGATATTTGTTTCTAGAAATATTTGTGGCGTTTTAAATATATATTAATCGCAAATATTTTTTACCGCGAACATATAACACTGTGCCGGATAATTATGCCAGTGCATTTTTGCACTAGTCTAAGCTGCATAATTATATCGAAAAATTCAAATATGCCACATGATAGACCACTTTGTTATCATAATGTGTATCTCACCGGTTAGGTAACTTTTAAGACATTTACCTTTCAAATGTAAATTCCTAAGGATAATCATTTTTTTTTATAGGAAAAACAATATTCCTATAGGAAATTTGAAAATTCCTATCGGGATACAATTTCAATTCAGATAGGATTTGATAAAATTCGATAGGAAATCTTAATTTCCTGTAGGAAAACTACCTGTCTGAATCAAATTCCTACAGGAAATACCAATATCCTATAGGAAATAGAATTCCTTTTGGAATTTTAGAAAAACCTTTAGGATTGTTAATATTTCCTGTAGGAGAATCATTTCTTTTTTTAACGTTTAATTTATTTCTTTAATTGTATAAAAATGTAACATTTTGAAAATATTATGCTCTGAATGCATATTCCGACAATCTAACAATTTTTCAAATATAAATTTTTGTATTATAGACTATATTTCAATCATAATTTGATAAACAATTTCATTATGATTGTTAAGTGTGGTATTGAGATCAAAATATCTTAAAGTTTATGCCATAAGTAAAATTCAAAAATTTTAAACAGGCAATAAAAATATATTCGATTCATACTTCCTCTCACGTCCAACGTAACGGTATTCCCGAAGCACCATCCCCCAAAAATTCGAACTTGAAGCTGGTAGTTGATTTCGTCTTCAAAGGTGACATTATTTATCACGAGCTCTGGAGAGGGAAGGTTTTTACTACCTGAGTACTTCGGCTGGTTAATGTCAATGGTTTCGGTTACACTGGACCGCAGCCTTAACCACCTAGATTCTAGTGCCGGATCATGGTACGATTCTACAATGGCTCTGAATTGTGCGGAAGTTCCGAAATCTGTTGATACAAACCCTGGTGACAGGATAACCAATGGGCATCCTATATGTATGGAGGGAAGGGTACCGATAACACAACCAAGCAAACAGAACACATATTAGTATGACATTTCTAGCTATATCAGCGATGAGCTACTTTTAAATGAATGCATGTTAATGATAACGACACAGTCGAGACATCTGTGTCATAACCAAATTCAAGAAATCAATTAGTATATACGTTTTATTTGCGGTCATTAGATCTATAAATATATTGCATTCAGACATTGAAAAATCATCCTTGCGTAAAACATTGTACTCCTATGTTATACTTTTAATTGAATAAGTTCGAACCATGTCAAAATAAGTAGCTTTGTTTGTCAATCATGAGAAGAGCCTGTTTAGTAATTACGTTCAATGCTTCGATTAAACCCAATATACTTACTAGAACTGTTTGCAGTGACCATGAGTTCTGTTGTTGTGGTCGGTGGTAAGATCGTTGAAACAGAAGAAATGTTCACAGCGCTGTCTGTAATTGTTGTCCCCACTGTCTCTGTGCCTTCTGATTGGCTCCCATAAGATGTTTCCCAACCGGATGTCGTAGCATATTCTGATTCCATGGAAACGTTCATGGTGCTGGGAACTTCATCCGTCGAGTGTATCTCTTCGGAAGATAGGCTGATAGAGGTACTTCTAGTTGTGCTTTGTTCAAAAGTAGATTCTGTGATTGTTGCGACATCAATTGCAATTGTTGAGCTCCCTTTAGACGTATGTGAATTATTCGTGGTAGAAGTTTCCGATTCAACAGATACGCTCATTGGAGAGGTGACCTCATTATTTGTGTCTGTTTCGTCATCAACAGTTGTGCTATCACGAGATGTTTTTGAATCCGTAGTGGTAGAACTTTCCCATGCAACAGAAACGTTCACTGGATTGGTGCTCCCATCCTCTGGTTCTGTTTTGACATCAACTGGTGAGTCCTCAGTGGTGTAATACTCCGATCCAACAGAAACATTAATTGGAGTGGTGACCTCATTGTCAGTCCCCTGTGTTTCCTGCCAGATTATATTTACATGAAAACTTTACTCCGTTTTGGTATTTGAAGTATGTTTTTTACAATCAGTACAATTTTTTTAAAATAACTATCCATTTGCTCGGAAATACAATAAAACATCATATAAAATTCTAGAAGATATTTAATTTAATTAGGATAACAAATCGATAAAAATAAAAATGAAATAAAATGCCAGATTTAATAAAAAGCTGGTTCTGAAAATAAGACTAATATTTTTTGCTATTAAAGCCTGCTTTAAAATAAGTCCGATAATGCATTTGAGCTGCAGGAACTTTCTGTTTTAAAAATCAACACAGGAATGTTTCAAAGTATCATTTACTTACGACCAATGCAATTCATCATTTGCTTCATTCTATTATAAATTATTCGTTTAGATATATTATAAAGAACACTTTTAATATCATTACGTTTGTAATGGTGAATGATTTATTGTTATATTTGTTATGATCATTATCTCATGTGTTGTTGTATTGTTGTTAATATTTTAATTATTACATTATTACATGAATATAACACGTATTTTCACATTGTTATATGTTTTAAACGTCGGGTTCGTTGCCGACGTCGCGCGTGCGTCAGGTCGTTATAAACAACGTCTGTTGACAGCCTGACCACCGTTACGTCTGCAACGACAGAACTAAACGGACAGTTGGAAAGCACAGTTGCGTTTTGTTTAACCTCTATATGTAGGCATCAATATCCACCGCATCTTTCTTTAAAGTTTATATTATTATAAACAGCTTAAAAATTAACTTAATAAACTTTGTTAACTATATCAATGTGTTTTCTCTCACTGTAAATTGCTGTACCCGAAGTGGAAACATACAGGTTTTCCGTTACACGGTAAATCAAGCTGTTTAAAATATCAAAATGTGAAAACTCTGGGACAATCAATCACGGTCAAATTGTAAGTTTAAATAAACATCAAAGATTTCAAGTTTAAGTAAGCTGAAATAAAACTAATTGATATTAAGGATATATTTTATAAAACCGCATTTTAAAATTAAGACATTTAAAAAAAAAAACCGGTTGTAACTTTAAATAAAAATTTATTTTGTAAACTTTTTCTAAGCTTTTAGGATATGTGAATAGATACTTACATTTTCAAATTGTGTCAAAGCTATCCCCACTTTCGACGCTTGGCCATGCGTCAAACTATTGCAGTGCACAAAAATTACCAAAACAATGAAACCCACTGATTTTGTATGAAATCTTATCGATGTCATAATGTTCAAATTCATGCCCGATACATTGTATTTAAGAAAATCCCGAAACACAGTTGATTTGAAAAACGTTTTTTCCCCTGCAAATATTAAACTAGAATGAGTAACAACTATTATAAAAATGACATTCTATCTTGATTTCATATATTTCGCCTTCAATATTACGTCTGCTTCAAGTAAAGATAAATCGAAGCAATGGTATTTTTGGAATCAATATCCATTTATATATGGCATTAAAACATAATAAAGATTTTAAAGGGCGCTTAAGAAAACAAGATACGCGTTGTAAACCTTAAGAGTCTGCAATAAAAAAAATATTCAGATGTGTAAATTGCATAACGTCTTTATGTCCTGACATGCAATAATAGATATACATCTTTCTACCATGCACAGGTGTATCAATTAAATTTATATATAATTGCATGTTATGTTTGATCTTCATTTATATTTAGTCTTTTGTAGACGGAAAGTTACCATTGAAATATGTCTCTGTCGGTGAAACTAGATTTGATTATTAGGTCAAAAATTACAATAACTTAGTTGAATTATGACTAGTTTTCTTTTGACATACTTTATACCATTTATAATATTCAAAATATTCCGTATTTTATGCTATTATTTATTTCTGATCAGAAATTCTTTAAAATTATATCGTCTTTTATTTTGAAAAAAAAATCCAATGCCATTTTTAAGATTAATCATTACACATACTACTTATTAGTAAATACAATGCCAAGTATTATATTCTTTATGCAAAAGTTAACTTGTATGCAGTTACCGATATATCATTAAAATAGTGTGAATGACAAATACATGTTGTGTCCAAATATCTAAATTTAGTATCAAACAAGGAAGAATTTTGTGTAGACAGCTATGATTTGTCACTAGAGAATAGGGCTATAAATTTCATACTTGAGAAAGGTTAGTCTTATCACCTATCAAATATTTATTTGGCACACAATTGACAATATACGATTCGGATCATAACTTTTAGCACAGAATAGTATATACGAGGAAAGATAGTGTAAATCGTCATGTTCTATCGAAAGTTTGGTCTGATATGAAATTTCAAAAATTAAAGACTCCTCTCTCTCTCTCTCTCTCTCTCTCTCTCTCTCTCTCTCTCAGCATTTATGATTTTATGCCTTCACCATGAATTTAAGAGTAAATATAAAAACAGAGTGAGTATAGAATTTTGCCAGTTAAGTGAATGTTATTTTTTTACATATGTATATCGTATTATTTTTTTTCATCTTCTTATTTGAATATATTATGTTTCGTTCTGACTGTGTATTTGGGTTTTTTTGTACGTTATATATATGTTCTTATAATCGCAGTTATCGCGAAAAACAACCATTTAGATATATTAAGAATTAAATTTTCCGTAAATTGAATATATTTTCAACCTGTTGGCGAAAAAGTAAATAAAAAAACGCAATTTATTTTCTCACACTTCTTGCATGGTATAAAGACTTGATTTATCAGGGTTTTTTTTGCTGTTATAAAAACACTTGAAGTTGTCAATTCAAAATGAAATATTAAGAGATATATTTTCAAGTTCGTATTTATTTATCTTAATATAGTATCACACAAGGAAGAATAAATCAGTTTTTTATCGGTGCACCTCATGTACATAAATCTAGATCTCGTAAGTTTGAAAACAGACACTGAAGAAAATCAGTTCTCGTCGACACTGTATATATATGCACATTTTATTACACTGGTTTTATACAGCAAAGCTTAACGGGTCTTGCACCGGCATTAGTATATAGAATAATTTCTTTGTTTGAACAAGAACAACGTATTTCAGCCACTGTAGTGATTCTGCAAACATTCAAAGTATATATGCATGTACATATACTTGTACTGTAAGCATTGTCTAATGATCGTTTGAGATAATTGTAAAACCAAACCGGTCACCCTTCGGATTGTATATAAACTTGGGTTGTATACCAAATGCGAAAATCAGAGTTTGATAGAATGAAATAATTTTGAGCAAAAGAAAAATTAATTTATAAAAAGCACCCCCCCCCCACACAAACACATACTTGATAAAGAAACATGTAATCACTCGAGGAGATTAAAATAAACAAGAATAGAATTCCTGGGTCCCCCGCCGTTCAAGCAGTATACTAGTATACTGTACTGTGGAATCATTAAATTTCGTGGGGGCCAGTTTTCGTGGATTGCTTAAATTTTACAGGTTCGTGGGGACGTAATTTCGTGTAATCTCTAAAACCTACAAAGGAAATATGATTTTATTACCCTTATTTATAAATTCGTGTAGGATGATAAATCGTGGATGAGAGGTACCCACGAATTCCACGAAAATTGAACCACCAAGAAATCTAATGATTTCACAGTATATGAAATTGCAATATTTTCAAACATTCAGGGCTGTTCCAGAATTAAATGTGTGGGAGGTTGGGAGGAACATTTTTTTACCCCGACCACCCATTTTTTCCAAAATTTGTAGGCATGAGAGCGCTTACAAGGTCAATTTTTGGATAAAACGGAGTCATTATTGTGGTCAGAGTCCCATAACTCCAGCAAAAAGTATCGACCAATGCTGATTTTCGAACTTGACCAAGGTAATAGGTGTATAAACATTTGGTATAAATTTAATGAAAATCCGTCAAAATTTGTAGGCATGAGAGCGCTTACAAGGTCAATTTTTGGATAAAACGGAGTCATTATTTTGGTCAGAGTCCCATAACTCCAACAAAAAGTATCGACCAATGCTGATTTTCGAACTTGACCAAGGTAATAGGTGTATAAACATTTGGTATAAATGTAATGAAAATCTGTCAAAATTTGTAGGCATGAGAGCGCTTACAAAAAAGTGTGACGGACGGACGCACGGACACACGGACCCACGGACCCAAAGAACCACGGACCCACGGACACACGGACCCACGGACGGACGCCCGGCATTTCTATGTCCCCGCTCCGCGTTGCGGCGGGGGACAATTAACGATTTCAAATTCAAAGGACAAAAGGACATTGTAAATTTATGTACAGAAGGATATTTTCTACCGTTCGATTTCTTTATTTTTAAATAAACAAAGACAGCCATAGAGAGAACCAAATGCAATAAATATACACAAGGTTAGAATAAACTTACGCACTGACAAAAAAATTCAAGGGATATCGGATATTACATTTAAATACACCTATTTTCCTTTCTTCCTGAACATCTATAATTACGATTGGTGAAAGGAAATTGGTTTCGAAAGAGTTTGAAATTTAAAAAAAAAATCAAATTAAAAAAAAACCCACCCATATGTTCTATTTTCAATGAATGCGCCAAAAATGTGTGGAAGAATGTATCTCTCAATAAGAGTTCAGGGGCGTAGCTATCATTAAGCAATAAAGGAGCGTGCTTTTACTTAATATATGAGAAAAGCAAGCTATAAAAACAAAAAAAGTAAAACAGACAAAGAAAATAGTTGACTAAACTTAACTTTCGCGAATGATATAGATCATGTTTGTATATCAAGTTTTACCATCAAAGTAATATATTTGCATCTACAAAGTACGATTCCCTCTATTTCATACGGAGACTTATAGTTAATTCACAGCTCTATAGAAACAGCCAGACTGAAATCTACACGCCCCGTTTATCGATTGGTCGAAAGCTACAGCGGCTGAAACTGACAGGTCTGAAATCGACACGCCCAGTTTATCGATCAGCGACCTAAGAAAAATCCCGGACTGCACGAAATAATCATGATGATATGTCAGACTCAAAGTATCACGGGAGGCGATTTGGCTGTTCTTTAGCTGACGTACTTATGTACATTAACAGTAATTTAGTGATTTTTACTTACTTTTTACAATAAATTTTTTAAGTAGTTAAAAGAAAGATGTAAATATAAACAATAGAATGCTTTCTTTGGTGATTCATGGATTACGGGTTATGAAGGTAGCGATCATTGCAGAAAAAAATTACATAACCCGCTAACGCGGGTTATGTATTTTTGTTTAAATATTTACATTCATTGTATATTTCCCCTAATGTTTGCATTGGAAATCTGTGACGTTCAATTTTCTATGAATACACTTTGCTAATTCATGCGCCATGAACACAAATATAAACGTCACCACGTGTTTTGAGTATATTTTTTTGTAAGATTAAATGAAACGTTCAATTTTTCATAACCAATTTGATATGAACTTTTGAAAAATAAGCATTTAATTATATCTACTCCTTAATTAAAAAGATTTTTCTCTACAATGTTTATGGCATTTAGCCGTGGAAGCGTACTAAATAATATGTTAATATGGCTGTTCCACGTATATTTCATATCCCTGACTGAGAGCGTATATAATAGCTTTACAGCGACGATACACAACATATACTTCATACAAAAAACCCCAAAAACATCAGTATGAATATAAATATAAGGATTGAATGCTTATTGTTTGCACCGCGACGACATCCAAAAATAAGCATCCAATGCTTAAATAAGCATTCACTGTGTGTTTGGGAGTGGAAATCAGACAATGTGTTATATATTTATGAAAGTTAAATTTTAATTAAATAGACCTAAATTACGTTTTTTTATATACCCATAATGTTTTATCATTTGGGAGGTTCTCAATAGTTAAACACATTGCCGTCGGGCGGCTTTGCTCCATATTTTAGCTACCGATGCGCTGCCCTGCATCCATTGGGCGTTTGGGGCGGCCCAAAAACCGCGGTTATTGGTTCTAATTCTTTATCAGAATCCTAGCTATACCTCTCTAGGTTTGTGTTTGCAGTCTATCCCTGAGCCTTGGCTAGGAGATAGAAAACACTTAGAGTTGAGAATAAAAATGCATCACCAACTTCAAGTGAATATTTTTCACTTAATCCATCGAATTATAACCATATGATCAATTCATTACGTTATAACTAAGTATATCCCATTGTTGCTTTTTTTTTTTAGATAATCACGTGATATAAATGGTACAGGGTGTCCCTGAATATCTGATACCATTTGAAATTCGTATAAATTAAAAAAAAATATTTTGACAAAACTTGTAAATTGCGACTCATTAAAAAAGTCAAATCGTTTTTTTTCCACAAAGATATAGTTGTTATTATAATTATACGAAAAGGATACCCTGGGGAAAAGCAACTCAACAAGCAACAGATTCTTTTAATTGTGAAAAGGTTTGTGAAAATGGGATCCATATGTAGTGGCTGTTGTGAGGAATTTTACTCATCGACTTGACGTCGTCCCTGGTAAAAAGGACGTCTTTAAATGTGTTGTGTTTGTATAAACAACACCCAATTTGTAAAAAAACTTATGAATGTTTGTGAAATTTGTGGAGTAAAATTTACATCATATACATTTATAAAAATGCATCAAAAGTTATTCAAAGAGTTAATGGTATCAGATATTCTGGGACACCCTGTATAAATAATTGTAAAAAAAATCGGCATTAGTGAAAAGACCTCGAATCAGATTAATAGTGTTTCAATTGATATCCTAAGTTTATTTTTCATAATTTACGCATAGCAGATATTTTTGCAAATTGTTAGGATATTTATAAAAAACAAAAAACCCTGAAAGAAACACAAACATCAAAACAGTGTTTAATCCTTTAGAGAGGTAATGGTATGAAAACAAAAACGAATATATACAAAATTGATGGAAAACAAAATAAAATAAGTATAAATATTTTATGTCCATGTGTACAAACATTCAGTAATACTCAACATCATCTGATATATTCAATTACATATACATGTACATTAACACAGAGTAATCAGCAATTGCAATTAATACATAGGGAAAAGATTTTATATTATTTAGCATACATTTACATACCGGATGATTTGACTCTCTTTTATAAATGTTAATCTATGTAACGTTGTGAGCAATATAAGTATAATGAAATAACTGAAAGCTAACATCAATATTTAAATCCGTGCATTGTGATCTGTAAACGGTATTTAAACCTATTTGCTACAAGATATTATGATTGTCACTGCAAAAGTAAAAAAAAAATATTATGCAAGACAGTTTACATTGTACGTCTATATATATGGTATGCGTTACATGATGTAAGTAAACCGGTTATATTTCTAGATGGAAACACATATGTTTTAAAAGGAGTCTGTCATCAGAAAAAGGCAAACTTGTAGCCACAGTATTCTAACTACGGTATATATTTATTATACATATTTGATGCTAATTTGATAATAAACGCAATATATTAGATATCATAGTGTGCATTTGTTCTTTTACAAAGAAATATTAGGAAAATTTATTGATTTTTTTTGTTATATAGTACAAACTAGAAACATGTTAAAACATCTATTCGCCCTTTTAGTACCCCAAACATATTCAATGGAAGCTTAACAGAACTTGTAAACATTTCGTTGTTTGAAGTAATAAAAAAATATACACTCTAATAGAACAGGCACATATGGATAAATGTACATCTTTAAGTGTACTTTAACAAGTGAATAAGTTACATGTATCTAACAATAATATAAAGATTAGTTTTGAATCAGAATATTATTGTACCATTTCAATATTCAACAATGTTCATCTGAAACATATAATTATATATTTTCGATGTATATAAGTCATTTCAATTCTCATCAAACGTTGACATCGTCGATACGTGACCGTAGACTGGTCTGTGAAATAAATCAATATAAAGTAATCATCCTCATATTTTACAAATTAATCAGATACATACTAAGTTATTTGAACCCCCCCCCCCCTGCAAAAAAGGGGAAAACAAGAATTAAAGGTTCACTAATATGAAAGGCATGCTCTGGTCTTCAAAGTAAATGATATATCATCTTCAGTTTTTTTAATTGAAATAGAGGTCAACACAATTCAGTAACAATTATGTAAATTTCATTTAAACATTTAAAGCTGCTTGTTCCGATTTTGTATCAAATATGTGTACGCTTTTTAACGATGGTTATGCTAAGTATGTGTATAATAATGGTCATTGCAGTAGTGTTCCCGGTCAGTTAAGCCAAATTTCAATGAAATAAATCATGTGCAAAATTTGTTAACAAAACAAACGACATAAAAGGGTATCGCATTATTTCGCCTCATGTTAATTTGCCCCTGACGTCGAGACCGGTATGGTTGTATTACGACTTTGACATCGCTATAAATAAAGGTCATTATGTTCAGGCAAATTAAAAATACCTGTGTAACTTTTTCGCTAATATTTCTGAAGAATCGATGCATAACATGCCGGGTGAATAAACAAAACCATTCGGGGGACGATATAAACGGTTCCCGTTTCTAAACATTCCCATGATGCATTTTGGTTTGTTTTTTCGTTTGCCCAAAAAGAAATTATTTTTATTTACTTTGAATATTTCTGACTTTGAAAGAAGACCGATTCTGCTGGTGTAAATAGGAGAAAGTCCATAACTTTATAAGATGATTGCTTTGTATGGAAAATTATTTGATACTATAATGAACAAAAAATCGGACCAAGCAGCTCTAACAAATTAGTTTTTATCTTTTCAAGCTGTTAATTGAGTATAAAATAAAGGCATTCAAGAATAAAATGGAAAGGTCCACACATCGACCTGATTTTTTTTCAAGTCCATTGCGAGTTAAAATGAAAACGGAATAATATTTGCTTGGTCTATCGTTAAACTTACATAGAGAGGATTAGGTATACTGTCTGCCACAGGTCTCTTTATTTCAAACTGTAGGAAATAAAGGTATCTATGTATGCTTGTCCATTCAATGAAGAATAGTTTTTGTTAAAGAATGTCCCGAAGAGAAATAAAGCACTACAAAATTATCATCTTCTCATGTAAAATGATTTTTTTTTATATCAAATAAATTGCTGTAACGGGTTAGTGTTTTTATTGTTATTTTCAATTAATAAGAAATAAAATTTGTTGACACAACCTTTAACAGGTAAAGAAATGTCAATGTCGTTGGATACTTATTTATTGATATGCATACCGTTAGATCTTTTGGTTTCATTGATCGCATAAAATCCCAAGAAAATTCATCTGTCCGTTTATCTAGAAACATTCATATAAAGATGTCTTCCATTTTAAATGTAATAAATAATATAACATCAAAAAGCGTACCGAAGTTTGGGTGTTTAATTATTAAAAAAAAAAACATTGAAGCAATAGAAATTATACCTTCAGGAATAGAATCTTCTTGATACCAGCTATCTTGGGTATTTTGAGCTGGTCCTAAGTAACTACTTTCGAATTTATAGTCAGATTTTGGTCCCCAAGGTGAATATAATGGCCCCCAACCTCCATAGCGGACAGGGAGTCTTGATCTGAAGATTTCACTACCTTCTGGCGATCTGTAGAATAATAAAATCAGACACATTCTTTAAATTAATTCCTATTATAAAAAATAAAATCACTGCTCTATGTGATCAAAATCGTGATTTTCATCAAGAAGCGGGTATTTTAGACTAAAGTTTTGAAATCGACATCCTTAATTGCATTAGTAATTAGCACGGTTAATGAACCCTTGCACCTCCGAAGCCCCAAACACCTTAAACATATGCCCTTCCTCTGCATTGTATACATGTAACTCATTTGAAAACCCTTCTGTCCTAATCCAATATTTAACTGTCAACGTTAAGTTCTGTGTGTATCTAATATGGGTTACTTAAAAATGACTTACACAAATCATACCAACTACGTTAAAATTTTTCTCCGAAAGTATTACTTTCTTTAATTGGATAATTACTCCATATCGCTCTAATTCCCCAAGTGTGAAAGTGTAGCATTATTAAATCCTAACATTTTTACTCCTTTTAAAATTATTGCACACATGAAACTCCTTTTCGTTCTAACAAATTATTTTTGTTTACATCAAAATCAATTTTATAAAATGTCACCTGCTTTACTTCTTTCTGACCAACAGGGGTAACGCATGTGAAAGAATTACAAATGAAATATAATAGCTAGATTGGTTCTATATTATTTTCCTAAATTATTGCATTCATGTTATTAAAAACAGTTGCTTTTTTTTCTTTTTTGGCCATGATAAATTCAACCTAGATATGTACCTCCATCCTAGTAAAAAATACAATTTACCTTTCAAAAGTAAAACATGCCAAGATCTGAAATATTTGCTACATGAATTTTATTCAATGTTTCTTTTTTTTGTGCTGAAATAACCATAATGCGAAATCAATTTTTCTACTGAATTTCTCTAAAAATCTATCCTCTCTATGCCAGAAAACGTAAAAATAGTTTACTGTGTTTTTGTGACAAGTCTTGTGTTTTGAAAAAACATCAAATCTGCCATATATCACAAAGCTGGGATAAACATTGCTGATATATTAGAATTGGGCTCATGAGACATAGAAATTTAAACACCCTATCCTATTCTCTTTACCTTGTCATGTACAAGTACCCCTTAAATTTAAGACAGCTTGGTCTTTCATTCAGTTTTGGAGAACAAGATGAAAATGTGAAGCATTTAAGAAAACACTATTCATGAAAATGACGTCGAGTCGACGATGACGACGATGAGGACGATGACGACACTGGCGGCAAAAAAAAAAAACCCACGAGAAAATACTAGGTAAATATATGAATAACCCTACACCCTACAAATTACCTGTCACTATCACTGTCATCTAAATTATTCTTCCTTGCACTTCGTTTCCAATGAACAATAATAATGATTGCAATGGCTACAAGTGCCAGGAATAAAGGAATGCCTATTCCTAATCCAATAATCAACTTAGAATGATCTGGAAAGAAAGTGAAGAAACAATTAAATCATTATATGCAATCCTATCAATTTGGGCAATTGAACTTTCATTCTTGTAGAACATGAATGCGATACAATTAAAGCGTTTTTAAAATATCCAATACGAGTTTAGAATACATGGATATTTGGATTCATTTCATAAGTTTTGTAATTGTTGACACCACAGGCAAAATTCGAATACGAATTACAGAAACACGTTCATACCTAATGTTTCTAAGGCTCTGAAAAAAAAGAAAAACATGATCTTTTATGACATTCACAGCTGTTGCATTATGTCTAGGTACGTGAAATTTGAGGTAAAATTCCAACGACTAACATACAGAAAATTACATTATCTTAAATTAGAATTCATTTGATGCATAAACTAATTAAAAGTTTTACAATTGATCAAAACAAAACAAGTAACAAATTGAACATATATATATATATATATATATATATATATATATATATATATATATATATATATATATATATATATATATATATATATATATATATATATATATAACACATTTTTTTTCAAAATAGGTATTTAAACTCCTTACACACAGGTTAGAGTTTCAGATGCATCGTCACACTTTGGACAAGGAAATAAGAATTGTAGTGCTTCACAACGACTGATTGATGCATTTAACGTGACTGTAAAAAAAACCCAATGACATTAAACATAATGTGCATTTTTTCATAAATATTTCCTTTATTTGTATATTTCTTTGATAATAAAAACAGAATTATACAGTAGGTTGTATCATTTATAAAGGCTGCTTATTAAATACCATTTCAAAACGGTTTATCTCAAAAGAATATGTACCACTAGTATTAGATTTCTCATCTAAAAGAATTATCGACGCTACTGAGGCCTTCTTTCCAAGGATTTCGAACGATTCAGCCATTAGGACAAACATAGAATTAATGTATTGTTTTGTAAGAGTCTCTAGTCCAGCCTTATTATTCACGACAACTTGAACAAAAACATTCAAGCTGCCAAGTCTGTGGAAAAAAAATACAGTGCGAGTTATCAACCAAGTTAAAAAAAAGAAGAAAATGTGTAAAATTGAAATGACGATTGACATGTACAAGCAATTGTTTGTTATATTTACCAAGGATTTTTTTATATTTAATTTTATATTTAATTTTATATTTAATCAAATTACTAAAGTAAACTAAGAATTATTGGGTACTTTGTCGTTATTTAAACAAAAAAGCTTTTTTGGTGATTCATGCGGGATATGAAGGTGGCGACATTGCAGAAACAATGCATAACCCGCGTTAGCATTGTGGTTCTCGAGAAAAAAATTTCAAACATTTTCTCTATATATATTTCTATGTTAAACTTTGAACCCCTCTTGGGACCCAAGTATTAGTCCGATGGTCACATTTATTTAAAATCTGCATTTGTTATGGATGCTTGCATAGTAATCTCACAAATAGAAGCATTGTAGTTCTCAAGAAGATTTTCAAACATTTTCCATATATCCTTTCATGACCCTTACGTTAAACTCTGAACCCATCTTTGGTCCCTAGTATTAGTCCATTATAATTTTAACAATTTGAAGATACTTTCATAGTTATCTAACAAACTGTAGCATTGTAGTTCTTGAGCAGATTTTGTTAAAAACACTTTCCTTATATACCTGTATGTTAAACTTTGAACCCCTTCTGAGGCCACAGTGTTGGTCCAGGGGTCACGGCTTTTACAATTTAGAATTTTCACTATTTGAGGATCCTAGCTTGAATAGTAATCTCACAAACACATTGTAGTTCTCGATCAGAAGATTTTTAAACATGTTTCCTATATATTTCTGTGTTAAACGTTTAACCACGTCTGGGGCCTTATATTTGGTCCGGGGGTCACAATTTTTACAATTTAGAATCTTCACTATATACTTGTATATACAAGCTTTTGTGTAAATATTGGCATGTATTTGAAGAAAAGGTTTTTTAAAAATAATTCTTACGTATTTCTATGTTTAACTTTGAACTCCGCCTGGGGCCCCAGTTTTGGTCCGGGGTCACGATTTTTACAATTTAAAAATATTCACTATGTTTAAAAGCTTTTGTGTAAACACATGTATTTCTGCATTTCTGGTGCGGTGATTCTTAAGAAGAAGATTTTTAAAAACACACCTAATACTCACTGTTTCGTAATTATCTCCCTGTTAAAAAGGATTTAGCCCTTTATTTTAACAATTTAAAATCCCCTTTGCATAAAGATGCTTTGTAGTAAGTTTAGTTAAACTTGGTCCAGTGATTTTAGAGAAGAAGTAAAAAATGTAAAAAGTTTACAGACGGACGGACGAACAGACGGACGGATGGATGGACGGACGCGAACAACGGGTGATCAGAAAAGCTCATTTGAACCTTCGGTTCAGGTGTGGTAAAAATAAATCAAGTACTGAATATCATTGAACTGGATTAGTCAGATTGTTACAAAAGATCATTATTTTTATTTTCAGTGTCTACTTTTGGGGTTTATTAAATAATTCCATAAATCTTACCTGATATATAAGATAGAAAGAAAGCTGAAGCTGGGCATTGTCTTATTAAAGTGTTGCTTCAACTGCAAAATATACATTTTATTGAATTGACAATGACAAGTTCTTTAATATCTATTCTTAATTCTAAATTCATAAATACATTCTTAAAGGAGAAATTGGTTGAATCAATTATAGCTTAAATGAATTTATAAAGCTTGATCAATATCCTTCATTTTCGAGATATTCTACTAATGATAAACGTTTTACCAATATCGCTCACCTGTTCCTTTATATTGTCTATAATGCTAGAAGTATTCCTGTCCAGTTCTTCTTGTGTAACAGCTATCTGTAGCGTTACTATTGCCTCAAACTGTAATTCTTGTTTGCCTTGAATACATAAAGAGCATTGTGATGTGTAATAATAGTTGCAGTCAGTAAATGGCTTTACATGTAAGTAACGTGATAATAACAATTATAGATATACATGTACAAATAGTACAAACTTGACAATATATTATAATAGTAACATACTAATATCTAACAACAGAATATCAGCCAACAGGATAAATTTACAGAGACGACCAAAATTTTACGCTATAGTTGTTACGAGTCACATATGCATGAACAATTTTAAGCCATTATTTATGGATAAATATTGAGAAATTATTATTTGATATACAGATAGAAAATGAAATGCAATACTAGTAAATATACTTTCTAGATACATGTAATTATGATCACACAAAGCAAGTCTTTAAAATAAAAAAAATAAAAACCAGAATCCAACTCCTCTCAAACTTAATATAGATAAGAGGCATTGATTCATAAGAAACACCCTGCATCATTTTTAAATGTAATTCAATGTTTTGCATTATCAATTTATTTGTTATCTCATACCCCCCCCCAACTTCCAACATAATGATTTTGTTTAAAGAAATATTAAAACTGCATCGTTATTGATAAACTATAGTTGATGCGAATTTATCCAATTTATTCAACATCAAGAGAATGTGTATGTACATAAATATACTATTAGCATAGGCAACCGGATCCTGCAATAAGCATTATTCCATACGAACAGAGATTCATGACATACATGTAGATGTTTATTAATACTTACTTATTATGTGATGTGGTAATGGGGCTACAAAGAAAATCAGTTATCATTTTAAACAAAATGTAAAATGTATAATATATGTACATAAGTTAATTAAAAAAGGAGTTAAGAAGTATTTTATGGTTACATGTATAACAGTTACTTACATAAGCAGGTTCCGTTGTCAGTGTTGTTTTTACCGTACAAACAAACGCAAAAGTAACTTTCTGTTCCATCTTTTCTTGCACACTGTTGAGTTTTGGAATCACAAACAGCGGATCCATTCAAACAATCATTTACATGAATTGAACACGTAATTCCATTCCAATTGTCTTTACATTCACACTGCCCAGTGACGTCATCACAATCAACAGAGTTCGTTCGATTGCAAGCGCAAGCATATGAACATTGAAATCCATATGTTCCATCACTGCATGCTACAAATAAAAACAATACCTGTTTGAAATTTAGATATTATAAAGTTATCTGCAGTAAACTGTTGAAATAAGTAGTCTTTGATAATGTTCATGTATATCTCCATGTACCAATACATATGCAACATATTCTATTTCATGAAATCAGGAAAGTGAAAAAAAAGGGGGGGGTCAACTATTATAATAGCATATGCGATATATCATTTTATGACTCTCACGGATTCACATTGAAAATGCATAAATGTTCACTAATTATATTAAATGAATCAAATACATTTTTAGCTTAATAATAGTAACTGATACCTAAGAGTAACAAATACCTGAGCAAGTCTGTCCATTCCCCGCAAAACCAGGCTTACATGAGCAGCTAAAGTTTCCATCTAAATCTGTACAATCAGCATTCTCCGAGCAGGCATTATGTTGCGTTTCACATTCATTGATATCTGTGTTTAAAAAAAAATAGAAAAAATTTCAACGATATCGTTTTTTTCTTAATCAATAGATACAGGGTTTTTTCTGTTGTCAAGGATGCAGATTATTATTAATGATACTAGAAAAAAAACAAAACAAATTTTTATTTAACAATTAAAACCAAGTAGTCAAACCATGAAATTCTGTCAATTATCCGATAGAAAAGAAACATGTGGAAAATAAAATAAAACTAACTTTTACAGTATCCTTCTGAAGACTGATATCCGGAATCACAGACGCATATATATGACCCATTAGTTTCATGGCACATTGAATTATTTCCACATATATTGGGCTTAAAACTGCATTCTTGTACATCAACTGTACAATTGGCACCTTGCCATCCATCTCTACAGTAGCAGGTACCATTACGCTTGTCACATGACCGAGTGTGGCTGAAGTCACATGTACACTGACTAGCACAGTTCTCGCCAAACGTTGTGACAGAACATTCTTCAAATAGGAAAAAATATGTACAGTCATGTATATATCATTTTAACACTTACATTCTACAAGCACGTACATGTATTTATGATTCACAGTATAGATTCAATCAATGGTAATCAGAAATTGGCTGAATAACAGAGCTAATTTACCAGTACACTGATTGTTAGACATGAAGCGGCCATCTTCACAAGTACATAGGTATGTTCCGTTTAAATTTGTACAATTTGAGTTATCTGGACAAATATTTGCAAAGGCAGTGCACTCATCGACGTCCTTGGAACAATCTATTCCATTCCAACCAGCTCTGCAAGTGCAGTTGCCTGACACTTTGCCGCAGGTTTTTGTATTCTCCAGTTTACATAAACATTTTTCTGAGCAGTCTCGTCCGTAAAATCCATTTTCGCAATCTAATATAAAAAAAAAGTCATTAAATGTTCAATGAAAAATGGTTGCCTATCATATTCTGTAATATATTTCTTTCATCAACTATGTCATGTGCACCCATATTTTAAAAAACTTATCACTGAGTGTGTGATACCTATACACGTTCGATGATCGACGTCCAGCATTTTCCCTGGCTCACACGTGCACGTGTATCCTGGGCCAGGTGTGGTTTGATTGCAGTTTTCATCACAAGGGTTCGATGCACACTCATCGATATCTAATGAAAAAAAGCACAACTTAAGTCTATTACTGCAGTTAAATTGATAGAAATATTCATGAACTACATTGTTTACACGTTTAATGTACCGTTACAAGTGATGTTGTCAGAATCAAGTACAAAGCCTTGGTCACAGGAACAGTATTCTCGTCCGTCTGAACCAACAGCACATTGCTGTGTGCAATTAAGCTTTGAACAGGTAGATTTAGCTGGAAAAAACCGATGAATGTAAATGCTTTAAAAAATTCTGTTTTGCAAAATAGCATTTTGATACACATAGCACGTCCATTGTATTTGCAAAAACATACATAATACAAGAAGCCTGCTGTCCTTGACGGTCACCTGAGCAATAGCCAATACAATGAACATGTCACGTAGTCACGTGTTTGCATCTTGAACTTCTTTCTGGAGTCTGAAGCTTAATATCAGACACCTAATCTATCATTTGATGTTTGCACACGTAAATTCAGAAAAGGGTGGGGGTGGAGATTTGGTCGAAGAATCTCGGATTATCTTTACCCAAGATCTATTAAAGTATTGTGAAAACAAAGGAATTTAAAGCATTTACAATGGGCTACTGTGTACAGTAGATTAAAAAAATCATTTGAATTCTAGTAATTGATAAATTGCCATACAGAGTATTTATTTGCTATTTTCTGCAGTATAACAAGTCAACTATATGTACATGTACCTTGAAGTTATGACCATAAAACGCAGAAAACTGTAAACATGAATCGAATGGTGTTTATCAGTAAGATATTAGAAGAAAGTCAATCAGCACATCTAGCTAATTTCCATAAACAACTGGCTATTCGAATCAGTGAACAATGTCACACTTGAAATTTTGCATTCATTTGGCCTTATTCTTCCTGCGTACAATTTTATTGTTAAAATTGTGACCAAAATTTAGCGTTCGCGATTTCATATTCTCGCCATTTGACGTAAAACGGTTGAATCGCGGTATCAAGTACTCGCAAAAAACAAAGGAATCTTCAGAAATTGAAAGGTAATTAAATGGTATAGCTATGTCATTAAATCACCTTTCCTGACTTTCCAGTTAACAATCATAAATTGAGTGGCAGATTTCCATAAAGTGAAAGATGTAAGAGGCTAGCACTTGTGAGCAATTAAAAGACGATATCCATTCACTGTGTGGCCATATTGGCCCTACCCAAAGGGTCTGAACCCCTGACTAAGGGGTAATGAATTTCACAATCTAGGTACAGGGCTACATAACCGATATAACCAGGCAATCAGTTTACCGCGTTATTCACTTATGGAAGTAGAGAAAAAAATTCTACGATCATTTTGTTCACTTTAAAGTCATATTGACCCCGCATTAGAACCTGGACTTTTGATCCTGGGGTCATTAATTGCACGATTTAGTTACTCTTATCTTAACTACAGAATGCTTAATTCAAACCATTAAACTGGCAACAATTGTGGTTTACTGTATAAATGTAAAAGAATGTTATTGGACGACGCATCCATGAAAGAAGACAGGCGACATATGAAGACTAATACATGTATATTAACAGTGCCTGTTTTGGAGGGTAACAGTTGAACTTGACACCTCCGAGAAAACCATTGTCAACCGACGCGAAGCGGAGGTTAACAATGGTTTTCGAAGGATGTCAGGCACTATCCGGGGGGTGTCAGGCACTATTTATTTTATAATACTGAATGTCTTAATGTCAAAGAAAACTTAACTCCTTTTTACGTAAATTATACTGCGAGCCGTACCCGCATAATATGCCCGCATGTAACAATTCATTGTGTTACCCGTTGATAAGTGTGTTGCTAACGCTGAGGGTAATAGAATGGATTATAAATGGCGTCTAAACCAATCAGATTTCAGTATTTAACATAAACGTATGATAATTGCAATTCGTCACTTGGGTGACTCAGGTGATCTTAAAAAATCAAAATGTTTATATTTTTGCTGTTTTTAGAAAGATAATTATTATAATTTTTTAAAAAATAATTATTAAAAACAACAATTAGCAGTGATGTTGACTCCTTTATACCGTAGCATGTCCTAGTTGTCGTGTTCAGAAGGTAGCCGTCTCTGCACGAACATTTATAGCTTCCTGCCTGATTTGAACACAACTGGTCACATGGTGGTGTTGGTGCCGCACACTCATCTATATCCTCACACTTGGACTGACTGACAAGCTTGAACCCAGAGTTGCACGAACACTTGTATCCTCCGTCCGTATTTGTGCAATTCTGATCACATGGTCTTTTTAGACATTCGTCTATGTCTACAATATTACAAATACACCGTCTTTACATATTACGCTATATTTATTCTAACATTTTAACTTCATAGAAAAATAAATCCAAATCATTTACAAAACACGTTCGGGGAAGTTGCATTATAATGAAAAAAAAAATGCATTCATTTTATCTTATTTGGTTAGCTTAAAGAAAAATTATCATCATAATACTGTAACATGTACATGTACACCCCCCCCCAACCCCACACTCAATCTTACAGTGACACCCCAAACCCTTGTCACAGCCGGGGGCCCAGGGCCCACAGTTACTCGGCGTTTTATACTTAAACATACCTGTGCAATTGCCTGGTGAAGTTTCGTTAAATCCTGTTTCACAAATACATCTGTAGGATCCGGGGGTGTTCTGACACACCTGGTTGGCCCCACTACACGGGGTACCGCTGACACACTCGTCAATGTCTGCGTCACACTTTGCCCCCGCCCACCCGATCTTACACCGACACCCCAGAACATTGTCACACTTTAAGACTCCAGGCCCGCAGTTGCAAGACTCCTTACATCCTAGTCCGTAATGATGGTCATCACACTCTATAATTTGACAAGAATAATAAACGTGATTAATAATTAATTATATTCTAAAATTTAATTTTAAGAACGTTTTATTTAAACTTATTTCTGATTGTGTAATTTGGATTCAATGATATATCATCGTCAAAATTACAGAGAAGCGGAATTTAAAATAAATAAAAATACAGTAAGAACTTTATTAATCAAGATGAAGTATTGACTCTAATGAAACTTACCCGAACAAGTTCTTCCGTCGTTTTCGAGAAAGTATCCGATGGGACAGGAACAGTTGTAGGACCCCGGGATATTGACACATTTGTCTTTATTTGTACACAGATTCAGATTTGCGTCACCACATTCGTTCACATCTGTCAATCGAAATTACGATAACGTCTACAATATAACTGTGCATTTTACAGAAAAGGTGATTGATCTTGCCATTTATTCAGAAATGTAGATTCATGTACATGTAAGTATTACACGGTTTTTAAACGATTGTTTTGTTAATTTATGAAAATTTAAATATAAACACAGTTCTAAATATCAAAATCGCATTAAAATGAATTTAAAAAAAGAAACACAACAAACTGAGACAGATTAAAATAATAATTGGTAACTTGTAGAAGAAAACAGTTACATGTAACATGCTACATGTAATACACCAAAGAGTGAATTTTTAATCTTTTTAATATGTATTATGATTTCTTTCTTGTAAGACAACATTTCCCACTAATTATATAAAAATATGTATGGAGTAATCATATATATATTACAACATGATAAGAGTTAAAGAACTTTTAGGAATTCTTATAACTGAACAGATGCGGTCCATAGTTCTTTCGTGTTTCATCACAAGTGAATATTTCAAAAACAAGTCATATAACAAAACATTTTATTTAAACAAAAGTTAACTTCAGAATTTTATTTTTGTGAAATGTTAATTTTACCAATACAGGAACTTTTATCCAGCGCATTAAGGTAATACCCCGATCCACAAAAGCAACGGCCTATTGTTTTATTTTCTGAATCTTGTTTACATCCAAATGAGCAATTCAGATTTGGATAGAGCGAACAAACGTCTTTCACTGAAAAAAGAATTTGAAAAACAAAATAAATAAAAAAATAACATAAGTTATTGCGTGAATTAGTACAATATAAATAAACGTCTTTTATACATCTGCAGGCATGTTCACGAATATATCTTTGCGCTATGGTGCGTCCTAAGTACGTCTTAGGCTACGTCTTAGCATTAATAAGTCTGTTTTTCGAAGCTCTACTAAATTAAGAAAACCGTCATAACCTTGTCTTAACTTTAGGGTAGCACAAACCATGTCCTTATAAAGACCACCCTAATGTATATTCACGTTTTATAGGATCTTAGGACTGTTGTGATGCTTTTCCTTAATTAAGACCGATAGAATAAGGCAATCTTTTCTACACTTCCAGCATTTCCGACAGACCTTAATTTTCTAATCTGGGAGGGGGGGGGGGGGGTACTCATTTATTCTATTACAATATCAACTTTAATTTCACGTATGTTTATTACAATAAAATATATGGAGAGAGACCACGAATTATCTCCCTTCTGTTGCTTTGGGCGTGTGTGACCGCGTAGTTTGAATACGGTGCTAAGGAATTTGTCTGGAGTTGCATCCGTCGTGTGCAGTACGAACGAGGTGAGGGAATGTTAGCGTAGGGATACATGGTATAAGGTTGAGGAGCGATGTGGGCCGTAAGGTAAAAACGAAGGATAGGTGTGCCGTATTCCTAAAGGTCCACCAACTGCAACTCCAGAGAAATAAAAGCCAATTGATGCAGGATTCCGAATTTATTAAACGTCAGTCTCACCGATGACAACAGTTTCGTAAACAGAAATGTTTCTAACGAAATGCTTCTAACGAAATGTTTCTATATAATAATTATATAAACCCAATGACTGTGTGATTTCCTGGACATAAAGAAAAATTACACATATTTTCTGTTTTCGAAACTAAATAATTGTGTTATAAATGTAGCAATCTTACCAACAACACAGGTCTTTCTATCATCACCCAGCGTGTAGCCGAACTCACACTCACAGTTAAACCCTCCATCTTTGTTGACACAGCCCTGGGAACAGCCCGCCACCCCAGAGATACACTCATCAATATCTATAGGCAAAGTAATCAATATGAAAGAATGTACAGCACGTGTAAACATATGTTTAATTCAGATAAGAAACACATCTGCATCGTGGGAAATATTTACGCACTAGAATTCATCGCAATTAGATTAGAATGATTATCTAGATACATGTACATTTATTTTTGGAAAACGCATTTTTAAATGGAGATATATAGTTTCTTGATATTTGCTTTGATCAGGCAGACAAACAATTAAGGTGGCTCGCGGGTTTGCTGACATCACAATATGAATTGACGTAGAAAGTTGACCGTCTTTAAAGTTAGCAAAATCATATAATTTTTTTTTTAAAAAATAAACAACTAATCTTTCGCAACATAAACTAAAAAAAATTAAAAAGTTTACACGCAGCTTATACACATATTTAATTATCAAGTGATACAAATTCAAAGACTGACATAAGGTCACATTTTGTTCTATAAAGTATGAGTGTTTGTTAGAGCTATTCAATCTAAAATCATGTTTAAGCTACTAAACTAATGTAAAATTTGCTACTTTTATAATGTGAAGTTCAGCTCTGTATTTTAAACTAATGATCAACAGACAAAACAAAATTTTGAGCTAATTATCAAATATGATTACAAACTTATTGTGTTGATAGTTTTGTGACGATTGTTTCTGCATTGATTGAGTTTCATCCTCACAACCCTACAATAATTGCATCTAGGCATTCGATATCACCTTTAAAATCCAATCAACTTGACAAAATAGCATTCAATAAAATTATTGCCATTATTCAATTGTCAAGTGTTCAAAATTGCCTTTTTTGGAAGAATGTGGGGAAGAAGTCCCAAACCATACGTTGGAGTTACATGTATCTTTCTTGATATAATTATGACTATTGCAATAAAGATATCAATCAAATAATGTTTAACATTGTCATGCAAAATGTATCCATATACATTTTCGAATGTAGATACATGTAACTATTTTCACAATGTTGCTAATTAAATACGATCGTAAGCTGAGCTGATGGTGCAATACCGAATATTGTTTGCAAGAACAGTGTAACCTATGCATTTTTTTTTCAATTTTTCTAAACATCATTCAAATAAACTACATTATGCATACCTTCACAGTCATATGGAGATTTCTGTTTATAGCCCTCGGAACACTGACAAGTATAGTTTCCCTTTGTGTTAATGCACTTCGAAGAGCGCGGACATTTATTCAAACCAGGGTTAGAGCATTCGTCAACATCTTACAGAAAGACAAAAGAAGATAAATTTAATGTATAAACTGCATTTTACAAATATAATTGTGTTACATGTAGTAGTTTGAGATATGAATCAGCAAATATAAATGCATAAATCTATAAAGCAGTTTACATTATCATTTTAAATACAAAAAAGTATATAATTATGCATGTGCGTATACACTTTTTTTGTCCTGAACAACTTCTTTTTTATGTGTACCGTCTTTTTGATTATAGTAAATTTATCTATAATAATCAAAGAAGAACATTCACTGGCATGTTATGTTAATTCAAATAACAGAAATATCACCTTTACAGTCTTCCCCGATTTTCTCAAATCCACTTCTACAGTCGCATCTGTGGGAGCCCTGTAAATTGTGACAGATCTTGTCTGATCCGCAGATGGCCGGGTTGACCGTACATTCGTCTACATCCTGTTCACACCTAGACCCCACCCAGCCTGGCAGACAGACACACCCACTGACCGGATCACATATGTCTAAACCTGACCCACAGTCACAGGTATGAGAACAGTTGTCTCCATAGCTTGGCGGAATGCACGCTACATTTGGGAATGATGAAGAAAAAAATCCAAGTGAACTAAAATTGCTACATGTATCAATTTTTATTTTTAACAAATTACTTACTTTCTATTTGTAAAGAATATTTTTCAGTACATTTAATATTATATATTTTATATTGAAATTAAAAGACATTTTTAAAGTGATTCATTCAATGGTATAACATTTTCGCCCATATTTATCTTATCATTAATCATCATCTGAAGAAAGAAGTTCCTCACCCGAGCATGTAATTTTATCCTCGTTCAGAACATATCCCGGAAAACATGTACACTCGAATGAGCCCAATGAGTTGTGACATTCTTGAGAGCAAATACCCTGGTTACATTCATTTACATCTGTCAAATTAATTAGAAAAAATAACACAATGGAAAAACCCTTCTCTCTCTCTCTCTCTCTCTCTCTCTCTCTCTCTCTCTCTCGTAATATTTGAATATATTTCTCAATCTTTCTCAATCTATCTCTCTTTATGCATTGTTATGAAAAGATCGAAAATAATATAAACTTACCTGTGCAATTTATTCCGTTTGTTTCAAGTTCGAAACCATTTTTACAGATGCATTCAAAGATTCCAGACGAGTTATCGCACGTATACTCACATGTTTTGTTGAGATTCTTACATATATCGGTATCTAAATATAACGAATGCTTATTTATATGAACATGCAACGTAAAATATACTCTTACAGACCACGAGGCAGTTCTTTAACAAAACAAAAAACCCATATTATTTTTACACAAAAAATAAGACTGTCCACACTGAATGTTTGTGTACAGTACACAATGTTCACGTAAATACATGTACATGCACATGCATTTTCATGCATGCACATGCATGGTTTCATTGCATTTGCGACAATAATTTTGAATTATCGCTCCTTTATAATGTTTAGTTATTGTGTATAATAACATCTTTTTCAAAAATGGTTATTTTTTTCAGATACAGATGATGAATATAACTTTCTATTCAACAATAATTTTCACTGAATAAAATGGTACATAGACATGAGTTATTACTTAAATTGATTTCATTTGTTTATTCTACGACACGTTTCATAATTCTAGGTATGTTAATGAGATGAAAATTCTATTAATGGCTTTTAATTGCTTTCATGTATTAATTAATATACATGTAAATTATATCAATCAGATGTTACGCATTTATAAGAGTTTGCTAAATAGACAATTTTTGTAAATACGAGTATTTGTACATGTATTCCCTTACCTAGCGTTTAGCTAATGTTTTTCGCTAATATAATCGAATAGATGCATGCTATATTTTAATTTCATACAAATGTTAGTTTGGAAAAAACGCCCATTAGTTTTTCAAATACCATTGGTTCAGGTTTAGCGGCTCTCGTATTTTGATAAAGAGTTGAAAGATTTTGGGTTGTGGATCTTCTTTCCTTTTTAAAACTTGTTTAAATATTATCTAATTCGAATATATCTATTCGTGCTCAAATAAGCTTTGGATCCGTTCTTTGAATAGAGTGACATTTTTATGATACCTGTAGGAGAGCATGTTTTGTTGTCTTTATTCAGTGTAAAACCGGGTACACATGAACAAACGAACGACCCCTCCGTGTTGTCGCACCGTTGGGTACAGCCAGACGTGCTTTCCTGACACTCGTCTATATCTATGAAAATCAGAACAAAAACTTCACTGTTTGGTGTATTAATAAGAAATATCAAAAACAATTTGATGTTTAATATCTCAAAATCAATAACCAGGAAACCTCCTAGATGGCTTTAAGTAAAGTCTTTGCATAACGATGATCTTTGTATTTTTTTTTTACAATAATTCAATGGTCTAGATTACATAATTTACAGACTTCTTTATCGCCCTTGACTTGCAGATTTACGCCTGAAATCTGTGTCCTAGATATCTGACAGATAACTGTGGACATAAGGTTCAACGGGATGAGCATGTTTACCTCTACAGACGCCGTCCACTTTGCGGTAACCAGGTAAACAGTTGCATTTGTACCCTCCCTCGGTGTTTTCACAGCTCTCTGTTTTGTCATTACATACAGCCAGAGTTCCGTTGCACTCATTTAGATCTTGAATTGAAGAAAGAAATAACTCGGAAAATAATTTATAGCACTGTCTTCTGTTTAAAAAAAAACCAATGCAATGTCAGTGTAATTTTTTTTTTATAAATCTGAGAAATTTAGTTCAGTGAAACTTACATATTACATATTTGTTTTTAATCAACTTTCAGTTAGCTGAAATTCGATATGTTTACAAAGTGTTTTCTAAATACTTAATTCTTTTTACATGTTGCTTTCTCTCTCTCTCTCTCTCTCTCTCTCTCTCTCTCTCTCTCTCTCTCTGTGAGACGATGTTTCAAAAACTCACCCTCACACTTCTCATCAACGTCTCTGAACCCGTGTGGACAAGCTGAACAGTTGTATCCTCGATTAAAGTGCTCTTCTTCTTCTGGGGAGAGGTCTGTACAATTTCTACCATGAGGACACGGGTCCTGGGCACAGCCATCTACCTCACGTTCACAGTCTTTACCTTATAATAAAAAAAAACGCCTTATAACCAGAAAAATCAATGTCAAATGAAATAATCTTTTTTTATATTTATGAAAAAACATGAAATACATTTTCTTCACTGGAGTTCTGAAAAAAAAACTACATAAGAAACCTGTATATCCTGTTCTACAATCACAAGACACTCTTTTAAACTGCTCTGTTTCTGAGATTTGTATTGTCGTGAAATTGCAATTTCCCCGTCCGCTGCAATCACTACACAGAACTATGACGATATCTAGCGGCGAAGCCTCGACCCCATGGTCGTCAATAGCTGTCATACTAAAAAATGAAATGAACAAAATTGTAAAAATATATACCAAAATACATTGATTATGTCTAATCATGTATTTGTCAAACGAAGGAATTTTTTTTGAAATTATTACTTGATACTTCAGTTTGTTCGGTTTAGTACACTTAGTTTCCAATGTACAAATGTACCAGATAAACACCGTCTTAACTTGAAATCAATTAATTAAGACACATATAATATTACTCTTAAAAAGGGGCGGGGGAGGGGGGTTTAGTTGTTATAAAATCTTGTTTTTTACCTGATACCCGATACACGTGTATCAGAGGGGGTCCATGTTGCAATTCCAGACACGTTGTCGAATTCAAAGTTTGTTTCTGGTCTCTGAAGTATCTTGTATTCGGCTTTACCGTCATCAGTGATGTTAAATTTCATAGTAACTGTGACGTTTACTTGTGCTTCTATAAAGGTGTCTCCGGAGATGTAGGGCGACTCGTTTTCTAAAATTCGACCAGATTATTATAATGCAAGATTGATATTGTTAGATAATCATTTTATAAGTGAGACATATTCGATATTGATTGTTTTTAAGTTAGTAGCAATATATTTATCATTTAACTGATTAAAATATATTACATGTTTACAATAACTGCTTAAAAAGCTTTATCTTGTGAAGCTTACCTATAGTTTTTGCCGCTAATTTGGATGTACTGGCTTCACTTCCAGAAGAAATTGCTAAAGACTTGTCACCAGTAGCCAAGAAGTCAAAGATGCAAGCTTGATTTACTGAACCACCACAAACAACTTTGGACCGATTTCTCTTTTCTTCACTGAATTCATCAATAAACAACGGCAAGAACTCTGGATGATTGAAATCATTATGGGACAATCCAGTGTCATACTGGAAAATCGATGTGATCTCGGTAACGGACCCTATGGAAAGAAACGTTGACATTAGATAAGCTGTACGTGTACATATATGTACATATACGATGATACATGTACGTAATGCTGTTCAATAGCATGTACATTATTTTACTTACATGCCTGCCCAAAATTTTTGTATATGCTTCGTTCACTCTCGACACTACTGCCTGTCAGTGTTGTGCCGTTCGGGAGAACGAAGTCATTGGAACTATTGCCATCAAAGTTACCCATCAATCCGGCCACAGAACCGTTGTAAGTGTTATCAACTACAGCTTCACATGTCAAAAATCTTACTCCAAGGCCAACTTTTATTGTAATAGCTGAAGAGAAAGATAAAAAATAAAACCAAACCTTACAATAGTTAAACATATATATCTTGAAGGATAATACGAATTTAACTTGTTGATACATACGATAGATTTTAGCAATACCTTAACATGTTACACTTTTTTGAACACAGAGTCAGAATTTAGAGTATTTTTATAGAATCATGTATTATAATTATAATAATGGCTGTACATAGTGTGATTGACCAAAATAATATTAAATATTTTAATGACTCACATATACATGGTAGTTTCATGAAAGCTTCATTATTACGTAATAATAACAACATATTTTATGAAGATATCTGGCTTACAGGAATTTAGGAAGGAAGCTACCAATGTCCGATTGTCCAGTCGAAGAGACAGAAACTGTGTTAGGTATGTAAAGTTCTGGTTTTCAAAATCTCTTGTCAAGTCTCGACCATCACCGAGAATATACATTTCTACAGAGAAATTTAAGCAGAAAGTTTTTTAGCAATGAATAAATTTATAGTCCATGATGATGATTTAAATCTTCGTTTAAGCCTACCGTTGAATAATGTTTTAAGTTGATTCAAGAAAAGACAAACACATATTTGTTTAATTTAGCAAAGTTACATAAAAATTATTTCATGATCCGGATTAATGAATTTTGTATTTCGATTAAAGCATAAACTTTCAAAATAAATTCATTGTAAATAAGCAGAATAGTAGACATGTATGATATTAATTGCCAATATAATTATCGTGCCAATACATGTATAATGGAAATCACTTTGTAACAAGTATCCTCTTACTGTCTCTCTTTCTTGACATTGTAACTTGAACTCTTGCACCAGTGTTGTCTCTAGCAGCAAAAGCACTGAAAATTGTAGCATTGATAGTTGTTCCATTTTCATTGGTGGCCAGATCAGTTCTGGCTTGAAGTTTAAAGTTTGTTTCCTTGTTTATTCTCATCATCGTGTATTCTCCGTAACCGTTGAATGTATATTGATGTCCATCTAATGTAGTAATATGAGGGTCTCCAAAAAACCAAGCTAAATGAAAAGAAATATTCAACTATTCACTTTTTACAAGTATATACAAGTATATGCTTGCCACAGAAATAGATAGTAAAATGTCTCTTCAACTGTATAAAAACATATCTTGTCATTTAAATAATTTAGTGGTTTTGCAGACAACGCGCGTTTATAACGTTAACCCACCAGCACTAAAGGGCGATCTGCGATAGCATCTTGTAATTGGTCGAACTTCATAGAACCAGTCACAGTGTCCTGATTGACAGCAAATATCCTTCGGTTTGACGTCATGGTTATGGTTATTATAACGTTCAAAGAAAGGGTTGTATTCCAGTAACGTTCCAGCTGTCGGAGAAGAGCGAATACAAGATCCAAGTACTGGACTTCCCCAAAAAGAAGGTGGTATGAAGAACGGATAACAACATTCCTAAATAAAACATTAAAAATCGAGACTTTAAACTTTCAAAAGCAAGGTGGAATAACCTTTTATTGATAAACTTGGTAAATGAAGGGAATTGGTCTGGTTGTTTTCAAGAAAAGAGAAAAGATGATTTATATTTTTTTAAGCTTTTCTTTTTGAATGCATTGGACTGTGGAGAATGCTTTTTGTTCAAAATATCAGCAAATTATTATAAGTATACATGTTCATTGAATTATTGCCGTATTGTATACTCTTTTTCTTTATGTTTCTTGAAATGGGAGATATCATTTCTATCTTAATATCTGTAATAAGAATTTTTACCACGAGTGTCAAAGCAATGAACAAATTTAAAAGCACTTTATTCTTGCTTTTCTGTTATATTTGACCGTAAGGACTTTACAGAATTAAGGCAAAGAAAATCTTACAGAACAAGCTTTGGTTTCCATGGACCAAAAGCTGACCATAACAGAAAACCGGGCAAACCCAAGGCAGAGACTAAAAACTAACCCAAATTTTACATGCGTACAAGAAATGCGGTTTAACCACCCCCCCCCCCAAAAAAAAACAACAAAAAAAAAAAACCCCAAACAAACAAACAAACAAACAAACAACCCCCCCCCAAAAAAAACCTGTCATTATAGATTTTCAAAACGCAATGACCAATCAGAGCGTTGGTCTATTAGCATACTTGTTTGTAATAAAATCATTGTACAACGACAACTTTATTAACATGTTAGTGTTTGTATTATTCATTTAAACAAATTGAAAAATTATTCACGTACATGTAAAAATTATTGCTCCTTGTGTTCGAAGCAACATATCCCACCTTTTGAGCATGAAGCCTTTAATGTAACAAAATGTAATATAACTCTTCGCAATGAATATGATCTTACCGCATTTCTCCCCAACGTCATCGTGGCATAACACATTATATTTTTTCTGTTGTCTATTCTGCTGAACATAAAGCGTGGGTCAAATCGAAGAAGACCACCATCACACGGACATTCGATGATTTGTGCCATGTTATTTAGACGATCAGCAACACCGTTTTCTTTGTTTCTAAAACGCCAATTCAGACATTCTCTTTCTTCATTGCTAAGACCTACGTTAGTTGTCATTTTGTAAATCCAGACACCAGTCGTACCTAAAATTGTTATTTTGTAACATACACATTTTTCAATTTGCGTTGACTGTTGTTTCATCGAAATTTCTTGAATATCAATGTCCGTGAATTTTCTTGTTAAATTGATCAAGGGTATGAAATCTTTATTGTAGTACAAATACTATTAACTTATTGTCTTAATAAAAACATTGGCCACGAATCTACTTCTCATTGAAATTGTGAATACTTTAAGCACAAAAATTGATGTCCATAAATATTAATAAAAACATAATATACATGTATATCATTTGAGATCAAAATTAAACTTTCTAATCAAAATACACTGGGCTTTAAAGTAATAAATGTCAGGTTTAAAATGTTATTAGAGTAGCCAATGAAAATGCATGAATATGTGCATTAAAAAAAATAATTACATATGGTAACATTTACATGTATTTTGCTTTGTATAGCTTTTAAATATAACTTTCTGTAAAATGCTAAATATTTCGAAAAAATGATAAAATATACTTAAAATTCATATTGATAAACTTTTGAAACCTGTATTTCCTGGAACGGAACCCATTTGAAAAGCTGCCTGCTGGTTTGAATAGGAATTTTTAATGAAAAAATTCCGAAACCTGTAACCCATCGAAATTTTTAAGTTTTTGATAGGCCTGAGATTCACATCAATGTAATTAAACACCACGAAAGTGTTCTTGGCATCCGTGATAAGTAAGCACTGTATGGTTATTTTCTGTAAACAAATGATAGAAATGCTATTAGAATTTTACCTTTAACTATGATGTTTAGATTGGATAACTTACTCTTACAATGTACAATGTATATAATTTGTACGAATGACGCACCTGGGACTTATCTGCAAACAATGACATTTCTGTCCACGTGACTTTCAAAATCCAGCTAGCCTCAAATTGAGGAAAGTCTTCAGAATAAATTTCCTTGACGATAGCACTTGCCTTTATAATAACGTCTTTATGGCTATCAATTTCTCTGAAATTGCAATATGCCAAAGTTTATTACAAATATGTATTGACATCCAAAGTTATTTTTTTCAGCACTATTAGCTATTGTATCATTTATTTCTTGGGAATCATTCACAAATTTAGACGCCAAAATGGTCACACATCTAATTCAAATTAAAGTATTCAAGACATGATGAAGGACTGCTGTAAATCTCAATCTTTATCCTGTTTAAATTCTAATTTTCAAGTATGACTCGTGTCATTTACATATATACCAATAAAAATCTAGGCACTTGACTCTAAATCGTTTACTTTTAACACATACTGCGGCGATATATAATTATCTTTTTTAGATAAGAAGTTTCTGGGTCTTAAAAATACAAAACTGCAACCTCGATATTTCTTGCTTATTTTATTTTAGATATTTAAAGAAATTCTTTTGTGATGAACTATTTTTAAATTTTCAATTCTCAAGTGTATGGTTGTTTTTAATTGCATTATTTAAAATCTCCAATATGCTAAACCGAAGAGTGTCATTTACAGTTAACAATACCTTTTGCTATAAAGATTACAAAAATAAATCCAAACAATCGAGCAATAATAAACATGCCAATGAATACTGTGGTTTCATTAATATTCAAGGGTATCAATTTTCGTGGAAAAAGTGAAAATCACAGTTTCAAGGATACGTAATTTCGTGGCCAATGACCCTATCAATACAAAATGTTAATAGAAATTGCACTTCAATGAACATTTGATTTCATGGATCAACTTCACAACGAAATCCACGAAAATTGGTATTCCACGAATATTGATGAAACCACAGTAGCTAGTGTTAAAGTCACTGATAAATCATTAAAACATACCGTCTATAAGCTTGGTAAAATACGCCTGCATTGCTTTGGTGGGTTGTCAAATCTGTCCAAAATGGACAGATAATTTTTTGTTTGTAGATATCAACTGAGTTCATTTCACGAATAGAAAGACTATTATAAGCTTCGTCTAATCCAATGATTCCATTTGTACCAATCTGAAAAACGATAATTGGGGCATTTAAAGGGAACAAAATCATTAATACATTTGAATAATTTTTAAGACATATTTAGTTACATACAAACAGTTGTGAAAATCCACCATCTGAACCATCGCCAATTAATATTTTAGTCGTGCAACTGATACCAGAAGTCGTTTTATCATCACCGCTCAAGAAAAAATCTCCGAACTTAAACCCATATTCCATAACATATGATGTTGAAGGATTCCCTAATGTAGTTGATAAAGGTAAACTTGTTGTGGCAATACTTATTGCTGGCAAAGAGATGATACTACTCAATGGCAAAGTGATTAAAGTTGTTGAAAAAGTTGAAACTCTACTTGATGAGTCCAAAGACGTAATACTAATAGACATATCTGTATTCGGTTCATTGCTTGTTGCAATGGACAGTGACATTGTTGAGGTTTCAGTTGTTGAATGTTCTGGACTAGTGGTAGATGAGGCACTGCTTGTTGTTGATTTCTGACCTGTTGTACCAGAGGCGGTGGTTGTTTGTACATCTGTTGTGGTGTCTGAAGTGCTGCTTGACATTGAAGATGTCGAAGGCACAGTGTTGGTGTCAGAACCTATGCTCATTGTTTGTGGAGATGGAGATGGATTTGTTGGCTCCACAGAAGTGGTTGATATTGGTTTTGCACTTGTTGAGTCTGTGTGGAAGTCGGTAAATGTCGATTCACTAGATACTGTAGTTTTTGTTGTCTGCTGGCCTGATACTAGAGTCGATGAGTCCAAAGATGTGCTTCTAGTAGTCATATCTGTATTGGGTTCAATGCTTGTTGACTGTGTCACTGTTGAGGTTTCAGTTGTTGAATGTTCTGGACTAGTGGTAGATGGCGCACTGCTTGTTGTTGATGTCTGACCTGTTGTACCAGAAGCGGTGGTTGTTTGTACATCTGTTGTAGAGTCTGAAGTGCTGCTATACATTAAAGATGTCGAAAGCAAAGTGTGGGTGTCAGAACCTGTGCTCATTGTTTGTTGAGATGGAGATAGATTTGTTGTCTCCACAGAGGTGGTTGATATCGGTTTCGCACTTGTTGAGTCTGTTTGGAAGTCGGAAAATGTCGATTCACTAGATACTGTAGTTTCTGTTGTCTGCTGGCCTGATACTAGAGTTGATGAGTCCAAAGATGTGCTACTAGTTGTCATATCTGTATTGGGTTCAATGCTTGTTGACTGTGTCACTGTGAAGGTTTCAGTTGTTGAATGTTGTGGACTAGTGGTAGATGAGGCACTGCTTGTTGTTGATGTCTGACCTGTTGTACCCGAGGCGGTGGTTGTTTGTACATCTGTTGTTGTGTCTGAAGTGCTGCTATACATTAAAGATGTCGAAAGCAAAGTGTTGGTGTCAGAACCTGTGCTCATTGTTTGTTGAGATGGAGATAGATTTGTTGTCTCCACAGAGGTGGTTGATATCGGTTTCGCACTTGTTGAGTCTGTTTGGGAGTCGGAAAATGTCGATTCACTAGATACTGTAGTTTCTGTTGTCTGCTTGCCTGATACTAGAGTCGGTGAGTCCAAAGATGTGCTACTAGTAGTCATATCTGTATTGGGTTCAATGCTTGTTGACTGTGTCACTGTGAAGGTTTCAGTTGTTGAATGTTCTGGACTAGTGGTAGATGAGGCACTGCTTGTTGTTGATGTCTGACCTGTTGTACCAGAGGCGGTGGTTGTTTGTACATCTGTTGTGGTGTCTGAAGTGCTGCTTGACATTAAAGATGTCGAAGGCACAGTGTTGGTGTCAGAACCTATGCTCATTGTTTGTGGAGATGGAGATGGATTTGTTGGCTCCACAGAAGTGGTTGATATTGGTTTTGCACTTGTTGAGTCTGTGTGGGAGTCGGTAAATGTCGATTCACTAGATACTGTAGTTTCTGTTGTCTGCTGGCCTGATACTAGAGTCGATGAGTCCAAAGATGTGCTACTAGTAGTCATATCTGTATTGGGTTCAATGCTTGTTGACTGTGTCACTGTTGAGGTTTCAGTTGTTGAATGTTTTGGACTAGTGGTAGATGGCGAACTGCTTGTTGTTGATGTCTGACCTGTTGTACCAGAGGCGGTGGTTGTTTGTACATCTGTTGTGGTGTCTGAAGTGCTGCTTGACATTGAAGATGTCGAAAGCAAAGTGTTGGTGTCAGAACCTGTGCTCATTGTTTGTTTAGATGGAGATGGATTTGTTCTTTCCACAGAAGTGGTTGATATCGGTTTCGCACTTGTTGAGTCTGTTTGGGAGTCGGAAAATGTCGATTCACTAGATACTGTAGTTTCTGTTGTCTGCTGGCCTGATACTAGAGTCGATGAGTCCAAAGATGTGCTACTAGTTGTCATATCTGTATTGGGTTCAATGCTTGTTGACTGTGTCGCTGTTGAGGTTTCAGTTGTTGAATGGTCTGGAATAGTGGTAGATGGCGCACTGCTTGTTGTTGATGTCTGACCTGTTGTACCATAGGCGGTGGTTGTTTGTACATCTGTTGTAGTGTCTGAAGTGCTGCTATACATTAAAGATGTCGAAAGCAAAGTGTTGGTGTCAGAACCTGTGCTCATTGTTTGTTGAGATGGAGATAGATTTGTTGTCTCCACAGAGGTGGTTGATATCGGTTTCGCACTTGTTGAGTCTGTTTGGGAGTCGGAAAATGTCGATTCACTAGATACTGTAGTTTCTGTTGTCTGCTGGCCTGATACTAGAGTCGATGAGTCCAAAGATGTGCTACTAGTTTTCATATCTGTATTGGGTTCAATGCTTGTTGACTGTGTCACTGTGAAGGTTTCAGTTGTTGAATGTTCTGGACTAGTGGTAGATGAGGCACTGCTTGTTGTTGATGTCTGACCTGTTGTACCAGAGGCGGTGGTTGTTTGTACATCTGTTGTGGTGTCTGAAGTGCTGCTTGACATTAAAGATGTCGAAGGCACAGTGTTGGTGTCAGAACCTATGCTCATTGTTTGTTGAGATGGAGATGGATTTGTTGGCTCCACAGAAGTGGTTGATATCGGTTTTGCACGTGTTGAGTCTGTGTGGGAGTCGGTAAATGACGATTCACTAGATACTGTAGTTTCTGTTGTCTGCTGGCCTGATACTAGAGTCGATGAGTCCAAAGATGTGCTACTAGTAGTCATATCTGTATTGGGTTCAATGCTTGTTGACTGTGTCACTGTTGAGGTTTCAGTTGTTGAATGTTCTGGACTAGTGGTAGATGGCGAACTGCTTATTGTTGATGTCTGACCTGTTGTACCATAGGCGGTGGTTTCTTGTACATCTGTTGTGGTGTCTAAAGTGCTGCTTGACATTGAAGATGTCGAAGGCACAGTGTTGGTGTTAAAACCTGTGCTTATTGTTTGTGGAGATGGAGATGGATATGTTGGCTCCACAGAAGTGGTTGATATTGGTATCGCACTTGTTGAGTCTGTTTGGGAGTCGGAGAATGTCGATTCACTAGATACTGTAGTTTCTGTTGTCTGCTGGCCTGATACTAGAGTCGATGAGTCCAAAGATGTGGTACTAGTTGTTATATCTGTATTGGGTTCAATGCTTGTTGACTGTGTCACTGTTGAGGTTTCAGTTGTTGAATGTTCTGGACTAGTGGTAGATGAGGCACTGCTTGTTGTTGATGTCTGACCTGTTGTACCAGAGGCGGTGGTTGTTTGTACATCTGTTGTGGTGTCTGAAGTGCTGCTTGACATTAAAGATGTCGAAGGCACAGTGTTGGTGTCAGAACCTATGCTCATTGTTTGTTGAGATGGAGATGGATTTGTTGGCTCCACAGAAGTGGTTGATATCGGTTTTGCACGTGTTGAGTCTGTGTGGGAGTCGGTAAATGACGATTCACTAGATACTGTAGTTTCTGTTGTCTGCTGGCCTGATACTAGAGTCGATGAGTCCAAAGATGTGCTACTAGTAGTCATATCTGTATTGGGTTCAATGCTTGTTGACTGTGTCACTGTTGAGGTTTCAGTTGTTGAATGTTCTGGACTAGTGGTAGATGGCGAACTGCTTATTGTTGATGTCTGACCTGTTGTACCATAGGCGGTGGTTGCTTGTACATCTGTTGTGGTGTCTAAAGTGCTGCTTGACATTAAAGATGTCGAAGGCACAGTGTTGGTGTTAAAACCTGTGCTCATTGTTTGTGGAGATGGAGATGGATATGTTGGCTCCACAGAAGTGGTTGATATTGGTTTCGCACTTGTTGAGTCTGTTTGGGAGTCGGAGAATATCGATTTACTAGATACTGTAGTTTCTGTTGTCTGCTGGCCTGATACTAGAGTCGATGAGTCCAAAGATGTGGTACTAGTTTTCATATCTGTATTGGGTTCAATGCTTGTTGACTGTGTCACTGTGAAGGTTTCAGTTGTTGAATGTTCTGGACTAGTGGTAGATGAGGCACTGCTTGTTGTTGATGTCTGACCTGTTGTACCAGAGGCGGTGGTTGTTTTTACATCTGTTGTGGTGTCTGAAGTGCTGCTTGACATTAAAGATGTCGAAGGCACAGTGTTGGTGTCAGAACCTATGCTCATTGTTTGTTGAGATGGAGATGGATTTGTTGGATCCACAGAAGTGGTTGATATCGGTTTTGCACGTGTTGAGTCTGTGTGGGAGTCGGTAAATGACGATTCACTAGATACTGTAGTTTCTGTTGTCTGCTGGCCTGATACTAGAGTCGATGAGTCCAAAGATGTGCTACTAGTAGTCATATCTGTATTGGGTTCAATGCTTGTTGACTGTGTCACTGTTGAGGTTTCAGTTGTTGAATGTTCTGGACTAGTGGTAGATGGCGAACTGCTTATTGTTGATGTCTGACCTGTTGTACCATAGGCGGTGGTTGCTTGTATATCTGTTGTGGTGTCTAAAGTGCTGCTTGACATTGAAGATGTCGAAGGCACAGTGTTGGTGTTAAAACCTGTGCTTATTGTTTGTGGAGATGGAGATGGATATGTTGGCTCCACAGAAGTGGTTGATATTGGTTTCGCACTTGTTGAGTCTGTTTGGGAGTCGGAGAATGTCGATTCACTAGATACTGTAGTTTCTGTTGTCTGCTGGCCTGATACTAGAGTCGATGAGTCCAAAGATGTGGTAATAGTTGTCATATCTGTATTGGGTTCAATGCTTGTTGACTGTGTCACTGTTGAGGTTTCAGTTGTTGAATGTTCTGGTCTAGTGGTAGATGAGGCACTGCTTGTTGTTGATGTTTGACCTGTTGTACCAGAGGCGGTGGTTGTTTGTACATCTGTTGTGGTGTCTGAAGTGCTGCTTGACATTAAAGATGTCGAAGGCACAGTGTTGGTGTCAGAACCTATGCTCATTGTTTGTTGAGATGGAGAGGGATTTGATGGATCCACAGAAGTTGTTGATATCGGTTTTGCACGTGTTGAGTCTGTGTGGGAGTCGGTAAATGACGATTCACTAGATACTGTAGTTTCTGTTATCTGCTGGCCTGATACTAGAGTCGATGAGTCCAAAGATGTGCTACTAGTAGTCATATCTGTATTGGGTTCAATGCTTGTTGACTGTGTCACTGTTGAGGTTTCAGTTGTTGAATGTTCTGGACTAGTGGTAGATGAGGCACTGCTTGTTGTTGATGTCTGACCTGTTGTACCAGAGGCGGTGGTTGTTTGTACATCTGTTGTGGTGTCTGAAGTGCTGCTTGACATTAAAGATGTCGAAGGCACAGTGTTGGTGTCAGAACCTATGCTCATTGTTTGTTGAGATGGAGAGGGATTTGATGGATCCACAGAAGTTGTTGATATCGGTTTTGCACGTGTTGAGTCTGTGTGGGAGTCGGTAAATGACGATTCACTAGATACTGTAGTTTCTGTTGTCTGCTGGCCTGATACTAGAGTCGATGAGTCCAAAGATGTGCTACTAGTAGTCATATCTGTATTGGGTTCAATGCTTGTTGACTGTGTCACTGTTGAGGTTTCAGTTGTTGAATGTTCTGAACTAGTGGTAGATGGCGAACTGCTTATTGTTGATGTCTGACCTGTTGTACCAGAGGCGGTGGTTGTTTGTACATCTGTTGTGGTGTCTGAAGTGCTGCTTGACATTGAAGATGTCGAAGGCACAGTGTTGGTGTTAAAACCTGTGCTCATTGTTTGTGGAGATGTAGATGGATATGTTGGCTCCACAGAAGTGGTTGATATTGGTTTTGCACGTGTTGAGTCTGTTTGGGAGTCGGTAAATGACGATTCACTAGATACTGTAGTTTCTGTTGTCTGCTGGCCTGATACTAGAGTCGATGAGTCCAAAGATGTGCTACTAGTAGTCATATCTGTATTGGGTTCAATGCTTGTTGACTGTGTCACTGTTGAGGTTTCAGTTGTTGAATGTTCTGGACTAGTGGTAGATGGCGAACTGCTTGTTGTTGATGTCTGACCTGTTGTACCATAGGCGGTGGTTGCTTGTACATCTGTTGTGGTGTCTAAAGTGCTGCTTGACATTAAAGATGTCGAAAGCAAAGTGTTGGTGTCAGAACCTGTGCTCATTGTTTGTTGAGATGGAGATGGATTTGTTCTCTCCACAGAAGTGGTTGATATCGGTTTCGCACTTGTTGAGTCTGTTTGGGAGTCGGAAAATGTCGATTCACTAGATACTGTAGTTTCTGTTGTCTGCTGGCCTGATACTAGAGTCGATGAGTCCAAAGATGTGCTACTAGTTGTCATATCTGTATTGGGTTCAATGCTTGTTGACTGTGTCACTGTGAAGTTTTCAGTTGTTGAACGGTGAGGACTAGTTGTAGATGAGGCACTGCTTATTGTTGATGTCTGACCTGTTGTACCATAGGCGGTGGTTGCTTGTACATCTGTTGTGGTGTCTAAAGTGCTGCTTGACATTGAAGATGTCGAAGGCACAGTGTTGGTGTTAAAACCTGTGCTCATTGTTTGTTGAGATGGAGATGGATATGTTGGCTCCACAGAAGTGGTTGATATTGGTTTCGCACTTGTTGAGTCTGTTTGGGAGTCGGAGAATATCGATTTACTAGATACTGTAGTTTCTGTTGTCTGCTGGCCTGATACTAGAGTCGATGAGTCCATAGATGTGCTACTAGTTGTCATATCTGTATTGGGTTCAATGCTTGTTGACTGTGTCACTGTGAAGTTTTCAGTTGTTGAACGGTGAGGACTAGTTGTAGATGAGGCACTGCTTGTTGTTGATGTCTGAGCTGTTGTACCATAGGCGGTGGTTGTTTGTACATCTGTTGTAGTGTCTGAAGTGCTGCTTGACATTGAAGATGTCGAAGGCACAGTGTTGGTGTCAAAACCTGTGCTCATTGTTTGTTGAGATGGAGATGGATTTGTTGAAGTAGATATCGGTTTTGCACGTGTTGAATCTGTGTGGGAGTCGGTAAGTATTGTTGATTCACTAGATACTGTAGTTTCTGTTGTCTGCTGGCCTGATACTAGGCTCGATGAGTCCAAAGATGTGGTAGTAGTTGTCATATCTGTATTGGGTTCAATGCTTGTTGACTTTATCATTGTTGAGGTTTCAGTTGCTGAATATTCTGGACTAGTGGTAAATGGCGCTAGGCTTGTTGTTGATATCTGACCTGCTGTACCAGAGGCGGTGGTTGTTTGTACATTTGTAGATGAGGCACTGCTTGTTGTTGATGTTTGACCTGTTGTACCAGAGGCGGTGGTTGTTTGTACATCTGTTGTGGTGTCTGAAGTGCTGCTTGACATTAAAGATGTCGAAGGCACAGTGTTGGTGTCAGAACCTATGCTCATTGTTTGTTGAGATGGAGAGGGATTTGATGGATCCACAGAAGTTGTTGATATCGGTTTTGCACGTGTTGAGTCTGTGTGGGAGTCGGTAAATGACGATTCACTAGATACTGTAGTTTCTGTTATCTGCTGGCCTGATACTAGAGTCGATGAGTCCAAAGATGTGCTACTAGTAGTCATATCTGTATTGGGTTCAATGCTTGTTGACTGTGTCACTGTTGAGGTTTCAGTTGTTGAATGTTCTGGACTAGTGGTAGATGAGGCACTGCTTGTTGTTGATGTCTGACCTGTTGTACCAGAGGCGGTGGTTGTTTGTACATCTGTTGTGGTGTCTGAAGTGCTGCTTGACATTAAAGATGTCGAAGGCACAGTGTTGGTGTCAGAACCTATGCTCATTGTTTGTTGAGATGGAGAGGGATTTGATGGATCCACAGAAGTTGTTGATATCGGTTTTGCACGTGTTGAGTCTGTGTGGGAGTCGGTAAATGACGATTCACTAGATACTGTAGTTTCTGTTGTCTGCTGGCCTGATACTAGAGTCGATGAGTCCAAAGATGTGCTACTAGTAGTCATATCTGTATTGGGTTCAATGCTTGTTGACTGTGTCACTGTTGAGGTTTCAGTTGTTGAATGTTCTGAACTAGTGGTAGATGGCGAACTGCTTATTGTTGATGTCTGACCTGTTGTACCAGAGGCGGTGGTTGTTTGTACATCTGTTGTGGTGTCTGAAGTGCTGCTTGACATTGAAGATGTCGAAGGCACAGTGTTGGTGTTAAAACCTGTGCTCATTGTTTGTGGAGATGTAGATGGATATGTTGGCTCCACAGAAGTGGTTGATATTGGTTTTGCACGTGTTGAGTCTGTTTGGGAGTCGGTAAATGACGATTCACTAGATACTGTAGTTTCTGTTGTCTGCTGGCCTGATACTAGAGTCGATGAGTCCAAAGATGTGCTACTAGTAGTCATATCTGTATTGGGTTCAATGCTTGTTGACTGTGTCACTGTTGAGGTTTCAGTTGTTGAATGTTCTGGACTAGTGGTAGATGGCGAACTGCTTGTTGTTGATGTCTGACCTGTTGTACCATAGGCGGTGGTTGCTTGTACATCTGTTGTGGTGTCTAAAGTGCTGCTTGACATTAAAGATGTCGAAAGCAAAGTGTTGGTGTCAGAACCTGTGCTCATTGTTTGTTGAGATGGAGATGGATTTGTTCTCTCCACAGAAGTGGTTGATATCGGTTTCGCACTTGTTGAGTCTGTTTGGGAGTCGGAAAATGTCGATTCACTAGATACTGTAGTTTCTGTTGTCTGCTGGCCTGATACTAGAGTCGATGAGTCCAAAGATGTGCTACTAGTTGTCATATCTGTATTGGGTTCAATGCTTGTTGACTGTGTCACTGTGAAGTTTTCAGTTGTTGAACGGTGAGGACTAGTTGTAGATGAGGCACTGCTTATTGTTGATGTCTGACCTGTTGTACCATAGGCGGTGGTTGCTTGTACATCTGTTGTGGTGTCTAAAGTGCTGCTTGACATTGAAGATGTCGAAGGCACAGTGTTGGTGTTAAAACCTGTGCTCATTGTTTGTTGAGATGGAGATGGATATGTTGGCTCCACAGAAGTGGTTGATATTGGTTTCGCACTTGTTGAGTCTGTTTGGGAGTCGGAGAATATCGATTTACTAGATACTGTAGTTTCTGTTGTCTGCTGGCCTGATACTAGAGTCGATGAGTCCATAGATGTGCTACTAGTTGTCATATCTGTATTGGGTTCAATGCTTGTTGACTGTGTCACTGTGAAGTTTTCAGTTGTTGAACGGTGAGGACTAGTTGTAGATGAGGCACTGCTTGTTGTTGATGTCTGAGCTGTTGTACCATAGGCGGTGGTTGTTTGTACATCTGTTGTAGTGTCTGAAGTGCTGCTTGACATTGAAGATGTCGAAGGCACAGTGTTGGTGTCAAAACCTGTGCTCATTGTTTGTTGAGATGGAGATGGATTTGTTGAAGTAGATATCGGTTTTGCACGTGTTGAATCTGTGTGGGAGTCGGTAAGTATTGTTGATTCACTAGATACTGTAGTTTCTGTTGTCTGCTGGCCTGATACTAGGCTCGATGAGTCCAAAGATGTGGTAGTAGTTGTCATATCTGTATTGGGTTCAATGCTTGTTGACTTTATCATTGTTGAGGTTTCAGTTGCTGAATATTCTGGACTAGTGGTAAATGGCGCTAGGCTTGTTGTTGATATCTGACCTGCTGTACCAGAGGCGGTGGTTGTTTGTACATTTGTTCTGGTGTCTGAAGTGCTGCTCGACATTGAAGATGTCGAAGACACAGTGTTGGTGTCAGAACCTATGCCCATTGTTTGTTGAGATGGAGATGGAGTTGTTGTTTCCACAGAAGTGGTTGATATTGGTTTTGAACTTGTTGAGTCTGTGTGGGAGTCGGTAAATGTCGATTCACTAGATACTGTAGTTTCTGTTGTCTGCTGGCCTGATACTAGAGTCGATGAGTCCAAAGATGTGCTTCTAGTAGTCATATCTATATTGGGTTCAATGATTGTTGACTGTGTGATTGTTGAGGTTTCAGTTGTTGAATGTTCTGGACTAGTGGTATATGGCGCACTGCTTGTTGCTGATGTCTGACCTGCTGTACCAGAGGAGGTGGTTGTTTTTACATCTGTTTTAGTGTCTGAAGTGCTGCTTGACATTAAAGATGTGGAAAACAAAGTGTTGGTGTCAGAACCTGTGCTCATTGTTTGTTCAGATGGAGAAGGATTTGCTGTCTCCACAGAGGTGGTTGATATCGGTTTTGCACTTGTTGAGTCTGTTTGGGAGTCGGTAAATTTCGATTTACTAGATACTACAGTTTCTGTTGTCTGCTGGCCTGATACTAGAGTCGATGAGTCGAACGATGTGCTGGTAGTAGTCATATTTGTATTGGGTTCAATGCTTGTTGATTTTATCATTGTTGAGGTTTCAGTTGCTAAATGTACTGGACTAGTGGTAAATGGCGCTAGGTTTGTTGTTGATGTCTGACCTTTTGTACCAGAGGCGGTGGTTGTTTGTACATCTGTTGTAGTGTCTGAAGTGTTGCTTGACATTGAAGAGGTCGACGGCAAAGTATTGGTGTCAGAACCTGTGCTCATTGTTTGTTGAGATGGAGAAGGATTTGTTGTCTTCACAGAGGTGGCTGACATCGGTTTTGCACTTGTTGAGTCTGTGTGGGAGTCGATAAATGTCGATTCACTAGATACTGTAGTTTCTGTTGTCTGCTGGCCTGATACTAGAGTCGATGAGTCTAAAGATGTGCTACCAGTAGTCATATCTGTATTGGGTTCAATGCTTGTTGACTGTGTGATTGTTGAGGTTTCAGTTGGACTAGTGGTAGATGGCGAACTGCTTATTGTTGATGTCTGACCTGTTGTACCATAGGCGGTGGTTGCTTGTACATCTGTTGTGGTGTCTAAAGTGCTGCTTGACATTAAAGATGTCGAAGGCACAGTGTTGGTGTTAAAACCTGTGCTCATTGTTTGTGGAGATGGAGATGGATATGTTGGCTCCACAGAAGTGGTTGATATTGGTTTCGCACTTGTTGAGTCTGTTTGGGAGTCGGAGAATATCGATTTACTAGATACTGTAGTTTCTGTTGTCTGCTGGCCTGATACTAGAGTCGATGAGTCCAAAGATGTGGTACTAGTTTTCATATCTGTATTGGGTTCAATGCTTGTTGACTGTGTCACTGTGAAGGTTTCAGTTGTTGAATGTTCTGGACTAGTGGTAGATGAGGCACTGCTTGTTGTTGATGTCTGACCTGTTGTACCAGAGGCGGTGGTTGTTTTTACATCTGTTGTGGTGTCTGAAGTGCTGCTTGACATTAAAGATGTCGAAGGCACAGTGTTGGTGTCAGAACCTATGCTCATTGTTTGTTGAGATGGAGATGGATTTGTTGGATCCACAGAAGTGGTTGATATCGGTTTTGCACGTGTTGAGTCTGTGTGGGAGTCGGTAAATGACGATTCACTAGATACTGTAGTTTCTGTTGTCTGCTGGCCTGATACTAGAGTCGATGAGTCCAAAGATGTGCTACTAGTAGTCATATCTGTATTGGGTTCAATGCTTGTTGACTGTGTCACTGTTGAGGTTTCAGTTGTTGAATGTTCTGGACTAGTGGTAGATGGCGAACTGCTTATTGTTGATGTCTGACCTGTTGTACCATAGGCGGTGGTTGCTTGTATATCTGTTGTGGTGTCTAAAGTGCTGCTTGACATTGAAGATGTCGAAGGCACAGTGTTGGTGTTAAAACCTGTGCTTATTGTTTGTGGAGATGGAGATGGATATGTTGGCTCCACAGAAGTGGTTGATATTGGTTTCGCACTTGTTGAGTCTGTTTGGAAGTCGGAGAATGTCGATTCACTAGATACTGTAGTTTCTGTTGTCTGCTGGCCTGATACTAGAGTCGATGAGTCCAAAGATGTGGTAATAGTTGTCATATCTGTATTGGGTTCAATGCTTGTTGACTGTGTCACTGTTGAGGTTTCAGTTGTTGAATGTTCTGGTCTAGTGGTAGATGAGGCACTGCTTGTTGTTGATGTTTGACCTGTTGTACCAGAGGCGGTGGTTGTTTGTACATCTGTTGTGGTGTCTGAAGTGCTGCTTGACATTAAAGATGTCGAAGGCACAGTGTTGGTGTCAGAACCTATGCTCATTGTTTGTTGAGATGGAGAGGGATTTGATGGATCCACAGAAGTTGTTGATATCGGTTTTGCACGTGTTGAGTCTGTGTGGGAGTCGGTAAATGACGATTCACTAGATACTGTAGTTTCTGTTATCTGCTGGCCTGATACTAGAGTCGATGAGTCCAAAGATGTGCTACTAGTAGTCATATCTGTATTGGGTTCAATGCTTGTTGACTGTGTCACTGTTGAGGTTTCAGTTGTTGAATGTTCTGGACTAGTGGTAGATGAGGCACTGCTTGTTGTTGATGTCTGACCTGTTGTACCAGAGGCGGTGGTTGTTTGTACATCTGTTGTGGTGTCTGAAGTGCTGCTTGACATTAAAGATGTCGAAGGCACAGTGTTGGTGTCAGAACCTATGCTCATTGTTTGTTGAGATGGAGAGGGATTTGATGGATCCACAGAAGTTGTTGATATCGGTTTTACACGTGTTGAGTCTGTGTGGGAGTCGGTAAATGACGATTCACTAGATACTGTAGTTTCTGTTGTCTGCTGGCCTGATACTAGAGTCGATGAGTCCAAAGATGTGCTACCAGTAGTCATATCTGTATTGGGTTCAATGCTTGTTGACTGTGTGATTGTTGAGGTTTCAGTTGTTGAATGTTCTGGACTAGTGGTAGATGAGGCACTGCTTGTTGTTGATGTCTGACCTGTTGTACCAGAGGCGGTGGTTGTTTTTACATCTGTTGTGGTGTCTGAAGTGCTGCTTGACATTAAAGATGTCGAAGGCACAGTGTTGGTGTCAGAACCTATGCTCATTGGTTGTTGAGATGGATATGGATTTGTTGGATCCACAGAAGTGGTTGATATCGGTTTTGCACGTGTTGAGTCTGTGTGGGAGTCGGTAAATGACGATTCACTAGATACTGTAGTTTCTGTTGTCTGCTGGCCTGATACTAGAGTCGATGAGTCCAAAGTTGTGCTACTAGTTGTCATATCTGTATTGGGTTCAATGCTTGTTGACTGTGTCACTGTTGAGGTTTCAGTTGTTGAATGTTCTGGACTAGTGGTAGATGGCGAACTGCTTATTGTTGATGTCTGACCTGTTGTACCATAGGCGGTGGTTGCTTGTATATCTGTTGTGGTGTCTAAAGTGCTGCTTGACATTGAAGATGTCGAAGGCACAGTGTTGGTGTTAAAACCTGTGCTTATTGTTTGTGGAGATGGAGATGGATATGTTGGCTCCACAGAAGTGGTTGATATTGGTTTCGCACTTGTTGAGTCTGTTTGGGAGTCGGAGAATGTCGATTCACTAGATACTGTAGTTTCTGTTGTCTGCTGGCCTGATACTAGAGTCGATGAGTCCAAAGATGTGGTACTAGTTGTCATATCTGTATTGGGTTCAATGCTTGTTGACTGTGTCACTGTTGAGGTTTCAGTTGTTGAATGTTCTGGACTAGTGGTAGATGAGGCACTGCTTTTTGTTGATGTCTGACCTGTTGTACCAGAGGCGGTGGTTGTTTGTACATCTGTTGTGGTGTCTGAAGTGCTGCTTGACATTAAAGATGTCGAAGGCACAGTGTTGGTGTCAGAACCTATGCTCATTGTTTGTTGAGATGGAGATGGATTTGTTGGATCCACAGAAGTGGTTGATATCGGTTTTGCACGTGTTGAGTCTGTGTGGGAGTCGGTAAATGACGATTCACTAGATACTGTAGTTTCTGTTGTCTGCTGGCCTGATACTAGAGTCGATGAGTCCAAAGATGTGCTACTAGTAGTCATATCTGTATTGGGTTCAATGCTTGTTGACTGTGTCAAGGTTGAGGTTTCAGTTGTTGAATGTTCTGGACTAGTGGTAGATGGCGAACTGCTTATTGTTGATGTCTGACCTGTTGTACCATAGGCGGTGGTTGCTTGTACATCTGTTGTGTTGTCTAAAGTGCTGCTTGACATTGAAGATGTCGAAGGCACAGTGTTGGTGTTAAAACCTGTGCTCATTGTTTGTGGAGATGGAGATGGATATGTTGGCTCCACAGAAGTGGTTGATATTGGTTTCGCACTTGTTGAGTCTGTTTGGGAGTCGGAG